>CM053580.1:14023248-14045710 GCA_028627135.1 Pseudochirops cupreus | reverse complement strand
CAGCCTCCCAACCAAAGCCACAAATATCAAGACTTTAGTGCAGCAATAACAAAATCCAGAAGGGAACGGGAAAAGTGGAAGTCCCATTCAAAATGGCGACAAAAGTCATAAAATACATAAGCAGCATCCACCTTTACAGATAAAGTCACAGAATGCTCTTTAAAGAAATACAAAATGGGGGCAGCTAGGTGGCACAGTGAATAGAGCACCAGCCCTGGAGTCAGGAGGACCTGAGTTCAAATCCAACCACAGACACTTAACACTCACTAGCGATGTGACCTTGGGCAAGTCACTTAACCCCAATGGCCTGACCTTCCCTCCTCCAAAAAGTGAACAAAAAAAAGAAACAAATACAAAATGTCATACATGAGATGAGGAGCATGCCGCCCTCATGGCCAATATGATGGAACGAACGATACTGCCTGGATTAATTTACTCTGCTCTGCATCCAGATTCTGAAAGCTTTCCTGCAACGTGGCTTAGCGAACACCTGCGTTTGGGTGGGACTGAAATGAGACGGTACTTGTAAAACACTCAGCACAGCGCCTGGCACACAGTGCGCACTTAATGCAGGTCTGATGTTGTTTCAAATTCTTGTTAAAATGGGGTATGGTGACACCTATTAGAATATTGTTCTCCAGTTTTTTTTATGGGTCAGTGGTGTTTCCTGGTGATTCTGACAATGGTCTGGTTGTAATACAGTTTATTATCCAGGTTATTCAGGTTATTGTGAGCTCTGTTCGTGGTTATTATAATTGTTATTTTTGTTATCATCAGGATTTATTAACTCCCAGTCCTTGCTGGATAATATGTTTCTGAAATATGATTTTAACCCATTCAGTAGACACCAATGTTTACAACAGTCAGGGTTGTGTTGCCCGTTTGTGATCATTTCCTTGCATAACCTCAACTGATCACTAAGTCCGGTCTCCTGGAGGACAACCCTGCTAGAATTCCTTGAGGCAATCACCTGGTCCTGAATTGCTCTCTCCACATTACCTCTGACCTGCCATAAGCCCTCCATTTCAGCAAAGAAATTTTCCTGACTCTGCCTTTTGAGTTCATGCAGTTTGTTGCCAGTGGAGGTCCTTTTGATTCCAATCTCCAATCTCTGCTATTTTGGAGGTAAACTACTTTCAGTTGAATTTGACAAATCCAGTGACATTACATCTGTTTTTAGCCTTTACTGATGAATGGCAAATGAATTGTAAATTCAGTGAAGTCGTATCTCCTTATTTTAAAAGTATCTCGGTAAGTATTTGGCCTGTTTGTCATGTTCTCCAAGAACGACTATCAATCTTGTTCTTCCTTTTTGGAGTGATGGGGTCTGTCCCCTATGCCATGTCTCTCTCCTACCTGATTATATAGAGAAGCAGAAGTTATGGTGACACAACAGTCTTTTCCCTGAACTTGACCATTTCTCCTCACCTGTTCCCTAATATCATCTCCCCTCCCCCCCCATTTTTGTTAATGTCTTTGTCATTTATTTTTTTTTTGTATCATTGACCCTCTTACTCATCATTCTGGGAAAGTAAAGAGAAGGGAGTTATTTTTTTACCATCATACAATGTTATCATGACAATTATGCTGAAAAAAGTAATACTTCCTCCATTTTTTCCAGGAATTAGCATATAGCTATAATTACAACTAAAATTTTGTTAAATACAAGAAAAATAAGCTTTCTAAAAGTTTTCCTTTTCATTTTCAATGACAGTCCTGGTCAATTTTTTTTTCACTATTTACTATTAAATAACAGTCCTCATTATAAATGGATTCACACTCTGTTTTCCTTTCCAGGCACTGACATATCTTCATTAGATATTATCTTCAGATAAAAAGAACCAACATCAACCCAGACCATGATGGTGACCTGCAAATGTTACTTATAGGGGCCCCTCAGGATTTTCCTATAAGAAAGGGAATCAACCGTAGCCGTCTCACGGTACCAGCTACTGAGGCCACAGCCACAGGGAGGATTTTATCTAAAGCTAGCAACATCCTCATCTTTGTACGTTTGCAATATGAAAACTAGGTCCCACCACTTCAGGTTTATCACCACTTGCTTCTATCAGCTTTCCAAAGCTGATGATGAAAGTAGTAGGGAAATTACAGCTTTTCTTGGATCTCCTTTTCCTCACTAAGGAGCATCTCAAAGTGCTTTCAGTTATCTTTAACACTCTTTCAAGATGTTTCCTGTGTTGGTAAACTTAGGGAGTAGCTAATGTAACCTACCGATCTTATCAAGATCTTTATCCCTTCATTTGAAACATCAAATCAAGTGCTTTGAATAAAAGTTTAAAATTATGAATTGGCACAGGAGAAAATAAAGTTTTGAATTATAGACTCATAGAATCCACAAGCAGCAGTATTTTCTACCATGGAGGATGAGCAATAATGTCATATGCTATGTGAGAGACCTTATGTCAATAAGATGTTCTATTCTAGGGGAATAGAAACAGCCCAGGACTCCAAATCCCCCAAGGCAGGATTCAACAACCTATCTCCACAGTCCCTTCTGATTCTGAACATTTGTCCCTTAAGCCAGTATAGTGTCTCCATCATGGAATCCTAGATGTAGAGATGGAAAGGACCATAGAGGCTAGACTACCTAGAGTCACCACCTGGGGTAGCTTCCCATTCAACTGAATCTCTCATGAAATTGTCATATTATTTTTACATCATTAATTAGAAAGTACATGTGAAGGTTCATTCTCTAATGCTTGTTCCATTTGGCGATGAAGGTATAAGCTTTGACTGATGGTCATTGTCTGATCTTGAGCAAATACTTTTTCTTCTCTGGGTCTTACCTATGTAAAATGAGGGGGTTGGGATTGTTTCATCCTTTGTATTTTATCCCAGCACCTAGAACAGTGCCTGGTGCATAGTAGGTGCTTAATAAATGGTTCTTGTTGGAGAGAATCTCTATGGTCCCATTCTAACTTTAAACCCTATAATTCTCAAGGGGGTTAATGAAGATAAAACAAAAAATGTTTGAGTCAGTGAATTCCCTGATGGAAGCAAACCAGTTGAAGCCAGGGCTATCACAACAATATTTTCTGACAAAGGAAAAAACAGACAGCCCGGAAACAAACACAGAAACTGGTGGTTGGACTAAATCCATATTGTAGAAAATCTGAGCCATTTGAGATGGTGGTGGGGATTTCAGAGTTGGTTAGGGAATATATTTAGGCTCCCAGATCTGCATTGTATTGACATGTCAGAAATGCCAAGATTTCCATGGCTTGAGAGTTATACAATCCCTGTGTAATGCACACTCCAGTTGAACCACCAGGTGTCATGCTCTGAGCTGTTTGTGAATGTCAAAGAGAATGACTAGCTGGTAATCAAAGCAGATTCCAGGCAGGCAACCTTTCAGTAGTCTTCATGAAAAGAGACACCTGCCTGCTTCCGACGCCCCATGTTAGGGTTGCTAAAGAAGGCTCGGGGAGAAGATGCTAAAAATAACTTAGGGAGTGAGAGGGGGAAGAATACATTTAGCCTGAGATGAGAATAAGGGAACTGGTCTTGAAAAAATCTAAAGGACCCTGGGTATATTTGTAAATAGGAGAAAAAAAATCCAGTAATTACAATAAATTGTCTAGTCTAGTGGATACATCAATGACTGAGGAGCCAGGAGCTCTGAGTTCCAGGCCCAAATCTGTCAGGAAATATCTTTGTGACCTCAAGCAAGTCACTTCTGCATCCTAGCCCTCTATGAATCTGTAAAATGACAAATTTGAATGAGATAATCATCAAATTCCATTTCAACAGACACAGTCTCTACATGTTTCCAGCATTCACTAGAAACAAACAAACAAACAAATCCCAGATCATGGAGAAAACCCTACCTAATCTGTTGAAGTACAGTCTAGCTGATTCCTCTGCAAGAACTTTTTCTCCCCTCATAGCTCCCAGCGATGAAAATCCTCCTGCTGAATATTATTACCACAATGATTAAGGTTGCATGGGGTCCTCATACTCCATTTCTTTCTCTTTGTCTGTTAATGTGTTCAATATGAATGTATTATAGAAAATTAATCATTTCCCTTTGGCTGCTAATGGGACATTTTCCAGGACTATAGGAGGATTTGAGAAAGGGGACACACAAGAAATAATCATCGGCTGGTTGACTGGATGAGCGAAACTTTAAAAAATTCTAGAATTACTTCTTCTAGAACAGTGGTTCTCAACCTGTGGGTCACTGGACCCTTTCCCAGGGGTCACAGGGGTCACCTAAGACCATCAGAAAACACACATTTCCCATGGTCTTAGGAACCAAGACATCGCTCCTCTATCTGTCTCCAGGCAGGTCCATCCACAAGCTGATACGCCCACATACAAGTATTAAAGGGTTGTTGGAAGGTTGAGAACCACTGTTCTAGAACAAGAGTTTTCTTTACTGGGGATCTATGAACTTGTGATACATAGATAGATTGGGTGGATGGATGGATGGATGGATGGATGGATGGATGGATGGATGGATGGAAATATAGACAGATGACTGCATGGACAGACCAATGATGGATAGTTTGATGAACAGATGATGGATAGAAAGATGTTTGGATGGATGGATAGAAAGACGAACAAATTTCAATGAAATTGGTTTTCTTTGTAATCTCATGTATTTTATTTTATTCATCTAAAAGATATGTTACAAGGAAGGATTCAGAGGTTGCCCCAGACCATTAGGGGTCCAATGACACACACACAAAAGCTTAAGAATACTTGCTCTAGGATCATGCCTTATGAATCCCAGAAGTACTTCCAATTTGTCGTAATTCCAGCATAGGCTTTTGTTTTGTTTTGCCCCCCAAAGAATCACCTGTTTGCCCAAGGGTTGGTCACTGAGTCTCTTGGCTTCAGTTACTTCTCTCCAAAATGAGGAGGTTTTTTTATGGTGTCATCCAGCTCTGTCTGTAATCTGAATATCTTATGTTGGCTAATTCTCTAATGGAAAAATGAGAGAAAATAAGCAGTTAAGAAAAATTTTAAGTAACTTTGAAATTTCCTTCCAGGGGCTATAGAAAGATAGACACATTAATACCCAGTTGGTGAAGCTGTGAATTAGTCTAATTATTCTGGAAAGCAAATTTGGAATTATGCTAAGAAAGTGACTAGAATGTCAATAACCTTCGAACCAGGGATCTCACAGAAGTCAAAGACAAAAAGAAATGTCCCATATGGACCAAAATATTCATAGCGGTCCTTTTTGTAGCTGCAAAGTACTGAAAACAAAGCTGATCCCCATTGAGTAGGAAATGACTAAATAAATTATGCTATATGAATGTAGTAGAATATTATTGTGTCCTAAGAAACAAAGTATAAAATGAAGTCACAGAAACATAGGAATACTTATATAAACTGGTGCAGGGTAAAGTAAGCAGAACCAGAAAAACAACATGTACAATGTCTGCAAGTTGAGCAGAAAGCATAATACAATGAAAAACAATATATAATTGATGACCAAGTTTAGTCTGAAAAAGACAGGAGGAGGAAATGCATTTCCCTCCGGACTTTGGTGTGGAATTTTGCATAGACTCTCAAATTGAATCAAGATAAATATTTATTAAACCCCCATTATTTGCTAGGTCTAATGCTAAGCACTGGGAATTCAAAGAAAGGCAAAACCAGTCCCTGTTCTCAGCAAACTCCCAGTCTGAATAGGAGAGAAGATATGAATACAATTTATATGCAGGATAAATCGGAGATAAGGGAAGGCGTGAGCATTGGAAGGAGCAGGAAAGACTTCCCGTAGAAGTTACATCAAGACTGTGTGGTCCCTTTCCTAGAGACCACACTCTGGCAAGGTTTGCAACTGCATCTACTTCCTTGAGGACCTCCAGACCTTTTCGTGAAGAGCTGGGGGACAGAGCAGAGTCTGTGGGAAAGGTGGATGGTCTTAGATTGTCTTTTTGGCTGTCTGGCATAGGGGCTCCAGGTCCATCTTAGGGTTTAAAGCTATCAGCCAAGGACACCTATTTAGTTAAGCCAGACATTCTTTTATAAAAGGGGTGAGAATTCTTCCGATTAGAAGTGTGGAAATCATTCTGAATTCGGAGGGAGCAGGACCTGCATTCAAATTCCAGCTCTGTCATTTAGTCAAAAAACATTTATTAATGCCTGTTACATCTCAGGGACTGCACTAATCATTGGGGATACAAAGAAAGGCAAGAGTCCCTGCCCTCAAGGAGCTCACGGTCTAAGGGAAGAGACAACATGAGAACAACTATGGACAAACAAGCTACAGACAGGATAAGTTAGAAATAACAAAGATGCTACAGTTAAGGGAATCAGGAAAGGCTTTTTATAGAAGGTAGGTTGTTAGCTAGAATCTGAAGGAAGCCAGGGAATCTGGGAGGACAGCATGAGGAGGGACACCCTTCCCAGTTTTGAAACAGATAATGGAAATGCTTGGAGCCAAGATAAGAAGGGTCTTGTGTCACTGGATGAAAGAGGACCTGGAGAGGGGGTGGATTTCTAAGGGCTTTGAATGCCAAACAAAGCATTTTGTATTTCATCCTGGAGGTAACAGGGAGCCCCTGGTGTTTAGTGAGCAGAAGGATGACATGGTCAGTCCTGAACTTGAGGAAAATCACTTTGATGATTGAATGGAAGATGGACAGGAGTGGGCAACAAGCATTCTACCTTCCAAGTTCATGACCTCCTACCTTCCTTTATCTCATCATAATCTTTTTTCATCTCATTATACTTTGACAGTTGAGTGGAGGATGAATTGAATGTGGAGTCTTGAGGCTTGGAGACAAATCAGCACCTGCTGCAATCACCCAGGTGTACCAAATTTAATGGGCAACTAGGTGTGCAGTAGATAGAGTGCTAGGCCTGGAATCAGGGAGACCTGGGGTGATGACTTCAAACATGTGTTAGCCATGTGACCCTGGGCAAGTCACCTAACCCTGTTTGCCTCAGTTTCCTCAACTATCAAATGAGCTGTAAAAGGAAATGGCAAACAACTCCAATATCTCCACCAAGAACACCTCAAATGGGATTACAGAGAGTCTTGTATTACCTTTGGGGACCTAATGTCTCTGCAAGGACTAGAGGAGCTGGGCTGAGAGAGCACCAACAGGTTGGTGACCAAGTGATTCATCTTTTGAATGAGGGCAACCCATGAAATGAACAAAAATGTACAAAATATACATCAGTCCTATGCAGCACCCTCCAGCTTCTGCAGTAATGGTGGTACCTGGGTGACCAAACAGAGGAGAGAGGTTCCTAAGAATTATACAATTATCAGCCTGTCACAAACACTAACTACTGGCAACATTAGTAGTCTGTCTTTGTCCAGCAACTAGTAAACTGATGTGCTCCTGGAAGATTGAACTGTATCTACATTGATATGAAGCCCCTCACTTCAAATGAAACCAGAAGATATACAAAAGTTTCAGCTAAATATAAGGAGAATGGGCAGATTAATCTCAGAAATAAAGACAAATTTGCAGGGTTGGTTTTCTCATGCACTCAGAGGGCTCCATTAATATATAAAATATAATGGCATTTTATTACCTGAATAGAACTCTGGAGTACTGTGGGCAGCTAAGTGGCACAGACTGGCATAGCATGGATGATCCCGAATCAGGAAGGCTAAACTTCTTAAATTCAAATCCCCAGACATATGCTAGCTGTGTTACCCTTGACAAGTCATTTTACCCTGTTTGCCTCAGTTTTCTCATCTGCAAAATGAACTGGAGAAGAAAATGGCAAACCTCTCCAGTATCTTTGCCAAGAAAATCCCACATGGGTCCATGAAGAGTCTGACACCACAGAGATGACTGAACAAAAACTGGAGCAGCAGAAATCCTCTTTAATGAGGAAGGTTTAAATCCATGGTTGAAGGGAGGGATGGGAAGAGAAAGGGAAAGAGAAAAGAGAAAGGGAAAAGGAAAGGAAAGGGAAAGAGAAGGGAAAGGGAAAAGGAACCTATGATAATTGAAAAAAACCTCCTTCCAATGATCCCTTAAGGAAAAAGTGGTTGAAAAACACATTCATCCCCAGAAAATTACATTTAACTTCATAGACAGCCCGTTTAATTCTTGAAGCAATAGCGTACTGTCCAATTTGGACAGGGGCTCCAGATGGACAAAAGAACTGAATCTAAGGTTCAGAAGGAGATTATGCTAGAAGAGACTTTGCTATGCTTAAGAAATTTTGCCTTCAATGAATCCCAGATGTTCACTATTGCAAGTGCTCATCTCTCTAATATCAGTATTCTGCTGGTGATACTTATATGCTTATAAGTAACCCTACAGACAAGGAAGAGCTGAATGAAGAGAATAGGCAAGCCATAGCATATGATGAACCCCAAAAATGATGTGGAAAACATTATCACGGTATCTCACCTTCTGAAATAGGTGGACTAGTAATATCACAGAAGGAGATTCAACTGTAAACAGCTAATACCCTTTCAGAGAGTGAGAGAAACTTCATGTTAGATGGATCCTGGGGAGAGGGAGACTTTGAAAAATATGGGCAAGACTCATCCTGGGACATAGACACTGATGTGATCACAAACATGTCACAGTAAATTACTGTAGTAGTTGGTGAAGGCAAAGGGGGAAGAGATATGTGTGTATATGCATATATGTGTGTATATATAGTATTCTTATATATAAAATATATATATTGTACATATATGCACATACACATACATACATACATACATACATACATACATACATACATACATTCATACATACATGGAGAGGCAGCTATGCCTCATAGTTAGAAAGCTATCCTTGAAGCCAGGAAACCAGAAGTCAAGTCTATGTCTAATCTTGGACAAGTTACTTAATTTCCCAATGTTCTAGGCAATTCTCTAAGACAAGTAGTCACTGAGAAGGCACTTACATTTTAAAGACAAAATGTGTCAACCTTCCTGAGTAGAGGGGATTTTCTCACAGGGAACTCTGTATGTGAATAAAGTCCCTGAACCTGTCACTTTCCAGGTCTACAATAGCTAGCCCTGCCAACATTCCCCCTCCACTACACATGACCCCCCCCCCCAGCTGAGTCTGGGCCCTGCTAAATGCAGGGCAGGAGAGAGACATTTAGAGAGAGGTGACTAGAAGAGGGCAGGACAGAACTTACTGAGACAAGCCTCACCTTTCTCCTTCAGTCATTGTCACTTTCAGGCCCAAGGTCAAAGCAAGCAAAGACCCAACGAGTGTGTGGCTTTGGATAAGTTTGGGGTAAACATCAGTTGTTTGCCAGCAGGCATAAAAAGGAGCCTTGTGTGAGCCTGCTGGGAATGCAACCCTTCAAATACTTTCCCAACACTCTATCATTGCCTTGTTCCTAGAATGCCATCCCTGTGAGAGCCAGCTGTTCAAATCTGAGTTGTTCTTTTAAGGCCAAGCTCAGATGTCTAGTCTTCTCTCAGAACAGCCAAAATGCAGAGGGCCAACATTTTCCTGACATGAGTACATGTTTCTAAGTATTCAATTCAACCAACATTTATTTATTCCTACATGGACAGAACATTCTAATAGGACTGGGGGGAAGGGAATGGGGAGAAAGAAAACAAGATTAGAATAGATCAAATGACATAATTAATGCAAAGTACTTTGCAAACCAGCATGGTGCATTGGAAGGAAAACTGGATTTGGAGCTGAGGTAGCTGGTCTCAAAATCCAGCTCTGCCACTTAGCATTAATATGGATTTAGACAAATTGTGTAACCCCTCTGGGCTTCAGATGCCGTGGCGAAAAAAAGAGAGCCTGGAAATGGGCATTTCTCCATTTCCTTCCAGTCTTATAGCGATGATCTTTATGGTGCTAATATTAGTTCATTTCTGTTCTTATTATTTACTTAGATGAGACCTCATTCACTCTCTTCATGTAGCTTCTAGGCTGCTGGGCAGATGTCACAAAATGCTCTAGGTTCCATACCTACACCAACCCAAATGAACCTGAAAAAAGGCATTATGATTTGGGTCTAACTTCCCGTTTGGGAATAGGTGTGACTGAGAAGTTTCTATACAGCAATTCAAGTCCTCAATGGAGATGCCATTTATACTTTTTTTTAATAGTACTTTAATATGCCAGAGGCATTGAACAGAGGGTCTTTGTAACTCAAGGAACCCAGAATGTCATGAGAACATGAATATCAGTTCTTGGTTTTAACAGAAAACCTTGCTTTTTGTTGTTCAGTCATGCTCAATTCTTTGTGACCCCATTCGAGGTTTTCTGGGCAAAGATGCTTCGGCGGTTTGCCATTACCCTCTCCAGCTCAATTTACAGATGAGGAAACTGAGGAAAACAAGGCTAAGCAATTTGCCCAGGGTTGAATAGCTAGTAAGTACCTGAGGCCAGAATTGAACTCAGGAAGGCTCACCTTCCTGACTCCAGGTCTGGTACTCTAACCACTGCAGAACCCACCTGCCCCAGGAAACCTTGCTAGTTTGTCTTTTTATTTTGGGGGAAGAAGAAAGATCTTGCTGGGATTAGGATACAGGTGTTAACAATTTCCACTTTCCTTCTATATTCCAACTACTTAAGGAAAAGCCTTTTTTTTTTTTTTTTTTTTTTTTTTACCATTTGGCTTAAGGGCTCTCCTTCTCTCTATACTCCCTGTGGAGAGTCTTCAAAAGAAAGTAAAGGATAGGCTTCCTTTGCTAATATTCCATTTGAGTTGATAAAGAAAAGAAAACATCACCAAACCCAAAAGATGGGGGGAAATGTACATCTAGTAATGTGAGTGTAGAGTAGAGAGTTTTGGCTTGTTATTCGGTATGGTGTGGTAGAAAGAATACTGCGTCAGAAGTCAGTAGACCTATCTTAGAGTTTCTGACTCTACCTGGGTTCTGGTTCTGACTCTACCTGGCAGTTAATAACTTGCCTTATGATCATGGGTGAGTTATTTTTCTTTTCTGGCTGTCTCTTTCTTCCTTCTAGATTTTCTCTACAATCCTTCCCATCTCTGCAATGTTGTCTACTCACTGTGACTGAGGAAATTTCATAACCCAGTCTTTGCCCTTGTGATATTCCACATATATGTTCTTAACTCAGCCCCTGGACATCTTATGAATTGTGTTCATGTTTGAAACTTTCTTGAAGCAGCTGCCCTTGTTGGAAGCTAAGACAGAATGCTAGGTGAGGACATGTTTCTCTTTCTCTAGAGAAGATTGAAGGCTCCAAAATGTCAATGCATGTGTGATTTCATCAATGTGAGTATTCCCTTCAATGACAGAGAGCACAGCATCCAAACCATCCCAATGCAATTATGTCTATACCCTCCCATAAGTCCACCTAGTACTCTGGGGGCCTTCCTTGAATTCTCTTGACCTTGTGTGAACACTGAACAAGCAAACTGGCTTCCCATAGGTCATCTCTCCTTCTCTCCAGGTAAAGTGCCCGTCTTTGTTTTTTGGTCCAGTTACTTAATCTTCTGATAACATCCTTTATCAATGAATCAATAAGCATTTGTTTAGTGTTTCCTATGTGAAAGACATAGGGTGTACCAAGTAAGAAATTAAACAGCACCTGCCCTCAGGGAGCTTATATTTTATTAGGGAAACAATGTTCAACATATAGGCACATACTGAATATAGCTAAGGTAATTTCAGGATGGAAGGAAGAGCCAGCAAAAGCCCATCTTTGTTAACATGTTGTGGTCTGCTTATGCCAACCACTGGCCTGTCCACCACCCTTGGGCTGATTTTCAACTTCAATTAATCTCAGGCATTTTTCTGTGTCAGCACCTGATAGCAAGGAGCAAGTGAAGAAATATAATAGGGCATCTCTCTGATAGAGGAGATTAGGACTGAGCCAGGCAAGCTAGGAGGCATCTAGCTGTCTGCTGAGATTGACAGTGTCCTAGCTGAAGAGCATTTAATGAAGGCTTTGGGCTTGACATCAAAGACAAATCATCACACAATTTTCTGACTTCTTTCAACTCTTATTTTGGGTTGGATCTTATTTTGGTAAAACTTGTAGCATTAGCCAGACATAGTAGAACATAAGCATTTCCAAGGAGAGCCATAAGGAAAATAGATGTTAAACAAAATTTTCTTTTTTCTTCCTCCCCCTCTCTCTCCCGACCTTTTGTGCCAATTCTATACATACACACGCACACACATACACACACACACACACATACACACACACACACACACATACACACACACACACACACACACACACACACACACACACACACACCAGGGTGCTATCACTGGGTCCCAGCAGCACAGGCTTCCCACTGGAGCGTTACCTCTCCCAGATCAGGTGCTCTGTGTCCCCATTCCCTGTTTCCCCAATTCTGGCTCTACTTTTGGCTAAGAAGGTAATAAATTAACAAAAGCAAATCAAGTTGAAATATTACTGGTTGATTCTAGAGACATGAGTGATCCTCTCAAAAGAATAACTTAGTGGAAGAACTGGAGGCATCAAGGCAGAGGCAGTGAAGGAAATAAGAGTGAGTGGGAGATGTGGGCGGAGAATGCCCTCTATGAGACTCTGAATGGGCTCACAGCAGACTTTTGAGATTACCTAGTTCAACCCCCTCATTTTACAAATGAGAGCTCTGAAGCCAGAGAGGTTATCAGTAATGCCACAGAATCATACAATCATTTTCCCATCATCTCAAGACCAAGCCGCCAACACTCTACCCATTCTCCCACTGGATCTCGGACTATTCCCCTGGGGTACTGGACTCAGGCAAGCTTTTGCCTTATCTTGCACCAAGCCTCCCCTTTAAGTATAGCCCTCCCATCCTCCTATTAGAATGTAAGCCCCTTGAGGGCAAGGTCTATTTTGCTTCCGGGTATTTCCATCCCTAGTACTTAGCATAGTGTTTGGCGGTCTTTAAGATGCTTTATTATTCATTCATTTGTTTATTCATTTATTCATAATTAGAAGGGATCACTGTTGACTATCTTATCCAACAACCATCCTTGAATGAAAATCTTCTCTACTTTCTCTTGCTATGCCCAGCCTCTGGCATGAAGACCTCCAGGGAGAATTCCCTACCTCACGAGGCAGCAGCCCATCTCACTCCCGGATGGCTGTTGCTTTGTCAATCAGTCATGTCTCACTCTTTGTGACTCCCTTTGGGATTTTCTTGGCAAAGATACTGGAGTGGTTTGCCATTTCCTTTTCCAGCTCATTTTACAGAGGATGAAACTGAGGCAAACAGGGTTAAATGACTTGGCCAGGGCCACACAGCTAGTTCATGTCTGAGGCTGGACTTGAACTCCAGAGCCAGAGCACTAACCACTGGACCATCTAGTGCCCCACTCTTGGATAGCTCCCATTAATCGAAGTGTTTCTCTTACATCAAGACTAAATTTGCCCCTCTGCAACTTCTGCCCCATTATTTCTTATTCTGCCCATGAGGCTCAACAGAACATGTCTAATCCTTCTTCCATGTTATTCAGGTCCCTTAGATTCTTGAAGACAGTGACCTCTCCCCAACTTTTCTCCAGGTTAAATGATCTCTCTTCCTTTGGCTAATCGTCATACAGTCAATTCCTGGACGTCCTACCCAGACCCCCATCTGTGATCCAATCAGGCTATGTCCAAGAAGGTGCCAGAGCCACAGGACCAGAACTTGAGAGATGAAAACTTCCATACAGATCATTTAGACCAGCCTCCTTATTCTATAGACCAGAGAAGCTAAGGCACCAGCCCAGGTTTGCAGAGGTATTAGGTGATAAAATGAAGATTCAGAGGCAATCCTGCTTTCTTTCTAGGTCATCCACCTAGTAAATGAAGTTAGCAGAGGCAGACCCTGAAACCAAGCCTTCCTGTCTTTAGGCCCAATATTTTACTCACCGCCAGGCTTCCTTTATGGTTAGGTGACAAGTTTAGGAATAAGACTCCTACAAAAGATGCTGCCTCACACATCCTAGTACACCAAGATCCCAGATCCAGAGCTAGAAGGGACCCCCAAAGACCTTAAATCAGCCTCATTGTACAGATGAGGAAACTGAGTCCCTGGGAGATCAAATCTGTAGGAGTAAACCTATGTTTATGCTTCATAAAAAAAGGTGAGTCTTTAGTCATTTTGCAAGATAGATGAAATGTCATTTCTCATTACTCCCAGGTGAAGGAATATTGTTCTGTTTCTAGGGCTCAAGGAAATAAATGATGCCCTAGATTTGCTGATGCTGCCTCTTCCCAGGGGCTTTCAGGGAAGTCACAGTCACCCCCATTTTCTTCTCTCCTCACCCCCACTACAACCTCTGGCAGGCCCCACTGGATCCACTTTGCACAACTAGTGACAAATTCACACCAGGGGCCATGGTGGAAAGAAGTAAGGAGCTCCAAGAGTCCCCTAGCTCATTTGACACCAGCTGCCAGCACATACCCCAGCATGACTTTCACTGACCTCAGTGGCACCTGAAGGAAAAATAGATTTTCTTCCCAGGTCCCATTAAAAGAGCAGTCCAGGCACAGAGGCTGTTTGGCTGCCTAGTCGATGCATATAAACCATCAACAGGATCATAAGTCAACATCCCCAAAAGGCATCAAAACATTTCCACTCAATCATTTTGCAACACAGGACAAATTATTTTTCCACTTGAGCAGCTGATTTTCTTCACATTCATCCTGAGAAGGAAGCCTTGGAGGTAAAGAGGTAGATGGTAATGACAAGTTTGGGATAGCAAACTTCCAAAGACTGAGGAGGAACCAGAGCCCCTGAACTGATAATTCAGAAATATAATATGAAAGGGACTCCAAGTCACCAATCAGCCTCATGCAGCATCTTTGTACCCTCTGTGACCAGTATTACCACTGTGCCAGGGGAAGGCAACCTTACCTAGCACTGGGGAGCCACACCCGGGTCAGTCAGTGTGGGGCCTCACAGAACAGGCATGTGGCTTGACAAGTTCAGCCTGTGTGAATCTGCCTCTGTTGAATTGAATGAGACTCCTTGTTCTGTCTTTTGCTCATTAAGCCTTCCCCCACCCTAGTATCATTAGGGGAATCTTTCCTCTGATTCTTTACAATTCAGGGTTGGGATCATGTCCAAGGTCCCTCAAAAAAAGGAAAGGAGTTTAAAAGGTATTTAATATATAATATAATCAGTAATCAAATGGGTAATTTATTCCTATGAATAAGTGAAATGTTAAATACAAGACAATTGCAAGCATACAAACACAGAACAGGATCCAATAAGTTGACCCATTGACCTGTGCCATCAGCCATGAGGATGATACTTAAACTTTATCAGAACACAACTAGACATTTAAAATTTCACCTTGGCTTGGCACTATCACATCTTTCCAAAGCCAAACCTCTTCTGACCTTCCCACTCAGATGATTCCACAATCCCCCACTCCTGAATCTATGGTGGTCAACTGCTCCTGCTACTGCCACAACCAAATGTTCCTTTAGGATCTCAGTACCTGGGACCACCAATGGATCAGGTCACTTCCAGTCTTCATCATCTCCACCTTGAGACCCATGATCAGTCACCTACTCAACAACAAGTATAAAGTGGAGAAAAGTGGCAAGAGCAAAGCATCTGATCATATTACCTGGGGAAGTACAGCATGGTGGAGGAACAAACACCACTTGGCTTCCCTCTCCATCCCACAGGAGTCTAGAAACAGAGGGGACTTCTTATCACTTGGAATAATCCAAAGCAAGAACAAGCCAGCAGCTGTTCTGTTAATGGATACAACCCCTGTTACCATCATGGAGGTGGGGAACGAGGGAGAGAATGACCAAAGAAGCGTTAAACACATCATACTGAAACATGTTAGAACACAGAGCCAGCGAATGGCCAGAAGAAAATGCCCCACCCCCTCCAAGCTGCAGTGGGATCGTTCTAACCACAAAGGGGCTCTTGCTATGTTCACATGCAAAATTAATGTCAGAGCCCCTGAACTGATAATTCAGAAAGCAATGATTAAGCACCTACTGTAAGTGAGGCATTGTGGTAAGTGATGTGGGTACAAAGACAATGGAACAGCTCTCACCTTCAATGAGTATATATTCCCACTGAGGGAAAGAATGTTTGCACAGAATATGCATATAGACACACGAATATACATATACACATACATGTGTACATAAATACACATATACATACATGTGATACAAATGTTCTTTCCCTTCAGTAGACTGTATACTCATATATACATGCACATATACACACATAAAAGCAAGTACATCATAATTTGGGATGAGCGCCAGAAAACTCTTGGTAGAAGATGTGGTACTTGGCTTAAGCCTGGAAGAGAACTAGAATGTCAAAGGGTGAGAAGAGAACATTTGCAGGATGAAGATAGCTTGCAAAACCATGAGACAGAATTTTGCTAGAACTTCTGGTGTATAAAGGGGAGCCGTGTGAAATTAGTCTGGAAAGATCAGCTGGAGAAAGACTCAAATAGTCTTTAAATGCCAAATAAAGAAGTTAGTTGTGGCAGCCAGCTGGTGCCATAGAGGATAGAGAACAAAGTCTGGAGTCCAGAAGAAGTAAATTCAACTAGCTGTGTGACCCTGGGCAAGTCACTTAACCCCTTTGGCCTTTGGTTCCTGATCTGTAAAATGAGCTGGAAAAGGAAATGGCAAACCATTCTAGTATCTTGGACAAGAAAACTCCAAAGGGGGTCACGAAGAGTCAGACATGACTGAATAACAAAGAGGAGTTTGTGCTTTATCCTAGAGGCATCAGGGCAACACTGAATTTTCACAAACACTGGAGAGACATCATCAGACCTTATATTTTAGGAATATCAGTTTGATTCAGTAAGGAAGATGGATTAAAGAGAGGAAAGCCTTGAGTGAGGGAGAGGGACGGCCAGACCCACCTCAGCTGTAGAAATCTCTGTTCCTCAAGGGCAACAGGTAAAATCAGGTAAAAACACAAAAACTTTCGCTAAGAATATGCATTCATCAATATGAAAAGACTAAAGGTCATACAAGCTTCAAATGAGATGGAAGTATTGATCCAGGGGAGTCCCAGCAGTAAGAAAGACTTTGATGCTCTGTGGGCCATTGAGAGTCTCTGCTCCTCTTCTAAATTTACTTTCAAACTTCATCCCTAGTCACTATGATCCCTATGTTGTCACCGGACTCAGTTGGCTCCAGAGGAGAAAGTGAGGCTGGTGACTTTGCACAGCCCTCCCTCACTTAAATCCAATTCACTTGCAAGTCATGGCATCATCTTCCTAATGTCGTGGTCCTCTTCAAAAATGAAGGAGAAATAACAAGAACTTTTAAATCTCCACCAAGTTTCTGCAGCATAATCACAGGGGAAATTACTGCCTCAGAAACAGACACCAACACCCCATTTCCCTGCAAGAAAAAATGAAATATTTTGAAGCAGACAGACACTCACTTATATGAGCATCAAAACAATGCCCCCTTTCAGCATATAGAATAACAGATCTTCGCTAATGGTGGTGACATCACCCGCTGAGCTTTTCTAACTAGGTTGCTCTCTTTTTTCAGAGCCTCTTAGCCCCACTGGGTCCCCTTGTTCTGCACAATAGTCTCACAAGAGGGATGACAATCCTTCTAATTGCAATCATCCCTTGTAATCTCCTCTAAGACTTTGTAGTGACCACCATCCCCTCTTTTGTCTATAAACTCTCCTTTGTTACAGGTTCTGTCCCTTCTGTCTAGAAATATTCTCAGGCTGTAATAAGAACAATCTGGCTTTGGCCAGATTTCCCCTTAAAAGACAGTGAAGCTGCACTTGAGACTTCATCAGTTCAGGAGGCTAAGGCTCAAGCCATTGACTTAGGGGCCTAAAGGAAGTCAGACAAGCTGTCGGTGGCCCTCAGACCGAGAGGATTTTCTTCTTCTGTCTCCACACCCTGCTGACCAGACCTGGTTTTCTGTGGGCTGTGGATGACTGAATAAATCATTTCAATGCGATAAATATTTATCAAATGCTGGGGATACCGTAGAAAGAAAGTCCTTTCCTTCAGGTGAATCTGAAAGGGACAGACAACACACACAAGGAAGCAGGAAAGGAGAGAAGGGCAATGGGAGGCACCCAGTTCTAGCCCAGAGACATCTTAGTCTTGAATTTGAAACTAGGCAAGGCAGTAGATGTGAAGTGGAGTGCACTGGGAATCTGCTTTCTGTCCTCTATAAAGGAAGCCATTGGGAGGAGATGGATACTCTACTCTCCAGTCCTCCAAACCAAGGGGAGAGGAAACCGGAGTGTGTGTGTGTGTGTGTGTGTGTGTGTGTGTGTGTGTGTGTGTGTGTGTGTGTGTGTGTGTGTAAAGGGGGGTGTCAATAAGATCTGAGTTAGTAGGATAGTGGTGATTTTGGAAGTGACGAGGCAGCTAGGTGCTGAAGTGCTGGGCCTAGAGTCAGGAAGACTCATCTTTCTAAATTCAAATCTGGCCTCAGACACTTCCTAGCTGTGTGACCCTGGGCAAGTCACTTCACCCAGTTTCCCTCAGTTTCCTCATCTGTAAATTGAACTGGAGAAGGAAATGGCAAACCACTCTAATATCTTTGCCAGGAAAACCCCAAATTAGGTCACATAAGTCCTTGGGTCCAGGATGGAGTCACAACTGAAAACAATTGAACGAGAGCTCATTCTGGGACAGGCAACTTGTTTCATGGAATTGAAACCAGCCAGAGCAGCAAATGTCAAATGGATTCATTCAACTCTCAGATGCCTGTAAAAATCAATGGTAGAGGCAGCTAGGTGGCACAGTGAGTAGAGCACCAGCCCTGGAGTCAGGAGGATCTGAGTTCAAATCCACTCTCAAATACTTAACACTTACTAGCCATGTGACCTTGGGCAAGTCACTTAACCCTAATTGCCCCATCCTCCCCACTCCAAAAAGGAAAAAAAAGTCAATGGTAGCCCTCCATGCTGTTAAGGTGCATCCCTGAACAGGAAATACAGCAAAGCACAACAAACCCAGCACCCAGGGGGAAAAAAAAAGGCAGCACCTCCATCTATTGTTGAGGTATCTAGTGGCTGGTTTCCAGCTATAGTCAATTAAAGCCAACCCCTTGAGGCCTCATTTGAAGGAAGAAGGCTCCTCAGTGTTTTCCTGACTCCCAGGCATTTCTCACAGTTAAATCAGTCTGCCTCAAGGCAATGATTAATTGACACTGGGGTCCTTCTATTTAAGAGTCAATTAAATCCGTAATTCAGAAATGAGCCTTTCCAGTCTTTAAGTGAAGATAACTGATTTTACTGTCATATTTTATCCAGAAAAAGATCAGGGAGCTGGCAATCCCAGGAGGGAAGTCTGCTTTCTTTGTAAAACAGGACATCTCTCTGTTAAGGAAAATGCCCAGAGCCTGGCTCTTCTACAGAACTACCCCTAGGGTAGAAGCTAGAACAGTTGTCTTTAATGTCCAACCTCAGGTCTCTGAGCATCTCTGGAAACCCTCTAGGAGAGAGCAGCAGGGCAGCCCAAACAGCCCCAAACATCTGCTGTCACTGGGCACAGGGCAGTCAGATCGAGGACACAGATTAGAGGAGCCTAGTACAGGTACAGGAGAGATGGGCTGGACCAGTGTGACAGCACTTCAATATCACTTACTGCTGCCTGGTTGGGAGGGAATTTCTCAGAACTGATGAACTGCCTTATGTATAAAAGCCCATGGTGACTGCCTACAGCTTAATACTAACCCCCTTCTCCTGAACGCAGTTCCCCAAGCATTCATTAAGGTACTCTTTTTTCTGGCATATAAATCTAGCCACTGGATTGTGGCTTTCTAGGTTTCCTGAAGATGCTCAAATTTTGGAACCTACAGCAAATGTTACATGGTTTCTACTACTGTATTATTACAGCTTGCATTTCTCTAACACTTTAGGGTTTGCAAGTAATTATCACTATACCATCTAGCATTTATAGTGCTTTCAAATTAGCAAACTGTTTTACAAATTGTAGCCTGTTTTAGCATTATGACAATTTTGGAAGGTAGGTGTTAACCCCATCGGGGCAGCTAGGTGGTGCAGTGAATAGGGCACCGGCCCTGAAGTCAGGAGGACCTGAGTTCAAATGCAGCCTCAGACACTTGACACTTACTAGCCGTGTGACCTTGGGCAAGTCACTTTGTTGTGCAGAGAATAATAGCGAGCCAAGACCTGGGTTCAAGGTAAATTTAGGTGTGGATTTATTGAGCAAGCACACAACTACCCAGAGGTAAACTCAAATTGGGTAGTAATCTTTTGGGAGTACAGACTTGATTATATACGTTAAAACCACAAAAACCGCAATCAGGGAGGGGAGCTAGCAGAAGCCATGATGTACAGAAGCAGAGAACAGCCATTGGTTAGATCTATAGCTCAGGGCTAATTTGGGAATATGGTGCAAGGGTACAACCTTCCTGTGTCATGGGGATCCCTCCTAGAACAGAGTGGAGGGCACAGGGTGGAGGGTCATAGTCAGCACTTTCCAGAGCAGGGTGGAGGGTCATGGGGTAAAGGGGACTGGAATTCCCCAGAACAGGCTAGGGTCATGTTCTGGGCGAGGAGAGTGGGGGCCCTGCTTGGTCAGCAGGACAGGACAGGGTGGTCCCTAGATAAGATCCTTACACTATAATGAACCTTATACACTATAATAATTCAAGGAGAATATATAAAATGCTGATTAGGGAAGGAGGGGTCAGGGAACATGTTGCCTTGAGCATCATGCCCAGACATGCCTTGAACAGTTTCAAGATATGACAAAATGTAGGATAGAAATATAAAAGGGGCTTAATGGTGGGCCACTAATCAGGTGGTGTGAGAGTGGCCTGGGATTTGGGTTTGGGTACAACAACTTAACCCTAATTGCCTTGCTTTCCCCCCTAAAAAAAACAACAAAGCTGCTAACCCCATTTAAAGATGAGAAAACTGAAGCAAACACAGGTTAAGTGACTTGTCCAGGGTTATAAAGCTAGTAAGTGTCTGAGGTTGGATTTAAACCCAGGTCTTGCTGCCTCCAAGTCTAGCTCTCCCTCCAATGTGCTAGTGTATCATCATCATTGTCATTAATTCATATTCCTGTGGTACTTTTAAGATATATTAACTGCTTTCCCCACATCTTTTTAAAGTTTTTTCAGATGAGGAAACAGAGGCACAGGAAGAATTTGTTCTTCATTATTAGCCAGTAAGTGATTTGTTCATGATTGTACAGTCAGGATTCCATTCCAGACTTCCTGACTCCCAGGTCCACCTTCTTTCCACTATGCTAATTTGCCTCCAACGCCTGAGAGCCCTAATATTAAATACAGTGGCTTGAGAACCCATCCAACTCAGATTGCCTGCATAATGATTTAATAGCAAGATCCATGTTTAATCTCGAACCAGACAGAGAGAAAACAGAGTGTGCATGTGATGTACCACCTGCTTTAATTACCGAGCAGAGAACCAGATCACTGCTTAGGATAAGCTTCAGGTGTATATGCTCTTGGCCCAAACCATGGAGAAGAAACCAATGGATTATTCCAAGGACCAGCAGTAAAATGATCTTTTATATACTAATATGCACCAAAACAAATCTGCCATTAAAAAAAAAAGATTGAAAAGAGTGGTAGACAAAAGTCAGTGATTAGTTGTCTGGGGAAAAATGCTGAAAATTAAAACAGTTGGATTTTTCCAGGCAATATAACCCCCCACAATTGTTCGGCCTCATAGACAACCTAATTACCCCTTCTATTTCTCAGAGATGTCATCAGAAATGAGATTTTTCCCTGTTCTGAGAGTCAGCACTTGTTTATGGTTGACAGAGATGTCATGGATAATTGAATCCATAGATATCTCAAAAATCTCCTGCTGGGCAAACTTTTCACATCCCTCACCAAATCTTATGTCAGAGCCATCCCTTCTGGAGAACTGAAATACGTATCAGCCATAGGAAAAAGGAGAGTCCAAAGGATCTGGATCACCCACAGCCTGGATAATTAGCCTCTGCTCAATAGGATCCTCTTGCTAAGCGGGCTTCTCAGAGCAGCTATAGATGAGGTAAGGATGACAGGTGTTGTGAGCTTCCAAGGCACCAGCAGACAGCTACAAATTCACCATAGACTAAGCTTTCAAAAATGTAAGAATAAAAAGCAGTGTAACATAGGAAAAAGCCTACTGACTTTGGAGTCAGGGGACCTGGCTTTGAACCTCTGCCAGTTACTATCTTGGTGACCTGGAGAAAGTAATTTAAACACTCAACCTCAATTTGCCCAGATGTCAAATTAAGAGTTGGGCCTGAATGATGTAAAGGGCCTGGGTTTGGATCCACTTATGATACTTGCTGCCCGTATGGCCTTGGGAAAGTCCTTTAATCTTCAGGGATGTCAGTTTCCTTGTCTGTAAGATGAAGGGGTTAGATTAAAAGGCCTTTGATGTCTCTTCTGGCTCTGGATCTATAATTGTCAGTAATAGTAATAAAGTATTAAGTGCCTACTGTGTGTTAGGCACTGTGCTAAATGCCTAAGTACCCCATGATCTCATTCATGTATATGTCCTATAACATAACCTAATTGCCACTGACAATGCTTCTTATATTCATTAACATCTGTAAAAACTCATG
>CM053580.1:13959713-14022748 GCA_028627135.1 Pseudochirops cupreus | reverse complement strand
GTCTTTGCTTCTTTGGTAATCTTTATTTCAGGTTGACACAGTTTAGAACAGTTTAATCAGGTAACTCTTATCCCCACTTTACAAATCAAGAAATAGAGTTCTACAGAAAGAAGTCTCTAGCGTAAGGTCCGAGCCTGAGATTTGAGCCAGATTTAGTGACTTTAAGACCAGGGCTCCCTCCCACCTACTCCACCCTGCCTGCCTCTCTCAAAACCCAGCTTCGCTTCCTTATCAAGTTCCTCAGCCTTACCAGTAACATCCCCTCCTCACCCCCACCCCCACCTGCCCAAGATGTAGCTAGAATCACGAGTGCCACAGCTTTCAAAGCAGCAAGGTTATACAGTGGATACCTGGAGTCAGGAAGACTCATCTCCCTGAATTCAAATCCAAATGCAGACATTTAATTCTGTTGACCCTGAACAAGTCACTTAATCCTGTTTGCCTCAGTTTCCTCAGCTGTAAAATGAACTGGAGAAGGAAATGGCAAACCTCTCCTGTATCTCTGCCAAGAAAACCCCAAATGGGGTCACAGAGCATTGGATGTGACTGAGAACAACTAAACAACCACAAAGGGGAAGAGGGTTTCAATTTGGGGAGTATATGACTGACAGCTTTCTATCGGATAGGCAGTCCTCTTCCCCAGGTGAGGGCAGCTCTCTGGTGAGCTCCCAGAGTGAGTGTCCTCAGAGGTTCCTAAGGCTGTCTGCCTCCATGTGTCTAGCTTGCCCTGGCCTCCCAGTGCAGGAGCTGCTGTCTGTCACTATTACTCCATGGATTTGATAAAGGAGTCTAAATGATCTGACCTTTTGAAGTTTCCAAGTTTATCTTATAGATAAAGGGGAAAGGAAAAGAAAGGAGACACTCTCCCCTGCAGCCAAGGAATTTCATCTCTAGGGCTTGGCTAGGAATGACCCATCACTGTTCTGGATGCTACTGGAATGTCAGATTCTGAATTCATTGTGATGGAATCCTAATAAAGCTGCCCCCACCCCCAATATTCTAACTGCATTATAGGCCCCACTACCTACCTGTCCCCTCCCCCAAATGTCCTAACTTCTTCATATATGCCTCACTGGTCACTAGAACAGCAGGTGTGTCCATGAACTCAGACTTTCCACAGAAACAACAGGTGTGTTCGTGTGATGGGAACCCAGCCTCTGCCTCTACCGGGTCACTGCGCTCCCCCCCCAGACACATTCCCACAGAAATAGGCATGTTCTTGTACTCAACCACAACCACATCATCCATCTAGCCCAAGACAGACCCCAATTCCTAATTATCTCTCTTGACGAGACAGAACCACAATAGCTAACCAATTGGAGGGCAGCATGACCAGAATGTTTAACCACTGGAACATAGAAGGGATCCCTCCTCCATTACCTAATTAAAACAAACAAACTCCACCTGCCTTTTAAATATTAATCATATTCCTATATTCTATGTAAATTTTGATTGTGTAATCAGCATTTTTACTCTATAAAAATCCATCTTGGTTTCTCTGAAGTCACTGGTTCCTCTTGGAACTTAACCCACTTCATGAGAGGCGTCAATCTCAGTAAATGCCTGTACTTGGTAGAGATGGCCTGACTCTGAATTCTTTGAGATGGTTCCACCACAACACATGATGAAACCCCAACAGTTTTGGGGTGAGCAGAGTCCCCATTGCAGCAATTGATTTGCTGTTTTATTCAAGCCCCACAGAATGGGTCAGCAGGGTCTCTTTTACCAATGATAAGACATTCTCTCTGTGGTGCCATCTGCTTTCATGCACCTTTGATTGATTGATTGTATAACTCAGTGAAGGTGGCGTTCCCAGCTGATAGAAGTGTGGGTCATAAAGTATCTTGTCACTTATATTAACTGAGCTTAATGGGTATCTAAACCCTTTCTTACATTCCCATTTCACTCCATTTTGTTTTCAGTGCCATTGTATCTACACTTTGGGAGTCTCCTCACTATATCTTCTCTCAGAAGCCTCTTAGGACCAAGAAGTCCCTTGCCAAAAAGCAACATTGCTCTCTCCCTCAGTGGATTCACATGAAAACTGGCAATAAGATGGGGCAAAATTCAAAGAGGAGACCATAGAGAAAGACCAAGCCAGACTTGTGAAAACCTGCCACAATTATAATGTTCATATTTACCTTGTCACCTCTGTCAGAAGCAAATGCCACACTCTTCCATTTTAGAAGCTGATAGTTAAGGTATGGATGGAAAGAAACTTGTTGAAGGGAGCAATCCTGTCATTTTGTTTTCAGGTATTACATGGATTGGCTCAGCAATCAATATTTACATGATATTAAAAAGTGAATTTCCTTTCCTTCTTTGCACAAGATTATGTATGAATTAAAAAAACAAACCATTTATTATCATTGAAACATTGTGCCCAAGCTGGAGATACAAGTAGAAAAGTAAGCCATGGGGTACCAGGTGGCACAGTGAATAGAGCATCGGCTGTGGAGTCAAGAAGACCTGAGTTCAAATGCGGCCTCAGACACTTAACACTTACTAGCCATGTGACCTTGGGCAAGTCACTTAATCCCAATTGCCCTGCCTTCCCCCCTGCAAAAGATAGAAAGAAAAGTAAGTCATGTCTTACTCTCAAGGAGTCAACACTCTAATCGGAGAAGACAACACAGAGAAGGGTTCAGCTCTAAGTCAAATGGACAGATCCAGTGGCCCTTAGGGTAGAGTGGCAGGTAAGACACCTTCTTTAGTGTCTTTTCCATTGACAAACCATTTGCGTTTCTGACACTGAACCTTGTAATGGTAGCATGTGTTGAGAACTTTCTTTTCCAGATCTTTAATAGCTGTAGCCACTGAGGATGAGGAGGGAGGTCATGAAGCCCCTGAAAGGGTAGTTTCCAATCTGCTTCTCCACAGGGGCTCCTTCCCGGACAATAACTACGGGGATGGGGCTGGAAGCAGAGTCAGAGGTCTGCAGAGGGTGGCAAGGTTGGTGAGGGGGACTGCTAGTCCTCTGCTCTGGGATATGGGGAACACCTAATACACCCTCACACTTAGCTGATGTATAAGTTTTACTAGACCATTTCCTCACACCCCTCCCCACACCCTCTTATCTTTCTTTGTATTTCTTGTTATAAGGGAGAGAAAATATATATTCAGGAAATGAAGGTGATATAAAACCAATAGATATTAGTAAACAATTTAAAGCAATAAGCACCACTGATTACAGTGTGTGTGTATGTGTGTGTGTGCATGTGTGCGCGCGCATGCGTGCATGTGTGTGTGAGCGTGAGCTCTGCCACTGACAATTCTTCCATCTTTTCCCCTCCAGCCCCGCTGTTGTCATGGAATGTGGAGTCCCCATGCACTATATATCATTCTAACAATCTTTTTTAAAACTTTTAGCTCATATTCCTGTCAGAAGAGTCTGCCTTGAGCATTCCCCCACAAACCCCCATGGCTGAGTGAACAGAATATCTGCTCAGGTTTCTCCCGCGAGGGATAGCAACCATCACTATTCAAGTGGATTTTTGTGAATCCTTTGTGGTAAAAATGAAAATACAAGTCTTCCCTCCTCTAAAAGCTCCATCCATTTTGTTCAGTCTTATTTTTTATATGTCTTCAGGCAGAAATCCCAAGTGAGAGAAGAGGGCAGCTTTATAACTAGAAGAAAGAAAACCAGTCAGTGCCCCAGGGCACCAACCACACTCCCAGTCAGGAGACAGCTTGGCATCCAGCTAGGGAGAATAATTAGCTGAGGTAGGAACCTACTTAATAGCCAGTTCCCCAGCGGCCACATCCCAGGTAAGCTTGCCTCCCCCCCAATCCATCCCCACCCTATGCCACCCCCTTAACCCACTTCCTCAACCAAATTTGTCTTTATAAGTTGACATGGAAAAGCAGCATGATGGAGTAGATAGAAAGCCAGCCTTGGAATCAGAAAGACCTGGGTTCAAGTCCTACTTTTGACACGATATATATGTAATGCTGGGGGAGATGCTTAACCCTACAATGTCACCAGACAAAACTCTAAGGTTCAGAGTTATAGGACAGTTGCTCATCTGAACTGGTACAGGGAGTTTCCCCACAGGGGGCTCCCTACTACAATAAAATCACAGGGAGAAACCAAACATCCTTGAGCGTATATTTCATGCTGCTTGCCCTAGGCGCAGCAATCACTGTTTACGACTGGAAGAAATGTAGGTATAAAACACACATTATTTGTGTGATAGCAGTTCAGCCCTGATCTTTCTCTGTACTGTCCCATGGAGAAAGACAGGGGAAAGAAAGCCGAGGGCAAAGTGCATGAGGGAAGGAGGTAGACAAAAGAGAAGGAAGGGAGAAGGTTTTATTTCCTTCTCAAAACTGAGTGAAGACGGGAAGAATACGCAAAATGGAGCTCTTTAAACCTTGCAGAATTTCTTCCAATAGACCCATGTGGTTCTAGGTAAATACAGTATTCATTAAACTAGCTGACAAATGTCCCACTGCTGCACCCCACTCCCAGCTCTTCCATCAGCCACCTACTATTAAAGGTCTCTAATGTCTTCAGCTAGACAAGAGGGCAAAATGTCACAAGGCGAAAACCCCAGACCCTAGTAATGGGAGGTCTAGTTGTAATTCATTAAAGTTTCATGGTTCCATCTGATTAATTATAAATGCGTTGTCGTCCAGCTAAAGTTAGAATAAATTGTTTATTTCGATTAGAATGAAAACTTTATTAAAATTTAATGCTTTAAATTATAATCCATACAAAGTACTTTTGAGGAAGGAAAAAAATGGAAAGCTTCCCATCCTAGGTGATTTGATGAATAGTCTCTGTCTGGGTTTTATTTACAACTGAGCTCTGGGGTTTCACAAATGCATATTGGAAGCAATAAAGATTAACTTTCCAGCAAAGCCAATGTCAAAGTCCTTTCACACTATTGTTTTCAGAGAAATTACCTGTGGATATCAATATCTTTTGTAAGCTTTTTGGTTTTCCACATGCACAATGTCAGATGGTCCAAGCATCGTCTCTAGGGTAGCATCTAACATTTTACCTCTGGCTAGGAAAGTCCTGCACAGTAAAGTATTTTCATGCTTATTATTAAATTAAAATAAATTTATTAAGAGCTTTCTTCATATTAGTTACTGGGAATGCAAGGTCAAGAATGCAACAGTCCCTGCCTTCAAGAAGCTTGCTGGTAGGGAAGAGATACAACATGGACACAGAGAAGTTACTAAAAAGTATATATGAAGTGATACAAAGTCATTTCAAGAGAAAGCCAGCACAAGCGGAAGGACTATAGCTGTAGATATGGAAGGAACCTTAAAGGGACTTGTGTTGAACTCCCTCATTTTATAGAGGAAACTGAAGTCCAGGCAAGTGACTTACCCAAGGTCACACAGGGAAGTAAACAAGAAAGGTCTCATGCTAGGTAGTAGAATCCCTACTGTGCTTGGGATTCTAGGAAGCAGAGGGAAGTAGGGAGAACATTCCAGGCATGGGGAGGGGGGAGAATGGCAATTGTGCTTAGAGTAGGAGATGGCAACCTATAAGAGGGAATAGCTAGTAAGCCAGTTTGACTGGAACAGAGGGTGCGTGAAGGGGAGGGACATAAAACCTCCCCAGGCAGGTAGGCTGCAACAACATCAGAAAGGAAGTTAAAGTTAAACCACAGGACTTTGCGTTCTGTGCTACAGGCAACAAGAAGACCTGCAGATCATCATGGCTTAGGAATACTCATTAGACCTCCATGCAGCAGATAACATCAGACACAAAAGAAAGCATAAGCAAGACCAATAAAAGCCTAGTGCAATGGTCCAGGTGAGAGATGAGGGCAGCCTTGCAAGTGGAAAGAAGGAGGGGGAGGGCAGGAGAGGGCTCACCCTTGTAATTAGAGAGAAGGGAGTAAATGAGAGAGAGGTTGGAGGGTGGAAGCTGAAAGGGCTGGTGACTGATTGGACAAGAACATGAGGGAAAAGGAAAAACAAAGATGGCCCCACCATTGGGAATCTGGATACCCAGAAGGGTGGAAGTGTCCTCACCAGGAAGAGGGAAGTGTCAAGGAAGGATGGACTTGGAGACAAATAATGAGTTGGGACAGAAAAGTAGGGTAGTTGTGTTATGTTAAATATACACTTTAAAATGATACAAAATAGAAGAAAGTTTCACATCACATTCTCTTTTCTGTTCTTTTTGTATATTTAAATGTTTGTGTTTGTTGGTGTGTGTTAAGTTTAAAAAGATTAAAAATTAAAATTGTTTCAAAAGGAAATCTAGGGTATATTTTAAACACATTGAGTTTGAGATACCCAGTGGATGTCCCGGTGGAAATATTGACCAATGAGAGACCAGAGTTCAGCTGTGAGAAGGGCTGGAGATTCAGGGGAGCATAACTAAAAACACACACTTTGGAGAATAGACAAGAAGCTATTAATGCACCAAAATGCCTCTGGCATCATCCTGACTACAAAGCTCAGGCAGATCAAACCAGAAGGCTTTGCTACCCTCAACTCCCAGCTGTGACAGGGCAAAGAGGCAGAGTGGGATAGTGAGAGATCTCGCCAGCCTCGGAGTCAGGACAACCTGGGTTCAAGTCTCCTCTGACATATACTGACTGGGGGAGCCTAGAAAAATTATTGAACTTATTTATGCCAGTGGTAATTCTATCAGAGTGAACACTTAGGAATAGACACTGATCTAAACGTAGAGAGAATTCTCTCTGTGGTAGATCTGTGTATTAGGTAGCTGGGTGGCCCAATGGAGAGAGCACTGGACCTGCAGTCAGGAAGACTCATCTTCTGTGAGTTCAGATCTGGCCTCAGACACTGACTAGCTGTGTGACCCCAGGCAGGTCAGTGGACCCTGCTTGCCTCAGTTCCTTTATCTATAAAATGAGCTGGAGAAGGAAATGGCAAACCACTCCAGTATCTTTGCCAAATGGGGTCATGAAGAGTCAGACAGGACTGAAAATAACTGAACAACAATAGATCTCTGTATCAGTGAAATCAGCCCAGGCTACAGAAACCCTCTTAAAACTTTTCAGTGCTATAAAAGCCCCTTCCTCGAAAGGACCCAAGGGATCTCACCCACATGTGGATAAGAAAAAAGTAATGTTTTCAGACCTAGAATTTAGATCTCTCACTCCTCTTGCTTTGAAGTGACTAACAAAGGCCAATGGCCACAATGAACCACAGGAATGTGGAAGGCAAACTTCCCCCCCCCCCCTCTTTTGTAGACATACTTACATTGTAATTCATTCATTCATAAATCAGGGACTTTCTGCATTTACTCTGTTGGGAGAAAATACTCTTTCTATGACAGATTTCCTGGTACAATCTATACTGTTGTACGGCTTGAGGGGGCGGGGTTCTCTCTAAGATCATCAGTGAAAAAATTGCCCTGCCTATAATAGATGAAAATAGGGAAATAAGGATGGAAATAGGAAGGTTAAGTCAACAAGGAGGAAGAGAGACAGATATAGTTATTGTTCAGTCACGCTCGACTCTTCATGACCCCATGGACCATACTGTCCGTGTAATTTTCTTGGCAAATACACTAGAGTGGTACCCTTTTCCCTCCAGTGGCTTAAGGCAAACAGAAGCCAAGTGATTTGTCCGAGGTTATACCGTTAGTGTCTGAGGCCAGATTTTAATTCAGGTTCCTAACTCCAGGCAGGGCACTCTATCCACTGAGTCAGAGACAGAGAGACAAACAGAAAAGACAGAGGGTGCAGTGTTGAGACAAGGAGGGAGAGAGCAAGCGAGTGAGGGAGAAAGCATGAATGTCCATTTTCAGGGATATAGACTGTAGAGGCAGGAACAAGAGGGATACTTAAAATGGTTTTTGCTGACGACAGAATCATAGACTGTCAGAGCTGGAAAGCATCAATGGAAGATGCAGTAGGATCTCATTGAAAGAGCTATGAACTCGGTCCCTTAGGAATCCCTGGCCTCAGTGCCTTGCTCTGCTCTTTCCAGACTATGTGACTATGGAGAAGCCATTCATCCCTTTAGCCTCAGTTTCCTAATCTGTTAAATGGAGCATGCAGTCCCTGTGCTGCCTACCTCAAAGGGTTCCTAAGATCACAGATCTAGAATCGGAAAGGTCCTCGCAGGCCTTATAAGGCAACTCCCTCACTTTGTAGACAGGAGACGGAGACCCAAGGGCAGTTAAATGATTTCCTGCTCCAGGTAACTGCTTTGTTGCCTGGACCAGAGACTATGCCCTGAAGGATCCAACCCTGTCATCTCCAGACTTCCAGCTATGAGGCCTGCTCTCCTGATGGTGAGTGCCTCAAATGGGCCACACTACATCCAGTCAGGTTCAGCCAGGCTTCGCTTTACATCTGGCTCTCTCCTCACAAGCCCCCTTGCCACGGCTCACAGTACCTCACATACCTCCTTTCCTCCTCTTCTATCACTTTTCCAGTTCTGAAACTATAATCAGACCAGTAGTGCATTTGTTTCTGGAAACAGTATGTCAGTATAATTGCTCAGGGCTCTACTTACTGTTCCTGTAACTTCCCAAACCTGAACAGCCCTCCCTCGCCAACACACTCCTGAATTTGTTGTCTGCTCTCTTAGAAAGCTGAGGCTATCTGCCCTCAGATCCTGAGTGGGGATCATGGTACTTGACGAATAATAAGGGCTTAATATAATCACTTTTTTCTTTTCGTTTGGATCAGAGGATTACTGGTCTTGAGTTGGAAGTGATTTCAGAAGCCATCTCATCCAACCCCCTCATTTTAGAGCTAAGGCAAAGGGAGCCAGAGCAATGAAGTAACTCACCAATCAACATGGAGTTAATAAATAAGAGATGCAGGATTCAAAGCCAGGTCCTCCGACTCCACCGTCCCACAGAGAGAGGTTGTGGTGAGCAAAATACATGGAGAATCTGAAAGTTGCTATTACTGTTACGTCATCTGGTAAATCATTCCATTTTATAGATAGGGAAACTGGGACAGAAAAATGAAAACATTAACCCAACATAACTAGAGCAGATCCAAAATTTAATCCCATGTGGAAATTCCTCAAATAGTGTCTGGGACACAACAAACAGGTGAGAAGCACTTGCTGAAATGAATCCTGCCTTCAAATCCATTACTTTTTCGAATAGGACATATTGTCTCTGATATAAGTGAAGCCTTAAAATGTTTTTTTTTTTAATTTAAACTATTTTAGATGGAAATCTTCCCTCCTTCCTTTTTTTCCTTCCTTCCTTTGTTCCTCCCCTCATTTCTTCTTTTCTTCCCTTCTTCTTTCCTTCCTTTCCTCTGTCCCTCCCTTTCTTTCTCCTCCTTTTCCTCATTCCTTCCTTTTTTCCTTCCTTCCTTCCTTCCTTCCTTCCTTCTTTCCTTTCTTCCTTCCCTATTTCCTTTCTTCTCTCTTGAGTCTCCCTATTCTAGATGGGCAGCAGTCACTCATAGACTGGATAATCAATCAGCTTTAGCCTGACTGCTGCACAGAACTCCTGAACTCAAGCAATTCACCAGCCTCAGCTTCCACGAGAAGCAAGGACTACAGTTGTGTCCACGACACTTGGTGAAATCTTTCTAAAATATCCTACACACTTTCCTATTCTCTTAAATGGAGCATACTATTTTAACCTTTTTCTTGATGATTCAAAGCTATCATTATGAACATCATTTGCATGTGGGAGTGTGTGCATAAGCACGAGCATGCACACGTGTGCTAGTTTAAGAGTTTATTAAACTATGTCAGGCTATTAGTCCCTGAGCTAAATGATCCCAGCTTTTTCCACTATTCAAGTTTTGTTTCTCTTGTCATTTTTTTCTGTCTCAATTTTATTCTTTCAGATATCACTTGTTTTATCATGAAACCCACCTTTGAAAGGCAATCCCACCCCATTTCTAATTCCCCATTTTTCATGCTGTAGGTTGGGAAACCAGACTGCCAAGCTGCAAGCCAATTTAACCAATATTTATATGGAGTACTATATGAACAGTACTACATGTGTGTTTTTAAAATTGTACCTAAGTGAGAATAAATAGGCATCAAATGAGGGTGAGGTAGAAGATACACCTGGGGTCATCCCTCACAGAAAACCAGCTCAATATTAAGATGAATCTGTGGCCTCATCTATTCAAGAGTTTCCCCAATGATTCAGATCACAATTACTCCATGCCTGCCCATACTATAGGACTCTTGTCTATGTTCTCCCAAGTATTTGCCAGAGGGTATCCGCTCCAAATGCTAGAAGCTTCCTCACTTTCTCCCAACATGGAGATGGTCCCATCAGACCACTCTGATTGTCCACCTATTATCTCTTGCATTTGACACATGACTAAACCATCTTCTCTGTCTCTCTGTCTCTCTGTCTCTCTCTTTCTCTCTCTCTGTCTTTCTCTCTCTCTCTCTCTCTCTCTCTCTCTCTCTCTCTCTCTCTCTCTCTCTCTCTCTCTCTCTCTCTCCCGGGTAAGTTATTCTTTTTAAATATTTTTATTCAAAGTTTTGAATTCCAAATTCTATTTAACCCTGCTTTTCTCTCCTCCCCCTTCCCTGAGATGGTAAGCAATCAGATATAGGTTAGACATGCGCAATTATGTAAAGCATTTCCATATTGGTCATTTTGTACAAAATTCAAATAAAAGAAAAAAGAAAGAAAGAAAGTGAAAAACAGCATGCTTCCAGCTGTATTCAATGTACTCTGGAGGTGGATAGCATGCTTCATCATTAGTCCTTTTGGCTTATCTTGGATCACTGTATTGCTGAGAAAAGCTAAGTCGTTCACAGTTATTCATCAAATAATATTGCTGTTACTGTGTACAACAGTTTCCTGGTTCTGCCCACTTCACTATGTATCAGCTCATGTAAGTCTTTCCAAGTTTTTCTGAAACCATCCTGCTTGTCATTTCTTACAGCACGATAATATTCCATTACAAGCACCACAGCTTGTTCAGCCATTCCTCAATTGTTCAATATCCCTTTGATTTCCAATTCGTAGTTACCTCCAAAAAAGCTGCTATAAATATGTTTGTACTAATAGGTCCCTTTCCATCTGCTCTTCTTATCATACAGTTTCTTCATGCTGAGGTTCATTCTTGTCCTTCCTATGATTTCCTCATTGGATGTATGTGTGTGTGCACGTGCACACACACGGACATGCAAAAGCCCAGATTCTAGTAAATGGAAGTGCATTTCCATTTGAAATGATCAATGCATTTTAATTAGCCTCTTTGTGGCCAGATTAATGAAATATTAGAATATTGTCTCTAGGCTCAATTATTTAGCCATTCTCTGTTTCCTGAGGAATCGTTGCATTTGCACCTCTTTCCCTTAATTGTGCGGAGTTTTTTGAAAGCCTCATTTTTGTTCTTGAGTGTACTAAGGGGAGCAGTGGGGCAGTCATGTGGAGGCAGCAGGGCTCTGAGAAGACAGGACGTGGAATGGCATTGGGTTTGGAGATGTGATCACAACAGCAAGTCCAAGGTTAAGATAGCAAGGAAAAGTAGCAGAGTTATTATTATCACATCAAACCAAAGTCTCACCTTTCCTGATCTGAAGCGCCCATTTGCTCGTCATTGTAGAGAGCCTACCTTTTCAGCAAAGCTTTCCTTTAATGGAGTTTTCTAAGGGTGGCTGTGGGTTCTTTTATCTCCACAACAAATGTTTGTTTGGCATAAGAGTATCCTGTTTGAAGTGGAGTGACTCAATCTACCAAGGCAGGGCTTCTTAATCTCATTTTTAAAAATATATTCATTACTGCATTTCAATATAATTATTTTCCTTTCTAATCTTGTGTGTTTTTAAAAAAATATTTTAAAATTTCATCCTGAGAAGAGGTCACTAGGCTTCTTCTAACCTTCAGAAGGGTCCATGACATAGAAAAGGTTACAAACCCCCGCACCAAGGAGAGTTTGACCAGCAGATGGCATTGTAGGGAAGCTTAACAGCCAATAGGAGACACTGAAATAGTAAGATGGCATTGGGAACAGGTATGCTGGGTAGATGACCCATCTAGTAGACGGAGGGGAAATTTTTAACAAGAATCCTAAAAGGCTCTAGGGCAGGCAAAGGTAGATGCAATCAGACCAAGAGACACCGATTTGAAGTGACTGTGTAGATGTAATAGAGCTGACAAATAATTAGTGAGACAGAAACAGAGCCCCCTGTATGTAGATCACATTCAAATTCTTTTATTATTTCTAATAACTCTCCAAAACATGGCAGCCTTCTTGTATATAACCAAGACCAATCAGGTCTGCTTCCTGCCCTTGGACATCTATATCTGATCCTTCAGATCTTACTACTTCTCTTGTTACCAGTCTCTATTGATGGTTGGCCACCTGAGTTACAGTATCAGAATCCCCTTCTTGTAGAATGCTAAATTGAATTAAGTTGGCATAGATTTGTCAAGGTGTCCCACCACTACCAAAATGCATTTCTACCATTTTTAAGTATTCCTAGCAGGTGATGTCAGTAGTATGCTTTCCATGACTCCAAATAATGTGACTTTAAGATTTTCTAGTCATCTACCATGTTTTTTCTACTTCAGGAACCTGCCACATTGAAGAACTTCAACTACATTTTTGACCCAAATATCCCATGTTTCCTCTCCTTAGAAATGTGGGTTCTTCACTAAGAAAAGTCCTACCTTGGGTCTGTTACACCACTAGGATTTAATATTCTTTACTATGGAATGGGGAAGCTTCTATGGCTCTTCCTGGCACTTTCAATGACTTTTTCTTCTAAGTACATTTTAATATTCTGTCTCTAGATAAAATCTCATTAATAAATATCATTTTAACACTATGAAGCAGCCCTGTCTAGCTTGATGGCAAGCTTGGCAGTCAGTCTCTAATTACTTTCTAGAACCCCACATCTTTCTAGAAATTTTAGGAGTCTACATTCTTTGGTTATTTACAGAAAATGGAGAAAGTTTTATCTTTCTCCTCTTATCCCTTAGTTAGTACTTCACATCTCCCCTAAAGTATCCCACAAAAGCATCTCTGTATCTTTATTTCTTAAGTCACATGGTTCACTCAACTGAAAACCCTCATGTCTTCTTGTGGCATCCTAAATACCAGTGGTCTAGAACCACAACATCTAACCATATTGTCCTCCGTACTTGAGTTTTTGATTTTTAATTTATGGAATAAAACAAGCATTTCCATAATACAGTACAATTTTTAAAAAGATGATTGCATATGAAACTGCAAATTTACTATGCACAACTTGCTATTCCTTTCAAATATACAACAAAATGATTACGTAAATTTATTTTTTTTCTTCCCTACCCTCTCTTCCCCACCCCAGAGATGGTTACCATTAGACATAAAGAAGTGTGTGTGTGTGTGTGTGTGTGTGTAAAATTGTTCTATACATATATCTATTTATCAGTCCTTTCTCTTGGATACAGATAGCATCTTTCTTCATGTGCCATTTATAGCTAAGTTAGGGATTAATAATAGTATAAATAACTTATTCGTTTCAAACTTGTTCTTAAAATAATATTACTGTTCCTATATCCAGTATTCTCTTGGTTCTGCTCATTTCACTCTTCCTTATTTCATGCAAAGACATTTCCATGTCTTTCTAAAGTCATGGAGCTTATCATTTCTTATAGCACAGTAGTATTCCATCACCATAATAAACCACAGATTGCTCAGCACTCCCCAATTGATGGGCATCCCTGCAATTTCCAATTCTTTGCCACCACAAATAGAACTGCTACAAACCTTTTAGAACATATAGACTTTTTTCCTTTTTCCCTAGTCGTCTTAGGAAATAGGTCTTGTAGTGGTATTGTTGCATCAAAGAGTATAAGTAGTTTAATAACTCTTTGGGCATAATTCCAAATTGCTCTACAAAATGGTTGGATCCATTCACAATTCCACCAATAATGAATCAGTGTACCAATTTTTCCATATCCCCTCCAACATTTGTCATTTTCCCCTTCAATCATTTTAGTCAATCTGGTAGTTACAAAATGATATCTCAAGGTTGTTTTAATTTGCATTTCTCTAATCAATAATGATTTAGAGCATTTTTTCATGACTATAAATTGTTTTGATTTCTGCATTGGAAAACTGCCTGTTCATATCCTTTGTCCATTTATCAACTGGGAAATGACTCATATTCTCATAGATTTGAAAAAGTTCTTTACATATTTTAGATATTAGACCTTTATTTGAGAAACTGTCTATTATTTTTTTCAGAAATTCTCTACTTCTGATCTTGGCTACATTTGTTTTATTTGTGCAAAACCCTTATAATCTGATATAATCAGAATTATCTATTTTGTGTCTAACTTTGCTCTATATCTCTTGAGTTATATGTTCCATGTTCTAATTTTCTTGTAAAATCTCTTTTTATATCTTGGCCATGAAGCCATCTTGACCTAATCTTGGAAAATGGTGGAAGACATTGGTCTGCGCCCAGTTTCTTCCATACTGCTTTCCAGCTAATAATACTTAACAGGTATATCAAGTCAATAAATAGTACTATTTAAATATATAGTCAATTGAAAATTTATTAAAGAAATTGATCTGATCTCTTAAAGGAAAATACCCTGGGAAGTTTTATTATTATTATTATTATTTTACTTTAGTAGATTCCAGTGAAAGTAGGGTATCCAACAAATCCCAGAGGGAGAATCTCTCCAGTGGTTCCCTGTTCAACCAAAGTACAACCCAATAAATCCTGAGTGAGCTGCTACAATGGACTGTAATGGACATAGCCAGAGGTGTGAACACCTGACCCTCCAGTTGTTCTCCATTTGGCTAGCTTGTTTTCTTGATCTGCCCTCCAGCTAATAGGCTAGAGGTTTTCTCATAAATAGTGAAGGCTGTGTTACAAAACTCTCAGTGTTCCAGGAACAACCTTAGGGTGGGGAAGCTACATGTCTAGTATTCTCAACTGTAGCTAGTGAAGCCCCACCAGTATGCCTCCTATTTAAAGCAAATTAGACAAGAGATACCATTAAGCCTTAAATGAAGCAACTACTAGCAAAATATGAAGAATAGTTATAACATAATGGTCTACCCATAAACTTGGGCTATACTTCCCCACCAACATACAAAGTTCTATGGGGGACAGTGGACACAAACTCACAAAAAGCAGGGATGTTTATGGGTAGGGAAATCCATCTGTTGGGGGCAGTTCATGATCCCGTACTATAAGCTTTGACATCCTTGTTGTCCCTAAGAAAGAGACTGAGCCAGTCACCTTCTGCATGGGGTCATTTCTCTGCTGCATGATCTACTCAAATTGATTTTTAGCTGGATTCAAAGTAGCTAAAGTAATTCCCCTAAGCCTAAGATCTACAAAGCTCTCCTGACCTCCTGGCTGCACTCTAAGTGGTTTCCCCATCTCAAACCATAGCAGACAGCAGTGAGCAAGGCAAAGAAGTCTCTCCTTTCCCCAGCAACCTCTGTTAAAGAAAAAAGGATTCCTCTTCCTTCCATCAGCACCTAGGAAAAAAGCTTTTCCTCCAATCAACTTAGCTCCTAGCATCAAATGCAAAGTCTTCTTAGTCAGCTCAATAGAGGGACAACAGAAGCACCAAGTTCTTTATTCAGTTGTTTTTCTATAGGAAATTGACTCAGTTGGACTCAGCTGGGCTCAGTTCTTTTAAAGCAGCAGAGAGTAGTCTTCATTCTTTCTTCTCTACATATTCAGTCTCTTCCATCTCTTTCCTCAGCTTCTATCATCTCTGTTCATTTCTGTCTCTTGCCTCAAAACGGGAAGTTCATCACCTCTATTTTAGAGTGAGAAAAAAAATTCTCCATTCAAGCATACGCTCCATAAATAGGTAACATACAATTGTCCCAGAAGCACCAAAAATTCTACTTATCAGGGTTTCTCCCAGCCCAGGAATCCTTACAACTGTCATATGTAAACTAATTGTTTGGGAAGCAAGACAAACAGGCCATCTGCGTCCATTAATTACTTTTCCCTGGGGACTTCTTTCCCTCAGGTTCTTTCGGAAATGCTCATGTTTCTAATCCCTACCACAAATAAATTTGTCCAAATCCTTAGGAAGCTACACTTAACAGGTAGAGTTTGGCATAGCAGACAGTGAATTACTTGGTATGAATAGGTAGTAGTTTAAAGTGAGTTAGTGAGATGGGAGGGGGCTCAGATAAGATTAAATGCAAAGAATGAGAGGCAGCAGCATGTACAAAGTTAGTCTTGGCTCCTCTTTCTTTGGGTTGTTATAATATATGGGCATTCATGTCTTCGCTCCTTCCCCACCAAAGTCCTAGCCCCTTCTCTGGGATAGTTTCTTCTGCCTGTGCTTCAGCTTGACTAATTCCACATAGCTTCTCATAGCTTCCCTTCCTCCTGCTCCAAAAGCCTTCCCTGCTTCCATTCTGATTAGCTAATTCACACCTCAGAAAATGATTCCTTGTGAACCACATTAACACTTCATTATCTAGCCCCTTTTCTGTGATGAGGTCTGTGAAAGATCAACTCTTACACATATATCTGAACACCATCGGGATCCAAAGGGCTGAGTTGAACACAAAGGTTGATTCTTAGAGAACGGATTTGGGTGCAAGGAGTCAGTACTACATTAGAAGACCAAAAGGCACGAACATTAAATATTTGCCATTCTTATCCTGATTCCCTCAATGCCCGCCTTTATATTTCAGCTGCCTCTATTTACTACCTACCCCCAACCAAGCACACTGACATATTATGGGTAGGGAGTGCCAAGGCTGATCCTGACTCAGCTGTCCCTACTAGGCTTATGTACCAGGACCCATACATGACATTTACCAATATTGAAAACCAGAGATGACAGAGCCATAAAACCAGACCCAATTTAACATTATGTATATGATTTATATCAGCAAAGTCTGTTCCCAGTTTTGTTTCCTAGAGAAGGGAGTTTGGGGGTGCCAGGCAATCTAACAAAGCCTACAACTTGACAGATATTTCATTGTTACCATGTTATATGGTGATAAATAATCATAAAACTTGTTCAAAGTCTAAATAAAATTTAGTTGATGGAAGGCAATGAATCTGGCTTCATTAACTCTATTTTTGACGTACCATTCTGGTCAAGGAATTTATCAGGAAGGAAATGGGATACCATTCTAGAAACAGTGCAGCTCTGAAGTATAACCCTTATATCTTGAGAAATGGTAGTTATTTTTAAGAGGAAAATAACTAAAAAGCAAAGTTTAAGAGAAAGACAGTTATAATTGTGCCTGCCTTTTAAATAACCACATTCTTTCAGTTAATGAAAGCCAGGGAAGGTATGTATGAAAATCCCTCCAAGTTTGTTTGGAATGCATGACATTGTGAGAAAGCTAATAACACAGGCTTTGTGATGAATCATACAGTACCTATGAATACAAAGTGGGAAAGACAAACTCAAGAATTTTAATGAGGAAAATGAAGTCAGACTTCTTCAACTGAAGTACTTTTTAGAATGGCACTTTGAAGGCTCTATTAGAAAGCAACCAAGTATAGTCCCACTATTATGAAGTAGCAGGCCCAACAATGGCTCAGCACTAGGCTGTTGGAGCCATCCCAACATCCAGGCAGGGACAGAGCTATGTTCATCACCTCTCAATTCATGATATCCGCATCCAAACTGTGCAGAGTGAGCCTGCCGGCTGCCGTGCTATTTTATGCTCCAAAGAGATGAGCCAGATGCCTGGGGGCCAGTGTTTGCCTGATTATACTCTTGTACACTAAATCATTTAGAGCTGGTCTTTTCTGCTCTTGTTACAGCTAACATGGCAAAACTATTGTCTAGAAACTTTAGGTATGTTAACTTAGGACTTAAGATCAGTAAGCTGATCAATTTATGACATCCAGGGAAAGATATGGCCTAGCTCTCAAATCTGACTTTCCAGGGACATGAGTTTTATGCACCAAGAAGAAGCAGGAGCCCACCAGAGATGGTATAAGTGATGACAGTAAAACTTCTCAGGAGATATTGGTAATATGTACAAGAAATTACTTGGGATTTGGAGTTGGAAGAGAAGTGTTCAAACCTGTCTCTGTAACTTACTATCTGAGAAGGGTAGGGAGGGAAAAGGCTTTTATTAAATACCTACTACGTGCCAGGCATTCTGTTAAGTGCTTTATAAATATAATCTCATTTAACCCTGGGCAACATCTCCAGGCCTTGGTTAACTTTTCCATAAAATTAAGTGTTGGTACTAGAAGACTCATCTTTCTGAGTTAAAAATCCATCCTCAGACATTTACTAGACATGTGACTCTGGCCTCAGTTTCCTCATCTGTAAAATGTGCTAGAAGGAAAATGGCAAAGCACTCCAATAGCTTTGCCAAGAAAACCCCAGATGGGGTCATGTTGAGTTGGATACAACAGAAATGACTGAACAACAGCAGCACTCAATGGCAGTGGCCTGTCTGGGGGAGAGGAGTGTGGAGCAGCTGAATCAGGAGGAGACTTTGCAGACCTGCCCATAACCATGTCAATGCCTGGGTGAGGGCAGGAAATGCAGCTACAAGAGAAACACTGCAGCTTGGGGAAACAGAGAGGATCGAACAAATGGTGAACACTGCATTTTTATTTCTTAAACTCACAGGGATTCCTTGGTCATGACTCCTTGCTCTGCCAATCAGCCTTCTAGCTCAGCTCAGCTTCTGAGACTGGAGCACCCCTTACAGTTCTCTACGGTCCTATCCAAGCCTAAAATCTTAGGATCGGAAGATCAGGACACCTGGAGAGGTGCATTCTGTGGCTTAGTTCCCAAAGGAATAGGTTTTTCTTCTTGAAAATGGGTTATACATGTGTCATATACTGATGTGACTGTTACATACTGATCACAGCAGTTGAGTATGAAGAATGAAGGAAGAGTAGGAGCAGTCGGTGGCCCTTTACAAGACAAAGAAAAGCAGCAGAGGAGAAAACAAGTCTGAAGAAAGCTGATGAGACAAATCATCCCCAGAGCAGTTCCAGCAGAAGCTGGGAGAGCAACAGAAGGGCACCAATTGTAATCAATTTCCCCAGCATCTCTGCAACAATTTGCTGGCATCTTCAATCACAATGGAGCTTCCACATCTGGACTCAAGCACCTCGCTTGCTGCCCTCTAGATGAAGAAAGAGAAAAAGGCACAAACGATGAATTCAGAAAGAGCCCTGGACCAGAACAACTCCACCATAGAGGAAACCCCTTATGGAGGTGGGAGGCTGAGGGACTAATTAAAATATGTCAAAAGGGGAACAATATGGAAGAAATTATGGCCAGCATTCTTTTTGAAAAGTGACTGATGGGACATCAGTTACTACCGACCCATGTGCTTTTTTTTTGCGTTTCTATAATAATATGGCATTAAGGCAATTTAGCATAGGGGATAGAATGCCATCCTTGGAGTCAGGAAAAACTGAGTTCAGATCCTGCCTCAGACACTGATTAATTAAGTGCCTTGTTTTCCTCATTTGTTAAAAAGAAATAACAACAGTACCTACTTGGCAGAACGGAGGAACAAAGAAGACAATCCACATAAGGCACTTTGCAGACCTTCAGATGCAATTGGCTATTGCTGTTATTAGGGTCTCTGCGTGTGTCAAGGGCCACTTCGGTGAAATGACGGAAAGCAACCAGGCAGCCTTGTACAACCAGCGAGGAGCCACAACTTTCCAGTTACACAGCTGACTCCAGGGAGCAGAGAATGCGAGATGTTGCTGTGGTTGTTGGTTTTAAAAAACAGCAACGACATCGGACATGGTTGAACAAAATGCAGCCTTAAGGAATATCTTAAGCATATATTAAAGTTACACAGAATTCCTTGATAAATGCAAAGAGATAATTGATTCTCTTAAATGACCCTCTAAAGCAGTGGTTCTCAACTTTCCTAATGCCGTGACCCTTTAATGTTCATATGTGGGCGTATCTGCATGTGGGCAGACCAGCCTGGAGATGGATAGAGGAGCGGTGTCTCAGTTCCTAAGACCATTGGAAATATGTGTTTTCTGATGGTCTTAGGTGACCCCTGTGACCTGTGTGAAAGGGTTGTTCAACCCCCAAAAGGGTCGCGACCCAGAGGTTGAGACCTAAAGTCAAGTGTTTTGTCATTTTTGGCTTTATATCCCCAACATCTAGTATAGGACAGGCACATAGTAGGTGCTTTTAAAAAATGCTTATTGGTTGATTTTTCTAATCAAGCAAGAAGAACCACAGCTCACGGACTTTGAGAAATGAAAGCCATTGTAGATCATAACACCAGCTATGTCAAAATCAAATAGAAATAGGTCCCTGAAGTCTACATATTGACTTAGAAAATCACAAGTTAAGTATCAAGTTGGTGTTTTATTGTATTTTTACTAACATTTTTACTAACATTTTACTAACATTTCCCAGCTATCATTTACTCTGGTTCTGACAGCACCCTGGAGTTTGGAGGAAAAGATGCATGCCCCAGAGAGTCTCAAGTCTGACACCTCTGAAAGCCACTCCCGTCATTTTTACAGATGAAGAAAGTAAATCCCAGCTCGCCCAAGGTCACACTCAGTGAATGGGAGAGCTGTGATTTGAACCAATGACCTCTGTGTCTAAACGCAACACTTGCCAAAGGCATCCATCACCATTGTGGAAGAAATTCTACACATGAATCAAAGGGAAGAGGGATTTCTAATAGATGATGAGACCTTCCAGAAGCTCCTGTTTGTGGATGATATGTTGCTGACTGCATACTGCATAAGACAGCGGTTGTCAACCTAATGAAAATACATCCTCCATATCAGACATTTACATTACGATTCATAACAGTAGCAAAAGTACAGTTAGGAAGTAGCAATGAAAATAATTTTATGGTTGGGAGTCACCACAACATAAGGAACTGTATTAAAGGGTTGCAGCATTAGGAAGGTTGAGAGCCACTGGCATAAGACCTCAAAACGTTATAGGGCTGCCTCAATCAGCCCAACAATCCACACGGGAAAAACTAGATAGATGGAAAGTGCCTGTTGTCCAGATTATGATACACAGTTGGGTGGCCTGTTACTTGAATAAGTACATATCTAAACAAGCATAGGGGATGGACAGCAAGTCTGACCCAGAACTAAAGACAATGGCAGGGGGAAGGGTTGACTTTCATTTGAAAAATTGTGCAATGTGTTCAGTAATTAAACTATTTTCCAGCCCTCCTGAAATATCTCCCTTTTTTGGTAATAAAAATGTTCTCCCATGATGTCTAGCTGTGAATTTCAGAACATCACAGTCTTCAGGGGACTTGAAGAGCAATAGAAACATGCCCGGTAATCCCAAGTAGGCAACAATGCATTTCCAGGGTCTGTTTTCCAGAAACGGCCCAATGAGGGATATCTTTGAGTAAATATATAAGAACAGGAGTCGGGCTAATCATACAGCAAGAGCAAAGGGGGAGGGAGCACATAGACAGCCTGGGTGCTGCAGCACTTGTGCCCCATAATGTAAATCAGCTCATGTAAGGAAGAACAGAAAGAAAAAATGCACAAGATGAGAAAATGTAGATGGATTGCAATCCCAGAGGAGGGAATAACCACATCCGTGAGAGCATGGTACCCCAGAAATATTGGAGCTCTGTTAAAATAGGATATAGTCATTTTTCCCTGGCTTCGTTTTGCAGATCTGGACTTCGGTCCGAGACAGGCAAGAGGAAATGAATGGGGCAGCTGGGTGGTGCAGTAAAGAGAGCACCAGCTCTGGAGTCAGGAGGTCCTGATTTCAAATCTGGTCTCAGACATATGACATTTACTAGCTGTGTGACCTTGGACAAGTCACTTAAACCCAACTGCCTTGCCTTACCCCCTCTGAAAAAAGAGAGAGTGGATGAACAAAGGTATGTTCCTTGAAACACAGATGGAGTAGAAATCCCAAGTTGTGCCTCTAATGTCAAGAACTGGTAGTTGATATCAGTGTAGCCATGATTCAGAATTTAATTTCAATGTATATAAAAATAGGAATCATTTTCCACTGGCTAGGAAAGCATTTAAATGCCATGCATTCATCCTTTTATACTTCCTTTTTTCAGAAGCTATTCACTGAATATTAACTGACCAGAATGGGAAAACAGGTATTAATTTACCGAGCAAGACAGATTATTATATCCCAAAGGACTGGCTGCAAAGAAAATTTCATGCAGATGCCAAGAAAATGAAATATTAAATTGCAATAACAGCCACGGCCCTTTTTCTCCATTGACCAGAATGGTTAGTGCCATGGAAACAATGTAATTACCATAATATATCAATAATTCAGCATTCTGGAATGGCATCAAACAGAAGAGCATGAATTTTGTAAATTTACTTTTCTGCCCCGCCACTGTCTGAAATGAAAAACAAAGCAAAACATCCCATCAGAGATTAGTTTAAGAGATCAAGCATATTGGTAATGCAAATGATTTGCTAACATAAATTCACTCAAAAACAATGGCCTGTCATAGAGACAGTGTCTGTGAACCAAGAAAGCCTCAGTTCTGTTGCTTAACAGCCTCAAAGACACAGATTATGCTTAACTGAATGATACAGTCTGCTTCATTCAAGCTAGAGTTTCTCCTCTTCCCGTTTGGAATTTTGACCCATTATAAGGAGTGGGTAGTGTGCATTATATTCTCTATAATTTATTTGTTTTTGAGATATTACAGAATCACAGCATTTTAGAGTTGGAAGGGGCTGTGGGTCAGCTAGGTGACCTCCAAAAATGTAGAAACTGTCATTTCTCAAGGCAGTCAATTACTCTCTTGGATAGTTCTAACTTGGAGGAAAATCTTGATAGGAAGTCTAATTTGCGACTTTGAAACCTCTGTCCTTACTCCTGCTTCTTTCTCTGGGACCATATGGAACAAGGCTAATTATTTCCTCTTCCCCTTAGCCCTTCAAATACTCGGATGTAGCTATCACATACTCCATCTTAATCTTCTTTTTCCACCCTAAGTATCCCAGTTTTTTTAGCTGATCCTTATATGCCAGAGAATCAGAGTTTTTCACCATCCTGATTGGCCTCCTCTGGATGCTCTCCAACTTAACAATATCCTTCTTAATCAGTGATATCCAGAAATTAACACGGTTCTCCAGATGTGAACTGACCTAGGCAGAAGACGGTGGGACTACTGCCTCCTTATCCCTGGAAGCTCAGCCTCTCTTACTGGAACCCAAGATCCCATGGGCTTTTTAGGACTGCCATATTACTCTCTTGGCCCATCTCAAGCTGGTAGATGACAGAACTTCTAGATCTCTTGAAATAAATGACTAATTCTCTCCCAATCTGTAGTATACAGAAAGCACTGAAAACTATGAAATGATTTTAAATATCAAATGACATCAATAAATAAATTTTTCACACATGGGGAATGAAGAGTAAGGCAGTTTGGTTGAATTGGAGAACATTGGATGGGCAGCAACATCCAACACACCTGGAAAAGATAGACTGGAATCTAATCAGGAAGGACTTGAAATGCCAAACAGAAGCATCTGTATTTTATCCTAGAGGCCATAGGGAGCTCCAGAAGCCTGTGGAGGAGTGAAGTGACATGATGGGACCTGTGCTTTAGTAACATCGATTGAATAGCTGTGTGGAGGCTGGATCTGAGAGAGCAGAGACAGTGTAAGAAGGCCAAATGGAGGTTATTGTAATAGTCCTAGTGGGAGATGCTGAGAGTCTGAACCAGGGGATGTGCTTCCTCCTCACCTCTATCCCCTGGAATCCCGGGTTTCAGTTAGAATGCAGTAAGGGGCTTGCTTGATCGCTTCTCCCAACCTTCACTCATTCCAGCACCTTACACAAAGCCTGACACATGGAAGGTATTTAATAAACGCTTGTTGTGATTGATTGTTAGGACCCTGTCTCTAATAGAATTTTTTGTATACTCATCGTGTTTGCATTTACCATGTACAGGCTGGATTCCCCCTGGATAGAATGTAAGGTCCGTGAGATCAGGGACATTTCTCACATGCCAGCATGGCCCGGTAGACAGAGAGGCAGCCTCTGCATTAGGTAATTGTGCGTCACCTACTGGCTGTGTGACCAGGGCAAGTCACTGTCCCAGAACTCTAAGACAACTTTCAGACCAGAGCGTCTAATCTGCATCTGAAGGAGCCCCCTGCTCCAGGGGCTCCTCACACTAGTAAAATCACAAGCTCAGGGAAAAAATGAATGAAGGATTGGATTAAATGCTTAGCACTGTGTCTCAAACAGTCAATCAGTAAACATTGATCAAATGCCTGCCTACTCTATGCCAAGCACTGTATAGATGTTCCATAACTGTTTGTTCACTTATTTCATCTCTGTGACCCTATTTGAGGTTTTCTTGGCAAAGATGTCGGAGAGGTCTGCCATTTCCTTCTCCAGATCATTTTACAGATGAGGAAACTGAGGCAAACAGGGTGAAGTGACTTGCCCAGGGTCACACAGCTAAGAAGTGTCTGAGGCCAGATTTGGCCTCCAGGTGAGGTTTCCTGACTCCAGGTCCAACGTTCTGTGCACTATGGTGCCACCTAGCTGCCCTGGTAGCCCAGAAAGATGGCCGAATTGAACTGGACATTCAGGCAGACTCATCTGTACTCGGTGCTGGTGGTTGTTTTCTTTCTTTCTTTCTTTTTTAATTTAAGCTAAGTCTTTAATTTTATTAAGGGAAAAAAAGAAGTGTTGAGACAATATGATTAAACCTGAAAAATACAGTTTTCATGTGTCTGTTATATTATTTGTGTGTAATTATAAAAGACTTGCCATCTGCTAATGACATATTTTAGATGGGGAGCTATGTCATTTTGAAAGTCCTCATAGGACAGAATCAATGTTTTACATTTTCAATAGGTCTTTCCCACATTTCACGTGCCAGCATCGAGACAACTATTCCAGGAAACCATTGATTAATGAGCAGCTGCTTTTCCCTGGCTTGAACTGTATCCCGTGGATACAGTGAGGATTGTGGCCTCCCAGAATCACCCCCAAATTAGGCAGCTTCAGAACAGAGCTGTCTCTCAACAGATAGTTTTCTCCAGGCTTCTTTTGTACCGAGACATCTTTGCCACTGGTTATATACACATCACTGATCCCATTGCTACTTTAGGACTCCAAATTTGCCCATCAAGGAAAGAACCTGTTCTTGGGAGCAGAATGCCAGGCCAACCCTACTCATTTGCTTCCTAGAGTTATTTATTAGGCTGGGTTATCCAGGGACTTGTGTTTAAATTCTTGTCTCCCAAGCAACAACAAAAAAAAAACTTCAAAAAAAGGCATACTGAAATATCAGCGCTACATGGACGGTGTTTGGACTCTGAGAAAGAATGCTAGGTTCATAGATTCAGAGCTGGAAGGGACCTTGAAGGTCACTGAGTCCAGTACTGAGGAACAAAAGACAGTCCACCCCTCCAGAAGCTTACATTGTATTGAGGGAGACGTGACAGTATCTATGTGAATGCCAACATTTTACACTATACATGGAAAACAACGTAAGTAACAGGGCAGCCAGGTGGCCCAGGGGATGGAAGGCTGGGCCTGGAGTCCGGAAAACTCACCTTCTTGGGGTCAAATCTGCTCTCAAACACTGCCCAGCTGTGTGACCCTGGGCAAGTCACTTAACCTTGTTGACCTCAGTTTCCCCATCTGTAAAATGAGCTGGAGAAGGAACTGGCGAACCACTGCCGTGTCTCTGCCAAGAAAACCTCAGATGGGGTCATGAAGAGTCAGACGGGACTGAAAATGACTGAACCTCAACAACACCTTTCCACGGAGAGGAAGAAAAAGCGTTTCATCATCCGTCTGCATGGGCCAGGACCGTCAAGGCTGAAGTTAGTGTTGCCAGAGCTCGTTCCTGTGTTATTGTTACTAATACTGCTCTTCCTCTCATACATGTGCATTTTCTTCTGGTTTTGCTTTCTTTTCTCTCTTTGGTTCACACCGGTCTCCCACCGCTTCCCAGAATTCTTTGCTGCATTCACATGCCAGAACGCTCAGTCCTTCTCCTAGCCACATGTCTATATCTGCGGAGCCCCACTTTATATCCTTTGTTTGCTGCCACAAAATGTGCTGTTCTGGCCATCCTGTCACATACGGGACCTTTCCCGTCACTGGCCTTAGAAAAGGTCACCTGCTCCAACTCTGGCATTTCATAGACAAAGGCAGTTGGGCAGAGTGACTCGGCCGAGGACCAGTGGGTAGCACTTTGCGGAGTCAGGCCTTGAGCCCCAGTGCTGTGGTCCCACATCCAGAGCCCTTTTCATCATACTGCACCCTGTCTCAGCGAGTCCTTTTCTGGTTGGACAATCATTGACTCTCCATCTCTTTTCCCATTTTCTCTGGAATCATAAAAGCATTTTTCTTTCCAGTCTGGACCTGTGATTCTATTAATGCAAGGAACCTCTGGTTTAGAAAGCCTTCACTGATGCAAACTGACAATTCAGCAATTCATTTGCAGCTTACTTATGCTCTTGAGTCATCCCTGAGCTATCAAGAGATTAAATATTTTATTCAGGCTCACATAGCCAGTAGCCTGCTCATCTCCAATTCCTGGCTTCTTTGGTTTCCTTTAAAAGTAAACTCAAACCCCAGCCTCTCCCCAAGGCCTTTTCTATTCTCCCCCATTGCTAGTGTCTTCCCTCTCAGACAACTCCCCATTTACTGTCAGGCAGTCAACTAGCATGATGGTAAAGTGAATGGAGTGGTAGACTCCTTTTCATGAGTTCAAATCTGGCCTCAGACACTTACTAGCTGTGTGACCCTGGGCAAATCACTTCACCCTGCTGGCCTCAGTTTCCTCATCTGTAAAATGAGCTGGAGAAGGAAATAGCAAACCTCTCCAGTGTCTCTGCCAAAAAAACCTAAATGGGGTCACAGATCAGGGGACACAACTGTAATGACCAACTGACAACAAACTACGAGTCAGGCCCTGTGCAAAGCACTGAGGATACAAAGAAGGACAAATACTGGATGTACAAATTTTGCATGTTTTCTCCCCATTAGAAGGTGAGCTTCTTGAGGGCAGGGCTCATGGTTTCAGCTTTCTCTGGATACTCAATGCTTAGCACAGAGCCTGGCACATAACAAGGACTCATTAAATGCTTGTTGACTCACTGTCAGAGACAGGACTTAAACTCAGGCCAGTCCTTGACCCCTTACCCACACTGCCTCTCTAGAGCAATTGTCAGTAACTAATTATCTTGGATTAACTCATCTTTGTCACTTGGATAACTACTGCCAATTTAGAGAGTTTAACTACAACGAGTTGTTCATAAATATATTATCTGGTAGCATTTCAGGAATGTTTGTGAATTGTTTACACAAAGCTCTCATTAAATCATCAGCACCAGTGGCTGAGCCCAGGAATTCCCATGGCCTCCTGGCTAAGACTCCTGGGGTCCCAATGTGAGTGAGTTGCTTGATTGGGGCCCACACCAGTGATAACATCTCTGCAGCCAATGGGACTTCTTCATATAGAAGAAAAAGCCCCAGAGGTCTCCATCTCATTCTCAGAGGTGAATTCTGACAGTAAACCTAAGTCACACAGACGTACTGGTCTTCTTCTATCCTCCAGCCTCCATCAGGGCAAACTTAAGAGGGTCATTCTTGCCTCAAATTTCTGCTTGTGCAGAAGCTTCCCTCTCCATTATCAGCAGGCTCTCACTGCTCGTCCGAAATTTTCATCCATACAAAATGAGCCTGAACAGCAGAAGAGAACTGGAGACAGGGGTGCTGAAATTCTCATAGCTGGTTGCAAAAAAAAAAAAAAAAAAAAAAAAAAACCAAGAAAAAAAAATCAACTAACAGGCTGTGTGTGTCTCTGAAAATCCCCAGGCACAATTTAATGGATGCTTCCTTTCACTTTAAATAAGATCTCTTTTTTTCCATATTTTAATATCTCTTAAAATGAAGAGGAGGATATGAAGAGCACAAAACTGCTGCTGGAAATAACATCTTAGAATGGAAATAGCCTTTTGATTTAAAGAATTTATATTCATGCAGGCATATTAACCACAAGGGCATTTTTGTGAACAGATATTGCTATGGGCCCTTTGTGAGGGGGGAGGGGAAATGGTAGGCATGTCATAGCTCCATAGGGATATTTATGGTTGAAAGCAAAATACAGTATGATTACTGGTTGTAAATGACAATTAGGACATGTCCGGCTATTAACTGTCTGTGTCTGTGCACACGCATATGAGCATGGGCGTTGAGTCTGGGTGGATGTGTCTACGAGGGATGGGAGCCCTGATTCTCCCTGTACCTAACTCAAATATTCAGCAGAGTCACCCCTGGAATCAACATTAACTTTTTAAAGTCAGAATCAATCAATGAATTTCATTATATGCTCTAAATAAGCACAATGCTAGGTGATGGGGCATGTTCTTTGCCTCATCAGTAAAATGAGAAGGGAACCAGATGGTTCCTTTTAGCTCTAACTCTGTGATTCTACTATGGTGGAGTGAGGCAGAGAGAAAGCGGACTATATCCTTGTGAGAGTTTATAAAAGATCTCTCTCATGGAAGAAAAAAAGAAAAAACCACCCAGGGAATTTATGATGGACAGACAATGAGTCAGGAGAGAGCTTCCTGGCAGAGATGCCCAAGGGAGAGGAAGCAGAGATGGACAGTGGCTGCTGCCAGAGTTCTGAGAGCAACGAACAGGTTCATTTGGGAAGGAAAACATTGTAGGCAGAGGGGAATGCATGAGAACAGAAAAGAGAAAAGTCTGAGCCTAGATAAGCTATGAGAAAACGTACTCATTGGAACAGACCAAAGTAAAAGGATGACTTACTTTCATTCTGTTTTTGTTTCTTAGTAGCTCAAATCTCAGAGTGGGCAGGGACTTCAGGGGCCATCCAAAGCATTCACTCCCCAGAACACTCAGTCTCCTATAGGAATTTGTTTCTACTTCAAAATCAAGCTTCTAAAATGTTGTTCAATATGTTTATTTTTGTAACTTTCTTTAGCATTGCTATCTATGATTGCTGACTTCTCGCACTAGTTGGAAAACTCATCTGCTACCTTTTAATAACAGCTAAAAAGATTGCAGTGAAGCAAAGAAATGGGGACATAGAGAAAATTCACCCTTTTTAGCATTGATCTCCATCCCCCAAGGAGAGGGTAGGAGCACCCCACATATTCAGGTCATGCTTTTCATTAGTTTCCAAAGAACCTTGCTGTTGGGCGTAGACCTCAAAGGAGGTCAAAGACAGAAAGTAAGGTCCCTTATACAACCAATACGAATTGCAGCACTTTTTGTGATAAGAATTGGAAACAAAGTAGGTTCCTGTCAACTGGGAATAGCTAAATAAATCATGATGCCTGAAGGTAATGGAATATTATCTCACTGTAAAAATAATAAATGTACAATTCAGAGGTGCATGGAAAGGCATTTAAAGTCTTCCTAGGTCTAGAACTGGAAGAGCTCCCTGAGGTTGTCTAGTCCATCCAACCCTCTTATTTTTCAAAGGAGGAAACTGAGGCACAGGGAGGTTGTGTGTTTTGCCCAAGGTCACACAGGCAGTCATCATCCAAGGTAAGATTTGAAACCAGGTCTTCTCCCTCCAGAGTGACACTTTATTGCTGTTGCTGTGTTTCTGCTTGCAAAACTCCACTTGGTGAAGAGTAAAGCAAGCAGAATCAGGAAAAATCTTCTCAATGACTACAATGGGACTAGCAGAAAGAATGATAAAATGAAATGAAAAGAATCCTGATTTAATCAGCAAGCTTGGCCCTGAGGACAGTTAAGGGGTGCCTCTTTCTCTTTATCAGTGAAGAATAGCACATCTACTGTCAGATACATCTGCTTTTTTTCTCATTTCTTTTAACTCTTCCTCATAAAGGATTTATTGCTTGGTTCTTGTCCTTCATAATAGAAGAGAACCAAAACAGCATTACTCAAATAACACTGTCGACAAATCATTCAGGGACAAAGGATGGATCACTGACAGAGTGGGGGAGGGACTTATTTGGAAATAGATGTGATATAAAATAAAAAATAAACGTGTATGTATATATTTTATTGCATCCAACTAGAAGTTGTCCCATCCCTGTTTCCTGATCCTTCTTTTTTTTATTCTAAGAAGTCATTTGATACTGTTAATTTTATAGCACAAAATAAAACAGACTATGATCCTCCAAAAATAATTTTAAAAGCTTACACAGAAAATATTATTGCCTGAAGTTCATCATTTTTAAGTTACAGGTTGAAAGTCATCATCTGTTTTGCAGGGGCTGGAGAACACACAATGGTGCCTGTCGCAGATGCCAGGCCACTCTCCCTCATGCACACGGACCTCCTCTGCTTGGGCACAAGTGCACGCCTAAAGTCAGCACCACAGAGCACCCTTCTCCTGGGCCCCTGGGCAGCTCTCCCCATGTCATCAACAGGAAGCGTTAGTCAGGAATACTGTGTTAAAACCAAGGTCAGAGGTTGTCTCCTCTTCTTAATTCTAGTGCCTTCCCTCTGCGGGTTATTTCTGATCTTTCTTACATATAGCTTGTTTGTACGAGTTTTCTGAAGATTGTCTCCCCCATAAGACTATAAGCTCCTAACCCTAACATTAACACTGACTGTCATTTACCTTTCTTTGCAGCCTCAGTGCTCAACACTTTGCCCAAACATAGTAGGTGCTTAATAAATACTGATTGACTGATGATGGCAGTAGCAGCAACAAGACCTAATTTGAAAAAGTAACGGACCAGAAGTTAGGAAAGCCCCAGGCTCCGATACTGCCTCTAATGCTAATCAGGTGGCCGAGGGCAGTCAGCTCAACTTCAGAACCAACGTCCTACCACAGGGTTGTTGTAAACCTCAAATGAGATGATGGATCATGAAGTGCTTGCCAGAGCTCAAAGCACTACCTTGATGAGATGGCAGGGAACTGTCCAGCACTCTTTGGACCACAGAACATCAGAACAAGACCCTTCAGAGATTGTGTCTATTTATTCTACAGAGGGGACACAGAAAAGGAGGAAGCCTCAGAAAAGTGAGATGACTTGTCCAGGATCTCACAGCTCGATAAGGCTAGAACCAGGACTAGAACCTAGGCTTCCTCACTCCCAATCCTATGCTCTTTCCTCCATACTACATTGCTAGGTAAAGAGCTCCCCATTCCATCCAGTCAGCCTTGTCTTCAGTGTGTGTGTCGTGGGGGGGGGGGGGGGGCTGTGTAAGGTCAGATGATATTTCTTTAGTGAAAGGAATGGTTTTTTAAAAGTGTGATTTGCGAAACATTAGGTTTCCAGGATGCTCTTTTATTAGCAGGTAACTGTTTATTTTTATGTTGTGAAATTCATTAGTTACATGGTGTTTAATCATTTGTAAGCTCGACCAGGAAGAAAGCATTGGCAATTTGTTGAAACGCTGCTACTGCATACTCTCTGGGGAGGTTTGAGCTACGGGAATGAATAAGGCAGCTCCTACAGTCAAATTTGCAATGCAAAAATAGACCCAAGAGCAGAAGGTTCCCAATTAAGAAGTCACTGCCTCCTTGAGCTGAAACTGTGCACTTCGCTTTCTGCATGTGGGCACAAAAGGTCTTGCGTTTCTTGCATTCAAACATTTTGTCACATGTTTGATAATGAAGGAGTAAATGAAAAGTATCTGGGAATGAGTCAAAATACTGAAAACTTTAGAAATGGCCATGGGGGTAGAAGGATGGAGGGAAGCCTGCACATTGAGGAGAAAAGCTAGACAACAGGCCTACATACAGGAGGAAAAAGTGGACAAACGAGTTTGTGACTTCTTCCTTCCTATCAGTCACACCTGCTCCATTCTCTGCCCTTGCCCTTACTTTTTAGGTCTTGGGGTTACAGGGGCTGGGGAAGGGAGGAGTGGTATAACAAGAAGCCAACAGAAATGGAGTCAGAAGATCAGATCTGAAATCTGACTCTGGCCCTCTCTGGTTACTATCACTGTAGACAGCTCCCAATAGCAGTGAGTCTCAGTTTCTTCAATTCAACCAATATTAAAAGCCTACTATGAGCAAGGCACCAGAGTAAGCACAGAAGATACAACTACACACAAGGATAATAAGTAGTCTCTGTCTTTGTCAAGCTTACATTCCAGAAGACACAGCATATTCACATAAGTGTGTAGAAAATAATTTCAAGAAAGAAGGATTTCTAATAATTTGGGGAAAATCAGGAAAGGCTTCACCAAAGGCAGGATTTCTATGAAGAGGAGATGAGGATGGAGGGAGTTCCAGGGATGAAGGACAGCCTATTTAAATGCACTGAGCTCTTGTTATTAAGCATCTGTAAAATGGAAATATTTTTGTACTATATCTCAAAAAGTTATTTTAAACTTTAAAGGATCACATAAGTTTGAGTTGTCATTATGGTCATCTTAAGAGAGACAACTAAATCTGGAATAAATAGAGAAATATAAGGGTAGCTAAGTTGTGACAGGTGGTACTGGGTCTAGAATTAGGAAAACTCATCATCCTGAGTTCAAAGCTGGCCTCAGACAGTTCCTAGCTCTGTGACCATGGGCAAGTCACTTCACCCTGTTTGCCTCAGTTTCCTCATCTGTAAAATGAACTGGAGAAGGAAATGGCAAACCACTCTGGTATCTTTGCCAAGAAAACCTCTAAATGGGGTCATGAAGAGTTGGACATGACCAAAAATGACTGAACAACAATAAGAGAAATAAAGAGTAGCACCCTCGAGGGGCGGAGCCAAGATGGCGGCGTAGGAACAGCAAAGTACCGCAGCTCCCACATAGCCACCTCAAATACCCATAAAATATGACTCTAAACAAATTTTAGGGCTCTAAAACTCACAAAAATACAGAAAAACTCATCTCCCGCTGAACACAGCTTGGCAGGAAGGGATCATCTCAGCGCTGGGAGCTGAAACCAGCCCAGCCTGAAACCATGGCCCTGTTACTGACTTTCTGGATTTCAAAACTTTCATCTCTGCCCCAATCCTTCCTGCCATTGGCTGCCTTTTATGTGTTATTGTTCCATGTCATGTTTGACTCTTCATGACCCTATTTGGGGCTTTGGGGTTTTCTTGGCAAAGATACAGGAATGGTTCACCATTTCCTTCTCCAGCTCATTTTACAGGTAAGGAAACTGAGGCAAACAGGGTGAAGTGACTTGCCCCAGGTCATACAGATAGTAAGTGTCTGAGGTTATATTTGAACACAGGAAAAAATCTTCCTGACTTCAGACCCGGCACACTAAAGCTGCCCTAGCTGTGTGTTATATGACCTCATTAGAATGGAAACTCGTTGAGGGCAGGCAAGGTCTGTTTTTTCTGGTATTTGTATCCTCAGTGCTTAGAACAGTTCCTGGCACATAGCAAACACTGAATAAAGGCTAAAATCTTGGCAGCTGTCCCATAACTATCTGGCAAACAGAGGGAAAAGAAAATGAAGCAGTGTCAGATTTCATATTCCTAGGCTCGTGTAGTCAAAACTGAGATTTTTCCAGTAGCAATGTATGTCTGGGAGAGTTGGACTATAAGGAAAGCTGAGCAGCACAGAATGAACACTTTCAAATTGTGGTGCTGGAAAAGACTTTGGAGAGTCCTTTGGACAGCAAGGAGATCAAATCAGTCAGTACTTAAAGAAATTAATTCAGCCTATTCACTGGAAAGGCAAATGCCAGAACTGAATGAAATACTTTGGCTACATAATAAGAGGGCAGGACTCCTTGAAATATACCCTGATGTTGGGAAAGATTGAAGACAGAAAGGAAAAGGGGAAGGCAGAGGATGAGAAGGGTAGAGTGTCATGGAAACAATGAACATTAACTCGGAGAGACTCTGAGAGATAGTGAAGGATGGAAAGTGCTGGTATCCAATGGTCCACGGGATTATGAAGAGTCCGACAGGACTGCACAACAATACCAAAAGGCTTGCTTCTCTCCTTCCTTCCACAGATGTCAGATACTTGGAGGAATTGATTAAAAAATAAGAATCCTGGCACCTGGACAGAAACAGTATGTGGCTGGGGAGGAAAAGGAGACAAGAAGAAAGGGGCGATGGTCAGCAGCAGACTGTAGGCGCCATGGACACACTTCACCTACTGCCCAGTTTTGTTTTCCTCTTCACCTAGACCTACAAACACAGTACATGTCCAGTATGGGCCTAGCTCTGTGTCTTGCCCGTTTGGTGGTAGCTAGAACTGGAAACAAAGTCGATTTCCTTCTACTAGGGAAGGGTTAGACAAATCATGGTGCCCAAATGTAATGGAATATTCCGCATTTCAAGAAACCTGATGTAAAGAATTCAGAAAACTGCACTAATCATCCCTTAATTCGATTCAAGAAGCCATTTTTAAATTGCCCTACAGTGGAGGCACCTCAGCAGTACAAAGGCAAAATTGAAAAGTCCTACCCTCGAGGAGTTTATATTCTACTAAGGGTAAATATTGACATTATCATTATGTCAAATCTTATCCAGTGAAAGGAAGGAAGTAAGAAAAAGAAAAGAGGAGGACAGGAGAGGTAAAGAGAGAAGAGCAAGAGAGGGCGCTGTGCAGGAGTATCTCACTAAGAACTATGTGTGTAGGATCCTCTCTCTTTTTCTCTGGCTTCTTAGTCAGAAATGTTCACTTTCTGGGGGGAAGACTCCAAACCGCAAAACTTCTTTTAAGGGAAAAGGTCAGTCCCTAATAGACTGACTTAAAGGAATTCTGTTCTATTACTTCAAAGGGCATCAGGAAAATGCTGATTCAAAAAGGATTTGAAACTAAATTTGTTAGAGAAGCCTGAATTTTAGTAGGGAGAGAAGCTATTCATAATTAGCATACTAGTTGTTTGAATGCAAATTCTGCCGTTTAAGTGGGTTAACATTTCCCCTGTTTATACTATTAATTGGATTAGCCAGCTGCCTCCCCCCAACTTTTTTCTCATCTACCCAGAAAATCCCATTAGGAAGGTTTTGTTAATTGTGAAAGCAATTTTGGTCTCTTGTCCATGGCCCCCAGTAAAAGTGCTTTGTTGATCTGGTTACCGCAGCTAATAACCCATCTGGCAGATGTTTTCTCTGTTTTGCTTATAAGTAGAGCAGGCAGTGTCCCAGGTGGAGCATGATTCTAGGGCCTGGGCTAGGTGTTCTACCCTCCTATGTGTTCTCACGAGTCTTTTACATCGAGGCTTCACACTTATGAAGGGTAAAACTCCCTAAAGCCTCCAGAATAAGATTAAAATGTAACTGGGAAATGCTGGGGGGGGGGGGGGAGGAAATAATAATGTTGTACAACATAGGTAATGTTAATTTGTGGTTTTTGAAGGCGTTATGCAGTTAGGCAGGGGATCCATTTTTATTCAAGTTTGGTGTTTTACACCATATCTTTTACGCATATAGCTGTTGGTAGAATGTTGCTTAAACAGAGATTATCTCTGAAGTTGTATCTGTAGCCAATTCCTCTGCATTTTGTGCTACCAAGTCAAAGATTTTCTTAAAAGCGGTGTTGTCATTCCTTTTTTTTAGTCATGTCTAACCCTTCAAAACTCCATTTGGGGTTTTCTTGGCAAAGATACTGGAGTGGTTTGCCATTCCTTTCTTCAGCTCGTTTAACAGATAAGGAAACTAAGACAAACATGATTAAGTGACTTGCCCAGGGTCACACAGCTTAGTAAGTGAATGAAGCCAGACTTGAACTCACCGAAAATGCATCTTCCTGACTCCAGGGTGAGTGCTCTATCCACCATGCACTCTGCTGAAATCAGTTAACAAGCATAAATGTTGGCATTTTTTTTCCCTTTTTGGTAAAAGTGCCATCTCTGATTTTTTCAGTTCTTTTAGATTCGTCCCCAATTTGAAATCTTTTTTTGAAATTGAGCCCTTTTTAAGCTGTGTGACTTTCAGCCCAGCTTTCTTCTAGATATGTTTGGCTGGAACCAGTTACTCTTCCCTTCATCTTATGAAGGGCCATCTCCACTTTTTCACATAGTAAGTTGGGTCCAAAGATAATGGAGTCCAAATGGGACATCTTCACCAATAAGGATATGTCATCAAAGGGAGCAAATCTGTACCAGTTCTTTATCCAGTTGTTTTTCTTTTCCTGGATCCAACCACAAATGTTCTCAGCATATTTGATTTACTTCCATCCAATCCCATTTATACTTTATGATATAATGGTGGGTACAACTGGTCAGTAAGGAGACAAAGACAAAACAAAAATGTTCCTTCCCTCAGAAAAAGGGGAGGGGCAATTGGGGATGGGAAGGGTCTAACTTGTAAACAGATAAATACATGCATGATCATGGGGGAAGGAAGGAATAAACCACTTGTTTTTTGTGTGACACAGGACAAGTCACCTAACGTCTCTGACCATCTTTTTCTTCATCTATAAAATTAGGCAGTTGGACTAGTTTACCTCTATTCTTACTGAATATGTCACGTGTAACATACATGTAGTACTTTGTTACATATAATGTATATATGTGCGCCCCATATGTGTACATGTATATAAAATTTGCATGTATGTGTACATTGTAAATAGATGTACATTATGTATGTACATTTTAAATATATAATGTACACATATGTGTACATGCAGCATATATTTGGTCTTTATATACATACACACCTACATACAAAAACAAAGTACTAACAAGTAAGGAAATCAGGGAAAACTTCCTGGAAGGCATGGTACATTAGCTGAGCCTTGAAGGAAGATGGGGAAGAAGTGAGGGTGAGAAGGGTGTGTACATGAAAGGCATAAGGACAACCTATGGGAAGGCAAGAAGGCACAAAATGAAATGCTGAGTTTGAGAAACAGCATGGAGCTTAATTTGCCTGAAAAGTAATGGGTAGCAAAGCTGGAAAGGTATGCTGGTGTCAGACCATGAATGGCTTGAAATGTCAATCTGGGGAGTTTGGGTTTTTTCGCTGTGGCAATAGGGAGTCACTAAAGTCTCTTGAGCGTGGGAGTGGGATGGTGAGACATGGTTCCAAAAGATTATCTGTGCTTAATGTTTGCCTCATGCTGAGCTTTCTTGCAGGCTCCTGTCTTCCTCGGGGACTCTTCAGTATTTTATGAGGTGCTGCTTCTGTCTCCATCCTCAATTCTATTTTGCAAACAAGGTTGCACTCTAGCCTTTTTCCTTATCTCTCGGCTCCCCTTGCAGATTAGGAGCTCACTGGCTAAGGCGATTCTGGGCTCCTCATTGCCAGGATCATTAAACCTCTCTGGGCGACAGAGATGAAATCCAAGGCACTACTTTCGTACACTTCCCATTTCTCAGAGTGGGCAGCTTATTAAAACAGGTCAGGCTGGAGTTGTTCTCATCGCAGGCTATGCCTTCCTCTCTTATAATTGTTTCGTCTCATCTGTAAAATAAGGAGATTGCCTTTGATGCTCTCTGGGGCCCCTTCCAGCTCTAAATCTCTGATGCTTTCTTTGTGATGTTTCCTTTGGCCTCTGCTCTAACAAGCCTAATGGTCTGAGTGCACATAGAACACTGACCCTATCATGATTGGCACATCTATAACCAGTCAGGCCCTTTTCATTTATTAAGACAATGTCGACTGAATTCATAACGCAGTGAGCTGAAAGCTCCCATATTTCCTTCAGGCATTAGTATCATTCTCCAAGCAAAGTATAGGCAAGATGAGGGAGTAGAGGGAGGGCCAGCTTTAGAGTCAGAAAGACCCCTATAATTCTTAAAGCACAGGTCTGACCAAGCTATTTCCCTCAACCCTTTCAAGGAGGTCCTGATCATCTCCAGGGTCAAATACAAAACTGTCTGTTTGAAATTCAAAGCCCTTTGCAATCTGATCCCCTCCTACCTTCCAATCCTCTTACACATTTTTCCCTCCAGTGACCAACCTTTTCTCTGTTCTCTTGCACAAGATACTCCGACTCGCAACTCAGGGCATTTTCTCTGACTGTCTCCCTTACCTGGCATTCTCTCCTTCCTCACCTCTGCCTCTTAGCTTCTCTGGTTTCCTTCAAAACACCTAAAATCCCACCTTCTGCCAGAAGCATTTCCTTATTTCCCCTAGTGACAATGCCTTTCCTCTACTGATTAATTCCAATTTATCCTGTATATGGTTTTTGTGTACATAGTTATTTTCATGTTGCCTCTCCCATTAGTCTGTGTGTAATACATACTGCATCCATTAGCCTAGTTATTATTATTTGTGGTAACTAGTGAGTAAAAACACTAATCAGACTGATGTTTACTAATGCATGCAATCAAGCGTTATTCATCAAAGCATGCAAATTATAAGCTCCAAGAACAAGCCACCAACCTGCGTCTGAGGTCCTGATAACTTTCTCTCATACCACACTTGACCAGATTCCCTCTTTGCCCAGCCCTAGGCCATCAGATAGCTCTCTTCAAGGCGGTGCAAGTCTCAGTCAATCCACATTGCCCTCATGCCAACACCAGCTGCCCCAATCTCCAGTGTGGGGAATTCAGGAACCAGTCCTAGTCTCACCCTAGGAACAGGATATGGCCAGGGCCTTGGGCAGGGTTTTTAAACCTTTAGTAATAGATGTTCCTAAGTTGGTTACCTTATAGTTTGGTAGTTTACTTCCACATTATTGATAAAGTATTGTATAATATTGCTATTGTTGGTAGTCTATCTTATCAGAGAGCCCCTAATGTCTATCATGGCACTGTAGAATACTTAGAGCTTGGTCAGACATCCAAGAAACCAAGGTCATTCACCGCCTCCCCAGCCGTCATCAGTCATCTCGACTTGAGAGAGTGAGGTTGACAACTTTGTGCAACTCAGTCTCACTTAAATTCAATTCACACTCGAGGCAAGACATCACCTGTGATGTCATTGGTCCACTTGGAAAAGAAATATACATAACTTGTTTACCCCATCATAACACGCGGGTGCTTAGTTAATGATTAAAATGCAACTTACAGAAAAACAACCTTCTCAAAACAACTAAATTATAAAACATAGGCTCAAAACAAATGGAATGAGTTTTGCTAAATTGACAGATGTATTCCTGTTATCCTATTAAGATAACTAAAAACTATTCTCACTATAGAGGGTGAGCTTCCTGAGAGCAGGGATTATCCTTTGCCTTTCTTTGAGTCCCCAGCATTCAGCACAATGCCTGACACATAGTAGGTCTTCAATAAATGCTTGTACTCAAAAGATGTATTAAAGTCCTGCCAAAGAGATATACCTGCTGAAAGACCCTGTGAAAGGTGCACACCTCTCAGTGCCCCAGCTAACTTGCTAAGACTGTAAGGCACAGGGTTTACCGATTGGTGGAATCTCTGGCAAGGGAAAAGGACAAGGAATAAAACCACAAGTCTCACTTTATAACCAGGTGGGTGAAGAGGGGAGTTCCAAAGTGAAAATTCAGGCTTGTGGATCTTGAAAAGAATGAATCAGGTTAAAAATTAAGGTTGTAGAGGAGAATTTTGTGCTAATGAGCATTCAGGAATAGTTGTGGGGCACATCCAAATGCATGAGATCCTGCCTTCCTCTCCCTTTTTATCAATGCTGCTGGCTAGCTGAGCTGTCCATCACACCAGGTTAGCTGGCCGTCTTCTAACTGGCTGCTGTTACCATGCTTGGGGCAAACCACTGAGTCAGCTAGGAAAAAGGGAACACTGAAGAAAAGTGGATGGAGCTGCTTCTCTCTTTCCCCTTCACTAAGAATGAGGAGGGGAAGTGGTAGTAGGTGCAGTCTGAAAATGCACAATATTTGGTACTACTCTAGAAAGACCAGACCCTCCCATCATTACTCAGTGTCTCCCTATCAGGTACTTTCAGGTAGGAGGAAGTTCTAGTCAGGGCCTGACTGACTATGCATGAGGCCCCTAAATACCCCAATAAGGTTATAGCCTTGGGTAAGAATCCTCCACAATTAATCTGCTTAAGTAAGGACTGTCTAGCTCATGTCTCTGTATCCTCAGCTCTAAGGGCAGTGCTTTGAAAATAGGCTGTACTGTTGAATTAAATCTCAGTGGTCACAGCATCACAGATTTGGAGCTGGATGGGATATCTGAAGGCATCTACTCTACTCACCTAATTTTAAAGATGAGGACACTGAGGCCAACATGGCTAAGTGACTTGCCCAGGGTCACACAGCTAGTAAATGTCTGAGGCCAGATTTGAACTCGGGACAATGAGTCTTCCTGACTTCAGGCCCAATGCTCTATCTACCTGAAAGGTGATAGTAAAGACTAGCTTATTCCACCCATTTCCTGAGCAGTCTGAAGGGGTGATGGAAAAGTCAGAATAGGGAAAAATGTTAATGCGGAGTTACAATAATGCCATAGGAGAAACTGACCACTGACAAATTACCCTTTTCTCTCTCGAGGTCTCAGTTTCCTCATCTGTAAAATGAGCAAATTACACTCAGTGATCCCGAAGGTCCCTTCTAATTTTAAAATATTATAAGACAAGATTCTAGTTTCTGCCTATCTCTCTATACAGGGTGTCCTGTCCCAAAAGTCTTAGTACAGTTTTAAGCTTCATACTCTAAAATTGTGGTCCTACGACACCCTGGCATTTAATCTCTTTCTTTACCACAGTTTCCTATTCTGTAAAATAAGAGGCTTGGGTTAGATTATTTCTAAAAAAATTTTTCTAGTTCTAAATACAGATGAAGGCAGAAAGGACTTGAGACACTATCCAGCCCAAATCTCTCATTTTATAATTGAGACCCACATAAGGAGTGACTCCTTGGAAGTATGTTGTTGGCACAAGGTTCTAACCCAGCTCTTCTGACGGCAGTCAGCTACCTCAGCAAGCTGGCCCATAATCCTCTTCAGGCTTCTCTCCCATGGTTTCCTGTAGTCTCTATTCAGAGATGCGAGGAGGGAAGCACGATTCAAGAGATGCCGAATTGATTATTCCAGAGTCATCATGAGGTAAACCATCATTTTCTCATTCCCTTTAGCGGAAGACTCTTTAGCTCTTAAATCTCTCTCCATGAGTAACTATTACAATCTCAATGGAAGGTAATACAGCATCATGGATAGATTCCTCAATTTAGAGCTAGAAAAGCCTGAGTTCAAATCCTGCCTCAGATGCTTATTAGCTCTGTGATCCTAGACAAGTCACTTAACCTCTCTTGGCCTCAGTTTCCTCATCTGTAAAACTAGCATATTGGACTTGATGTCTAAGACAGCTCTCTTGTGAATCCATTCCCGAGTACTATGAGTCTCAGAACTGCTGTTTAGTACCTTTATGATCTTCACTTTCCCATCCCAGGCCTCAGTTTATAAAATTAGACAAGTATAGTAGGGTCTGGGATATTTCCAAGTATAAATCTATGCTCTTATGATCCAATTCCTTTTTTTAAGAGTTGGTCTCCCCATCTTGCCCAGACTAGAAGTACAAGGGCTTGATCCCACTCATTGGCACCAGAAGTTTGATCTGTTTTGTTTCCAGTTCTAGGTTGACTCTCCCCTTCCTTAGGTAACCTTGTGACCTTGCTCTTGGGGGCTGACCTTATTGATGCTCAATTTAGTGCAGACACCCCATCGACATAATCTACTATAGCTCAGAACCCTCTGACTTAAGGGATCTGCCAGCCTCAGTCTCCCAGTGGCTGGGGTTGTGTGTGTTCTCCACCAGGACCAATCTGATAACCAATTTTTAAGTAAAAATAATTTCACCCTCAATATATGTGTATCAGATATAGACACACACACACACACACACACACACGCCTCTACATATAATAAAACCAGTTTAGAGAAGTGATCAAGAGTGCTTCATCACAGAGAAACTGAGTCATCCAATGACATCTCAGTTTCTGGCAAACTTTGATCTCTGCTTTTAAGGAAATAAATCCCCAAACAAAATTAAACCAAAGGCACGTCTTCTAAAGCCAACAGCTGACACTTATTTGTCCCTACAAGATGAAGTGATCTTGTCACATTAGACTATCAATCTGGGGAGGATGCTGTGTTTGTTTCCAAATGCAATGGGACAGCAGAAAGGCAAGATCCCAAACCATCACTTCAGAAGTAATGCCGATCTTCTCATTCCTCCTCTAGGCTGTCTCCTCCCATTCTCCCTGCTCACCTCTTATTCTATGAAGTCACAGCGGAGTCAGGCTGGATGAGTACAGAGCCACTTTACAATTCACAAAGTACTTTCTCTCCAGTAATCTTGTGAGGGAGATAATCCCATTTTGTAGATGAGATTAGAGTTAGCTGTAAGGATAAGGTTAATTCCCATGTTCTTACACCCTCTCCCTTCCACATTCTCTATGACACTGGCATTTTGGCTGTTCCTGACACAAGAGACTTCTGACTTTGGGTGTTTTTGCTGACTGTTCTACATAGCTGGAATTCTCTCCCTGCTCATCTCCCCCTCCTGGCTTCCCTGAAATCCTCCAAGTCACAACTAAAATCCCACCTTCTGCAAGAAATCTCTCTCAGTCCCTCTTAATGCTAGTGACTTCCCTCTGTGGTTATCCTCAATTATATGTGGGTGCATGTTGTATGTACATAGTTATTTGCACATCGTCTCCTTCTCCAGAGTGTGAGCTTCCTGAGGGCAGGGATTGTTTTTGGTGTCCTTTGTATCCTCCATGTTTAGCCAAATGCCTGGCACACTGAGGGACCTTTAAAAATGCTTATCAACTGGATCAAGGAAGTTTAAGGTAAAGAGAGAGCAACATTGTCTGGTGTGGTACATAAAGACTTCTGGTGGATGAGCAATGGATAAAAATTAGATTGTCATTGCTCAGCTGTTTCCAGTTGGATCTACCTCTTCATGAACCCATCTGGGGTGTTTTTGGCAAAGATACTGGAGTAGTTTGCCATTCTCCACTTATTTTTTAGATGAGGGAACTGAGGAAACCAGGTGAAGTGGCTTGCCCAGGGTCACAGAGCTAGTAAGGGTCTGAGGCCAGATTTGAACTCAGAAAGAGTCTTCCTGACTCCAAGCTCACTACTCTGTCCACCGTGCCACCCAGCTGTCCCCTACATTAGACAGACTGAGACAAAAGATGGGGGAGACGGAGTGGAAGGAATTTAGGGGTAGGAAATCAGATGGAGTGAAGGTATGGAAATGGAACCAAACATGGGATGCTAAGGAAAGATATGTCTTGGTCTATGCAAGCAGGGAAAGAGGGAAATACAGTTGGCATGATGGGTTAGGGCCAAATAAGAACAGCTTATGTTTAATTAGCATGTGGCAGCTTCCAAAGTGCTCTCCTTATAACAAACCTTTGAGGTAGCCAAGGTAGGCAATAATATGTCCATCTTATGGAAGAGAAAGCTGGGGCTCAGACACACACGAAACGACTTGCTGTTTGAGCCCAGGGCTTCTGACTCTGAGACCCATGGTCTTCTTGCTCTACCACATCAACCCTCAAAGAGAGGCAGACTTTGAGGATCACCCTGAAGAGTTGGGCTTTTTCAGGTGGAGAGTCATGATAACCAGCATTTGTACAGAGCTTTAAGGTTTGCATTTCAGCTTCACAACAACCCTGGCAGGTAGGTGCCTTTATTATTCCTATTTAACAGAGGAGAAAACTGAGGTTGAGAGTGCTTGAGTCACTTACCCAAGGTCACCCAGCTAGTGTCTGAGGTTTAATTTGAACTCAGGTCTTCCCCACTCCAGGTCTAACTCTCTATCCACTGTACCACCCACCTGCTCCATTTTCAGTGGGGAGCCATTTAGAGAGCTGATGGGAAGTAGTGAAACTGAAAGGAAAGGTAGTATGGATGAAGTAGGCTGAGGTGGTAAACCATGTGGGTTCCAAGAGATGTATACAATGGAGATGAAAGGCAACATAGAGTTAGTACACAGGGACAGGGGATGAGGACTGGATTTGCAATGTCATTGGTTCAGGGGACTCCTCAATAAGGACATGTCCTCACTCATGCAGGTTGGCACCTTCTCTTCAACTTATCATCTTCAACAGATGCCTAAGAGAGTTATAGAATAGAGAGTTACATAATATAGGCTATATATTGTGGGGAGCCAAGGAGGCCTGTTCCAGGACTCAGATAAAAATCTCAACAGTGTGCTCTAAAAGAGGTCCTTTGAGATGTGGCTTTTTGTTAAGCTTGTTCCTTAGGTCTTTCAATATGAGCTACACTTAAAAGGATGTTATTTGAGTTTGTAGCTCAAAGGCTCTATCCCCAAGACTTTAGGCACCCAGATAATAAATCTTTATCAAATTATCCATTCTGTGCTACTTCCAGAATATAACAGACTAAGATAATGATAGGGAAACTTGAGTCCTTTTCCTTTGTCTCATTGCTCTATAAAAACCTTGTCCTAAGAATCAATAAATGGAGTTCATAGTTCTTCCTTGAACTATCTACATGGCCTTGTCATTTCTTATATATATCTCCTACCATGCTTAGTGCTGGATGCTGAGCAGCCCATGGCTATATACATAATGTTGCTAGTTCACAAAATGAGATAAATTTTGTCTCAAGTTTCCAGCAGAGCCAATCTTCAGAGTAAATATGCATAGAATACGTTGCAGACTCAGACTCATTTTTTTTCCCTGATAGCTCCTTTCATCAGCTATTTCCTGCCTAAGAAATTCCTTACCACTTCTCTTTATAATTGGGGGCTGCAGCAGCTCTGAAGTACAAAAACGAGCCCTTGAGGGTGGGGGATTGGTTTTTAAATGGATTGGAGAGTCTCTGGTGCTACAAACCCTGACCACTAAAAGAAGAAGGGTCATAGCAACTCAGAATGTAGGAATAAAGCCCAAGTATTGATGGAAAAGGACTAAAAAAAAATTATGCTCATGGAAGAGCCTAGAGGGAAAATAAGATATTATCTGTGTGACTAGCTCTTGCCAACTGGACAAACCACTTTCTTGTCATGAACCTGAGGTATCTCAGTCATTTGAAAGATGTAAATTACATAAGATTCTGTTGGCTTAACAAATGGCAAAGTCATTAACATGTTCAAGATTATAACATGGTTCATATCACCTTTCAATTAAGCCTATGCTGTAATAATGGGCATCCTAGCCATAACTAGGAATTCTGGTGCCCAGGACAAACTTGGTCATCACGGTGGAGAAGTATAGATCCTCATCCAGAAATCCACTTCCCAGTCTGCCTGCCATCCTACAACTGCCAGTAGTCACATGACTCCTTTCCTCAGCCTGAATGAGGTGTGGAAAAGCATATACTCCTGCCTTGCAGTAGTCCTAACCCTGAAGTACCCCCTATCCACAAGTGGGCTATGAAGGACTTCTTGTCAAGGAATTGCGCTACCCACTCCTCATACAATGAAGCTGCCAAACTTCAGAGAGATACACCCTAGCCGCTTACTAAAGAAGCAAGGACCCTTAAGTGTCCCCTCACCAAAGGTGGAAAATAGCAAACTGGAATACATTCCTGCTTTTTGCTCATTTCCATGGGTTCTCACCAAGTCTACAGGAGTAGAAGGTATGAAAGTAGATACCATACTCACCTGAGTCTTAACCCAGAACCAAACCACCAGGTGCCTGGAGTATTCTTCCCTTCTCTTCCTTTCCCTTTCATGGCAGAAGCAGCCTCATGGATGTCAACATTCAGAGACAAAGTCCCAGTCACCCGACCTTAGTTACAGCTCTAATAACTTTCCCATGTTCCACCTCTTTTTTATTTTTCCTTCTCCCCAACTAAAATCTTTTTCTTACTTCTCATCATGACATTAACTCTGAAAGTGTCATGCAAGTGAAAAAAAAGGTTCTACTCCAGCTGGAAGTGTTTCAAGTAAGGACCCCTCCTTCCCTTGATGATGGATTCTACATCTGTTGTCTAAGTCTCAGCCTAGCTAATTCATAAAGATTGAACACTAAATTAGCCAAAACAACTCTTACTGAGTTGTTGAAGGGTTATGCAGAAACGACACAATACCACACAACACATTTAATACCACACATTCTTATTGCTAATGGAAAAACCGAGATTTAAAAAAAAATTAATCTCAGCTCCTGATTTTTTTAAAAAATGGAAACAATCGGTCAAGGTACGGAGCATCAATTCCTGAGACACCCTTGTTGTGGTTGTTTAAACTTTGTGGTAGCCTTCATTGACACAAGCACATTAAATAATATTTTAACTACTCCAGGAAGGGGTATATTTCACAGTTCTTGAATCAACAGTTTTGGGATATTACAGTAAGCTAAGAAAACACATTTTATATTCCTAAGACATTATTTTCTGTTTGCTAAAGTACAAGAAGTTGTCCCAAAACTCATAGTACAGCTTTCTGTTATTAAAAGCTGAAAACTGTACTAAGACTTTTGGGACATCCTGTTCTCTAGTGCTGATGAAACACTGACAGGGTTAGAATAAGCATGTTAGGCAGAACATCTGTGGATTCATAGATAGACACAGGAAAGAATCTCACAGACTTTCAAAAGAATATGAATGTGTTACACTGTGAACTACAGGAGGTAGTGCCCACATTCCCAAACTAATTAGTCTATTGAAGTCTTAATTGTTTATAGCTTGTGAGATCCATTGGCAGACACATGATGTTCTGTAGCCTAGAGCAGAGCTGTCCAACATGCAACGCCTCCTGAGTGTAGCAGAGCCAGATTAAAATGTAATTGGGAAATAGTTAACAAGATAAATTAAAATACAATAAAACATAAGTAATATTGTTGTTGTTCAGTCACGTCCAACTCTCTGTGAGCCCATTTGGGATTTTCTTGGCACAGATACTGGAGTGATTTGCCATTTCCTTCTCCAGCTCATTTTATAGATAAGGAAACTGAGGCAAACTGAGTTACATGACTAGTCCATGGTCACACAGCTGGTAAGTGTCTGAGGCCAGATTTGAACACAGCAAAGTGGATGTTCCTGACTCCACTCCTGGCTCTCTGTGCACTGTGCCATCTAGCTGTCCAAACATAACATTTCAATATGCAGCCCATAAGTACTCTTATGAATGACGTGGTAGCCCCCAATTCTATTTGAGCTTGATCCTATTGGGCTAGAGAAAGGTCCCTGACACACTGAGTGACAACCCCCCAATGGAAGATATTGACCATGAATAAGAGTTCAGTGGGATAAGAAGGCATGGATGAGCTGTGATCTATACCAATGGCATGAGTGCCTGCACTGATAAAATCACAGGTTCACCAAGGTAGCAGGAATCCTTTGGGGCCCCTGGATTCCTGGGCCATTGATAATTAGGAAACAGTAAAGGAGGGATCAGTAATGGTTCCCTTTGTTTAAGCAGATTTTACCCAGAACAGGGAAGGGGGTGGGGTGGGGATACACACACACACACACACACACACACACACACAAACCTAGTGACCTTCTCTACCCCACAGTTCAAGGTGAGACCTAGGACAGCAACAAGAGTAGGCCTCCAGCATAATGGCTCTCCTCCCAACTGCCTTCCTCTCAGGGCCTCTAGTGATGTCTTTAAGTACGGGTGCTGCTGCTGCTGCTGGTCCTTCATTCAGAAAGCAGCTTTCTGAAAACATGAACATTCAACCAAACCAGCCCAACTGCTACTACTGCCCCTGCTGACCAACAGCAGCTCAAGCAATATGAAGGAGGAAAACATCCTTACATTCATGCATCCAAACATCTGCCTTCAGAACCAGTGCTAATACTGAGAGGCCACAAGTAGAAGGGAAAATAGATAAACAGGGGAGAAGATGGGAGTAATTTTTTTTTCCTTCTGTTACAGAAAGCTGGACTGGAGCTGGACACACATTACTCTTCCAAAGGATATTCACAACCAACATGTCCTGGTTGGTCCCTTAGTCCTGGAAAGGGACTATGTCAAAAGACTGACCTCTGAGTCTCCCATGAAACAAGCTATAAAAGGAAATGAGGAAACCACTTCCTCTCTTCAAGTATGCCACCCAGGACTGGCCATCTCCCATGGACTTCTAGTGAGGAGAGGAGAGGGGACTTCTCTCTTTCTGACCCCCAGGCTGGGGTTCAGGCTAAAAGTATAGAGCAGCAAGAAGACATGCCTGCTTGAGTGAACCTGGAGATGCATCTCAGGTCCTCAGCTGTCTCTTTTCTTTATTTCCCTAAGAACAGGTGATTAAACAGCTATCTTAAGAAGTGGATGTTTCTAACCTGAGCTGCTCTTCCAGTTTTAGGGAGGAGCTTAAAGGATGTGGGGGGCATAAGGGAAATAAATAGCTGTCCTATACCTGAAATCTGCTACTTTATACAATGAATGCCTTTATATATACTTTATAAAACAAATACCTTTCTAGAAGGGACCATCTTTGGGGGAGACCTTACGTATGAGCAAATACCTAAGCTTTGTTTAAGAAAATTTCCCCAGGACTCCAGAGTTGGTGAAATGGTTTGATTTGACGAGTCTTAACAAAGTGACCACAGAGTCCGAATTTAAAAGTTTTAAGGAGCTTTAATTTACCAGCTGGGGCTACTCCATGCCAATTAAAGGGGGAGTAGCCTCGAGTTCGGGGGTGGAGAACTTTTTATACATTTCATTAGGTTTACATATCTAACTAACACAATTTGTTGCTAAGCAATTTGTCATATAGATGCAAACAAGTGGTTACAAAGGAAAATGGAGGGGGTAAGCTAAGGGAAAGATAGATTATCCTAGGCCAGCCTCCCAGGTACGGAGAAATTGGTTTAGGGAGGCTTCCCAGCCTCCCAGGTACAGATAAATCACTCTAGGGAGGCTTCCCAGGTTCATAGAGTTTCACTTGACTGTATACCACAGAGTTTCACCAGGCTGACCACTAACGTCAGAAAATATTTCTTAATTATTTCTAGACCATAACATTGGGAGATTAATGAGCCAAAGAGCAAGAAAAAAGCCTAAATCTCCTCTCTGTGGCATCATGTTCCCCTAGGACTAAGCCTGGTCCACCTGAACTCACTTTAAACAGCCCTTTTGTGAGATAGGGGTGGCCCTTGGGGTATGGGCAACACTCAAGACTAGCCCTACAAGTATGAAAGGTCATATTGCTCTTGTTCTTATGATTTTACTGCTAACAGCATTGCAGAGATGCCTGGTGATTAACAACTGTCAATAAGAAAATGCTGTAATGTATATGAACTCCTTTCTCACCTTCCACTCACTCCTCAAACCCTTGCAATTTGACTTCAATCTTTATTGCCTACATGAAACTGCTCTCTCTGTGTATGTGTGTCTCTCTGTCTTGGTTTCTCTGTCTCTAATTGCCAATAATGTCTTTACTGCTAAATTCAGAGACCTCTATTCTCAGTCTTTGATTTCTCTGTAGCATTTAGCCCTATTTTTCCCTCCCTCACCACCTGTCTGGCTCTCTTCTCCCTCAGGTTTTGTGACAGTGATCTGTGGTGGCTCCTTTCCTACCTTGTCCATCTATCCTTTGCAATATCCTTTCAGGTTCATCATCCATGCCTTGTCCCTTTGAATGGATGTGCCCCAAGAATATATATTCTGGGTCATCTCTTCTGTCTCTGATTTCCTCAGCTCCCGTGGGTTCAGCTATGACTTCTATGTAGATGACTCCTAAATCTGCTTCATTTCTCTCCTGAGCCTCAATACTGCATAACCCATTACCCTTTGGACATCTTCAGCTGGATCCTCATAGACATATGTCCACAACTGAACACACTCTTTCCCCCTAGGCCCACACACCTCCTAACTTCCCTGTTTCTGTTGAGGGTACCATCATTTTTCTAGTCACCCACATTCACAGCCTAGGAGTCATTCTTAACTCTTCAGTCTCACTCACCCTACCCCATCCCAACATCCAACTGTCAAATCATGTTGATTCTATATCCTCAGCATCTTCAATTTCCATCCCATCTCTGTTCTGGTACCACAACTACCCTGGTTAAAGCCCTCATAGCTTCTGGCCTAGGCTATTATCAAGACCACCCAACTTCTGGCTTCTCCAGTCCATTCTCACCCAGATGTTCCATTGCCATTCATAAAGCACAGATCTGAGCATGTCATTTACCCACATCAGTGGTTCCCCATGACCTTTAGGATAAAATACATTCTCCTCTGTTGGGGGCTTAAAGCCCAACAGAGAAACCTTACAGTCTATCTTTCCAAGCTCTTATAAGTTACTCCCCTTTACACAAGCAATGTTAGAGCCAAGCTGGTCTATTTGCTCTTCCATGTGTGTGATGGACCACCTCCAGTCTGCGCGCCTTCCTGCTCCAGTCTACCCCAGCCTGGAATGTTCTTTGTCATCCCTGGCTCCCTTCTAGACTCAGTTGACAGCCTTTAAAAGGCCTTTCTTGATTTGCCCAGTTCTCAATGCCACTCCCAGCCTCACCCCACCAATCACAGGGCACGGCCTCTTTTTTTTTTTCTTAATCCCTAGTGCTGAGCACAGTGTTTGGCAATAGTGAGACTTAATAAAAGCTAACTGTATTTTTTGTATAGCCTCTACTTACTTATCTGACAACACGCTGCTTCTTTCTAGCAAACGATAAGCCCTTTGGAGGGCAGGGTCTTCTCCAGCCCTAACAGATGATTGTCTAAATAGTTCACTTTTGTTTCTGTACCCAAGCACCCAACCTAGTTCCTGGCCCCGTGGCACTAAGCTGCAAATGCTTGTTGGTCCATGAAACAATTGGTTAATTGCAAACCCCTTACATACACTCACATTTGAGTCTCACAAGAAGCCTGTGAGGTGAGATAGTATTATTCTCTCCATTTTACAGGTAAGTAAACTGAGACTCAAAGATCTTAAGGGACTTTCCCAGGATCATGCTGCTTACAAGTATCAGAGACAAGACTCGGGCCCAAACCTTAATATTCTCCTCAAATGGTGTGTTCTTTTAAGCATAGCCACAGCCTGATTTACTGGGGCTTTCCTAGGAAGAGGAATGAGCAATTATTTTTCATCGAATTCAAGAAATTGTCGATTCTATTCTTTGATCTTTGTTACTCAGTCTTTTGTGTGGAACCTTCAGTGAGGAACAGGAAAACATTCTCTGGCCTTGCCACCACACTCTCCTATTTAAGCTAGCTTCCCACGGCTTAATAGCACGTCAGAGATCCTTGCCAAATGGAAAGGGTTTGGTGAGTGTCCAAATGATTTATTCAGAAGGACACCAAAAAAGCAAAATTGCTCGAGTCATTTTAAAAATAAACATATACCCAGAGTCTCAGTCAGCAGCTGAGCATTTAAACATCCAGCTCCTTGTCAAGCAGAGTCAGCGATGTTGGGCAACATTTCTGTATCTCTCAAGATGCTGAGATTTTTCAGGGGCTTTTGTTTACAGCACATACAAGAACAAGAGCCCAGCCCTGAAACAGACCCAAGATCAGCTGCAAACTCTTCACCCGTTTGGATGGCTCTTCTCATGAGAGGTTATCCAGCCTCACTCACCAAACCTGGCAAACATCACCCTGCCCCACCCCCATACTCTGCTCCCAATTCCCAATAGCCTGAGGCTTTGGATGCTGGTTTAGTCCTGTCTGTGTATGGCTCTTCATGACCCCATTTTTCTTGGCCAAGATCATGGAGTGGTATGCCATTTCCTTCTCCAGCTCATTTTACAGATGAGGAAACTGAGGCAAATGGGGTGAAGTGATTTGCCCAGTGTCATACAGCAAGTAAGTGTCTGAGGTCAGATTTGAACTCAGGTCTTCCTAACATCATCTGATTTCCACTTTGAATGCTTAAGAGAATCTAAAATGCTTTTTTTTTAAAATTAATACAATGAATTTGAGTCCCTTCCAATGTATTTGGCACCACAACCACACTGGGAACTCATGCAAAGGCCTAATGGAATGTTATAAATTACAATTCACACCTGGCAGAGTGTTTGCTTGGACTTGTAAATCCCTCCTTTTGGGTCCTCTTGGACTGAATTCATTCAATGAGTCCACAGGTATAGATTCATTCATTCACAGAAACAATGCCTTTTGAACAAGTTGTTCCAAGAACAGGGTCCAGAAGACCATCCCATGTACTGATCCTTGTCATACCTTTCAATATGGTGGTGGTGGTAAGTGCCTGAAAACAAGCTCTCCTGGAGCTACAAATGGGTGACCTTGGTGTGTATTCATGGAGCTAAGAAGGGGTCACCACCATCCTGGCTATTCAGTTCCAAAGCAAGAGATGACGAGTGCTGGGCCTTATAAATGTTGGCATTTTTCTGCACATATATAAAAACATATCCCTATTTGCCACTTGTACTTTTCACCTTCCTTCTCCTATGTTTGTTGGGATCTAGGAGGTCAAGACAAGCCAAGAAGCATTTATTAAGTGCCTATTATGTGCCGGGCACTGTGCTAAGTACCAGGGATACAAAGAAAGGCAAAAACAGTCCCTGTCCTCAAGAGCTCACAATCTAATTGGGATTAAAGTTCATTCTGCAACTATAAAAAAAAATGTACTTACAAAGGAGACTCTTCAGTGACATTCAAAAGAGTTGTAATTTCTGAGATTCTAGGGAATGGCCCACTGTGAAGAGACTCACATCCCCAACCAAAGGTGCTCAGCTATAAGGGCAGAAATCCACAGAGGCTTGTTGTTACTAACACTCTAAAGAAAGACAATTCCTCATGGAGGTCTTCAAGCAAAAACCAGCTAGTTGTTGGTATATAGTAAAGGGAATTTTTCCCCAGGTATTTTATTGTTGTTCAGTCATGCCCAACTCTTCATGACCCCATTTGGGGTTTTCTTGATAAAGACACTGGAGTACTTTGCCATTTCCTTCTCCTTTCCATGTATGGGTTAGACTAAATGGCCCCTGAGATCCCTTCTCTAACGCTGAAATTGTGTGATTCTGAAACTAGTTCTCAGGATTCCATGATGGAGGTAGGGGTGGGGAGGGAGGAAGTAGCACATTGATCTAGGCACATGTGGGGAAGTATCACAGCTTCACACTGCCTCTGCAGCAGCACCCCAGTGGCATATCTCATGGTGTTCAAGTTTCAAGAGGACTTTACAGCAGCCAGCCCTCTGTGACTTTATGGAGTATGTACAAACACATTGTATTCAGAAGAGAAGTCAACAATGACAACCATTGGCCTTAACTGGCCCCTCTCCCTAATGCAATTAGAGTTGAATTCTAGGGTCCTCTGGGCACACTTACCCACCACCTCCCCAGAAGCTTGTTGGAGCTCATGGGCAGCTGATGGGGACTTTGGACCCTTCTCAGAGCAAGTTTTAAATGCACAAAATAAAATACACAGGATTACAAAGGAAACAGGTAATATTGAAATATATTTATCAAAAACCAAGTTCATGGAGGCTATTTAGGAAGCCCTGCTATTGATGATGCCCTGATTATTTTTGCTGATAATCCCACTGCCTGCCTGTACAAACATTTCTATACCTCTTACAATTAAAAAAAAAAAGGTATGTATTTCCTTCAGTTAAGGTATTTTTCCAAAACCTAGTCTATGCAGTAAAAGGTTAATGGTCTGCACAGACTGTAGAGTTTAACATCTGCTTGCTACAAAGTCAAAGAAAATAAGGAAGCAGAAAATCAGTGCTATTGGAAAAGATGGAGCTATAGCCTACCTCAGATGTGCAATCAAGAATGCTTAAACTATAATGATGGATACTCAATCCAGGGTAAATGTGTCAATTCATTTAAAATTCTCCAAAACAGATATTATGAATTCATTAAGAAACACTAAAGACCACACAGTCTACTCTCCTATGGTGCTTTTCTCTTCATAAAGAATGGCGGGCAATGAATGAAAAGCTCAGTACCTAGACAATTGCACTAACAGGAAGACATCAGCAATGAGAGATATGGGGAAAACTGGGCCGGCCTGATTTTTTTTTGGGGGGGAGAGGGGTGGAGGGAAGACAGTGGAGTCTATAGAATGATGAGCCTGACAGATTCCAGTGTTAGAATGAAAATTTTGAAAGATAGTGTGTGGGTATTTAGAAAGGAAAGCAGTGATTAGCTAAAAGCCAGTCTGCGTCCATCAAAAAACAAGCTATGCCAGACTGAGCACATTTCTATTTTTAACAAGGTAACTAGGTTGGATTTACTAGAGAAATACTAAGAATATCACATACCAAGGTTTGAGCATGGCATTTGACAAAAAGTCTCTCATGATATCCTTATGGACCTTTCTGAAAGATGTAGGTAGACCTAATGAAGAAAATTAAGAACTGACTGGATCCAAAGAGTAATGATTAATGGGTCTCTGTCAATCTGTATGGAGATTTCTAGTAGAGCAACCTTTATACAATTCAACATTTTTATCAGCGAAAGCATGCAGACCAAATTTGGAGAGCAAACAAATGGATGCAGTCTTGAGATCCCAAAATGTCTCAATAGGCTACCATGATGGGCCAGATCAGCAAAAATTAAACTTCATAAGGATAAATTAAAAGTCTTACACTTGGATTGAATCCACTTCTCAATTTCAAGGTTAGAGAGTGATGGTTAGAAAGTATTCTGTAGGAATAATTGCTGAGAATCCTAGAGGAAGACAAGCTTACCATGAGTTGACAGTGAGACATGAGTATACTCAAAATAACAAAGATGGTAACCCTATTGTACTCTCCTATTATCAGACATTGGGGTGTTATGATGATTGACTTGGGGCATGAAATTTCAGGAAGAACAGTGTCAAAATGGGGCATGCATTCAGAGGAGAGAGATTCAAAATGGTAAGAGGAGAGAAAACTATGTCATATATGGAGCAGTTGAAGTAAACGGGGGAGCATTAAACCAAGAGAAAAGAAGATGCAGGGAGGACCCAGCATGATCTACAAATATTTAAAAGGTTGCCGTCTGGGGAAAGGTTTCCACTCGCTTTACTTGGACCCAGATGACAGAAGTAGGAGCAATAAGAGGAATTTGCATACAGGCAGATTTGGACTCAATATAAGGAAAACTTTCCTTCATGGGTCTTCCCAATTCCTCATCTACCCTGATATCCTCTACCATTGGTTCTCAAAATGTGGTCCAGGTACCAGAGGGAGTCCTTGAGACCTTTTCAGGGCCTCTATGAGATCAAAATGAATTTTCAAATAATACTGATATTTTACTTTGCAATATGGCAGGTGCCAACAGACATAATCCACATAAACAGATGTTTAACAAACTTTAAAGAGTCTTAAAATCAGAAGGTGTGAGAATAGCGACATTATACTAAGCTATCTTTCTGCAGGAAGACAACTAGTTCAAAAACTTCCTTGGGGTGGCTAGGTGGCACAGTGAATTGAGCACAAACTCAGAGGACCTGAGTTCAAATCCAGCCTCAGACACTTAACACGTACTAGCTGTGTGACCTTGGGCAAGTCATTTGCCCCAATTGCCCTGCATTCCCCCCTCCAAAAAGCAAAAAACAAACAAACAAAAAATCCTTAAATGATGCCTTTACTTGCACGATTTTACTCTTTTCCTCGGCATTTTCTTTCTGAGCCAGGAGAATGTGGGATGATGGAAAGGCTACTACTTTTTTATGATATGAATTAAATCCCGAAAAGCAAATTTTGTAGACAGTCACAGAATCTCCATGGGAAGGAACTTCAGAGGCCATCATCCACACCATACCATCAAAATTGTCACCCAACTTTTCAATCCTAGATCTATAGATAAAGAACTGTGTGTGTGTGCATGTGTGCATGCTTCTCCTTCTATCACACTTATATTTGCCTCTCTCTAATTCCTGCCTGTTGCTCCTCATTCTGTCTTTGGGGTTCAAGCAAGTTTGATCCATTTGTCATAGGAAATCCTTTCAAATACTTAAAAATCACTATCATAACACACCCTAAATCTGCTCTTCTCCAAGCTAAATATCCTCAGTTCTATCAATGGATTCTCGTATCATAATTATCTAAAAACATTTCAGGTTGCCTTGCCCAAGACTACTTCCAGTCAATCATTGCCTTGACCAAGATGTGGTACCAAAATGGAGCACAGTATTCTGTAAGGCAGCAGTTCTCAACCTGTGGGCTATGTTCAATTTAAATATATCCTGTATAACAGATATTTACATTACGATTCATAACAGTAGCAAAATTACAGTTATGAAGTAGCAACAAAAATAATTTTATGGTTGGGGATCATCACAACATGAGGAACCGTATTAAAGGGTCACAGCATTAGGAAGGTTGAGAACCACTGCTGTAAGGGGTCAGACCAGGGCACAATAGAGCACACTATCACCTCTCTAGTCTCGGACATCGTCTCTTAATGCAACCTCCAAATCTCATTCACTTTCTTGGCTGACATAACATTATGGATTCATGTGAAGTTCGCAGTCCACTCAAAACCTCAGAACTTTGTTTTTAAGAGAAACTGCCAACTAGCCCTGCACATCCACACCCTGGATTGTGAACATATTGTTTAGACCAGCAGATTTCAAAGCGTGGTCCAAAAACTCCTGGAGGAGCCTGGGCCCCTTCCATGGCATCCACAAAGTCCACACTATTTCCTTAGTAATATAAGATGTCATTTGCTTATTAAAATATTCCTCCCTTTTCCAACCACATATCTGTGTGAGGCCAGATTTTCTTTCTATACTTCAATGAAAACAACATATGGCAACAGATTGAATGCAGAAGCTCTGAATGCAGCTGTCTCCTATCACGCCAGACCTGAAAAAGATTTGCAAAAATATATAACACTACCACTCTGCTCGCTAAGATTTTTTCCTTTGGAAAATAGTTATTTTTCATTTTAAAAATTGCATTAACACATAACAAGATTATTATTTTAAGTAAATTAATATTTTTTATAATTTATCAGTCATTTTCCAATATGATAAAAATCAGTAGCTATAACCTATGTAAACAAGAGCTCTCTGGGAACCTCAATAATTTGAGGAGTATGAATGGTCCTAAGACCTTAAACAACCACAGGTAACTATTACCTCTGGCTATCAGAAATATCAAATGCCCTTTGGTTAAGAGCAATTGAATGTGAGTTGGAACTTTTTCCTTTCTTTTTAGCAAATGAATTGTAATTAATCTTATTTCAACCCTTTTGTGCAGCTTTCTTGTCAAATCTGCTGAGATTGAAAGACCTGGGCTGAGTGGGAGAGAGAAATGTCCTAGTGTCTGGTCCCTTCCTAGAGAAAAGACTTGGTGATGGGCCAGTTTGCTTAACTGGGGGCAGGGAAGAAGGGAGAGGTTAATAAAAGGCATATAAAAGTAGAAGATCCCATCATTATTATTTTCTACATATCAGAGACAAGGATGAAAGAGAAGGGGGAAAAGATGCGACAAGTAAGAAAGAAAATGATTAAAAATGAGAATAAGGAATAAACACCATAAAAACATACAGGTTTGGAATTTTTTTTTTTTTTAGTATTTCAAGGATCATTGAAGATTAGGGAGGGCAAGAGAAGGGGAAGAAGGAATATCTGTAAGAGGCTACATAGCTGGCCCGCTAGATAGGAGTAAGGGTCATGAGAACTCCTCTGCCCCCAAATTTCTCTCCCTACCCATCTCCTATTCCTACCAATAGAATTATTGCATTAAACAATTCATTAAACAATTTGAGATGGGGGCATTATCTCAAGAAAGTCATCTGTCACAGGCTTATCAGAATAGTCAGGTTTATCTCGTATCACTACGCTTCATCTACCATATGTTCCAGCCAAACTGGACTACAGGCTATGTTCTCCATCTCCCATTTCCATGCCTTTGGACAGGCTAACCCCATGTCTCGAAAGCCATCCATCCTTAGCTCCACCCCTTAGAATCCCTAGTTTCCTTAGAAGATCAGATCAAAAGTCACTTTCTACGTGGTTTTTCCTAAATCTCCCAATTGTTAGCACTGCATCCTCCTTAAATAATCATGTATGCACTTATCTATTTGCAAGTTTGATCTACCTGGGAGAATGTAAGCTTCTTTAGGGTAAGGATTGTTTTATTTTGTCCTAAGCCTAGACTTAGCCTAGTGCCTGCATATAATATGGTGCCCAGACTGGATTCAACACACGTTTTGAAGAGCAACTGTACATGTAGTTTTGTGCCAGTGGATATGGAGGACAAATTCATACACAGATATGTACATGTGCATGTATACACACATTCATACATACCTTTGCAATGGTCATTTCCATCAACATCAAAGAACTTTGGGGATATTAACCATGGGGGTAAAGGCTTCAGATTCACAACTCCTCCTTCTTCCCAAGACCAAAGGGATAAATCCGACTTTTTGCCAGCCTAGCCTGAGCTTATCTTGTTGAATGTTGTCAATTTTCTGGCAGGCTTTACCAGACATTCCCCTGATAGAATATTAAGTACCCTGAATTCTCAGAACCTAACACAATAGGTGCTTAATAAATGCTTGGTGATTGATTAGAATCACCCGCTCTTTTATCTTCTCTGATAAAAGAGCAATGAGCTTGGACCCTCTCCCAAATGCAAGCCCAGGGGAGCTAAGAGCAAGTAGCATGAGACCTTGAAGTCAGGGAATGGAAGTCAAAAAACTGATCTGGCCGAATAAGAGTGTCAAAAACAAAATATGCCTTCGAGTTTCCTCTCTTCCTCTTTCTTCATCGACTGAGGGTTGGGGTTTACATCATTTTTATGTTCTGCTGAACAGGAAGCTGTGATTGTGTTGCTTTAAAGGTTTCAGAAATATGGTCACAAAGTCACTTTCCAAGAAACGTCAGACAAAAGTTGGAACTTCTCACCCACCAGAACATTTCAAATTTGTCTCCTTCCTCTTAGAAAAACGTTGAAAACAACAGACTTTCTCTGCACCTTAAATTTAAAAACAAACCCCAAACAAAACCTTTCATCTTTCCCTGATTGCCCTTTGAAAAACTGACTCCGCCGTATGCATTAAGCTGGGCTGGAGATAAGGTTTCCAGAAGACATATTGGCTTTTCACAGATTAAAAATTTCAAAACCAGACCTGACCTTCAGTGTCAGCCTATTGCAGAAGCTCAGACAATCTTTTGCTTTCAGAGTGCAGGGCTCTACTAAGGTCTAAATCATTTTTCTCCAAAATCTTTTGTCTTAGAGGAGTCCTACCTTTTCAGAATGAACTGAAATACATTTTTCTGACATTTTCCCTCTTGTAAGCCCCTAGATGATGCTGTTAACCACCCTAAACATGCTAGAAAAAATCCTTTGCATCAATGTCACTGAGGAGATAGGATAGCTCTTATAACATCATTAGATGAAAATGTGTGTATACATGTGCATGTTTAGATTAGAAGGATGGATGGATGGGTGGATGGGTGGATAGATGGATAGATAGATAGATAGATAGATAGATAGATAGATAGATAGATAGATAGATGAATGGATGGTCAAATGTTTACTAAACATTTTAATCTGACTGGGGAAGCACTTGGGAGTTTTGAAAGCTACTTTTGGAGAGTTTGACATCTCTGTTGTTGGGCATCCTATCTTCTTAGATATTCTTCTCTCTCAGCCTTCCTGATACTTTTCTTCTTTTGATCCTCCTTTTCAGGATCCTTTTGGGGGATCACCATTCATATCCTATCCCCTTTGTGTTCTCTCAGACCTACTTCTCTCTCCATGAGCTCATCAGCCTCCATGGGCTCAATTATCTCTATGTAGATGACTCCCAAACCTACAATATCCAGTCCTTGCCTTTCTCCAGAACTCTAACTTTTTATCTCCAACAAACTGCTATAACTATTACTTGGATGTTTTATATGCATCTCAAACGCAACACATCCAAAATAAAACTTATTATCTTCCCTCTAAACAACTACTCCTCTTGCTCAATTCCTCTTTTTTTATAGGGTCTCTAGAACTCTTCAGATTCCACCTAGAACCATTTCCACTCTACCATGAGATCTCTTATACCCCTGACTCTATATCTGAGTACTTTTCTAAGCCCAGTGTTTTATGAAAGATTATCTATTTTCCTTTGGATAATAAATGCAATTCTATGCTAACTCGATGAAACATCAGAAAATGGATCCCATAAGAGACATTTCACATTTGTATGAAATTATACGTTTGGCTAGCTGTAGCCTAGCTTGGAAGGTTAGGATTCTGATTTGTGACAATGCTTGAACCTGAAACTTACCAGGTGGCTTGAAAAAAAATCCACCAACATACTTGGTTGCTTGGTTTTCTTATGAATAAATCTGGAGTTTTACGGTACCAGCATATAGCAATTTGGTATGCAAATCAAGTCCTTGTCTTCATCTTGGGATTTCCTTTTGGAGTCATTCCAGGGACATTTAATTAGTGGACAGAAGGAGCTGAGGGCCTGGAGATAAAGGCCCTGGTGTTGAATACAACTTCTCAGTAGTCTGGGTCATGTGAATCATTTGTGACCACAAATTCTTCATCTTAGAAAACTACACAGACCTGATCCCACTTTTCACTATTTAAGAAGCAGATTGCTGATGGGACTGCCTGCCTCAAGGCTCTCCCAATTCCAATCCACCTTCCAATCATTAAAGTGATTTTCCTAAAGGTCAGATCTGATCATGTCACCCCCTTACTCAATATACTCAAAGGCTCCCTATCACCTCTAGGATCAAAGACAAAAACTGCTCTTTTTTGGCATTCAAAGCCCCTCATAACCCACCCCCTCCCACTTTTCCAGTCTTCTCACACTGTGTAATCTTCCATCCAGTGACATTGGCCTCCTTGTTGTTGCATTAACAAGACCTTCCTTTCAGCTCCCAGCATTCTCTCTGGCTGTCCCCCATGCCCGGAATGCTCTCCCACCTTAACTTCATCTACTGATCTCGTTGGCTTTTTTTAAGTCCAAACTAAACTCCCACCTTCTACAGGAAGCCTCCCCTCACCCTCAATTCTAGTGCCTTCCCGATGTTAGTTATTTTCTATTTCTCCTGCACATAGTTTGCTTTGTATATGTCTGTTGGCATGTTGTCTCCTTCATTAGATTGTAAGCTCTTTGTGGGCAGAAATGGTCTTTTGTCTCTTTTTGTTTGTCTAGAGCTTACCACAGCGCCTTGCACATAGGTGCTTAGTACATATTGATTGACAAATGAGAAGAGGTTGTCCTGGAGAAAAAAGCTGTAGCACAGCCAGTAAATTGGAGAGACTGCCCTTCTATTTCTATCAAGGGCACTGCCATCCTTCCAATCATCAGCTTAAAAACTCTGGAGTTGCCATTGACATTTCACGCCTTTCCCTCACCTCCTCCACACCCTCATATTCAACTAGTTAGCAAATCATGCCAAGTCGATGTCCACAACATCTCTGCCACATCGGGCAGCTCCCCACCCCCAGTCAAGGCCCTCACCACCTCTTCTGATAATCTTTGTAAAGGGCTGAGCACAGTGTGGGACCCACAGTAGGGGCTTAAGAAATGCTTGTTTTCTTTCTCTGCTTCCTGCCTGGACTCAAAATAGCTTCTGATTGTTCACCCTGAATCTAACCCACCCCTCTCTTGCCAATCCCTCCTCCAAGCAGCCACCATATTGGTATTCCTAAAGCACAAGTCTGACCACATGACTCCCCTGCTCTAAAAGCTTCAGAAGCTGCCTATTGCCACAGTGGCAAAATATGACAGCTCTCTGTCTGGCATTTAAAGTCCTTCACAAGTGGCTCCGGCCTGTCTTTCCAAGCACACTATTCACTGTTCCCTTTCATGCTCTCTATGGTCAAGTCAAGCTAGGCTCTTTTTTTTTTTTTTTAGAAAACATTGGCCCATCATGACATTTTCATGGGGAGACTATGGCAGAATGGACAAAGCCAAGAGCTTCAGCATAGCCCCGCACGGCCCTTGGGCTTGCATTTCTTCATCTTCAAAAGAAAGGTTTGAACTGGATGGTCAGTGAGGTGCTTTTCAGCTCTCGATGTACAGACCAACAATTGTTGTGGGCCCTAGACCTATATCTAGGGCAACTAGGTGGCTCCATAAATAGAACACCAAGCCTGGAGTCAGGAACATTCCTATTCCTGAGTTCAAATCTGACCTCAGACACTTACTAGCTATGTGACCCTGGCCAAGTCACTTAACCCTGTTTGCCTCAGTTTCCTCATCTGTAAAATGATTCCAGTATCTCTGCCAAGAAAATCTCAAATGGAGTCACAAAGAATCAGACATGACTGAAACAACTGAACAACACCAGCACAGAGCTATATACCTAAGATGATGCTAAATTCTGTACTATTCCAAAAGAGCGGCTTACATTTCCTTAACACATGACTCACACTAATCTTGTGGGGCATGAATAGAACATGTTTATCCTCATTGAACAGATGAGGAAACTGAGGTTGGGACATTCAGCAGCCTGCCAAAAGTTGGTCATGTCGCATCTAACATGTAAGGGGAAATGAGCCGAGGCATCACAGTAGGTCGGGATAGAATTTTAGCATCAGAAAAGATCTCAGAAGCCCATCTAATCAAATGGCCTTGTTTTACAGAGAAGGAACTAGCCCAATGTTTTCTGACTTGAAATCTGGTGCTCAAACCACTGCACTATACTTCTTCCTTCGCTGGTAAGATGTCACAAGGCCTCATCGAGCAAGAGTAACTGGTTTTCACTACTTCTTGAGAAGAGAAATGGAATTGTCCTGTCTGTCATGTAACACTTGCATGACCTCGAGTAGGTCACTTGCCTTCCTGGGTCTCAATTTCCTCATCTGTCAAATAAAAGTGTTGAACTTGAAAGTCTCTTGTAAGCTCTAAATCTACATTATCAGAGAAAGAAGGGGCATCTATAAAAAATAATTAGAAAAATATCCAATAATCTTTACTCTTCCTCAATAGAAAGGAACAAATTATTCATCATTTCTCCCTTTGCTATAACTTAAGTCTTTTTAAAAATGGACAAAGTTGGGGGGCGGAGCCAAGATGGCGGCGTAGCAGCAGCAACATATTGCAGCTCTCACATAGCCACCCCAAAATACCCATAAAATAGGACTCTAAACCAATCCTAGAACTCCAAAACGCACACAGAGATACTTCCCACTAAAGTCAGCTCAGCTACGAGGAACCATATTGGCACTGCCAAAACCAGCCTGGCCTGAAGCCCTGGCTGTGCCCCGGGGGTGGCTGGACGGGAGGAGCGGAGGAGCTTCAGGTGAGCAGATTAGCAGCAGCTGTGAATGGGAATTGCGAAAGGGGGAGATAAGCAGTCCAGCCAGAAGGCCTCCAGAGCAGAAAAGCGAAAGGCAGAGGTTTTGCACCCGCCTCTGCATTGCAGTTTCCTGAACCGGCCTGCAGGCAGCAGGGGGACTGAGCAATTGAATTCAGGCCAGGGCTCTTGCGTTGAGCGGCCTGGATCCGGATCGCCATCTTGGGCCTCGGTCTTGGAGTCCTCGCTATCCAGTCAGCCGGAAGTATATAGGAAGAATTCCCAGCCTCTCCCTAAGAGCTACGGCAGCCAGGAGGACCCCAGCGATTTGGGACAGAGCTTTCCCTTCTGGAAGCAGAGCCCCACAGAGATTTAAAAAAAAATCACGGTCTGAAGAA
>CM053580.1:13940233-13959213 GCA_028627135.1 Pseudochirops cupreus | reverse complement strand
AACACAATTTATCCCAGGGCTAGGGCATGGTGGGTTAACAAGCAATGTTTCCCATCAGAAGGTTGGCTAGAGCTTAGACACCACATGAAACAGCCTTCAGGAAACTGGCAAATCACCTCGATGCATCAAGACGGAAGAGGCATCAGGAGAGGACACTGTTGAAGATAGCATAAAAATATTTATTACTAGAAATGAATGCTCCACTTCTGATGTCTTGGCATATGACCCAGGGAAGTCACCTCCACTCTTGGTTCTCCAGGAAACTCTCCCTAAGACTCAATTACAAAGAGAGGCTCTTCCTTCAGGAGTTCCCACTAATGGCACCGTAGATCTGGTCCCTATCACTACTTCTAAAAATATACTATTAATCATAGAACCTTATGATGGTGGAGCTGAGAGGCACCTAAGACACACCCTAGTCCAGAAGTTCTTAACTCAAGATCCATAAACTTGCTTTTGCTTTAATATAGCTTGTCAATTAGTTTCCTTTGTATTTCTATGGATTTTACTTCATGTATTTATAAGTAGTTGATAGGGTTCACCAAATTGTCAAAGGGATCCATGACACCAAAAGCACTAAAAATTCGGGCAAAGTCCAGCCTTTTCATTTTAAATAAGACAACTGAATTCCAAGGAAGTGAAGAGACTTGTCCCAGATCACACAAATATTGGCAGAGCCAGGACTAGAACCTTGGATAACCAGACTCCAAGGTAGTGTTTGTTTTATTATGGCATATTGCCAATATGGTGGTCATTATCACATGTCAATGTTTTTAAATGATTTTATCGTGAATTAGTGTAACTAAATACGGAAAATCTTGTTGATAGAGAAGCTGTCCACTAGGTGATAGTTTCTACGGCCTTGGAAAGCTGAAAAACAACCCCATGGACACTGCATGTCCTGGATGTGTCTGCAATGGTTATGCCAGAGTGTGTAATGAGAATGGGAATGTGAAGATCTTCCCTGCCCCTTAATAGACCTAAGGGGGAGTTTGAAGACCTCCCCTGCTTTGAAAGTAAACTCTGTCCCCTGATAGGCTGCATGTCATCACATGGAGCCCGTGGTGGGAGGGGTTTGCTGAAGGGTGCAGCAGAGCCCACAGGAAGCTGGTCAGAAGGAGGACCTCAGGCAAGGAGATAGAGAGATTTGTGAGTAAATATTGATCTTGTGTTGGTTTGTGGGAAGGCTGAAGAATGCTCTGGCTCTCAGCGTTATTATGGCTTCTGAATATCTTTGATACTATAATGGAATCGGCTTACTGGTTTTGGGATTTGGATTTCTGGTATCTAAATAAATGCTTCAGTTGTATCCTCTACCTGGAGAATCTGGTATATTTTGCGATCAAATGTCACATGATATTTATAATCACGGTCTTTATGGTGATTGTGGGCGCTGTAAATATTGGATTGTGCTACAAAGTGATAAAAAAGGAGGCAGATGTTACAAAGAATTCCTTTTGAGATTCTTTATAAAAGCACTAACTTAATGGTTAGTATTACAAATATGAGTTCTTAGATTTTAAGATGGATGAAGTTCTCAGATGAAGTTTACAGATAAAGAAACTGAGGCCCAGAAAAGTTCAGTAACTTGTCCAGGTTCACACAGCTAGTAAGTATAAGTAAGAGTAAGTAAATAAGAGGTAGTATTCAATTCCAGGTATTCTTACTCTGAGCCTGGCACTCTATGCACTGTTATACACTTCCTCATAAAATTGTCCAATGACCAACTGGTGGCATTGGGCATGGCATCCCAAATCCCAATCCCAAAGAATCACAGAATCTCAGAGTAGGAAGAGACTTCATATAGAATCCATACTTGAAAAATAATCCCCTTTATACCACCCCCCAACAAATGCTCATTTGCCTTTCTTTGAAGACCTCCTCTGAGGGGAAACTCACTCACTCCCTAGACAGCCCATTCCACTTTTCAATCACTCAAATCATGCACAAGTTTTCCCTTATATCAAGCCTAAATTTTCTTTATTGTACCTTCCCCCTAGTCTTCTCAGTTGTGTTCTCTTGGGCTGGGTAGAATAAATACAATCCTTTTTTCATGTGAGACCAGCTTTAAGAAAACTATCCTCTCCCTCTGAGCTTCCTCTTCTCACTCAAAAGATCCCCAGTTCATTCAACAACTCTTCAAGACCCTTCACCATTTTGGTTGTTCTCCTCTGGATTTTCTCCATGTTGTCCACGTCCTCCCTAAAGGAAAGTGCTCAGAATTACATTAAAACTATCTCCCAACGTAAGAGGATTTTCAGGTAATGATGGCTCTTAAAAATGGATGAAGAGGAAACATCAACAGTCGTCTGGTTCAACAAGAATTATATTTGTTTCCATTTCAACAAATCCATACAAGTGTTTAAAAATCTCTTTTAATTATGGTTTCATGAATTCCATGAGTATCACTGTATTCCATGTTACCAAAGAAAAGAGGTATTTTGGACATACAATCAGAAATGCGTTCACAGTGAAAGCAAAGCATATTGGTATTAAAAATATAACCAAGTTATGGATCCATAACGTGAAACCATTTCTAATGACCAGTTCATTGGCCTTTAATATTACTGAGAAAATATTTTTTGACATGTTGGGAATTTTTATGCTGTCTTTTATTATTATTATTCCTCTTACAGTATAATTCAAGCCCCCCCTTTTCCCTGTAAAGTTAGTACTTCCAGTCAACCAATTAGTCTGAAAATTACAAAGTACAGCAAATATCTTTGTGATTGAGTTCGTCACATACAAAGCCAGTAGCAAAAATATGTAACAAAATTTATGTAAAACAAATATTTTCCTATCCTTATGTACAGAATATCTCCATTCTCTTTCCCCTCCCCCCCTCACTCCTACTCCAAAAGAGATGGAAAAAGAAAAAAAAAAGAAAAGACAAAAGCCAGTTACTAGTTTGTGGGAATTCTTCCACCTGAATCAGGAGAAGTGAAAATCTAACCAGGGTAAGGCGCTTGGCTTTGCTCCTTTACCTCAGGTACTAAACCACAGTGTTCATAGCAATCAAAAGGGGTATCTGTCCTCCTCAACAAACATGAAAAATATCATAAAATTAGGAGAGCTGAAAAAAATCTTGGCAAGAAAGACAGTTTTGTTTTTTCCAGACTTTTGCCTTAACATTTCCACAGTTTGGGGGTTGAGGAAGCAGACAACAAATTACATTTGCTGCTGGGTTCTGAAGGCGTGCACAGAGGGAGAAGCATTTGGTCAAAAATGCACACGGGTTATGAATCTGGCCCGTGTGGAACCTTCACATCGATGGCAGGCATGCATCTGTTCCAAGACTGATACAACACTGAAAAAAGACTCAGGTAACCTTGGGAAAACAACACAGCATCTATTTACATAATTGTCCACAGGAATACCACATCTGATCAAAGGAGACTAGTACTAGAACTCAAAAGATACCCTTCTCAATCATTCCGGAGTAAGAATGTCACAACAAAAACAAGCAAAATCTGGAGCTCTACGGGATACCTTGTACACACTGAAAAGGCAGGTCTATACCATTTATAGTCTCAGGAGGAAATAAATTTCTGGTTTATCCTCTACAATCGGCTCAGTCTGGAGGACTGAATCATCTGTACAAAACTGGTCTATGTAGCCATTGAAAAGAGAAGTGCATGCCCCCTCGGGAATACCACGGCCTTCAAGGTTGCTCAAATACCCCGCAATGTAAGATCCAGTGGAATGCCTGTTCACCATCTGGGCAGGTACAGTGGGCTTGTTTCTCAGGACCACTCCTCCAACACTGCTGGAGGGCAAAGACCTCTGCTTGCCGGCTTCTTGTCTTTCCTTGGCACGGCTGGCAATGTTTCGCACACGACTCTGGCTTCGGGAGGACAGCTTTCGGACCAGTGCTTTGGGGTATTCCCTTTCATCTGGCCTTGGGCACAGCACTTGACTGCTGTCTTCCTGGTCAAAGGACACAAGTTTTCGGAGCTGTTCTGTCAGAGTATCCACAGACTCTATCCCTTTTGCTTTTAAGGTCACACCCTTCTTGTCTTGCAGACCAGCTGTAATGAAGCTTTTACTTATGCACTGGTACTTGCTTTCAAAATTGCAAGAGATATCATCTGATGTCAAGTCTCCCAGGCTTTTGGATTTGCAAGGGCTAGGCTGTTTCCGAGCTTGTAAAGAAGGACATGCTGATTGCTGCAGAGCCTGAGGATCGGACCCCAGGGGTAGACAAGCTGTATTGTTTGGGGTATTTGAACACTGGAAATAATTATTACACACAAAGCCAGCACTCTGATAAGCTGGACAAGAAATACTTCGGGTTTTTAGCATTTGAACGTGGTTGGAAAGTTTGAGCCTAGATGGATGGTGAAAGCCATTTCCAGAGGTTCTTTGACAGGGTGAATCCATCTCCTGACAATGTTTTAGTTTCAAAGGGGAAGCAAGTTGACTCATATCCTCCCTCTTATACTCATGGGTCGTTACCAAGAGATCTTGTGACTCTTCATCAACTTCTACTAGACTGCTCTCTCCAGAATTTTGACAAAGGGTATGATCAATTATATCCTCCAGTGTCAAATCATTGGAAGTGGAGATACCACAAATGGCACCATTTTCCCAATCCTTTCCACCATTCTTCTGGGGGCTTTTAGTTAATGGAGATGGACGAGTAATGCCACATTCTGAGGCATGGAAGTTGGTCTTGCCATTAGGTTCATTCATGAATTTGGAGCCAGTGACTGGAGTGAGAGCTGCCTCATGGATGATGGTGTATGTGGAATACTCTGTTGTCTCAGGGCTAGAGCACACAGTTGTCTCAGGTGATGAATACCGAGATGACCACAGAGGCTTTGACTCAGAAAAGTTATTCTTGAGGGGTGTTTTTAGGTCAGTAGTGAGCAAGGAGGGATGTCCTGACTTTACACTGTAAATCTGACCACTGGTACCTTGCAGTCTTGAAACAGTTCTGAGGTTTGTTTGATCCTTGGTAGCATCAAACTGATTAATCAGTGCTGAGATTGAACTGCCAAGTTCACTCTCGTTTGTTAAGGTGACATTGTCAATAAGTTGTGAAATTTCACAGTCCTGCATAATTGCAGTGGAATGTAAGTCATGCCCATCAGAGCAAGCAGCAGAAACATCTGTCAAAGAAAAGGATGTCACCACATTGCTTGCCATGCGATCGACATCCTTAATGTTCAGAATCTCCAGCTCACTCTGAGAAGAGATATTTCCTAACAATGTTACGTTTGTTTCTGAAGGAAGAGTGCTTCCATTTTCCCTTGTTCCTGTGTCATTTATAGGGCAGCATGGGTCCCTGGCAGTTTTAATACCCATTTGTTGTCTGGGTGAAATGAGTTGTTTGGGAGAGAGATTTTTCTGAAAGTCAAAGGGTACATGTGATTGGGCTTTCTCATCATGATAGTTTAGGGCTCTTGACTCTTCTTCTAAGGGCAGAGTATTACTAAGAACAGACACAACAGGATCCACCTGGCTGCCATTTTTGTGGAGAATTGCAGAGGGTGAAGAGATCTTTTTACCAAGATTTGTCAAGCTTTGCTCTTTTGCATCGGATTTTCCACTTTCTGTATTGGCCTTATTTTCTGCTAAATGAAACAAACAATAAGTTAGTCACACAGGATATCTCTCATCATATCTGGAAAGGTTTTTTTTGTCTTTAGACAGACAAATGGAGAATGTAGAATTAGTTACAACTGTGACAATTTACTCATGGGACTGTGCGGATATCTATGTAATGAATAAATGGTAAAGATAGATCAGCAGGCACGCCATTGCCACTTTGCATTTCATGTCTATTACATCAGCACATGATGTAATAATGCTGGTTGTAAGTCAATGTCAATGAGGTACCATACTTGCACATTCAGGATTACCTTCAGCTGCTTCCTATTCAGATTTGTACTATACAGAAGCATGGTAATAAAAACAGAACAAGACAGCTCTGTTAAACAACACATCATTACATCTGCAGACATAAGATGCTTTTATAGATCGTAACAATATACATTGATTAGCTAAAAATGACACATATCATTTAGCTGAAAAAAGCTATCTTTTCCTATAAAGGTCTGACTTAGCTGACGCTTTTAAAAATCTACATGGGTAAGTCCTATAAATGCATTTTTACATTTCTGCATTAAAACACACACACACACACACATACATAAGAACACAGAGGGGAAATGGTCTCTCTCTCCCTTTGCTAAAACCTCTGTTGTTTCTTGCATATTTAAAATGTACAAGTCACATTTGGAATTTTTAATAATGGCCAGAAATGAGGGACATCAGAAAATATAAAGCCATGTATTGCCTTTCCATTATTTTAAATGCCCTTAGAATTTATCTAGCATAGAGCTATTCATAGAGAATGAACTCAATTGCTTTTTATTGACGAAATCTTTCCCAAAAGCTCCCAAGCATTTTGAATATTTTTAGAATCACAAAAAGGATGACAAGTAGGATATGATTGTTGATTCTCTTTTTTCTTCATAAAAATCTTTCTCATAACAAACAGAAGGAATATGACATTTAAGAAGCAAAATACCACTGCAAGTTTTCATCTACAGCTAAACTGTCTTCCACAATGAAGAAAAAACAAAATATGTCATATAGCAATAACCTAAACTGAAAAGTCTTCCAAGAGGCTTCATCATTTGATGCTTCAGGAAGCCTGGGATTCATATTGTCATTTTAAGAAGAGAGTGAAAAGAACATTTTTCATAAAAAAACGTTCCGGATCTAGAAAAAAGCATTAACATTGTTAAACTGGAAACTAATTGAGAGCTCCTTTTTCCATGCCTTCTCTCCAAAATTCCTGATTAAAATATGTGCACTTTTATCATGCTACATCATATCATATATTATGTGTTACATCATATTATATTATAATTATACATGTGTTTTAAAGATCAAACCTGTTTTTTTTTTCAGTCTTAGTAAAGCATGTCTTATATTTAACATGTTTTTTTCCCTGGGAAAATGCTTTTAATGACTCCTATTTCTCCTTAAAATGACTCATATCCAGAATCAATTCCAAATCACATTTGTGACAAAGTCAGTAATTGAGAGTGAACTTAACACTTGAGGGAAGACTGTTTCTGAGGAATCAGGCTTCCAACTGCACATTTCAACAGGGCTGGAAAAGGATACCTAGAAAATGACCTTAAACTACAGTTGCTCTAGAAACAAGAAGAGTAAGTGGGGACTGTCTAGAACAGAAATCCCTGACAGCTGGAATTTGGAGTTCAACTTGGTCCTTGGTTAACGGGGAATTGTTGGCATTGCCCCATTCTCCACAAACATGTGCTGGGAAGTGGCCTGGACAAAGAGATTCCATTTAGAACTCTTTTCAGCCCTCGGGCTCTTTCTTTTATATTTGAAACACCCCAAGACTGTTTGGGCTCATCCTAAATCTTTCAGGTCTCTCTCTTTGCTGCCCCTGCAGCCCCTACTCATGGCCACCGTTGGTCTTGGGATTTTAGGTAGATAGAAACTGGCTCATCTCCACAAAAATGTAGGAGACCTCTGAACTAGGGCATCAACTTCAAAGCCTTTTACTTCTGACCGTGCACTGCTATGACTCTAGACAACATTGGGAACTCAACAATTACTCAAGCACAAGGTAAAAACACAGTTTTAGAGCATATTCCTGACTATCCCAAACCCCAAACCAACACGAACTCTCCAAGAATCTTACCAAGTGCATTTTCTTTGCCTTCCTTTTCTTTGGCTGGTTCCAGCGTGGGGAGGGACAATCCTCCCAGAAGATTTTTGTCAACTGGCATAGAAACTGGGCGAGCCTGTAAACTCCTCGTGGTTCTGCGGAGGACACCATCTTTCTCTCTCACACCAGTCACCTCAGACACACTGTCCTTCGTTTCCATCATTTCTTGGAAACCCATTTTACTCTTCTTTCGGCCCTTTGCTGGAGCACTAGCCGTGCGGCGCAGAATCCGATCACCAATGGATCGCTTACGGACATAATGGGAATTGTTTTCTGAAGAATTGTGTTTGGGGTTCTTATTGAACAGGCCCCTCAGGCCTATCAGTTGTCTATTCTGCAGATATAAAGGAGACAATCCAAACATTTAAGGCATACGACATATGGCGACAACTTGTCCATCAAGGGGCTGCACTATAAAAGATGGAGCCAAAAAGAAATTTCACAACCACTGGAGCATACTCATGAGCAAGAAGACAAACATTAGCCACAGCAGCTCAGCACACAATCATGCACATGTAACTGGCTCCTCCCAATGATGGCGGCTATCTACTTCTATAGCAAAGCCCTCCCAGGAGCTTCCACAGCAAAAGAGGCAGCTGATAAAAGGAGCTGCCCATTTCCAAGCCTCTAATGGGGTCTTGGGGAAATGGCCCCCTTTCAAAGCAACAGCCCAATATTTCACAACTGGGAAGGAGAAATAGAAGGCAGTGACACACTAGCTCATGCTGGCTGCTTTGACGTCATTCACAAAGTTGTGCCCCGTAGGAGAGAGACACACACCATGCTAACAAAGACTACCTTTGTAGCTCCTAGAAAATGCAATATGGTATAACTGGGATTGAGGATTAAAGGGCTCCACTGAAAGGGAAAAAAAAGAAACATAAGTATCTTTTGGCTAATTTACCCAACAAAGGGTCAGAAGAGGAAAAAAATGATCTGTTATGGACAAATGCTTCTCCTGAATAGTTGTTATAACTTAGCCATATTGTATTCATTTTAGTTTTCATGTGAAACTCAATATGAGCACATTGTCTAATATGTGCTCTCACTGAAACATCATTCAAGCCACAGCATCACTCCAATCCTCCTTATTACACTACCCAGCAAAATGCGTACATAATACTTAGGGAAGGGAACAGAAAGTCCGTGGGAGTGCTTTCTTCTCTCTCTTTGGTTATTCTTTGTTTTCTTTTAGTAACTCAAACACGAATTATTAAATCTATATTTGGGGTTTTTCCCATCCATGACAAAGGGTAATGACATCTATAGGGTCAACCTAGAATCCCAGAACATCCTGAAATTTACTATCAAGTACTTTCATGAAATTTTGTATTTATGCTATTTCAACATGAAGAAAAAGGAATAATTTATCCGGAGAACTAGGACCACAGAGAAAAGAAGCACTGGTCATAGAAAGTGATCTCCTTCCTTCAGATTTCCCAATTATTTCCTAGAGTTCAAAGCAAACATTCCCTTATTGGCATTATACAGGGATGAAGACACCAACTATTTTGAAGACAAAATTACAACAAATAACTCAATCCTCAAAAACTCATCCCTAAACAAATAAATATTAGGAGGTTAAAAAAAGTTTCATTGCTACCAAGCTGTATCCAATGCCCCCGGAGTTCCTTTTAATCAAACTCTTCCTAGAATTTAAATGTTGTTGGGAGAAAGGATGCTAGATACAAAGCCTCATTTTCTTCTTACTTGGAGTGATCCTAATAAACTAAGCTTTTAGAATAGCTTGCAAAACTTCTGGGAAGAAAGTTTCTGCAGACACAAATATCATCACCCACAGCATTGTTCTTCCATTCCATCTCAATTCCCCAAAGGGCTTTCAAACCCTTCCTTTATTTAGATATTAGAGAGAAATAAAAGCTTGGAACTGTTTGCCTCGGAATGCAATGAGACTGCAAGGGAAGGCTGCCCAATTCCACGAGCCCAAATCTACTCTAGCTCTTGCTGTGTTTGTTCGGGTTTTAAGGGCTAAAAGAAAAATCGAATGAATTAATCATGGTGCCAGTTCAAATAGAAAATGAAGACCCAGCTGAAAATATAGTTTTCCAAAGGATATATTAAGTTCTAGAGCACAAAGAGATTTCTACGCTATTGGGCATAATATTTACACATGGACACGTCATACTGATTTTGAAGGAACTTTCCCAGAGAGTATCTCACTTGATTTTCCCAGTGACTCCATGAAATAGGTAGACTAGATTATTCCCATATTATGGATGAATAAATAAACTGCTTCTCAGAGAGGCTTAAGATTATATGGCTAATAAGTTGGAAAACAGTGGCTAAAACCAATGCCTTCCTCTTCCTATTCCAATGTGTCTTCTACCATATCATGGTACCTTTTCTTTTTGTGTAACACTGATCTGCTGTAGTCCATGAACTGGTACCAGGATATCAACCTAATGTTCTGGTCTTGCTCATGGAATTTTCTTTACTCAGCTGGGTTCCCCAGGACCATCACATCCTCCTGCCTTCCCTCCAACTTACAGAATCCTTGGCTTCTTTCAAGCACAGCTTAAGTACCACCCCCTACATCAGGCCTTTTCCTGATACCCTTAGTTATTAATGCTCCCTTTTTCTTGAAATTACTTTGAATAACTATATGTTTCATATTTAACTCTGCACAAACATTGCTTTCCCTCAGTAGAATGTGAGCTCCTTAAAGGAAGGGATCTTGTTTTGTTTTTGGCACCTAGCACAGTGAGTGCCTTGAACTGGTGGGCACTTTATTGAGCTGAAGTGAACTTTAGGTGGGTTGACATGTTATTCTCATTAACTCATTCAGGGGATTATCTTAGATGACAACAGCATCTTGACAAAGGTAATTAGTGTCAACACTATAAAGACTTCAAAGTCTCCCACTGACACCTACCTTGCCATAAATTTCATTGATTGTTATATGAACAAATATAGATGCTTCAGTCAGCCCTTCCAAGTAGACATGACGGTAGCCTGAAAAAAAGAACAGAAAGCTTTGTCAATGTGACTCTGTCTTTTTTGCTTTTCTTTATACAAAATATGCTTCATTAGCAGTATTTTATATTGAAAACCAATCAATTTAGATACCCGGAGTAGGGCTGTACTGACCAGGCACAAGGCTACTGAAAGGCACCGTTCTTTGTCCAACGAAGTCTCTTCCAATGGGATCGTGATCCCAAACAAGAAACCGAACCAAAGCTATATCCGGCATGTGTATGGTAAATGTCAGCGTCTCTTCCCAGACAGGGTTAAATCCTCAAGGAAATAAGACAGGAGAGAACATAAGAAGACAAAAATATTTGACTGAAAGTACCTTGACAAAAACATCAGGACATAAATGATGGAAATTATTCACAATGTAATAATCTTATGAAATCTTCAATTATCCAAAGGAAATCTAGACCCTTCTCCAGTCACTGACAAAAGAATGGACCCATGTCATGCCCCCAATTCCCCGCTCGTGTAAAGAAAGCACTGGCTTGTACAATAGAGCAAATGCTTAGAATTTCCAGTGAACTTGAGCTCCCAAAGGATGGGAAACAAAGACTTGTCTTGAGCAGACCACATAGAGTCCCAGAAATCTGTTTTAAGGCAAATAATAAAGAATCTCTGAAAGCCTAGTTCTCCTGGCACGTTTGTCTCTCTCTGGGGTCAAAGAGATATGAAGTAACACCTCAAAAAAAATCTCAAAAACCAATTCTCCAGATTCTTCAAACCTCTCATGGAAAATGTTCACAATCAGAAACAAAGACTGAAAGCATGTTCATTACATGTCCATTCATGATCATTTTTATTTAAGATACGCTAAATTCAAGATATGAAATTGCAAACAAAAATAGAGCTGCCTGTACTCAAGCGTCATTTGAATCACTAAATTTCTAAAAATAAAAAACCACAACAAAAAGACTTCTCTTTTTATGTGTATCTTTTGATTTTACTATGCAAACTGAAAACTTGGAAAGATTTATCTATCTACGGTAATGTTCTCTAGAGCAGTGGTTCTCAACCTTCCTAATGCCGTGACCCTTTAATACTCATATGTGGGTGTATCTGCATGTGGGCGGACCTGCCTGGAGACAGATAGAGGAGTAGTGTCTCAGTTCCTAAGGCCATTGGAAATATGTGTTTTCCGATGGTCTTAGGCAACTCCTGTGAAAGAGTTGTTCAACCCCCCAAAGGGGTCGTGACACACAGGTTGAGAACCGCTGCTCTAGAGAGAAAAGCTGGACCCTGAATTTCACGAAACCCCAAAATTAGAGAGTTGAAAGGGACCCCAGAGAAATCACTCAAGCACAAAAGGAATCCTCTCTATGGCATATGCAAGTGGGCACTGAGGCTATATCAAGGTAATGAGGCATTGAGACTTTCTGGGTTGATTTTAATTTAACTAAAACAGTAAGTTGTCAGTTGCTGGTTTTTAGGTTGTTTATATAGGAAAAAGAAAGCTAACTCTTGGTAGTTTCACCAGGATATGAATAACTATTTAATCTTTTCTTTCTTTAACTCTTCCAAGATGAATTTGAACTAATCCTGAACTAATCACTAGCTTGCTGGAATGGTATCCAAGTTGTAAATTGAAAGTTACTAAGGTGACAGGCCTGACCAAGGGGAAAGGAGATGCCTTGAAGTCCTCTCTCTGTTTGGCCTAGTGAAACTCTGGTAAGCAGGGTGGCTAGGTGGCACAGTGAATAGAGCACAGGCCCTGGAGTCAGGAGGACCTGAGTTCAAATCCAGTCTTAGACAGTTCACACACACACACACACACACACACACACACACACACACACACACTAGCCGTGTGACCTTGGCCAAGTCACTTAACCCCCAATTGCCCTACCTTCCCCCCTCCAAAAAGCAAAAAAAAAAAAAATCTATTAAGCAATTCTGCTGAGACAGAAAAAAAAGGGGATTTGCCTAGTTGTAAAAGAATAAAAGAAGGCAAATGTGTTACTTTTAAAACATGTTGCTGCCATCAATCATATGCTTTAGTCTACTTTCTTGAATTCTCCAGTTCTTTTTCTTCAACTAACCAGAAAAAAAACAAAAAAAGCAAAACAAACAAAAAAAATCTTGGCTCTCTTTTAACCCCAAATCTACAAGTGTCTCAGCAGGTTATTAAAACTAGTTATGAGAAGAGATGTGGTGTAGAGCTGGAACCAGCTTGGCTGTGTGACCCTGGGCAAGTCACTTGACTCTTCTCTGTCCCAGACAGCTTTTATAAGGCCAATAGTGGTAGTAAAAGTACTGGATCTGCATTGGTAGAGGGAGTTCCTCACTAGGAACTTCCTACATCAGTGAAATTGCAGATCTGGCCCTCGATCAATCAATAGATGGATAGATAGACAAGTGATAGCTAAATGATTGATATCTATTAATCATAATCTATAGATGGTTATACATAGATGTATAAATAATTCACAGATGATAAATAATACATGAGTGAAGATGATAGATAGATGATTGGTCACATAGACGAAAGACTGATTGATGATAGGTAATACAAAGAGAGATGATGGATAAAGGGATGAATAAATTATATCTATCAATCAATATCTAGAGATGGTTGAAACATAGATAGATGATACATAAATGGTAGGTAGATAATATACAGATGATGATGACAGATAAAGTACTGATAGATAATACATAGATAAATAACGTATAAATGACAGATATGGATGGATGGATGGATGGATGGATGGATGGGTACATGGATGGATAGGTAGGTTAGTGGGCTGATGAAAGATAAAACAAATGCACATATATGTGAATGAATAAATGAATGACTAGATTGATTGATAAATGAAGGAATGAGTGAATAAAAACATTCACATAATACTTTAAAGTTCATCAAGGGTTTTCCATACTTTATTTCATTTAATCTTCACAACAATGCTTTGAAGTAGCTGCTATTATTATTTCCAGTTTACAGACCATGGAACTGAATCTGAGAGGCGGTCAATGACTTGCCCAGTTAAGTGTCCAAGGTAGGATTCAGTCTCAGGTGTTCCTGCCTCGAAGTCCATCACTGTATTCACTGCACCACCCTAAAATACCAGATTCACAAGGCTAATATGTGAAAGGTGAGAACAGCAATACAACAGCAGATGGAAAGGAAGGGCCAAATGCCTTGAGTAAAATGCCGCAGAGAGTGGGTCTTCACATGTCCACACATGTTTGTGGAGTGTGCCTTGTCTAGCCAGGCAGGCCATGTCCACCAGTGGGATTTCAGGTGACCATGGGAAGGAGCAATGGCCAAGCCCATTGGAGCTATTAGAGATTGGCCACCTAGGGAAGCTTCTGTCACAAAACAGGAAATAAAAGGGATGGTGCCCGAGGCGCCTCTCCCTTAGCAAAACTCTCAAGAGCCAGAGCACCCTCCAACTAGTCACACTTGCTAAGGCAGTTTCCGCCTCTGAAACAGAGACGGTACAAGCAGGTGGCCCTCGATGCTTCTTCTTCCAAACAGAAACAACTCCCTCTTCCAGTTTAGCCCCATTTATGAGCATCTTGCTTCCAAACCTAAACACTGAGCATCTTACCATTGTCATCCACCACTCGAGTCTGTTCTTTGCAACAATCTACAGGCAGCCCGATGATTTCCACTTCAACGAATGGGTCAATGATCTATGTAAACAAAGAGAACAACACATTGCTTATTGTTATTAGAGACACACAGACTTCAAAATTGTGTGCTAGTGTTGCAGTGTCTGCAAAAAGGTAGCCAGGAAGCTGGAAATCAGATGCCTAAGGATATGAGGCATCACAGGGGACAAGGGGGATGCTGTAAAGTGTCCTGGCAGCCAGCCATATTCCCTTTCCATTCTGAGGCTTAATATTTCTAAAGGGCTAACACAAATAGGAGTTCTACCACTTGGGCTCCTTCCCATTGATTGTTGCCAAGGTGAAGACATTCATATTCATATTCACACATACACATGCACACACACATACACACACACACAAATGCATAAAACAACAGATCTCTTAGACATCACAGAAGCGTGTTGGATAATGATTGCAACTCTTTGCTGTCAACCTGGGTGCTTCTTTGCCCCAAACCAGGTCCTTGGATGGTATGTGTAGACTCCCTCATCAGACCTATATCCAAAGCTTTCCTAGTTTGGTAGGGCTCAATACCTTTTACGCTTTACTAGCACAGGCTTCACAAACCCCAGCCATTGGAGGAGTGCTTGAACAGATAAAAAGAGAATAAACATAGAAAACAAACAAAAACTTCAGTGCAAAGAGAAAGGGAAAAAATAGAATGAGAAGGAAGAATAAGACAAGTTTTCCTTGACCCATTTTAACAGCGGCCCACAAACAAGCACCAAGTCTCCATGAACATCCTTGGAAAACCAGATCAGCTACATACATGATCCATGGTCCAGCAAAATGGCAAGTTATACTTATCAGCTTCCTAATTACACAAGGGAGAAGTTATACTTCAATGGTTCATAGTTCTAGAATTGAAATGGATCTTATAGGCCATCTGGCTCTGCTTCCTCAATTTTACAGCCGAGAAAACTGAAGCCCACGGAAGGTAAGCAGACAGATCTCACTGGGGTGTGTACTCCCTCCAGAAGTGAACACAATTCACCCATGCATTCTCTTCCTTTGTGACTCTTGTCCATGCCCTTCCACAAGGAAGTCTCTCCAGAAGACCCAACCCATATCCTCACATTCCTTGCCTCTCCCTTCCTCCTCCCTCTGTCTCTTTCTTTCATATGCATATATATAATATACCTTTTAAAATATACATTTAAAATAATCACATTAAATCCCTGTCCTATTGTGCTTAGTCACCTAGAACAGCAGCTAGCACATAGCAAGAGTTTTGTTTTTTAATGGTTGTTGAATTTGATTCTGTCCCAAGCTGTATAATCTACATCAGGGACGACTCTAAAATTCTTCTTTTTATGCAATATTTAAATCAGTACCAAAATTGCTTTTGACTTGATGCTGCTAAGGGAGCACTTTTGGGTTCCCTTCCACCTATCTTAGAAGTATCTAGTCTATACCCATTTATGTTTGAGTCATGTCTCCCACTAGAATGTAAGCTCGTTGAGGGCCGGAGCTGTCTGCTTTATATTTCTAGTACCTAAAATAATGCCTGGCATACAGCAAGTATTTGCTATATGCTTGTTTACTAAGCACCATTGCAAACTGAGAATGCTTTAAAAACATAGGGACAATTCCAATGTAATTTAAACTCAACAAAAACTGTCATTTTGATCAGGAGCTCAATTGTGTATACTTTACCTCTCCACGGTCTCCTAGCATGGAGTCTGGTGGTTTGGGGAGCTGCTGGCCGCTAATCACTTTCAGAATGAGCTGTTTTTTAGGGCTGGCAGGCAGTGGGTCACCGCAGAAAGGGTTGAATGTACCTATGTGTATATGCCAAGGAAGCAGAATTTTAAAAACTCAAGTCAGTGTCACAGGAATGGCAGTCAGTACAAGCCGCCTGTGTCCTGCGGCAGTTCAGACCAGAAGCAGCAGATGACATGTGGAGGTACCCCGCTGTTAGTTCCTTCAGAGTTATTACCATGTAACTATTTCTCAGGCTGGCTCTCATGGGCAGCCTGTGCCAGCTGGCCTTGCATGCCCTTAGGTTTAGGGTTTTTTCATGTTAAGCTAAGTGCCCAAAGGGCAGCACAATGGATTTATTCTAAACATGCCTCCCCAATTTAAGCATCAAAAAAATAACTGTAAACATTGGTGTGAAAAAAAAGATAAATTGGCTTTTAGTATTTAAATCATTGAACCAAGTGAGGGAAGTGATTTTTTAAATTGAGAAAACACTCTTTTCTAACCTAGTTACAATAAGAATAGATAAACAAAACTCATTTTCTAAGTGGTTTCATTACACCAACAGAAATCTGATCTGGAAGTGATAAAAGGAGCTTCAATGAGTTGGGCCCCCCAAATACCAGTGTTATAACTTGGGAGTCTGGATCCACAACGTATTTCGCATTTTTATTAGGACTGTCAAATATTGGCATCTGAGGGGCTCAACTAGCTTGCCAACATTCTGACCCTCTTCCCATCTTTAGTGCACTGGTGACAGTTTCATCATAATCCCCTGGTTCCCAAGAGAGAGCTCAGGGCTCTAAGTGTCAATTTCCCAATAATGTGTACTAAAGATCAAACCAAGACAATGACTTTTCAGACTTTGGGCCACTCTCTATAAGCTGCATTGATCGTTTAACACACCAGACATTCCTGTATGCTAAACTAATGCTAAGTAATCATCATGAGAGTCACAACGTCCAATACAAGGGCTCTTAGCCATTTTGGTGTCCTGGATCCCTGTGGTAGTCTGGTGAATAATGTTTGTAAATACATAAAATAAGATACGAACCAGAAAAGGAAGTCAAAGATAAGTGAAGATAAAGATGTAACTTTTACTCATTCAAGTTCTTTGGCCCTCCCTCCCCCCTTGAAATATATCCCCTGGAGGATCCACAGACCTCTGGCTAAATATCCTCATTCTAATGTCATCTCCTACTGTCCAATTATAAAACCATAAGTCAGAGTTCTTTCAAAAGACTGATTCATTTCTGCCTTTGCATTTCAAGTTCCTGGTGCAGAGTTTTGAATGCTTAATCAATTAATAAAGTGAATCAAATAGGAAATAGAGGCAAACCTTTACACATCTGCTGGGGTTTGAGAACATAGCCACAGTTCCCGTTCATCTTGAATTTGGCCCGATTCAGCTGCATCATGCGCCCTTCCGATTGGTAGTTCAGTGCCACTGTATAATTTGAAAGTTGAGCAATTAGGGAAGAGACCAACATGAACTAGCAGCCTAGAGAACTGTTTCCCTTCAGGGTAAAGGAGAAGCACTTACCTAACTGACAGCCAGCGTTCCAATATGGCAACGGGTTGAAGTTGCTGGAATCAATCCTATAGGCAGATGGGTAGATCCTGGTCAGCTGCTTTTGGTTATAAATCATGAACTGCTCTGATTTCTGCTGCACCACTTGATGGGCTCTTGTTTCACTGAAGGATAACACATTTCCTGTTGTCCCTGTTTTGTTTTTTAATGGAAAAGGAAATAAGGAAACCATGTCAAGAGAATGATACCATTTAGAGCATGAACATTTTGTTTTGGAATTTAGACCTTACTTCAGTGCTACAAGAATCTGTTACTTCATCAATGTGGATATTCCTCCTGCTATGGCCAAACACTTCTTTTCTCATATGCTAATTCTTATCTCCCACCTCCAGACCTTTGTACAAGCTGTCCCTTATGTCTAGAATGCCCTCAGTTCTCATCGCCACATTTGAGTCCCCAGTTTCCTTCCAGACTGTCACATCCTACATAGACCTTTTCTGATTTCTGATTGTGAACACTTTCTTATTCCCCTCCCAATTACTGCGTATGTATAATGTTTACTTTGCATATTTTTATATTTACATATATGTGATGTTATTACTTCTTGCCCAGTAAAATACAAGTTCCTTGAAGTCAGAGATTGCTTCATTTGTTTCCTCATTGTGACCCTAATGCCTGATAAAGTGTCTAATTTGTTAGTGTGTAATAAATGGTTGTTCAGTTGATTGGCAGGTTACAACTTGAGTACATGGTCTTCATGAGAAGCAGCTTTCCCTAATGCACAGTGAGTGCCCATTGAGGCCATCAGGAATAAGTAAAATGAGGTAAGTAGTGAGGACAGTTCTGCTTTTCTGCATTTTTCAAACATGTCTTATAGACCTCAAACCCACTGAATGATCAGACTTGCTGATTTTAATGAGGGATACCCTGGGCATGCTGGGATCAGATACATAACCTCTGAGGAGCTGAACTGAAAGGGATTTTTAAGTGACCGTGTGGTTCTCTGTCTTTCCTGTCTTCTGATAGAAACGCCCTTACACACAAGATGGTAGTTTGAACGACTTTCCAAAGGCCACCCAAACATAGGAATTAGTCTTCCAGTAGAGCTGAGCCACATCTGTGTGTAAAATATGTCACATTTTAATTATCTCTGGCTCATTTTATTGTGCAATAAAAACATATGAAGTTCAAAAGCAAAACAGTGCCCAGCATCCCTTTCCATTAGAGCTAATAGGATTAGGTTTCATACAGCATTTAGTGGAAATGATACTGCTAGAAACACACACATAAACACACTTTTGGTATATTAATACAGCTCCTGAGCTTGTTTGGGGACTGTGGAGCATTATTAGCCTGTATTGCTCTCTTGCTAAATTGTCACAATTTTATCACAATGAAAAGGACAAAATCAGTGCCAAAGGGAAGAAA
>CM053580.1:13876925-13939733 GCA_028627135.1 Pseudochirops cupreus | reverse complement strand
TCACGACTCCACCAACAATGCATTAGTGTTCCAATTTTTCCACATCCTCTCCAGCATTTGTCATTTTCCTATTTTGTCATCTTAGCCAATCTGACTGGTGAGATGTGGTACCTCAAAGTTGTTTTGATTTGCATTTCTCGAATCAATAGTGATTTAGAGCATTTTTCCATATGCTTAAAGGTATCTTTAATTTCTGCCTCTGAAAACTGCCTGTTCATATCCTTTGACCATTTATCAGTTGGGGAATGATTTTTATTCTTATAAATTTTACTTAATTCAAAGGGAAGAAATTCTATGAGATATAGCTGAAGGAGGGGAGCTGAAGAAAGAGCTCTCCCCATCTATGCATTAAGAAAGGACTCTTCATCTGAAAACAAATACAAGGTATGGAAGGGTAGAAGCTAGGGTTCAAAAATGATAAATATGGAAGATACCTTAAAGGTCATCTACTCTAACCCATCTTGGGGGGAAGGGGCGGTGTGCAGTGGATAGAGGACTTGGCCTAGAGTCAGCAAGACCTGAGTTCAAACTCAGCTTCAGATACTTAATAGTGTGACCCCATTCAACCTCTGTTTACGTCACTTTCCTCATCTATAAAATGAGTTGGAGAAAGAAATGGCAAAGTACTCCAGGATCTTTACCAAGGAAACCCAAAACGGGGTCATAGAATTGGATATGACTAAGAAATTACTGAACAATACTCTCTCTCTCTCTCTTCCCCTCCCCCCCATATATATGCACACACATATTATGTATGTATATGTGCATATATATGTGTATGTATGTATATGAAAAAGTACTGATCCGAACTGTAGGGTCAAACAAGCCTAAACAACAATATATCAATCTAAATGGGAAAGAAGGGAATCAATGAAAGCAACTCTGGTCAGAAACCATCAGCTTAGCATGTAGTAGCACTTGGATGAAAAGGAAGAGAGAGATCGTATTCCCTAGTGAGGTTCTAGGATAGGTAGAGCTATCCAGAGAAAAGCTGAATTTTCTCCAACCCAGGGTGTCCATCAAAGGAATCAGGAAGCAGCAGGCCCAGGACTAACTCAGAATTTCTCAGGGACTAGAGTAAGAACTTATATAAACCTTCAAGAACAGAAGAATGTCCAGCCTATATGGTATACAAGTCTTACACCAAGGACTTGAGCCATACAGGAGAGGTGATGGGACTGAAACCACAAGTTGATAGGGTGGTTAAGCTCTTCAGATGTTTAAACACCCACCCACCCACCTCCTTTCCTTTCTGTTCTCCAGGCTAAAGGTCTCCTTCCAGTTTTCAAATAGAATTAACTCAAAAACCACCATTCTGGTTCTCCTCCTATGAGTCAGGCTTTTCAGCACATCAATGTTCCTCCTAAAATACTGCATTAGAGTCAAACGGGTAGAATTTGAATCCACATCTACCCCTTGTTTATTGCCTGTGTGATCATGGGTTAGTGACTTTGCTTCACAGGGTCCCAGTTTCTATATCTGCCAAATATGCTTCTTGGATTATATGATTTCTGAGCTATATTCTGCCTCTATGCTCCCCATCGTCCTAAGTGGCTAATTCAGTAGCTGAAAACATTCCTTTTGGGATGAAATTTCAGTCTTCAAGATGACTTCTCTCAAAGTCAAGATTTCAGGAAGTAATGAAAGAACCCACCAAAACAACACTTTGATCCAGTGGCTGCTCTTGTTCATGCTAATTTGGACTAATCCTCCATGACCATTCTTCCTCTGATTAGCAAAGGCCATTAGAGAAAAGCATGGCTTTATAGAATAGCATTTGCATTGTATTCCAATGCTGCTCAGAGAAAATCATTTGCTGCACCTGATTCTGGAGTTGCCCTAATTTCTATTATCTCCCTAATAATAAAAGAGCAATTAACAACTTAACCCCCTGCCTGAATTCACTCTGACTTCCTAATCATTCAGTTAGTCGACCATATCTACTAAGCTATAGATCAATGCTGAGCACTGCATAAGAGTCAATTTACTTTCTTTGTTGGAGCTAACAGAGGCCCTATAAAACATCAAGCAATCTGATTTCCCAAATTGATTTCGTCTGAGAAAGACCCCAAATACCAAGGTTAATCCACTTCAAGGTCAGTCAATATTTTAAGGATCAGTCAATTTTAAGTGTGGTGAGTACTCCTTCCATTGAGAGAAGAAGGTAAACCTTCTGCAACTCAGTCAATTGAATTCAAAGGTCTTTAAGACTTTCTGTAGACAAAAATACTCTTCACTTTCTGCCCATCACAACCCAGCGATAGACTCTCTGAATTGAGCTAGGCTGGCACTCAGACAAGACATGGGTGGTCCTTCGGCGGGCTCACATTCAAAGCCATTCCAGCTTGGTTAAACCTTCCAGAGATGGCGTTCAGCTGGTATAGCCTTCACGAACCCAGAGCAACTGGTGAGGCATCAGAATAGGAATTCAGGGGAGTACTTTAGTATCAGTGGTACAGGAATCCCTAACATGGTGTAAGTGTTGTCTCCCTGTTAAAATTCAAGCACCTTGAGAGTAAGGATGATTTTGTCTTTGGCTTCATCTCCACTGTTCAGCACAGTGTCTGGTACTTGGTAGGAACTAAATAAATGTTTGTTGACTGATTGGCTGAATAGACTTGGTAATATCAACAAAACACAAGCCTTTGCCGGGTCTTACCATCATCCACTATGTCTTGGGCTGCCACAGAATTGGTATAGATAACTAAATCTGAGAGATCCCGGCACAGCTTCATGGTTTTCCTTCTGCGGCTGAGCCTGTAAGGAACATAACAGTGTACATTGCAAAGTCTATAAGTTGCTACATGCAAAGAATTTCTCTTTGAAAATTCTGACTGTCCCTCTCCTGGTGGAATGTTTCATAATTTGTTGCTTCCCAATCTTACCTCCAAAGATATTTGCTAGCTAGGTATCCTGACAGGCTGCTGTATTTCTTTATTAAGTTTATAGTCATTACATTCTGTGCTTTTCTAGTCTCTAAAGGCAAAGACCCCACGCCCTGTCCATCTAATGCACTCTTAAGCCATAACAGTTATTATCAGTGCAGACATTCCTTGGGATGAACAGAACTTGATCACACTTCATCCTTCCTTGAGAGTAAAGACTGTTTCATTCTTTGTCTTTGTATCAGCAGTGAGTACCATGTCCAGCACAAAGTAGGTGCTTAGTAAATCCTTGTTGACTAATTCATCATCATGAGCTATGAAGCAGCCATTATAGAAAACATCTCTTTTGTTATTCCCCTTGCACAAACCCTCTTCTCATCCACTCACTTCCATGACTTTGCTAATCTTTGCTTCAGAGGCTTCTAACCTTTTTGTGTGTCATGGAGCCCACCAGGAATCTGGGAAAGTCTATGAACCACTTTTCAGAATAATGTGTTTAAATGAATAAAATAAATATATACGATTATAAAGAAAACCAATGAATTATCAAATATAGGTATAAAAACAAATCTGCAGAACTCCTGACACGTACCCACAAACTGAGGTTGAGAATCTCTGCTCTAATTGCATTAACTTCCTCTCAATTGATCACATCTCCAAATCCAAGCCATCCTTGAAGGCATTGTTCAAGAGCCCCATCTCCATGAAGGCTTTACACACTGCTCCAGTCTTCAACACTTTCTGCCTCCCATTAACTCCCAGAACTACATTACTCATTTGTCAATGAATCATTATATTGTCACTTAAAATCCCATACGTTTATGCCTTGACATTTTCCCTAGATTGCAAAGTCCTTGAGGGAAGGGGAAATATCATCATTCTCTATATCCAATAGAATCACTTTTTACACTTTGGGTGACCAACAGCAATGGATTGATTTGACTCTCTGGGACACTCCAATCTAACACAGATACTGAGTAGAAAACCACAGAGACACTAGGTAATTGTGTGAACTTAGAATGCTAGCAGTGTCCCTGACCTGTAGAGTTGACCACCTTCCTTTCCAGAAGAATTATGCTGTCCTTCCTCATCGTCATCAGTGCTATTAGACTTGGACCTCGTCTTTGTCGTTTTCTGTTGGAGAAATCACAGAAGACTTGTCAATAAACCCATCCTGCCATGCATCTCCACAACAGAGATGGAATGAAGGGAGATTGAAAAGTGAGATGACAGAGGTGGAGAGAGACACAGGAAGAGCTTCCCTTTAGCCTTCTTTGTGATCACCAGCCTCTACCGCTCTTCCTGGTACATAGTAAGAATGTAAGTGTTGGCTGGACCGAATTGAGTACTAGCTGCCCTTCTGAATTGTTTTTCTTCCTTCTGGTCCTAGAAGGCACCTAGAGGCTGCGCGTTGGAGGGCTCCGGTATCAACACAGAATCTTCTGATGTGACCCTGCAGCTGGGGGGTAACTTGGTGTGAGGAACTGTACCCTGAACCTGACTCTATCTAGAATTTGAGAATGTGCACTCTTTATGAGTTTGGATCTCCAGTGCCTAGAACACAGTAAGCATTCAATAAATGCTTATTAGTTCATTAATTGACTGATTGATCTTCCCCAAGAAGTCCCCAGAGGGAAAATGCTAGGGTTGGATTTGGAGGAGCTAGATTTGAAACTTGGCTTTATTATTTAGTGCATGTGTACTAAGACAGGGAGGCGGCACAATGGATAAAGTCAGAAAGACCTGAGTTCAAATCTTGCCCCAGACACTTACTATCCAACTGTGAGGGCAATGCAAGTGATTTATGCTGTTTCCTTAGCTCTAAGAAGGGAAATAATAACAGCATCTACTTCCCAAGGCTGTTATGATAATCAAAGGAGGTCATCTTTGGAAAGTGTTTAGCACAGTGCCTCCCATATGGAAGGTGCTTAATAAAGGTTTATTCCCTTCCTCCCTCTCTGGCCTCAGTTTCTTCTTCTATAAAATAAAGGCACTGAAGTACATGGCTTTAAGGACCCTTCTAGTTCTAAATCTGTGAGCTCAGGATCTGAAAACTGAAGGGAAGTCAGGGATACTAGACCCTTACTTAGCCAAAGCAAGGAGGAAGGGAGAGCCCCAGAGGCAGCAGGAGCCAGAAAAACAAAGTACCTCATATATGTGAGAATAGCTAGCAGAAATAATACGTGGCAAAGGATCTACACAGCTGGGTGGTACAGTGCATAGAGTGCTGGCCCTGCAGTTAAGAAAATCTAAGCTCAAATCCAGTCTCAGACACTTAATAGCTGTGTGACCCTGGGTAAGTCACTTAACCCTGTTTGCCTCACTTTCCCATCTGTAAAATGATCTGGAGAAGGGAATGGCAAACCACTCCAAGATCTTTGCCAAGAAAACCCCAAAGGGGATCATAGAGCCAGATAGGACTGAACAACAACAACTCCACACTGGGAATCACCTACCTTGGGAAAACAAAGAAATGAATGATCCCCTCTCAGGACAGCAGCAATGCTTCCTAATGCCATTGTGTGTTATAAGGAATAAGTTACTCCATGTTCTGCCATGGCCATATAACTGGGATCTGCAGCCCTGACACTGAGCACCCATTTAAGGAAAAATATCTCTGCATGCGGGTGGTGGTTCTTGGGACAGAAATACTATTGTTAATTCAGAGCTACTCTTCTTCAAAGTCCTCATTTATTCATGTGCCTCGAAAAAGGAATAATTCTAGTTTTATGTTCATCAAAGCTATCCCAAAACACCCATTTTTAAGCCCTAACTTATAATTCAGGTGGCTGGTTATAGTAATTAAGCTAAGAATTCTCCAGTGTCCCATGAAGCAACTAATTCGAGTGATGATGATGCAGGGAAGGCCTTCTTTGTCCATCATTTCCATGGGCTCTCCCCCTTGGGGGAGGTGGTGTATTCCTTCAGGAAAAGTGAGCAGGGCTTACAGAAATCCCGAAGCTGAAGGGGATGAAGCAGGATCTGCGAAGTTCTCCTGTTCATCTTCTGAAGAGAATTAGGAGGATGGAGGCAATTTAGCAGTCCACTCATAAGGAGACTGGGCTTCCCTGAGAAGACTTACAATTTTATTATGATTTTTAAAAAAAGTTACATCTCCAAAAATGTCACCAATTAATTGCTAATTGAACAAGCAAGAATGGAAGGCAAGAGATGAGTGAAAATTAGGCTAACTCATATTGTTATAGAAGGTCTGCCTTTGGGTCCCCATACGGTCACTATTGCCTAAAGATATGAGTCACTGGAATTTGGCCCTAGCAGGCCAGTCTTAACTGGGCCCAGTACACAGCCTCCTTGCTAAATACCGATGTGTCTTTATTTCATAGCATGATTTTGGTTTCTTCATTTCTTGACCCAAGAGCTACCTACGGGCACAGTCAAGTTTGGGGTGGGGTGTGAGAATTTTTTTTTTTGATTTTGTTTTGTTTTTACAGAGTTCTATCAAGGCCTTATTGCTGTAACAAGAAAAAAATCACAAATTTAGAGCTTAAGGGACTTTTGAAGTTATTTCATCCAATCTCTCATTTTCTAGTTGAGGAAACTGAGCCCCAAGAGGTTAACTGACTTGCTCAGAGTCACATGGTTATAAGAGGTAGAAGGCAGACTTTTACCTCAGGTCTTCTAGCTACAGATCCAGATTGCATCTGTGTACCTCCTAACTCTCCACCACCATCCAATAGCATTCATTGGGTCCCCACTGCTCAGGATGAAAACTCAGAGTCAAGGCTACCCTCTGGACCTTGGCTTCCTCAATTAGGACTCGGGGCTAACACCATGTCCTCCACACTCCCCAGAGAGGTAACACTCTACAAAAGGGCTGGGAAGAATTTCCAGCACAATTCAATCTATGGACGGCAATGTGTAATTTTAGTAACACAGACAGTGTCTGAGTGACCTATCAGATACAATATCTTCTTCCTTTCCCTCCTAGTGGCTGTGAGCGAGAGTCTGATACCAGGCATCACTCTCTGTTTGCATAAAGTCTTGCTTGTCCCAGGAGCTCATGGGGCTGGGATAACAAGCATGAAAGTTTCCATAAAAGATGACTGACAATTCTGAAATTGAAATGCTCACCAACATTACTTAGAACTTCATATATATTTTAAGAACTCAGTCCAGGCACCGTATCTTTTGTATACTGAGAGGCAGTGAGGTGTAGCAGATAGAGAGATGACCTGGAAGACACCTCCTAGCTGTGTGACCCTGGACAGATCACTTATCTTCTCAGTGCTCTAAAGAGTATAACCTAATCTCCATTAGTGAAGGGTGTTTTCATACCGGAAAGGTCCCTGTTAGCAATGAAAGCAAGGCCAATAGGTCTGCTTTGTATGTGTTTTTCTGTGGACACATTATCTCCCTTGTTAGAATGTAAGCCTTTCCAGGGCAGGGGCTGTTTTCACTTTTGTCCGTCCCCGGTCCTTAGCACATAGTAGACCTTTAATAATGGTGGACTGAGTGATTGATAGAGGAGGCAGCGTGGCCATAAGAATCCGAGTATTTTCATTTTTCTGTACAATCTCACTGGACCAGATGGCTCATGGGCCTGGAAAGGCTGCGACAATTGAATTAGGCTCCGGAAAAGTGTTCAATTAGGAGTCAAGGGGCTTACATTCAAGCCCCAACTCTGCTGTTGAGTGCCTGTGACCTCGGACAAGTGACTTAACCCCTCCAGGCCTCGATTTCATCATTGACAAAAGAAAAGGGCTGAACTCGAGGGCCCTTAAAGTCTCCTCCTGCTCTCAATCTATGGCCTGATTCATCAGTACCTCGAGGATCTGGAACGGCAGCCACGGGAGGGTCCCCCACTGACACACAGTCCCTTCATGACTCAGAGCAACTACGACCAAAGACCAGACCCCTGCAGCCAGCCTGGGGAACAACCCTTGCAGAGGTTGTCCTTGGGGAGCAAGCACAGACCTTGTCATTGAGCTCCTTGGTAGAGAATAGCAGAGCTCCCGTGCGCGCGGGTGCATGCGCACGCGCACACACACACACACACACACACACACACACACAGAGTTTGGTCTGAATGTCAACACGCATCTTTAGTAACACACTCTACAGTGTCCTACTGACCTTTCAGACACCGAGGACCAAAGAGACATCGGGAGGCAGCATTTTTTGGTTGTTGTTTGTTTTAAATTGGATATAACAAGCCTGCCCCCCCTCCCTTCCCCTAGTAATTAGCATTAGGTCTAGAAATCCGACCTGGTAGAGACCCTGGATCACACAATGACCCAACTCCCTCCCATGGTAGCCAGGGGGCTCAGTGGTTAGAGAGAGTTCTAGACCTGGAGGCAGAAAGACCTGAGTTCGAATCTGCCCTCAGACACTTGCTAGCTGTGTGACCCTGGGCAATCACTTTAACTTCTGTCTGTCTGATGGGGATAGTGCAGCAGTACCTGCCTTCCAAGGCTGTGAGGATGAAGCGAGATAATATTTGGAAAATACTTGGCAAACCATAAAGTGCTGTGTTTATGTACATATTTATCTTTATGTATACATCTATACATATATATTTTCTGAGGGGGGAGGGCAAGACAGTTGGGGTTAAGTGACTTGCCCAAGGTCACATGGCCAGTAAATGTTAAGTGTCTGAGGCTGGATTTGAACTCAGGTCCTCCTGACTCCAGGGCCGGTGCTCTATTCACTGTGCCACCTAGCTGCCCCTTATATATATGTATATATATATTTATACATACATGTGTATATGTATATAGTGCTGGCCATTGTCATTGTTTCTAGTCGAGGAAACTGAGCCCCAAGGGCCCGAGAAGTGAGATAGCTTATATTAATCACATAGAGGAGGAAGACTGCCCTTCTCCAGTCTCCTAGGCCAGCATTCTGCCCACTAGGCCACACTAACTATAGGGTCATAGACAGGATTTTGAAGTGGCCATTCGAATTAATTACAGTTAATTTAATTACAGCTAAAACTCTCAATATACACATTGGCAATTCTTTTCTCATACCTTGTGTTTTCCAAAATTACTCATTAGGGACCGTCCATGAGATTTCCTTCCACTTTCTTTCACATCTGGATTCTGAGTAAACAAAAAGACACCATGAACATGTTTTCAGCTCCCCTTTACAAACTGAGGAAGGCATTCTCTCTCATTGAGTTCTTGAGAACTCCCCCCAGGAAGTTCTGCTGCCGAGTCCTCTGAATTCTTCCTGCGTAACAGCTTTGACATCCCTGCTCACTTTCCATTCCTAGCCTAGGCTGGGGCCGCACCATCTCGGAACTGGACCGCTATAAGAGTTTCTGTGCCTTCAGTCTCTTTCCTACATGTTCTAACCATGTGAGTCATTCCCCAACACATCTTCATGCATGTTACATCCCTGATGAAAAGCCTTCAAAGGCTCCTCGCAGGCCACTCACTAAGGCACTAAGGTGTGGGTTCCTCAGCAGGTTTGAGGCCCTCCACAGAACAACCCAAGCAGCCTCGATGGCCTGCACTTACATGTCATTTCCCTTAATAACCCATTAGACCAACCAAGCCCATCTCTCGCCATCTCCCAGAACATGCAGTACAATCCCCACCTTTATGTCTTTGTTCATGTTGTTCTCCCAGTGGGAAGGTTCTCCTCCTTCCCCTTAAGGGACCTAGAGCCTGACCTTCCTTGAGTCTGACTTCCTGCATGAAGCCCTTCCTGACTAGCCCAACCCACAGAGAACATAGTCACCAAATCTCAGAGTTGGAAGAGCAACCAGTTCAATCCAAGCCTATCTGGAGATCCCCTCTACACCATCCCCAATGAGTGGTCATCCAGCCTTGTTGGAAGGCCTCCAGGAAAGGGGAAGGGGAAGAGAGGGGCTCTGGCTTCATACTTTCTGCACAGCTCCTATTCTACATATGAACAGTTTTTAAGGTTAGTAAATTTACTTTTCTTTCTTTTCATAAATTGTGTGGAAAGAGTTCTGGAATCCCAGGGCCTGGGTTCAAGTACTATCTCTGAAGTTTATTGTCTGGATGACTTCAGGCCAGTCACTTCACCCCACTAGGGCATCCCCAGGCTCAGTGTTCTCATCTCATCAGAATGGGGGCCAGGGAGGTTTCAGTTAGATGCCTCTGGTATCCCAGTCACCAGCTCCAAGTTAGTGATCCTTGATACAAAGGCTAAGTCAGCTTTGTTTAAGCTTTCCTTCTCTCTGTCTCTATCTCCATTTCTCTGTCTCTCTCTCTCACACAGACACAGACACACACATACACACACACACACACACTCCATTCCCCTCAATGACATGCAGCAATAGTACTTTGTTTCACTTAAGACAGAAGATTAAGTGTGCAAGGAGCTCTCTTTTTCTGACCTCTCATTAAGCAATTCCCGGATTCCACTTAACACAGCTGTATCTTAGGCACTCGGTTTTCACTATCCAAGCTGAGTACATACAAACTCATTAAGAAATGCAAGCTCCTAGGTTCCAGACTATTGCAAAGATCCCAGACTACTTTATGAACAATGCCAACTCTTACTGTTAGGACAGATCTTAGAACAAACTCTAGGGGATAGGTTGAATTAAAACCCATGATGCCAAACATGATGTGGCTGAAATGACAAGGAGGTGAGAGCAAACCCAGCCCTCACAGGGTCTGTCTTGGCTTAGCTTCCCACAATTCACTGCCATTCAGCTATACTTTAAGGGGGTATACTTTAGGGTCATTTTGACCATCTCTGGCATGACTCAGTTTCCCCACCTCCCGGAAACACAGGCACCCTCTTTTGGCCTGAAGGAAAAAAGGAAAGCAAAAGGTATGCCAGAGCCCCAGCAGCTTCTCCATCCATCCTTCAGACACCCCTTTTGTTTTGGGGGAGTGATGAGCAGGGCTGAACAGCACAGTAGATCTAGAGTTTAAGGTCTTCTTCAGCGCTCAGAAATCCCTAGTGATTTTTATTTCTATCATTCAAAAAGAAGGTTGGATATCAAAATGGTCACATCATTTCAGTCTCCTCACAGCCCTAGGCTACAGACTAGAGGGATGATTTTATAAGGGTGAAGGACCCAGGCCAGAGCTGGCATTGGAATGGGGAAGGGGAGGCAATGTACTGAAATAGATAAGGATAAATTCTACAATGGTCCCAGCCTGGAGGCTCCCTAGACGGCCCTTTCCCAAGAAGGTTCAGTTGCAGAACTCACCCCCAATCGCCCAAAGAATGTTACATTAAGGCTCTGGACAAGCCAATGCAAATTCCTTCCCAGGGATGCAAGCCAGAGACATGTAAAGGCTTAATATTCTTGGCGGGGGGGTGTCATATGCTGGCCCAGGAGACATCTTGCAGCTCCCCACTCTGTGAACCTGCCTGGACTTTTGGGTGACCAAGAGATCAAGAAGATACAAGATATTTGTCTCCCTTTCCATTCAAAGTATCTCACTGACTCTACAAAGAATGGAGCGCTAAGTCTAGGCCCCTACCCTGCCAGCTTTCACACTCTCCATTCCAAAGAAGCTGGCCACCTGTGCCTTTGAATAGCTGATTCCCCTTGTCTGGAAAACTCTTTCCCCTTCCACAGTCCCGGGCTTCCTTTAGAGCCCAGCTTGGACACCACCTTTTATATAAAGCCTTCTCATCGTCCCCGTTGGCACAGTGTTCTGAAATTACTCTGCATTTACTTATCCATGTATGTACCATATCCCCTGCCCTATAGAATATAAGCTCCTTGATGTCAGAGACTAGTGCTGGCTTTTCCCCCACCTTGGTATCCCCATTCCAGCACATAGTAGGCACTTTTTCAATGTTGAATTCAACAGATTTCACCAACGATGGTGATACCCTCAGCCTCCCTGCTAGGGAAAAGGCTCTTAAGCTTTCACTGTGGCAACACAAGTGGTCCCAGCCTTTCTCTTCCCCTCTGGGTGAGATAATATCACTAAGGAACAGAGCTAAAATCAGGGAATGAGTCAATCACAGAGCTTTGCCTGGACCATCCCCAGGGCCAACTGGCCCTCTCCAGGTTACTGTAGATTTTCCAGAAGCTCTAGTGACATATTAAAGCCCTGCTTCTCCCATATCTGGATTGCAGGAGCAGAGAATTCAGGCTGGAAGGGATCTCAGAGGCTACGCAGCCCAATCAGCCCAGAGAGGCTAAGTGACTTTCCAAAAGTCACACAGGAAATTAAAGTGTCATTAACAGGATTCAAATGCAGGTCCAGAGTCAGCAGGCTTACTACTGTAGTTTGGATTCAAAAGCAACACTTGGGATTTTCCCCAAAAAACCTGTTTTTCAATTTAAGTGCTTTAAAAAGGCTCAGATTCGACAAAAGAAAAGGGAAATGCATCTCACCTTCAACTTTCCACATTAAAAAAAATAGAGTTTGCTTTCTTATTGGCATCTATTGACAAGGGCTAGATTCTAGAAGGATTTTTCCATACCTGCCTCAGATGTACATTTAAGCCTTCGTGCGTAGCCTTCAGCAGAGCTCGAACAGTGAAGCTGTCGGGCTCTTCTTTGTCCCGGATTTGAGATTCTTTTAGTAGTGACTCCAGTTTTTTCCTTATGAAAGATTCCACTTGGTGATCAGTTGTACCATTATTCTGAAAAGCACCAGGGAAGATGAAGAGATTGAGTGACTTCCTGGCCAATGCTGGGAGCCAGCAGCAGCTCCTCAATGTCACATACCTCCCCCAAAGCTAGCTATATTGGCCTCATTATGGAGCTTCAAGTTTGCATTTTAATGCTTTAGAGAAAAGACAGTAACTGAGACCTGGGGAGAGAGAAAACCCCTAAAGCTCTGCTAGGCTAGACAAATGCCTCGAGTGTTTGCAAGGCTAAGCAGATAGATAGCTACTTACTTTGAAAGCATACTCTCCTCACTAGAATGGGGAGGTACAGAATTGGCAAGGGGGCGTTTGGTTGTGGAGGAGAGTGAGCAGGTTCTTGTGAACTGGAGATCCTGATCTGTTCCAGATACATTGTGTGTGACTACAGTGGGCTAGAATGAAGACCAACAAATGAGACCCCAGGGGATTGAAGACGGAAGCCGAAAATCCCATCGTGGTAGACTTGGAAGGGATCTCAGGAAGATTGTCCAGGAAAGGACCCAGTGATCAGTCTAGGCTAGCGGTCACCATACTGTCTGGTCTCAGAACCCTTTAAACTCAAAAATTATTGAGGACTCACCCCCAAAAAGCTTTCCTTATTTGGGTTATATTTACTGATGTTTGCAATATTAGAAATTAAAACATCTTAGTATTATTATGAAAATACTTTTGACTTCATGAAAGGTGTCAGGGACTCCCAGGGGTCCCCAGTCCATACTTTGCAAACCATTGAGGCAGTCTAAGCTATACTCAAAAGGAATTTCTATTCGAGCATGTCTGGCTTTGAAGGATTACTTGAATTTTTGTAGGTAGAGACAGGTAAGGACTGGGAGAAAGGTATTCCAGATGGAATACAGACCATGAGCAAAGACATGGAGGTGGGAAAGTACAGAAAAGCCAGAAAGAATGTTTTGTACAGTGTAGGCACTAAATGTCAAAATCAGACATTGCTCATGCATTGATTTTACTCTGTAAATGATTTTATTCTGTAACTATATTTAGTATTCTGTGTACCAAACCTAAGTATCTTCTCCATCTCTGAGTTAAGAACCTCGTGAGTTCAAAGGATCAGTCTTCCTCTCTTGGAAGGTAGATACCAAAGGCATAACCTTTCCCACGATCGCTGTCATTTACAAAAACACTCTGTTCTCAATAGTCTCAGAAAACATTATTTCAGCATTCCCTGCAAGGTTTGTGTGTTATCCTTGAGAAACTGGACTGACTCATCTTGTCCCATCTTTTGTAATTATAAAAGGTGTTCTTCTTCAGTTTCCCAGGTACAAGTGAGTTTACATCCCTAGGTCCCTATGAGTGACCTCGGGATGTAGCTGGGACCCATGAATTCACAAAGCATTCCTTAGAGATAGAAAGAGGTTTGTTTTTTTTTATCCCATGCCCACTTTCTTTATTATAACCAATCACGATCCCTCGCCCCCATGATGTTGGCCATTTGTGTGATTTTTTTTCTGTTCTTTATTCTATGAGTAGAAATATGAGTTGCATCTTCAATTCTGTGTCATTGGCCAAAGGCAGTGTCATTGACTCATCCTTTATTAATGGGTTCAGAACCCTATCAATAAACTATTGCCTTGCTTAGAGAATTGCCTCAGTTTACATTTTTGTTAAACTTCACACTTGACACTGATAAATATTTGTCGAGTTGAATAGAAAAATCCCTTTACAACAAAACATTTTACTCTAGAAAACAATTTGGAATGATGCGAATAAATGACTAAGATATTCCATACCCTTTGCTCACAAAGATTCTCCTGAAAGGCGCAAACCCCAAGGGCATCATTGACAAAAAGAAAGACTCCCTAGATATGGAAATGTTCACAGAACCAGTTTGGTTTGGGGGTTTTTTGGGTTTTTTTTGTTTGGTTGGTTGGTTTTTGTGGTAGCAAAGACCTGATAGAAAGTAGATGTATCTTGAGTTGTTAGGAAATAATTTTTCAGTTGTGTTTGACTCTTTGTGTCAAAGACACTGGATTTGGCTTGCTATTTCCTTCTCCAGCTCACTTTACAAATGAGAACACAGAGGCAAACAGGGTTAAGTGACTTGGCCAGGGTCACACAGCTAGTGAGAGTCTGAGGTCAAATTTGAACTCAGAAAGATGAGTCTTTCTGACTCTAGGCCAGGCTCTCTTTGCTCTATGGCGCCACCTGCCTGCCTAGCCCTTTAGTAGGTGAGGGCTAAATACACTATGGTACATGAAGGTAATAAAGTATCACGATCCTTTAAGAAATGACAAATGTCATGAATACGGAGAAACAAGGAACTATATCCATAGAGGGATACAGAGTGAAGTGAGCAGTGCCGAGAAAACACCAGACACAATGTGTCTGACTACGACCATGACAACAGGAAGAATAACCAGCTTAAAACGTCAAAAGCAAACGCTACAAAATTCCAAGCTTGGCCGCACAGATCTGAGAAAATGTTTCCTTCCTTCCTCTGCTCTGCAGAGGAGGGAATCACTGCACAGAATAGCAGATCTTTCTCAAAATTATGGGACTTTTTTTGACTCTTTTTCCTCTTTTTCTTTTGGCTCCTTATTAGAGGAAAGGGGAAGGGATCTAAACAATAGGAAGACCAAAGATAGATTCTGTTTTGAAGACAACAAAACAGTTTGCAAGTCCTGCCGGGAGCTAAAGAACAAATCTTATTTTGAAATGAAAATTTCTCCCATTTCATCTACTCAAAAAATTTTTATTGAATACCTGTTGAGCACAACATATGGGGAGGGGCCATAAAGTTGTATCAGACTTGGGCCCTGCCTTCTGGGACCGTCCAATCCAGTAAGGAGAATAAGGAGCCACAGGCACAAACATGTAAGCCTCAGAGCAACAGAAAGGCCATTGCCAGCAGTACCGCTCGCAAGTCCTTCAGGAGTTCAGAAACTAGAGAGGACACTTTTGGCTGCGATGATTAAGGAGGATTTCATGAAGTAGGTAAAGTCTGAAATGGGCCTTGAAGGATCAGCAGAATTCAGTAGGCAGAGACCAGTCAGGACTAGAAGAAAGGCATTCCAGATGGAAGGCACAGCATGAACAAAGACATAGAGGTGGGAAAATAAAAAGAAGTGGTAAAAGGACCAGTCCACACTGAGTGGAGGAAAGGTTGTTTGGGCCAAGGCTATGGAGTCTGGGGGGCTGACCATTTCCTTAATAAGCAGTCTGGGAACCTCTCTTAAAAGCATCTGTGCAGAAGGCAATATAATCAAAGTAATCAGTGCTTTGGGGGGCTTTTTTAGGGCACTCAGGTGGTGCAGTAGATAGAGTGCTAGGTCTGGAGTCAGGAAGATCCATCTTCCTGAGTTCAAATCTGGCCTCAGATACTTGTATAACCCTGGGCAAGACACTTAATCCTGTTTGCCCCTGTTTACTCATCTATAAAATGAGCTGGAGAAGGAAATGCCAAACCACTCCAGGATCTTTGCCAAGAAAACCCCATATGGGGTCATGAAGAATCAGACATGACTGAAACAAGTGAACAACGACAACTGTCAGTGCTTTAGAAAGATTGATCGGCTGCGATCGTACAGCTCAGATTAAAGGCAGGAGAACGGAGGCAGGGGGCCAGTTCAGAAGCATCCACAAAGTCCAGGTATGAGGTCCTTAGGCACTTCACTAAAACAGTCATCTGCATATAATGAGTGCTTAATAAATGTCTGTCAAATTGTAAAAAATGAGGTTGTAGCAGTGAGAAAAAAAGAAAGGGTCTACAAAGGGAAAATCAAGGGGACTTGGAAGCCGATTGGGGGGGAGGGGACTTAGGACAGGCATAGACTGTTTTGTGTCACAGAATGATGAATAATTCATACTTGTCACCCAAAAGCTCAAACAGGTGCAGTTTTTCTTTTCATCATACTTCCATAATTTAAATGTGCCTACCACAACCTACGTGATGTACATGTCAGCTATTTCCCCTTTTCCACATATGGAAGCTGGGGGCCAGGTCATGTGACTGTCTCACAGTCAGGAGTGGAGCCAGGAATAGAATTCTTGGTTCCCAGGTTGATGCACTTGAGCCTGGGAACGTCCCAGGAAGACTACAGATAACACAACAAAAGATAGGGAGAGAGGAATGGTGCCGGTCATCAAACACCAGTGCCTTTCAACGGCCACAAAGTGAGAATGAAAATGTAGAGGGACCCGCCATGGAGGAACACTCTATTAAATAATTAACGCTGTTAAAACACAAAGGACCATAATTATTCACTTTACATTTTCCAAACCCTGGAGTTGGTTGAAGAAATTACATTCCCTGTCCACTGAACCTTCTAATTTTATGTGGTGTGTGAAACAAGAAAATTCATACCAGAGAACGACCAAATAATGAATGTCCACTTCAATTTTATCAACGTATTATTATTATTCTGTCCTAGAACACCGAAGTGTAACTAGAAGAGAAGTTAGGCAGTCCTTCGTTTGCCTGAGTGATGGATGACCAGCTATGAGGCTGTGCCACGAATATTCATTTTTTGCTCTTTTCTTCCTGGGGGCAGTAAGGGCTAGGGGCAGGGCTCTCACATCTGGGAAGGGCACTTGGGCAGGCACTATAGCATGGCCTTCAATAGTGCCTATCTACCCAAGAAGAAGTTTCAAAGTACCTTTGTTGAGAAGTAAATCTAATCGTAGCATCCCTGCTGAACAACCTAGCATCTTGTTTAGGCTTCCAAATGAAGCTTCAGCAGGAAGTGTGATTGGCAATCGGGGAAGGATAAGGCTGGCTGTGCAGGAATGAGGACCCTGTCTTGTTACATAGCAAAAGGGGAATATTTTCTGTTTGTAAACTTTCCCAATGACTCCCTGATCCCAAGAGAACCCTTCCTTGCAAGTACAATTGAGTAAAACAAATCAATACGTTGAGTTCAAGATTTTCCAGTAAAGATGGTACCAAACTACCATGATCTTACAAGCTGATTCTAATTGAATAGGGATAATGGAACATGACAATATTTGATAAGATTAAGCTGAGTGCAAGGAATGGAATGTTACAGTCAGTGTTATCAGAAAAGCTGAAACACGGATTTAGGAGAGAAGGAGGGAGGGAAGGAGAAATGGATAGATGGATAGATGGATGGATAGATGGACGGAAGGAAGGAAGGAAGGAAGGAAGGAAGGAAGGAAGGAAAGAAGGAAGAAAGGAAGAAAGGAAGGAAGGATGGATGTGGGGAGGGAGAGAGGGAGGGATGAAGGAAGGAAGGAAGGAAGGAAGGAAGGAAGGAAAGAATTGAGTTCCACTGAGAGAAATACTAGAATTTGATTGGGCAAATCAAAGTCGGCCAGATATTGTTTCTAGATCTAAGCTACAAAAAGACAAACATCCAGGGGTGGCTAAGTGGCACATTGAATAGAGTGCCGGCCCTGGATTCAGAAGGACCTGAGTTCAAATCTGGCCTCAGACACTTAACACTTACCAGCCGTGTGACCTTGGGTAAGTTACTTAACCCTAATTGCCCTGCCCTCCTCACTCCAAAAAGAAAAAAAAAACAAACATCCAGATGAAAACTAAAAAAATTCTATCAGCTCTTGTTATGGGAATCTGAAGATCTTCCCTGCCCCTTGGCCCCTTGATAGGCTTAAGTGGCTCTGAGAACCTTCCCTGATTTGAAAGTATGCTCTGCCCCCTAATAGGCTGAATGTGATCACATGGAGCCCGTGGCGGGAGGCTTGTGCTTCAGGAATGCCCACACCTTATTACTTTGTGATTGGGCAGTGGGTGAAGAGGGCTGTGACAATCTTCAATGCAGGAGAAGGCTATATATACCCTGATGTGAGTTTTTGCTTTGGGGCTCCCTTTGGAAAGAGTTGTGTGATTTGGCCAGATGAGACTCTGGGAAGCCGTTGAGCCCCCTGGCTTTGAAAAACCCAGATGTTGGTGCTTCCCTCTCTGGTAACTGAATAGTTATAGATGTAATGGTCAGACGCTGGAAGCTGTCTGCTGATCTGTTTCTTTGTCTGCTTGTTAACTTGTGTTTGTATTCTCTGAAGTTCAGAGTGCTGACTTTTTCCCCTGAACTAGGTAAATGATATGTGTGTGATTGATTAAAGTAAGACTGTTAACCCATTTTGAGTTGCTTTCCTTTAGAAAAGCTGATCTAAGAACCTGTGCTAGCAGCCGCCCTGGGTATGCTAGGGTGCTTGCTGATACAGCTCCCTAAGAAAAAGCAAACTTTGTGCCCAGAACTCTCCCATCCCCTATAGGGAATAGAGAAGGATAGAGAAGAAGTCTATGAGCCAGGCCCCACGTGCAGGAGCCCAGATGTTGGAGCTCAGCTCTGGGCCTCCAGTCCCCATCCCTGTGACACAGGTCTTGACCTGGGCCAAGGGCAGGAAAGCCCAGCAGACAAATGTCAATGATACAAAGACGAGTGAGATGCAGGGCAGGGGAGTGCAGGGGGAAGCAAGAGAACTTCCCAGAACCACTGAATGTAAAGTGCCTTTTCCTCCTAAAACACTAGAGAGAAGCAGGCTATTGTTCTGAAGGATTGTTTTAATTACCAGTAACAGATGTAAGTGACAAAGACAGCTAAGGAAAAGCTGGGGCTAGTGCTGGTACAGGATCTGTGCATTCACTGAACAAATGTAATTACTTGTTGCAGGACCCCATTAACACAACCATCCTTAATTAACCCGGAAAGCCATGATTAAAAGCCTCCATTAGTGGAAGAGACCAGTTACATGAAGTGATAAAGAAGTCTTCTTCTTGTTTTGTTTAATAGAACTGTAAACTGATCATGGCCCTAGGGTCATCGATTTAGAATTAGAAAGGATTTTCGGGGTGTAGCCAGCCCAATCCCCTCATTCTTTATAGATCAGGAAACTAAGACCAGAGAAAGCATGAGCTTTGTCCAAAAGCATGCCAGTAGCAATGGCAGAGACAAGATTCAAAGCCGGGTCTTCTGATGCCCTAACCCAGGCTGCTGTTTGGCATTCAGAGAACTAGGTTTGATTTCCCTAGGAGTCTCATGGGGCTTCAAATGAGAGTAAAGCCTTACAAAGCATTTAAGCCGCTTCACTTAGCATGTCACTGTAAACCGACTGATTACAATATAATAATACCTTGAATTTATACATGGTATTGCCTTCCCTCTGAAGAGCTCAGAAGCAGGGAAATAGTTGGAAAAGGATATTAGAATTAAAAAAAAATGCATACACCAAGCATTCCACTTGAATCTGTTTTCTTTATGTATTTCCTCTTCCAAAGATTAACAAAGGCACTACTGTCTGAACTGACAATGAAGTTTCTTTGCCATTTATGTAACCTGAAAAGGAAAAACTAGAAATGAAGAGGCTTTGAATCGATTTCTAAGTCATTTGGGGAAATGTCCTAAAGCACACTGAATTCAGATTCCTATCAGCAAAGTGGGTGGGGGCGAGGGAGAGCCTAATGGAAGGTTCCATGCATAGACTCATTTGAGGGCATTTATTACATTTATTTCCGCATTAACAACTGCTTCGTCTTACTGGGAATATAAATTTCAAATATTTATTAAAATGAAAAGAAACATTTTGAGAGTCAGTGGGTTCTGGGAACTCAAAGAACTTGGCTTTATACTTAGACAAATTTTTCAGTCGGGAGGTATGACGTTGGCTGAATCACCTCTGTTAGGAACACCTTACCTGAGGGACATTGCCATTCATTCTCCTCACCAATCACTTTAATATGGTCATAGGGTTAGAGCTGGTAGGGATGTCAGCCCAATCACCTGCTTATATGGGAAGGTAAACTGAGGCCCAGAGAGATGAAGAAACTCGCCCAAGATTACCCAAGTAGTGAGTGGAAGAGGCAGGATCTGAATCCAGGTTTTTGGCTCCAGCTCCAGCCCTCATTCCCTATACCACTCTGGGTCATTTTAATCATTACAGCGGGTAGGGGAGGAACATCTAGGTCTTTCTTAATGAGTTCTTTATAGTGTCAGCTAAGACTTTATCCCAGTATTCAGACTTTACATCAGTTATTCAGTATCTTTGTTGAAACAGCCTAAAAGCCTGTCCAGAGGGAAGAGGTATAACAGAAACTGAATGTCTCTAATTCATAAACAGAAACCTAAGCTCGATATTTATTTAAATGACTGTATCTAAGAAAGCTACGCGAAAGTAATAAGACATAACCCAGGGAATAATGAAGCAAAATCAAGCACTTGGAGGTTATAATGACCCACTCTTATCCATAAGGGGAGAAAACGCACCTCCCTCCCTTCATTGCAGAGGTACAGGGGTGGGGTGGGATGACCAACATGGAACTCTGTGGATGTCTCGGTCAGTTTTACTGAATTGTCTTTTTCCCTTCGTTTTTAATCTCTGTTATAAGAGACAGATCATTGGGTTATAGGAGAAAGAGGATATATTTGGATATGAATATGATGTAAAAGTGAAAACCATTAATAAAAGTTTTAAGCAGGAAGGAAAGTCCCTGAGGATGGATGATTCTTGGCAAAGAAAGCCCCTGGGTTTGGGGAACTCCATCTACCAGTAGATAGAAAAGTCTTAGAAGATCAGTCTTAAGGGATTGTCTAAAATACTGAGAAGCTATCACACGAGTAAAGATCAGAAGTAGATTTGAATTTAGGTATTCCTGAAGCTAGGTGGCACCATAGTGTACAGAGCGCTGAGCCTGGAGTCAGGAAAACTCATCTTCCTGAGTTCAAATCTGGCTTCAGATACTTACTAGCTAAGTGACCTTGGGCAAGTCATTTCACCCTGTTTCCTCATCTATTAAATGAACTTGAGAATGAAATGGCAAACCACTTCAATTTCTTTGCAAGGAAACCCCAAATGGGGTCACAAACAGTCAGACACAATTGAAAACAATGAAACAATAACACCAATTTGTATTCTGCCCGGAGTTCAAATCCTACGTTCTACCTACTATGTCAGTCTGCCTTTCAATTAAGACACATCTAGCAGAGAGAATTACAAAACATCAACACTCACATATTCCCACTTACTTAAAGCAATTAAATATGTAACATTTATAATGTAATATTGTGACTATCAAATAACAGACACTTGATGAGATTAGGACGTGATGGTTCCATCTGGCACCTGAGTTTTCTGAACACGATCACCTAAAGCAGCGGTTCTCAACCTGGGGGCTGCGACCCCTCTGGGAGTCGAACAGCTCTTTCACAGGGGTCACAGGGGTCGCCTGAGACCACAGAAAACACACATTTCCAATGGTCTTAGGAACCGAGACACCGCTCCTCTATCCGTCTCCAGGCGGGTCCGCCCACATGCAGATACGCCCACATATGAGTATTAAAGGGTCACGGCATTCGGAAGGTTGAGAACCACTGACCTAAAGTAAGTTACATTTTACACAGATTGACTCCTATATTTAGTATAGCCAGGGGTGAGGAATGTGCAGCCTTGAGGCCACATATGACCCTCTAGGTCCTCAAGTACAGCCCTTTGACCGAATCTAAACTTTACAAATATTTAAGTTTGGATTCAGTCAAAGGAGGCACTTGAGGACATAGAGAGCCACATGTGGCCTTGAGGCTGCAGGTTCCCTACCCCTAGTATAGCCCATATCAAGTTTTCTACCTCACATCCCAATTATATATAATGTTGATTCTTTTTGGCACCAACAGACACTGGTAAATACTCTTTCTGTGATGCTGTAATACAGATTCAAGGCCACATTAGAGATTAGGAATATTTAATATCTTCCCAATTCCTTACAGTCAGCAGGGAACATAGATGGCATTCCTTCCTGATCCACAGAAGACTTGAAAAGACTATTTTCTATAGAAAAGAAAATTATTTTAAAAGGTTCTAAAGATGATGAGAATCTATATGTTGTTCAGTTGTTTCAGTCAATTTGACTCCTCGTGACCCCATTTGGGATTTTCCCGGCAAAGAGACTGGAGTGATTTGCCATTTCTTTCTCAAGCTCATTTTACAGATGAGAAAACAGAAGCAAACAGGGTAAAGTGACTTGCCCAGGGTCATACAGCCAATAAGTGTCTGAGGCTAGATTTGAATTTGGGAAGACGAGTCTTCCTGTAGTACTCTATCCACCAGGTCACCTAGCTGCCCCAGGGAGTATATATTAGTCTTGGCTAAATGATCACATACTTCCCTCAAAGTGGATTGTAGAGAAGGAAGGCATTGAGGAATACTGGCTCACTTAGCCCTACATTTTCCCCTATCAGAATTTTTCTGGCTGTAAATCAGCTTGGAGAATAAGGAGATAGAAAGTACCTACCTTTTCCACACTCCAATCTGGTTAACAAACAGCTGAGCAACTGCTTATTTTAGATATGATACTTTAGAAATCAACCTCAGAATCTTAGAACTGATTAGACCCTTATGTGGACAGTCTAATCCACAACCTTTCAGTCTCCTTACAAGAGAACCTGGTATCCCAGGAGGAAAGTACCTCCAGCAGTGACAGAAGAATTCTTCCAGTCAACCCCAAAAGCAACCACTCATTCATGATCACTCTCTAGAACAGTAGAAAGGGGTGGATGGGTAGGACATTGAGACAACTCAAAATTTGTGGACTTGCCCCAGGACTATGACTCAAGATTGAATCACTTGATATGGGACTCAGTTCTAGAGAGGCAGGTCAGAGGAGACTAGATGTCCACCAAGGTCCCTTCCAACTCCCAAAGTCTCCGATCATGTGACCAAGATAACTTCAGTAACAATGCTTCTTGCAGCTCATCTGCCACCTTTTCAGGCATTCCGACATCACAGGAGCAGCTGGCCCCTCTTCCCTTCTTCTGTCATGGGGTCTTAAAAAGACCAAGAGGAGCAAAGTGTATAACTTACATAATGGAGCTTAAATTTGCAGTCATCTTCAATTTCATCAGCACTGTCTTCATCTGAAACTTCACCTTCTTCTGCATCATCCCCAAGGTGGTAGGGTAGCTTCTTACCCTGAAATTGAATTGGAAAAAAAATATCACTACAAAATAATAACTGAATACTGCTCAATGTCATCCTCAGACTCAGTGTATAGATTCAGAGTGGGAAGGGGCCTTAGAGATCAGCTGATCAACACTCTGATTTTACAGATGAAGAAACTGAGACCTGAAGAGGTTAGGTGACTTGGCCCAAGGCCACACAGGTAGGAAGATATGGGATTTGAATCCTGCTATTCTCATCCTACATCTAGCACTCTGTCCAGGGTACCTTGCTGCCTACCATACGGAATACCCAGAGGCGATCTATTGAGCTCATCTAAACTAGGGGCTCATCACCTTTTTAATGTGTCCTGGACCCCCCTAGCAGTCAATCTGGTGAAGCCAAAAGGACTCCTCAGAATCATATTTTAATGCATTCAATGAAACACATAGCAAACCAATTATATTGAAATACAGTTACCAAAATATTAAAGACCAAGGTCACAGGCCTCTGCCCAAGAATCCCTCTGTTCTAGAAGATAATCACATTCACTGTAATCATGAGGAGAGAGAACCTACGACCTCCCCAAAGCAACACATCACTGAACGAAGGCTTCACTGGCCACAGCATTGGTCAGCTAGTAACTGCAGACACCGAGCTAAACACCATCTCTTGACGCCTCAGTCAGGGCTTTTTTCTAGAAAATGATACCATTGATTCAACACCAACTAAAAGAAAGTCAGCCCGAAAGAGGAAAATACTATGAATGATCAAATGTTGAATGAAAACCTAGTTTTGGTCATTTTTAAGCACACGTAATAAAAGCTATCTGATGGCGGTGTTTCTTTGTCAAATTAGAGATTCAAGCAGTCTTGATTTCACCAAGAGATAAGAGCTCCCCGTTGGCAGAGACATACAGTTACAGAGTTGTGGCGCTAATGACCTTAAAAGGAGCCCTCTCAAGGTTAAACATGTCCTTCACCGCTACTGGTTCACGCTTTACTTAGCAAACCCTTTCCTCTTCACCATTCAAGCACTCTACCACTCTACCTGAAAGGTACCTTACCAGAGGCCGGGGGAGGAGCATAAATAAAGTGCTGTTCTTTCCCTCAAAGGCCCTATAAAACAGTTTTATAACCCCCAACTTCACTAGCCTTTAATGCAGAGACTGATTACTATCCCTGCCACTTTGAGGGAGAAGAAATGGAATTTGGGGGAAAAAGGAGTCTGTGGGACAACTGAGAGAAGACTAAAGGAATGTTCCTTTGGAAACATGGAGAAAATCTCTGAGAGGCTTTGAGAGTTAGCTGTCACCTTTGAGAGAGTCTGGAGACACGTTTTGAGAGAAATGAGTTTAATCTTCACTTTGTAGAGAAGACATTCTTGAGAGACTTTCGCTGCTGTCCTGAAAGAACTGAGTTGTGTGGGCCCTCGGTTTTGGAGAAGTCTGCACTCGCACTCGTTGGGGAGAGGTGACCAGCTGGACCTTTTCCCACAGCCAACACTTGGTTGAAAAATCCCTCTATGTTTCTGTATTATTCATTTAATAAATTATATGGTTAGTTGGATTAATGATTGTCTGAGACTATAAAATATAGGTTTGGAATGGAGAGAGAAGAAAGCTAGTGAATATTTTAAAAAAAAAAGGTTTTTCTTGCTTTTCTAAACTAGGTTAGGTGCTTCTGGGTAATTAATGAGAGGGGGCTGGCATGCTAGTGATTTTTGAGATAATATCACAACATACCCTTGCTTGCCTTTGTACCCAGTGAAAGGAAGACTATGGCAATGAGCTAAGCAGGCTGAAAAGCCAGACAATGAAGGAGATGAAGTCAAAGACAACTCAATGTTGCCAACCCCAACTAACACAAAAGATGGAGGCCCCCTCTAGAAAATGCAGGAGTCTGGTTGAGGAACTTTCCCAATGAAACAAGGTGACATCTGTCAGCAAGGGGGGAGACCAATCAGCCTTGAGATGTTTTATTTCCTTATGTGAAGTACATTATTCTAGTTGATCTAATAAGAGGCAGGATGGTGTCAGGGAAAGAGCATTGGCTTTGGCGTCAGACATTCTGGGTTTAGATCCTTGCTCCCTTCCTAAATGTTTGACTTCAGTGGGCAAGTCATTCTCCCTCTGTGACTCATTTTCCTTGTCTGTAAAATAAGAGGGCTGGACCAAATGATCTTTATGGTTCATGCTAGCTCCAAAGTCTACCATTCCAACTGGGATAAGAACTGGGCCTGTTTTTTCATTGGGAACTCTTGGATAAGGGATTTTCCTCCAACAACGCAAATTGGCAGCCTCTCTATGACCTATAGTCTTTGCCCAGAATATCAAGAGGAGTTAGGTGACTTGCTGAGGACCACAGAGCCAGTGTGTATCAGAGGTGAACTTGAATCTAGAACTTCCTGGCTTTCAGTCCAACTCTCTCTGAATCCATCATGCTGTTCTAATATGTTGACCAGAAATGATACTTCTTTCCAATTTATGATGGAGAAAAGTAGAAAGCAGACTTCTTTCACAAATACCTGCCAGTGCTCAGTCCGGCTAACCATGAATTCATAGAACTTCCATGCAATCTCGTCAGTCCCCCTGACACTGGTAGCCCCTGCTAAATGGGTTTATCTTGTTAAGATTTCATCCTTCCTGTGATTTTTCTTTTTTGGAGGCATCATTAGAATACCGGAGAGGCTGGCTAAGCTACAGAATAGATCACTGAGCCTTCTGAAGTAGACAAGACACAGCCATTCAGGAGTGAAAACAGCTCATGACTTGTAAAAAGCCCTCCGACACATTCTCTCATTCACCAAATGCTGGTTGAGCATGTTCTATGTGAAAGGCACTGGGTGAACACACAAATGCAATAAAACATTGTCCCTGCTCTTACAGATGCTGAAGTACGGTGAGTCTTTCATGAGAGCTACACCCTCGGATTAAAATGACTCATACAAGAGTGGCTGCCAAAGACAGCTGAGCTGGGGACTTGGTTACTCCTCGAGTGTCTGGGACTCTCAGGAATGATGTATATTTGCAAACAGCAGCTCATTAGTACAGTCAGTAAAGGAGCCCGAATCAATCATTTTAAAGGAAGTAGAAAATGCATCATTCAGGAGGTTCCCTCATAAAAATAAAGAAAGGTAAAAAAGTATCTAGTCAGGATGAAGAAGGGGAAACAAACAAGTTCACGCAGCTCTGTTAAGGACCCAACTCCTAGAATGTGATAGAAAGGGCACAGAGGACCTGGGTTCAAATCCTGTCCCTTGCACTTACTATTTGCGTGACCTTGGGCAAATCACCTTACACCTCTGTGGACTTCAGTTTCCACACCTACAAAACCAGTGACTTGGTTGAGCTTTATTAAGTTTGTAATTTTGTTTTAAAAAATGATAATAATAAAGCAAAAGAATCACTAAAATTGATCTTAAACTTTAAATCTCCTATCCCATTTACTGCCCACATGACCCTGGCCACACTACTTGGAGCCTGGACTTCCTCATTCATGAAATGAGGGATGACCCTCAGGCCCCTTCTGGCTTTGTGATCCCCTGTAGCAGACATAAAGGGCTTAAGCGGGGATGGAGCCCTCTGGGTGGGCATTTGCTGCCTTTTAGGGACTGAGCCTAAGGTCACTTATTTGAGAGGCTGAAGATGGTTGGCTCTTTTTGTCTTTATTTCAAACTGAATGAGGAGGTACCAATCTATAAAACGTAGCAGACTCTCAGAAAGGCTGTGGACCACTCCAAGAGACAAATGAGGCCCAGGCACTGTTGGAAAATGTACAATAAGTCCTGCTGCTCTTCCAAATGACCACTACCATCAGCTCTTCCCAGCTTACCAAGAACCTTCCTGGTGCCCAAGAATGCTGTTTGTGTGAAAACCATGAGAAGATTCCTCTAAATTCTGGGGGAGAACTTTCACTTGTGTGGGAGGCTATTCAATTACGCATCATCATAAGTGGGTGTGAAATATCCAAAGGATCCATTCTGCACAATTTGAATGTCTGCCTTTAAATTCTTCTGTCTCAAAGGGAAGGCCATTTCCATTCCACAAACTCAATTAAGAGTTTAACCTTCAGATGGCTGGTCTAACGAAAGGTGATATTTGAAGAGTGATTTGCAAACCTTAAAATGTCATATAAAACATGAGCTAGCATTATGACTATTATTACTAGGCCCTTGAGGCAGGGACTGGCTCATTTTCGTCTTGGTGCCTGCTATATTTTTAATAGACTTTTAATAAATGCTTCTTGGTTGATCGATTGTTATCTTGAGCACAAACTAGATGAACACCCAGGAAAATTCAGAAATGTTGGTGTGGCTATAAAGATTATACCGTCCTCCATACAACATACACACCCTTATTTGACTCTCATTTTAAAATCCAGCTCCAATTTCTCTTATAAGGGCCAAGGACTAATAAGACAGCAAGGTAAGTTAATTTCAATCCAAGGGCAACTAGGTGGTACTATAGAGGATAAAATGCCCAGCCTCGAGTCAGGAAAAGTCACCTCCCTGAGTTCAAATCTGGCCTCAGACACTTAGTAGCTGTGTGACCCTGGGCAAGTCACATCACCCTGTTTGCCTCAGTTGCCCTGTCTGAATGAGCTGGAGAAGAAAATGGCAAACTACTCCAGCATCTTTGCCAAGAAAACCCCCAATGGGGTCACAAAGAGTCGGACATGACTGATGAATGACTGAGTGAATTTTAATCAAGGCAGTACAGTCAAGGAAGTCACCAGACCTAGGTCTGAATCTCTGCCACTGACTGTGCCACCTGGGACAAATCACAGCTTCCCTGCCCTAAGTTTCTTCATCTGCAAAATGGGTATAAATGATGTTCCTAAACCTTATCTCACCAAACTGTTGCAAGGATGAAATCAAATAATGCATTAGAAGGTAAAAAGCACTTTGGAAACACAACGCATCATATCAACTCAACCTACTGATATTATTCTCATCCTGACTAATATTTCGAATGCCTGCCATGCTTTTATCCAAAGTGCGCTCATTTACACACTACAGCCTTTAACTTTCCTCTGAGGGAGGCACCCGTCACCCTATCTTACATACTCAGCTCGTATCATTTACATTCATTGATCTTGAGAGAGCAGAGAGTATTTATAAACTCATCGTGTTTATTAAACGCTGCTGGGATTTCTTGGTCATTGTTCCTTGTGTTTGACTGATGTGTATTTGGAGCAGATTGGGGGGTCCAGATGCTGCTGCCTCCGGTCTTTCTGGAAGCTAATGGAGGCTCCCTGGGGCCTTGAGGCCAGCTTCTGCAGTACAGCTGCTACCGGTGGTCAGCCTAGCGGGGGGAAGGGGTTGGAGGGGGTGGAAGGCTCATCCCCCCCCCCCCCGGGTGGGGTCAGCCTCTCCAGGCACTGGGCCTTTCTGAGCATCACTGCCCTGGGCACCTAGGACAAGAGTTCATCACTCTTCCTTACAGAAGGGAGGATAATACCACGGCCTCTGCAGGGTAAGAGTCACACCTTCCTTCCCATCAATCACTCCCTGAAACTAAATGTCCAGAACCACTAATGGTTAGAGCATGAGAGAACTGGAAAGGACACCACCTGTGGAATCAGAGGTTTGGATTCAAATCCCAGCTACTCATTACTCACATGACCTTGGGAAAGTCACTGCCTCTCTCATCTCAGACTCCTCCTTTGTCAAAGGAGGGGGCTGAACCCCGTGGTCTCTGTAGCATCTCTGCATCTATGAGCCCATCAGCCCTTCACTGCCTTTCAGTCTCTTGAGGGGGCAGTGTGGGACAATGGAAACAGTGAAGGCGTTGCAGTCAGAGATCCCAGGTTCGAATCTGGGCTCTGTCACATGCTACCTTAATAAAATAGGAGAGTCTTTTCCTTTCTCTGAGCGTCTGTCACCCCATCTGTAAAATGAAACAACTGAACTAGATTGAGGCAGCCAAGTGGCCCAGTGGTTGCAGTGCTAGACTTGGAGTCACGGAGACCTGAGTTCAAATCCTGCCTAGGACACTGCACAACCCTGTGCAAGTGACTTAACTTCTCTCTGTATCAGTTTTCTTATCTGTAAAATGGGGATAATAATTGGACCTGAGTCACAGGGATGTTCTGTTTATCTCAAATCCAGTGGCATAGTTAAAATCTGTAACCGTAATAATAAACATCCTTATCATATCTCTGAGCTCAAGGCCATCATACTCTGATCATAGCTGATACCATATGGTACTTATTTTGGTCCTAGGCTCTTTTGAGGACAACATAATCCAGCTGGAATTTTAACCCCTAAATGGTCCAGGTCTGAAACAATGAAACCAGCCTGAAGGGTTCAGACTCTGGCTCCCGCTGAGCTGACCAGACTTCTGTCAACGCCACCACAAGGCTGCCAGCTGATGGAGAGGGCACCACCTCCTTTAGCTGGATGGCTTTCTCTCATTACAGGTTGTCAGGTTCCTCCCTTCCAGAAACTGCTGCTCCTGAAAGCAATGGTCAATGGTTCCTGTGCTGGCCCTGTGCTGACACACTCACCTCTAGCGTGCCGGGCCTGCTGGGGATTGGCCTGAGCCTCCAAGCTCTGTCTCTCACTTACATAACCACAGCTGGCCAAGCGTGAAGGAGACACTTTTTTTTCCTTTGACAGATTGTTATGGGAGCTGGACGTAGGGGAGCGGGAAGAGGTTCAGGCACAGGCCGGCAGGTATCTGGGCATTTTTCTGCATCATAAGCAACAATTAAAGACTCCAAATTGAACACTTGCTTTAGAGTAGGAGGCTCTCAGCCCCCAAAAAAGAATCCTAGGAGTCTTGGCACATCAGCTGCAAACTTCTTTGGAATGTCAAATTAGAAAAAAAATGAAGGGGAAAGAAAAAGACAAGAGAGGTTGGGGAGGGAGAAAAGACAGAAAGAGAAAGACAGAGATAGGGACACAGAAAAACAGAGACAAAGAGAGGGAGGGAGGAAGGAGAGAAGTGGGGTAGAGGTAGAGAGGTAGAGAGACAGAAGGACAGAGAGAGGAGAGGGAGAGGAGGGATGGAGGGAGAGAGAGAGAGGGAGGGAGGGAGAGAGAGAGAGGAGAGAGAAGGGAGGGAGGGAGAAAGAGAAAGAGGAGAGAGAAGGGAGGGAGGGAGAGAGGGAGAGAAAGGGAAAGAGAAAAAGAGAGAGAGAGAGAGAGAGAGAGAGAGAGAGAGAGAAAACTTTGTATATCCATTCTGATTATTATTCTTTTGATAAACCATTTCTTAATCCTTAGGGGAATTTGGGACTGGGTTGATAGATGATGACTTTTATTATGTTCTGCAAGTAATTACCTTCACTAGGATTTTTCCTTTCAAACTCTGCGGGCTAGGAAGCTGCTTGGAATCTCCTGTGTCAATAGATGACAAGTCCAGTTTGTCACTGAATATTTCCTTTAGGTAGCGAGCGATCTTCTTCTGCTGTTGGATGCTGCAGTGATTCTCAATGGACAAGATCACTGGGAACCTGAGACAAAAACAACCACAGAAGGAAGGCTTCAGGTGCATGGCACTATGGAGGGCTCAGAAAAGTACCCTGGACTGATTGGGCTCTTACATTTCTCGGCAGTTATCTTTGTGGAGGGAAAGATTAACAAAACAGAAAAAAAAACCAAACCAATGCCCCACAATGATCCCAGATGCATTTGTTAAAACCTCTCCCTCCAGAGAAAAACCATTTTGATCTGCTTAATGGTTGAACAAATGGTCAGGGCATAGAGCATGCCTTAGATTCACATGAAATTAAAAGTAAGGTGTAAAATATGCAAGGACAGGCAGAGAGGCAGAAGAAAAGAGAGAAAGAAAGAGAGAGAAGAGGGGGAGGAAAGAGAGGGAAAGCAGAGGAGAAAGAAAAAGGGAGAAGAGTAATAGAGGAAAGAAAAGAGGAAGGGAGGAGAGAAGAGAGAAGAAGAGGAAGAAGAGCAAGATGGAGAAGGAAATGGAGAGAGGAGAGCAGAAAGAGAGAAAAAAGGAAATAAGGAAAAGAGAGAGGGAAGGGGGAGAGGGAAAGGAAAAGGAGGGGGAGATGGAGAAAGAGAGAATGAGGAGAGAGAAAGGGAGAAGTGGAAGAGAGAGGGAAGAGAGGGAAAATGGGAGGAAAGAGGGGGAAAGGAGAGAGGGAAAAGGGAGGCATTGGAGGAGAGAAGAAGGAAAGATGGAGACGAGAGGGAAAAGGAAGGAGAAGGAGATCAGGAGGAGAGGGCAAGGAGGACGTGGCAGAGAAAGACAAGAGGTGAAAAAAGAGAAAAGAGGTGGGAGAGAGAAGAAGGGGATAGAAAAAGATGAGGGGAAGAGAGAGAAGGAGACGGGGAGCAGAAGGAGAGAAAGGAGCTGGTGTGTCTAGAGAGAAGACGAGGCAGGGAGGATGAGGAAAAGGGACATTACGCATTCTATTTGCGTCTGATGTATTCTCCCTTTGGGAAACACCTTGGGGACACCTATCATTAACTGTCATTGTTTCCTCGTGTTTTTAAAGCTTTCTAGCTGAAATAAAAACAAGCCACAGCATTCATTTGAAGAGTGTCACATGGCCCTTAGAAAGCCAGTGTTTCAAAACGATGTTGATAGAATGACATTAAAGTGTTTTTCCAAACATTTCCAGCACGGGCGGCACACTAGCATTCCTATTTACAAACTGAAAGATGAAGGGACACGTGGTTCAAGTGATCGGCCCAAGGCAACAGAGCCAGCGGCGCAGAGACAGATTCACATCCACAGTGAAATCGGAAGGGGAAAGAAGAGAAGGGAACATTTATTAAATACCTGCCGTGCCCCAGGCACCATGCTCAGTGCTTCACAGTTACTGTCAATTTGGTCCTTGAAACAACCTGGGATGTGTAGACGCTATTAGAATCTTCATTTTAAAGATGAGGAAACTGAGAGAGAGGTTAAGTGACTTGTTCACAGTCACACAACTGGTAAGTGTCTACGACTGGATCTGAACTCAGATCTTCCTCCACTGTCCCACCTGGCTGGTACACTACATTTGGAATCAGACAGTCTGGGTTTGTATCTTCTAAGTCAGTGGTTCTCAACCTTCCTAATGCCAAGACCCTTTAACACTCGTATGTGGACGTATCTGCATGTGGGTGGACTTGCCTGGAGATGGATAGAGGAGCGGTGTCTCGGTTCCTAAGACCATCAGAAATACGTGTTTTCCGATGGTCTTAGGCAACCCCTGTGACCTCTGTGAAAGGGTTGTTCGGCCCCCAAAGGAGTCACAACCCACAGGCTGAGAAGCACTATTCTAAGTTATTTACTAGCAGCATGACCTTAGTCAACTCACTTCTACCACTATGGGACCCAAGGACCCATCTGTAAAATTAAAGAGTTGTGCTAGAAAATCCCCAAGTCCCTGTCCAGCTCTAAACCATTCATGCCATCAATTTTGAGTTAGAAAGGACCGGAGAGGTCACCTAATCTAATGCTCTTGGTACAGATAAGGAAACTGAGTAATGGAAGAGACTTGACCATGGTCATTCTGCTAGTTAATTACAAATTGAGATGGGAACCCAGGTCCTCTGAGGCCAAAATCACTGTTCCATGCCTCTGTAGCTAGGTAGCTGGCAGCAGATAGATAGCTGGGCTTGGAGTCAGGAAGGCCTGAGTTCAAATCCAGCCTCATATGTTTACAAGCTGTGTGACCCTGGACAAGTCATTCCATGCAGCCTACCTCAGTTTCCGCAACTGTAAAATGGGGATCGTAATAGCATCTACCTCCCAGGGCTGTGAAGTTTCAATGAGAGGACCTTTAGAAAGCACTCGGCATGGCATCTGACACAGGGAGGCACTTGTTTCCAAACACTTTCGTCATCCTTTTTGTAGTCTTTTTTTTATTATACTACAAAATGATTTCCAGATCTGAGTTACTGACACTTTTATTTTGAACGTTTCATGCTATATATTTTTAGTGAAATAATAACTGCTAATATACTTTCTCTGACACACAGAGTATCCATCACAAAATCCAAAATATATCTGGAGAAAACCAAAAGCAATTCTCTGGCTTGTGGGCAAAGCCCGATTCCTACATTAAGAGCCAGGATTGCCTGAGATTTTATTTTACTCATTAGGGAAACATAATAACAGCCATAGCACTGATAATGAGAATGATATTAGAACTAATTACATAAGGCTAATAATAGAAGAGTATTAATAAGTGATATTCATAGAACATAGGGCACCGTGGAGAGAGCCCTGGTCTTAGAGTCAGAAAGAACCTGGTTGGGGGGAGGAGATTCAATTTCTGTTTTCCAGGCAACTCTCTTAAGTGGACAAGTTGCAAGAAAGGTAGCGTCCTGCTTTGGCAAAAGGAATCTCCTCATCTGGGAGTGCCCAATAGCCGTGGAATTGTGGGTTCACCTCCCAGTTAACAGAAGGCCCATCAAACAGAAATCTGTTAAGCACATGTACCTGGCCCGTGCCCAAGAGAGTCCTCTGATTTCATGCTCATGATGACCCGAAGGGATATTCGCTTACAAAAACAAACAACCCAGCAAATGCATGTGGAATAGGCTGGAAATCTCTCCACAATCATCCCAGGGACTTTAACGGAAACCACATTTAACTAAAAAGGCCCTAATAGACAATACTCCTCCATGGAACCCAAATCAGGGGACAGTAACACTCAATTAATGTGAGCGATTCCAGCAAATGAAAATTTCACGTGCAGAGGGATGATTCAGCTCCTGAAAAGGGCTCTGATGCCTTCTTTTTATGAACCTATTTCACAAGTACTCAACTGTTAAGGAACTATAATAACATTTGCTTTGCAATTTCTTTCTTCTGAAAGGTTGGAGACAGAGAACAAGCGCGATCTCACCAAGAGGAGACAAATAGGTCAGAGGGTCAAAGAACCATGATTGCTCATAAAACCCATTTTCTAGCTGAGAAAACAGAGGCAAGCATCTCTCCTCTTTCCCAAGGTAGCCCCCAAATCAGAGGCAGTGCCTCAGCTGTGTATTCTGTACATGGTAGACCTCATCAGCTTAACCTCCTGGTTGACCAATAGGAAAAGCAGGTATTAAGATACTTAAAGGTCATTTACCACTTTGAGTAGGCAAACTCCAAGGCAGAAATGTTCATTTTCCCCTTTGTGATTTTGTATTTTGTCTGTGCCCTGACTGGGCTAGACCTCAAGGCAGAGGAAAGAGTTTGAGAGCACTTACTCATTCTTCACAAAGGCAGTTTTGTTGATAGTCTCCACAACGTCTCGGAAGAGGATCTTAGAAGTAAGAGTATAACCATGGTGGACCACTGGCTCTCCATCTGGACCATCCCAACAGTCAACTGTTAAAACAAACACATACTCAATTAGACAGACATTTATTAAGCACCTACTCTGTGTCTGGGACTAAGAATGCAAGCTCAAATAAAACTGGCCCTGTCCTCAAGGAATGTACATCCTACCTACCACGCAATGATTTTTTATGTAACCTTCCCTGGAAACCTACATTTTGTCCTGTTCAAAGTTTTCAGTGTGAGGTGGTATGCCCATTGTTATCATGAAATAGGACCGGGGTAATTTGGAGCTTCAGTAGGGAAAGTTCTGTTTTCAGAAGGTCTATTAGTCCAAAAGAATTAAATATGATGATTTAGCTTACTGTGGAAGAAATTGACAGATGTTTCATGCTCACAAAAGGGATCTGGCAAGCCAGATCAAACTGGAAAACCATACCTGAAGCTGCTCAGCTGATCTAGGTGAGTTTCAAGTGTCTAAATACTATTTGGAGATTCCAACTTCTCCAGGGGAGCAGGAGCTTTGCTTTTTTCCCAATAAAAATCTCCCTCAAATAAATGGCAGCAATTTAGGGTTAAATACTATTGCTCTTTTGGTGTTTTTATAACAATCACAGCCTCCTGCTACTTCCCACGGTTTGGCACATCCTCATATCATTGATTCAATGTAACTATAATAAACATACAACATATATATCAAGAAAGGAACCTTGACACAGTAGATGGAACATGGTCTTAGAATCAGGAAAGCCTGGGTTCAAATCCCAACCCTGACAATCAGTAACCTTGCAACCTGGGAGAAGTCACTTGGCAAACAACACCACAGATGGATGTTGTGGCTCTATTTAACCGTGGATGGGTTGCAATTTTGATTCATGAAGGGTGTTCTCAGACCAGAAGTTCCCCAAACTGATTTATCCACATTGTATTTATTCTGGTTCTCATACCTTTGCTGGCTTCTTCTTCCACCTGAACCTAAGAGAATCATGTTCTCCTAAGCTGTTGCCCTCAGCACTCTGCTTTTTCTTCCCCTCACTCCCTCAGTAAGCTGATTGAGTCTCATGGCTTCAACTAACCTCCTCCCCAGAAGGCTCTCAGATTCATTTTTCACCCCTGACTTGCCCACAGGTTCTTTCTATGTACATGTCCTGCCATCATTTCAAACTCTTAATGTAAAAAAGTTAATTCATCCCTTCCTTAAGAGCCTTGGGAATAATGTTGCTATCCAGACCACCAATCCTGCTTCCAGTACAACCAATGGTGGCCCCAGAGCCATCACTGAGGGAAGAAATCCCAGGGATAAGGGGCTGCCTTTCTTACCACCTAAATCACTGATCCTGCTTCTAGGCTCGACCCTGCAGCCACAATCCTGGGAAGCAATCCTTATAGAGGTTCAGCCTGGCAATTGCTCTCTGAATACTGAATACACAGTCACTGAAGACCAAGAAAAGAACATTCTCACCACCAGTCCTTAGAACTGTCAAATGATGTGTCAATAGAATATGATATGATTTCATCAGTGGAAATGATATTAAATGATGCATTATTATTTGTTTTACAACCAAATCCTAAGGACCAAGGAACTTTTCCATCAGACTTGTAGCTGAAACCTAAACCTACATGTATCACCTCTCATATATGAATGGAAACCTCTTGATAGCAGGAAATGTCTGATTTTTCCATTTGTATCCCTACTGCTAGATTTTTTCAATTGTTTTAATTCATTCTTCTTCTAAACTGGCTTTCCCCCCCCATTTTGTTACTGTCTGTGGCACAAACACTCTTCCTGTGTCTCAGCCTAAGAATTTTCAAATCACCTTTGGCTCTTAACTCTCCTTTATCCCTTGGATTGGGTCACCAACTCTAATCATCTAATCCATCAGTAAACCTGTCAAATTCTTCTTTCCTCTCTATTTAACGTGCTGCCGCTCTAGTCTAATTTCTCGCACTTCCCAGATGCAGATAACTGCAACAAACCCTTAGCTTGTCTCCTTGTGTGCGCTGATCAGACTGATTTCCTGAAATCTGCTCCTGCCACTCCCTCAAAGTGGCTCACTGGAGTTAGAAGGGACCTCAAAGGCCACATAATCCATGAATTGGACCCTCCCCCCCATGTCAAATCTAAACTTCTCCACCAGGAAGTTTAATGACTGTCCATAATATGGGCCGACCCTAAATAGAGAACCCCATTTCCCACTGTTTCCCCCAACACCCTGTTAGCAGGTAATCGGGTCTGCTGACTACTTTCAAACAGAGGCCTTTGGTTTTCATTTCCCCCTTCTCGTTTTTGTTTGCCCTCTTGCAACAGGCTTGTCCTTTCTATTTAGGTAAACGCTGTTGACTCTTCGAAAGTCAACTCAAGCACCGTCTTTTCCAGGGAGACCCCTCCTAGCTACGTCTGCTCCAGCATCAGATCTGCACAGATTAGGTAACAGAAGGCACCATTAATTGGGACCTAGATGATGCTAGCATGTAGCCTCTTGAGAACAGGGAGTTTATCTTATGCTTAACTGGACTTCCTACAATGTCCAACTGTCCCGAACACAAAGGATTTATCCTATTAACAAGTACAGTTAATAACTATTAGTAAATTGATTTCATATTCCCTTGTGGAGGTTCTATGTCCAAGCGGCATGTCTTTGCCTCCAACATTTTTCAAAATTTTCTCCACAACCAGTGTTTCTTCTTACTGCAAAAGCTATCAGTTTTCAGAATCTCTCATAAGATCATAAGTTCAGATCTAGATGGGGCCTTACTGGTCATTTTGTATTTTGCAAAAGAGGAGAATCTGAGGCCCAGAAGGGTCAAGGTCATATGACTGATAAGCAGTGAAGCCAGGATTTGAATCCCTATCATCTGACTGAAAAGCCAGGGTTCTTTCCCCTACACCACACTACATCACCACAAGCAGATGAAATAAAAAATGAAAGAAAACGTCCTGTTTTCAAGGGCAACAGTAAGAAAAGAATGAAAGTAATGCTGAAGAATAAAGGTTCCACTGAGAAATGTAAATGATCTCAGATATCATTTGAGAAGATCGTACGCCACCCTTGAGATTATAAAGGAAATAAAATTTGTCAAAGCTCTGGTCTTTAGATGAAAGCCTTGGTTTATCTGCTTCCTTCAGGCCTAATGCCCTCTTAAAAATTGGAGGGGTTTTTCCTGGATATCGTTGTAAGAAGAGAAAAGAGATGCCTTTGAGGCTCTATGACCATAATTTTAGTGACTCACATTCTGAGGTGTCCCTAGAGTGTAACAAAGATCCATGGAGAACTCACACTTGTTCACAAAAAACCACTAATGCCAATAAATGGCTGTCTGTGTCATCACATAAGGTTGTTAATAGATATTTTAAATACCCATAAACTAGTGAAAGAAAGTGTTTGGGTATGAAGAAGCAGAGTATAGGTTGGACCTGAGACTCCTGAGTTCTGTGACATTCACCTGAACGGCATACTTCAATTTGCTGGTCCATAAAATGGGAGCAACATTTATGTGAAATATAGCAAGAAAACCCTGGATGTGGAGTCAGGAAGATGAGGCTTGAATCCTACCTCAGACACTAACTAGCTGTACAAATGTAAACACTGAGTGGCCCTGAAAACTTCTTTATCTGTAAAATGGGATTAGACCCAATGGTCACAAAGGTTCCTCCTAGGAATAAATCTATGTTCTTTTTAACCCTATGGACTGGAAGGACCTAATCTCCTCAAAGTGGAATAGCCTTTGGGTCTCAGATTCATCCACTGTTGAATCATAGGAGAGGTAGGAAGCCTCATGAAGAATTGGCCAGGGACTTTGACTCTCCCGCATCTCAACTGCCAGTTTCTCATGATGGAGCTGAGAGATGGGCACTTGCAGATACGTGCCCTGAGATGACAGCAAAGGTACGGAAACAGCTTCTAGAGGTTATGTCAGTATCAGACCCATCTTAAGAACATTAATCCCTTGAACAGAATGTCCTTATTTCTCAAACAGTCCTGGCTAAAAGGCAGGTTCAGGCAAAAAAAAAAGGCTATCAGCTCAATATGTTGACAAGCCAGATCTCATAGAGAAGCTTCTTATCAGCCCTGCGCAAGATGCCATAAATATCTGATTCAGGAAGTTCTGCCAGACAATGGAGATAGAAAACAGGGCTGAAATAGAGATTGGGAAATGCAGAAGGTTTGGGGGTTTTCTACTGATCACGAACGGCGTGGAGCAGCTGTCCAAAGCCGTCCTTCTCTTACTCAGTAATTACCTCACTCCACCGCGCTCCCACAATTGTGGGAGACCATCTGAGGCACCTGGAATTTATAGTCTCAGACTCGCTACGGTCCATAAATTAGGCTTTTTAAATAGCAGCTGCAACTGTTAAAAAAAATAATAAAAGCAGGTAACTTTGCACAGACATAATGTGGAAAACACCACTAGGTGCCCCGCACTCTTCTGTCATAATCTATAAGCAGAGATCATAGACCAGAGGATCTTAACCTGGGGTCTTTGACCTTAGCTAAAAACAAACAAACAAAACCTCATTTGGTAGAATATTTCAGTACAATTGGTTTCTTTGTTATCTTGTGTATTTTATTTTAAAACATGATTCTGAAAAGGAATCTATAGGCTTCATCACACTGAGAGGGGTTCAGGAGATAAAACTGGTTAAAAGGTAGTTCAAGGACCCTGTTATAAGAAATCCTGAACCCGAGGGGCAGCTAGGTGGTACAGTGAATAGAGCAACTGGCCCTGGAGTCAGGAGGACCTGAGTTCAAATCCAACCTCAGATACTTGACACTTAACTAGCTGTGTGACCTTGGGCAAGTCACTTAACCCCAATTGCCTTGCCCTCCCCCCTCAAAAAAAAAAAAAGAGAGAAATCCTGAACTGTATCATCTGCATCTAGCTATATAAGTGTAGCTAGACCAGCCAAGGAGGATGTTGGGGTCAGGAATTTTAAATGAAAGGGATCAGGAAGGAAGCTTCAAGGGTCTGGGCAGGGTCTGTCTGCATCAGGGGACTTTTGACCATCCACAGGACCGGGTCCAGAAGTACTGGGCACCTTTGTTATAGGAAAAAGAGAGCAAAAGGTGAGCAATTTGGCCTAGGGTTGGTAACCATCCCTAAAGATCCCAACATTCACTCATCCTCTGTGCCACCTCTGCTATTCACACTAGAGGACACCAGTGCCTGGTGGGAACCGTAGGGGTCACATCCTCTGCAAATATAATAACTCATAATATATATAAAAATATATATAAATATATATGTTATGTAATATAAAATAACATACATAAAATATAATAACTCAAATATAACTCATGATAATGATGGCTAGAGTCAGTTTCTATGCATTTATAAGAGACTTGCTGGCTGGACAAGCTAGTCTAAAGATCTCTTAGGCTAAAAGGCTTTTTTTCATTTCTTTCAATATTTTATAAACTACATTTTCTTGCTCAAAGTAACTTCAGAGGACTGTAGGATCCAATGGAATTTCATTGTATCCTGTGTTTACATCATCTCAGATCTAAAGCTGGAAGGGACCCTGGAGATCGCGTAGCCCAAACCCCTTATTTTGCACATGTGAATGAGGAGGCCCAGAGACATTCAGGTGTCACCCAAGGTCCCACACACTAAGCCTCAGAGTCTAAATATTCCTCCATTTCCTTTATGTCCCTCTGTAGGAAGCACCATTTGTTTCGGGATGCCAGTTCCCAGAGAGTCAGAACCTGGCTCCTTGTTGCTGTGAAGTCAGTGAAACAGAGGAAGACTTGTCTGAGGTGATGCAGAGGGAAGAAAGTTGAGTGAAAAGGAAAAGATACACAATGATGACAACACAAATAAGACAAAACTAAAAGGCAACACAACTCAGATCCAACACAAATGACGAAAGTTAAAGGACGCACCCTCTTGGAAAGTGAGCTGCACTGTCAGCGGCAATCCCTGTCCTGGGCAGCCTTGCTTGCCTCTTTTCAGAAACTCAAGTGAGAGTCAGAATTAGGGTTAAAGTCAGAGGGTTAGCTCAGGAGGGGGAGGGTTGGTTAGAATCAGAATTACAGTTGACTGTGTTTTGGTCTTTTGGGGGGGGGGGTACAGTGCGACAACACAGAGCATCAATTTTTAAATATTTGCCAAATGACTGAAGAAAAACCAATAACGAAAGGTAAACGTAAAGTGACGACAACAACAACAAACCTGAAAACTAAGCGCTCTGTAAATGGAGTGACTAAGACTGCCCCCGAAGGAGGGAGGACCAGTGGGTTTCCCTTTGCAAAGGCAGAGACTGCAGAGGTCCTGGGTGCCCACCCTGCTGGGAGGCTGAGTCCTTGTGCTTGGGACTAGATGACCGCAGGGACTTTGCCAGCTTTCGTCTCATTCGATCCTCACAACCATCTTATTATCATGCTGCATTTTTCAGCTGAGAACACTGAGGCTGTAAAAGGCTAACCACAGGATCTGAGCTCAGACCTTACAGGCCCCAAGTCCAGCACTCTGTTCATTCTGCCACCTCGCTGCACATAATCTCTCTCAGCCTCAGTTTCCTCAGCTGTAAACTGAGGAGGGCGGACAAGATGGCGTCTGAGGTCCCGCTCAGTACCAGATCTCTGGTGCCAGGGCTATGATGGTGGAAAGTCACATCTGCCGCTGAATGTGGTCAACATATTGGCTAGTTTTATTGTCCTGCTTTTTCCATTTCTCAGAATGGCTCCCTGGATAGGGAAAGAGAGGTGGATACATTCCAGAGTAAAAATGAAGTGGGAATAAAAGATGTCAATTTTTTTTAAAAGTAAATTTTAAACATTTCAAAGCAAAGTAATGTGGTGCACTAGATAGAGTGCGGGGGTTTGGAGCTTGGAAGATCAGCCTCAGACACTTCCTAACTGCATGAACCTGGGCAAGTCACTTAGCCTGTTTGCCTCAGTTTCCTCATCTGTATAATGGGGATAATAATAGCCCTACCTCACAGGGCTGCTGAGTGGCTCAAATGGGATAATAATTATAAAGCACTTAGCACAGTGCCTGGTCATTGTTCAGTTATCTAGTCACGTCCAACTCTACCTGATCCCATGGACTTTTTGTCTATGAGGTTTTCTTGGCCGGGCACAAAGCGCTGTATAAATGTTAACTATTATTATTATTATTCATTGCAGTATCCCCAGGAACAAGCCAGAGCAAAGCTACCTTCCACACAGCGACAGCCTTCCTGCAGCACGCGGGCATACATGTCCACCTTGGACTGGGAGAGGAGCTGGTCACCAGTCAGGTATGTGTTGTGAGAGGAGGCAATGTAATAGTTGCAGAGGGGTTGGTCCATGTCTTGGAACACCTCAGAGTGCAAGGGGTTAAAGACGTCACAGGCAGGACTCCTCATAAAGTTTGTAAAACCTTTCAAGGAAGGAAACAAGAAAGATTCAGACCTTAAGACGTCAGAGAAGTAGCCACAGAAACTGGAAATTGGTACTGAATTCAATCCATTCTTGTAGCCACCCAACAATGAGAGCTTATCCCTTTATTAACCATTGATGACATCACTATTTGAGAATTAGGCAACACCTTTTCTTCCAAAATGACTAAGGCATTTTCTTATAAACAATCTCTCTGGGGCCTCAGTACTCAGTTTCTTTATCAGTAAAAATAAGAACTAGCTGAAACCTGAGATCACTCCCAGCTCTATCTCTATGAGCTAGTGATCTAATATATCTTAAAAACACTCCCTAAAGAGTATGTGGGGGGTGCCTTTTTTATAGCTGGAAAAACTGAGGCATCACAAAAAGAGGTTTGTCCCCAGTCAAAAATCCAAGTCTGTCACAGAAAACTGGGACATTACCATATTTGGGGGGAAGAGTTAAGTTGGTAAAAGGTAGAAGTTTTGTTGTTTTTTTTATCTTTGACTTAAAATAACACTATATTGTAGGAAAACAGCTGAGAAAGTCCCTCAATGCACACTTAAGCAAAGCTAATACAATAGGGACAATGAGACCAAAATGAGCTTTTGTCCATTCATTGTTTATCTTCGGGGACATCTATATAACCAGCAGCATAGTAGTAATTATGACCATTGTAATTGTAACAGTGAGCATTGTAAGGAGACGTTTGAGGCTGACGAAACCGGGTCTACTCTTGGGCAGTCTTGTATTATGCCTGAGTAGACCCATCAGAATTGTGGGTTGTAGTGAACTGAATAGACAATAGTTGATGATAAATGACATCTTTGGCCAGTGAGTGTTCTTTCTTGTGTCTTGTGTTTGCAGACTATTGTGGAGGGTAAGAAGCATAAGTGATGGATTCACTTCAATTTAATTCAACAAAGATTTGTTAATCACCTACTATGTGCAATGAACTGTATAAAACATGGGGTGGGGCAATGGACTACAAAGACAAAAAGGGAACAGTCCCTATCCTCAACAATCTCAAATTCTAACAGAGGAGGAGAAGTAAATTACATCAATAGTGGCAAAGGATGATGCCCTGCAAAATATCAGGGGACCAAAGAACAGTCCCTGTGTACCAACACAAAACAATCTTAGGGTTGTCTTTTTTTTCTACATTGTTAAGAAATATGCCAGAAAACATAAGAGAAATTTAATGAGAAATTAGACCCAACTGGATACATATTATTCAGAAGCCACAAGTAGGCAGGCCAGTCTACTGGAGTACAGTCAAGACAGTCATTCCACTGAAGGTAAAGAAAAAAATCTGAAAAACCCTGGGAAAACTTACCCTTCTCCCCTTAGTCACCATTTTACCTCTGCTTTCTTTTGAAATTAGTTTTTCTCATTAGAAAAAAAATATTATACTGGTACAACTAGATTAGTTATGTTCAACCAAGTAAAAGGAACAGGAGAATAGGGAAATAGATTAAGTAACGTGGCATATTAGGGAATACTCCCATTTAAAGACACACAGGAACCAAGAAGCAAAGCCTTTAGTAAAGATCAATGGATACAGAAGTAAGTATGATAGTTTGATAATAGCATTTTAAAATATAACACCTTAAGGTTGGAAGAGCACTTTAAAAATACCTCATGTGACTCTCACAACTCTGGGAGGGAGGTGCTGTTATTCTTCCCACTTAAAGAACTGGGCTGCCCCACAAGGGTCCCATGGCTAGTAAGTGTCTGAGATTGAATCTAAACTCAGGTCTTCCTGATTTGGAGTCTGACGCTCTTTCCCTTGTACAAGTTAGTATACTTCAGACCACTTGGAAAGAAAGAGGAAATAGATGAGAATTTGGGGAAATATCCCAGTAGGCTAATGCAATGGCATGATACCATAACCATAGAGGAGATTAAAATCCTGTGGGCTTAATTTCACTGCCTGTCAAAATTTTAGGACCTATTATTAAAAGGATAGTTCATGAACATAGATGAGAAAGCAGTGTTTACCAAGACATAATTTGGCTTCATTCACCAAGGACAGGTCAAGTCAGATGAACCTGACTTCCTTTTTTTGACAGGACTGCTGAACTGACAGAGAAGGAGAATGCTGTAGGTGGAGTTTACCTAGAATTTAGATCTGACAAAGTCTCTCAAGCTGCTCCTGTAGAAAAGATTAAGAGATGTGGGCTAGACTATAATAATATGATGTGATGGATTTGGAACTGGCTGGATCACTGGACCTAATAAGTATTTATTAATAGCTCCATGTCAGCTTGGAGGGAGGTCTTAGAAAAGAGTGCCCAAGGCTCTATTCTTGGCCTTGGAATGTTTAACATTTTGATCAATGACTTGACTAAATACACGACTGCTGTCTTTAAGTATCTGAATATCTGTCATATGGAAGAGGAAATATTCTGTTGTGCTGTGCCCCAGAAGGCAGAGCCAGGAGAAACAAATGGAAGAGGCTAAAAGGAGGATGTGGATTTGAAGTCAGGAAACAAGTTCCTAACAATTAGAGCTATAGAAGAATGAATGGGGAAGCCTTGGGAAGCAGTTCTTCAACTCTAGGGGCCAAAAGGCAAAGCCTGAATAGCCACTTGTTAAGTACAATATGAAAGGGATTATTGTTTAGGGAAAGAATGGATTAGATGGCCCCCTCCTAAATCTAAAAATCTCGTGATGCCACCCAGAAGGCATGTGAGGCACCTGGACAAAGAAGATGGGAACTAGACAGAATCCTAAGGGTTAGCATGGACTCCAGAGAGAGCAGGAAGGATGAGGATGGAAAAGGGACTATAGTCAAGGCAGGAGCAGAAGAGAATGACTCAAGATGCCCGATGAGAACAGCAGTGACTGGATCCTGTATTTTCTGCTGAAAGAAGTTGGTCCCATGTGGGGCATCTCCAGCCTTATCCCACTTAAAAGAGAAAAGTTAGCAGGTGCTAGCTGTGGTAGAAGCAGTCATGCAAGCACACAGATCTTCATCTAGCAGTTCTTCTTCTCAGGATGCTTCAGCATGCTTTATGGGCTAGAGAAGTCAATCAACTTTCCAAGAAGGGTAATTTACAACATTTTCAAATACTGCCTTGTGCCTTTTAAAAATGTAATAACAAAAATGGCAAATGGACAGGGTTAGGGAGGAAGGTCCCAACTGGTACCACAAAGGTAAAGACTGTAAGTTATCAGTTTATGACATCTGCTTTGAGATGTTCCTGCAAAATGGCCAGGCTAGTGATTATTCCCCTAAAAGAGAGGAAAGGAAAGAAAGGCTTGAAGGAAATACACACAGAGAGTGAGAGAAAAGAGAGAGACAGAGACAGAAATGGAGAAAATGAAAGAGACAGAGAGAGAGAGAAGTAATAGAGATACCAGAGAAATGAGCAAATTAAAGAGATCCTAAGACAATGAATCAATACTGTCAGGTAAAAGCAGGCTATTGTGAGGCTCAAATGAGATAATAAATATTAAGCACTTTGCACATCTTAAAACATTATCCAAATGCCAGTTACTGTTGTTATGACTATTGTTACTGAGATTAGGCTCTAATCTGGTGACGACTTCATTGCCTTAGCTTTTTCCTGTACTCCTTTTGAGCTCAGACAATGTTTATATAGCAATAAGGCTGAACCACTGGCCACTGGTGGGGTAAAATGCATGCACACACGTTTAAATTTAATCTGCATTAGTAACATTTCCTTAAACCTAGAGAATCAACAAAACAATAAATGATGCCCTGACTTGTAACATGGCCTATTTCTGAGGTGTAAATGCTCCCCCCTAAATTTAACCATCAACTAACAACTGAATAGAGTTAGCTCCAGTCAAAGAAAGCCAAGAGAAACCTCTCGAAGGAACAAGAGAACCACAAGCCTTGGACTCCCTGAAGAGAGAATGGACCTTCAGAGTGGTTTAAAAAATAAAAACCCAATACAGCTCTGTGAGGGATATGAAGGAAGATCTGACATGACATTAGGAAGAATGCCTGCCAACTCTAGGGCCCCCTCTAGGGTGCAGGCTTACTTCCAGGCACTTGTACCAGTTTAATATCATCAAATGTAACAAGAAATCAATGTTTGGAATCTAAGGAGGCTTTTACCTTCTATGCCAAGGACATTTTTCTCCTTGTTTTCTTCTGAAACTTCAAATTTCTTTATGATGTCAAGACAATATTCTGGGGTCACACTGGTCATCTAAAGCAAAAAGACAGGGTTAATGCGGCGTCTGTGAGGTTTTATTATCTGATCCAAGGTTCAGACTGTAAGGAACCTCAAACTCTGCCCTCAATGTTGGCAATCAAACACCAAGGTTCTGAAATAGGAAGAAAAGTACAAATCATGCAGTCCTAGAATGAGATTTCCAGGTTCTTCATAAGGCACATGCTTTTAACTTACCTTGTTCAGGTATGGGTCAAAGGTGACGACCTCCAAGCTCCCTAACAGCTCAGATTCTGTGAACTCCGACTAGAATGTGATGCCAATTCCACCAATACACCATGGAACTCATCATTGTGCCCCTAAGCTTGCTCTTCCTTCAGACTTGCCAGGGCTCCCCTCTGCTCCCCAATCATCTAGGTGTGAAGCTCCAGGAATGAGCTCAACTCCTTCCTCTCCCTTACCTCCAGAACTCATCAGCTGCCCCATCTTAATTCTACCTCCACAATATCACTTGCATCTTTACCTTCTTTCTCTCCAGACACAGGGTAACCACCTTCGTTCAAGCCCTCAGCATTTTTTTCACCTGCACCACTGCAATGGTCTCCATGACACCATTCTCTCCCCTCCCCAAGCCATCCTTCCAACAAAGGTGTCAAAAATCGCCTTGTGAAGGCACAGTTCCAACCAGCCTCAAAAATACCTCCATGGCTCCCCAGTTCCGCCAGGTTGAACACACACACACACACACACACACACACACACACACACACACACACAATATCTCCTCAGTCTGGTGTTTAAGGTCTTCTGTTGCTTGGTACCAATCTACTTTTATGCGTACTTCTGTGGTAGAGCCTTCCAAGCTCACACTGGTCTGATCGTATTGATCTGATCGTATTGGATGAACCGTGTGTTGACCCCGACATAGTGATGTCATCTAGGGTCTCTTTGATCACAGAGGATAACAACCAACCGTTAGCACAAAGTTTCACACTATTTTCTTCATGAGAACTCTGCACATTCCCATCAAACAAGACTCTCAGCACTCCCTCTCCCATCTCCATTCTTTTGCACATGCTGTGCCCCATGCCAAGAACGCACTGCCTTCTCAGCTCCACTTTTCAAAGTCACTTTCTTCCTTCAAGACCTCAAGTTCAGGTTCTACCTTGTCCATGAGATCTTCCCTGTTCCCCCCAATTTATGCTTTCCCTTCTTAAATTACTCTGTATTTATGTAACTATACATGTTGCATCTGCCCCCACAGCCAGGTGGCACAGTGGATAGAGCACTGGATAGGGAGTCAGGAAGACCTGAGTTCAAATTCATCCTCAGACATTTACTAGATGTGTGACCCTGGGCAAGTCACTTACCTGTCACCTGCCTCAGTTTCCTCAAACGTAAAATGGTGATAATAAGAGCACTAATCTCCCAGGGCTGTTGTGAGGATTAAAGGAGAAAATATTCCTTAAGCACTTTGCAAACTTTAAAGCATTAGATAAATAAATTTTAGTTATCATCATCTTCATTACTAAATGGAGTAAGGATTGTTTTTGTCTTTGTATCTTCAGTATCCAGCAAAATTTACGCCACAGAGTAGGTACTTAATAATTGCTCGTTAAATCCAATCAGGTAGCCTCTTTTTCAACAGCCTTTCAGACATACCCAATGCCGCTTTCCAAAGAACTAGGAAGATGATCCAGCCTACATGCTTATCTCATGAGACAAGTGTTCACAAAGTGTAGACATGAGTAAAATCACATCATGAGTCTGCACCGAGCTGTCAGAAGGCATTACTTGTTCCAGGATAGGGCATCTAGCCAGAAGACCAAATGTTCCATTGAAAACAAAGCTTAAATTGACTGTTCAGGAATAAGGAAGGGAAAGGGGGGGAAACACTCTCTACACAACGTGTATATGTATGTGTATGTGTGTATGTGTGTATGTGTGTATGTGTGTGTATGTGTGCATGTATGTGTGTGTATGTGTGTGTATGTGTGTGTATGGGTGTGTATGTGTGTGTGGGTGTGTGTATATGTGTGTGTGTATGTATATGTATGGGTATGTATGGGTGTGTGTGGGTGTGGGTGTGGGTGTGGGTGTATGGGTGTGTATGAGTGTGTATGGGTGTGTATGGGTGTGTATGGGTGTATATGTGTGTATATGGGTGTATATGGGTGTATATGGGTGTGTGTGTGTGTGTGTGTGTGTGTGTGTATGTGTGTATCTGTGTGTGTATGGGTGTATGGGTGTATATGGGTACACACACATATATATGCTCACTGCTTAGTGTGATGATTTCCACATAGCAGGCATTTAAACGTTTGATGACTGACTTGCTTTGGAGACAGGCTAGACCTACACACTTAATTCATAACATGTTACGGGCATTTTTAAAAAAATTATAATTTAAGACCAACAACACTAGTGACAAAGCCATTCATTACACTCAGAGGATATTATCCGTATTTATGGAAATCTCTGTATAAATATGTCAGCCTTCCAGTTGCCAATACATGCATATCTGGCATTTTAAATTAATAAAAGAGAAAGACCCAAAGGCCTCCAGAGGGGAAAGGCCCTACAAAGAATTAATGGAAGGATGTGGAAGAACAGCACAAAGGATGAGAAGGCCCCCCCACGTCAAGGACACCAGAGCCCTGGACTTATAAAAAGGTCCCCCCCAAAGTCTGGGTGCTGTTTCAAGTTTTAATACCTATTAAAGAGCTATTAAAGAACTTCCCAGATTAAAGCAGCACCCAGACTTTGGGGACACCCATACTGTATTTAGAAATGCATTCTAGATGATCAGCTCTCTGGAATCATGGCCTTTGTGGCAATCAGAATTCTTAGGTCTTCCAGTGTTCTTTGTCTTTACAACGTTGTCTTTATTGTATACGTTGTTCTCTGGATTCTTCTCACTGCCCTCTGGGTATTTGTTACAGAGTTTTGTTTTTCTCTTTTGGATCAACAGGCAAAGGAGAAAGTAGATGAGGGAGGAGAGAAGGAGCATTTATTAAGTACCTACTATGTCCTTGGGACTTCATAAACATCTCATTTGATCCTCACAACCCTGGGAAGTGGGAGCAACTGTGACCCTCACTTGGTACTTGAGGAAACTGAGACCTTGAGACTTGGAGTGATTTGCCACATAACTAATGAGTGTCTGAGGCTGCATTTGAACTCACGTCCTCCAGATGCCAGGTCCAGTGCTCTATGAACTGTGCTACTTAGATAGGAAGATTTTTAGACAATAAGGATTTTCCTTACTAATTAAAAAATAATTTTTTAAAAAAAGAAGATAAAAACCAAGAACTTTCTCCCATAAAGAAGCTTGGAATAAATGTAATTTGAGTCAATGATAGGGTGCCCTTTTTCTTTATTGCTCTGGTTGGGACTAGACCAAGCACCCAAAAGAGTTTCTTGGGCTATGGTATTAATATAAAGCAGTGATCCCTAACTTCTGGGTGACTCCAATATCTGATATTGGTGTGAGTTTGTGTCCTGCTCCCCTAGACCTTCCTGAGCATGCTATTTGGCATTTCAAAGGTTAATTCAGTCATTTTGTTCTCCAAATTTCATAGTTTCCCTTGAAGTAACCAGAGACAGCTTGGGTTGATAGAAAACCAGACAATGAGGAAGCCTTGCAGTAAAAAGTACATTGCATTTTTCATGATTATCTGCATGGCCTCAGGTCCTCAAACAACCTCTAGACCAGATGGCTAAGAGTACTTCCACCTTCCGGGGACGTTCTGGGGACTAAGCATCAGATTTGGAGCAGAGATGAAGAAACAATGGTGACGTGACCAATGGTATCCCAAAGGCATCACTCTTCTCCCCACCCCGCATTGTCTCTTAATTATGAGCAATCCAGTCAGTCAGTCAGTCAACAAGTGCCTACTGTGTGCCAGGCACCAATGTGGATGGCAGTATCAAAAGCTATCTCCAACATCTGAGCCCTATGCCTGACTGCAAGGTCTCGGCCCCCAGACTTCACTTAAGATTTTAACAGCGTCTCAATAATGCATAATGTTGTCAACAGATAAAGAGAGATGTGAGAAATAATTCTCTTCCTAAGGAACATGGACAACTTTATTAACATGCTGAGGCATCTCATCTTAACTTGACAAGCATAGCGGTGTTATTCATCCAATTTTCAAATGAAAAAGAAACAAAAAGAAATAATAATCCCTTTCCCAGACAACAAGTATGTCTAGCCCTCTAACCAACCCTTTCCTAGGGAATTTTCATCAGACTTGTCTGAACTCTGAACGTCAGGTGCGAGAGGCTTCTCTAGCCACTTGACATTGGAGCGTCTGAACAAGATCAGCCAGCACTCGTACTGGGAGGAACAATCCACATTTATATTGCACACAGTTTTGCAAAGTGCTTTCCTCAGAACACTGGTGGGAGGAAGCTGAGTCATAGATTATTATCCCCATTTTACAAATGAGGTGACTTGTGAATGACTGAGTACATGAGGCAGGATTCAAACCCAGGTCTCGTGACTCCACGTCCAGCACCCTCCTCCATGCCTGGCTGCCTCTCAGGGGCTGTATTTATGTTGTAATTTCAATTTTACAAAATGCTTAACATTGATTATTTCATTTGACCAGTATAATAACCCTGAGGTAGGTACCAGGGGTATCCTTCCCCTCTATTTAAGAGATGAGGAAACTGAGATTCAAGGCAGTTGATACTTTATTCCTGGTCATAGAACCAATAAATCTTGGAGGTAAGATTCCACCTACATCTCTCCTGCCTCGAAGTATGCCCCTCTCCTTCCTTTCAATTACAGAAAATGGCCTTTGAAAAGTTGCTTGATAACTGCAGGGTCATAGATTACAAAGACCAAGAAAATATGAGGAGAAAATGCCTAGAGCTTTGGGAAAGGCATTCAAAGTGATGTCCTGATCAAGAGGAAAATGCAAGAAAAGTCCAGTCGACAAGAGACATTGACACCGTGGGAAGCTTTGTAAGGAAAGGAGTTGGAAACAGCTTAAACAAGGAAATGATGTAGAGAAAGGACAAGAAAGGATGAGGGTCCCCCGGGACTCTTCTGTATCTATTTGAGGACAATAAAGGAGGAATGGGAGAGGGTAAAGTCAATTATTGTCATTGGAGCAGAATAGATGAGAACAGCTTCAACAAAAAGTGTGGAGAAAAAAACAACAAGCAAAGGACTATGGCAAAGGGAGCCGTGGGTGCAACCAGCCAAGGATGGGGCAAGGCAGTGAATGTCCAAGAGAAAGGCTCTACACCATCAAGAGAAAGCTGGGATGCTACTCTAAGTAACCGATCAATACCCATTATTTCACTAGAAAGCATCATGGCAAGAGGGAGCATGATAACAGTGGATAGGACATTAGACTTGGAAAAGACAGTAAGACCTACTTCTAATTCTGCCTCAGACACTGACTGTGAGACTGGGCAAGTCATATGACCTCTACATTACTCAGTTTCCTTATCTGTAAAGTGAACCTGCCCGAGTTCCCTCTAGCTCTGGACCTTCTAGGTTTGCCTTCCCTTCCAATATACATTTTCCTGTTCAATGCCATCTAAAGCTTCTTGGGTGTATTCAATTTGTCTATTTTGTCTCCTTCCCAGTCCATCATATTCCACAGCAACAGAAAGATGAAACTTGAGCAAGCAGGCATGCTAAGGATTGGTAATAGGGACAAAATGAAAATATATTAGTCTTAAAATCTACAAAAGATTCAAGCAAAAAAAAAAAAAAAAAGCAGAGGAGGGGGCAGCCCCAGTACCATGAAATCACAAGAGTAGCTGCTTGTGCCTTTGAGAAAGATACAAGTTGTCATTAGGCAAATACAGAAGAAAAATTGAAAGACAAAACCTAAGTTTAGTCCCCTGGAGCAGTAGATTGAGGAAGAAGACATGGGCAATCATTTTTCCGTGGATATGGAAAGTTACAGAAGGAAGTCTAAAGTGGCCTGGTTTCCCATTTAAGTGACACTAGCACTTCACAGACATGGAAAGCGCCAGGAATTCCCCCAGCACTGCTCTACTCAAAGGATAAGAGTCCCAATGAATCAGACACACAGCTGCAAAGTCATAAATTCAATTCCTTGCAGAGCTTCAGTGAAATAAAAAATATGTCCCATGAGCAGACATTTTATTTAACTAATAAAAAAGTTTGTCCTCAGCCTCCCTGATTGGCGGAGATATCATCTCTCCCTACAACAAAAGGGAAAAACTTGTCAATGTTGAGCAAGAACAGACTCTGGCATCCATGCCAATCTACTAAGTCACTTCCACACTGGTGTCTTTGGGCAGGACTTTTTCCTCAGTCAGTATCGTTCTTTAAACAGAGACATTTTAGATTAAATGTAAACTTGCCTAATAACTATTTCAGATATACACACATAAATCAGTGTTATAACACCTCCTAAGTGAAATTCATAGCAATTGAACAGAGTAACCATCCACACTGGAAAATTAGAATGGATGAAAAATGCATATTTGCCCACATATGTATATGCCCAGGAAATAGTACATCAGTAAAGATATGATTTTTCCAGAGATTGGTCCCCACATCAGGCAAAGAGCCTTGAGAAATGAATGGTTTTCCAAGCTATTTTTACCTACCATAAGAGCTACTAACAAAAGTGACAGAGTTCTGGGAAACTTAATTCCAGCAAGCATAGAGGGCAAGCAGCACTTATTAATGACTTACTGAGGGTGTATTTATCTTTCTGTCACAGTCAAGTAACTGTTAAAAAAAAATGTTAAAAAACTGTTAAAACTGTAAAAAAAAAAAACTGTTAAAATCAAGGGGAGAGAACTATCCACTCTCTAGGTTATCTGAGAGAGGAAATAAAGGGGAGGGGTGGTCTTCAAGGTGAAAACAATGGAGAAAAAAGGTCTGAAGCCATAGAAAGGTATTCTCTCTATTTACCAAGAAGGTAAAAGCTGGAAGAAAATATTGAAGAGGAGGAGAGAAAGAAGGACCACCAGATACGTGGTCCTGATTAACACGCTGGAGCTTCTTTCGATAAAAGAGTGTTGGCACAGAATGGATGTGCAGACGTATGTGTGTATGCACATACACATACAGACACAGGTGTGCATATACACACATGTATGTGTGTATGTGTGTGTACGTATGTATGAAAAGAATCATGCCCAAAGGTAGCCTAGGATGAGAAGGCAAGGCAAGGGATTATGATCTGCACCTCTGAAGGGAGTGCCCAGACTCATCTAAATATACACTGCTCCCTACTCATCTGGGTTAGAATCTCATCACAGTGGGCACTCCCTTCAGTGACAGAGCCTCACAGCCCATCCCCATCTTCCCACCCTATGTGATGCTTGTCTGTTTCCTCCTAAATCCTTGGTCACAGATCTCCCCAAAGCACTGGATGCCTTCTTCTTGGGCTTCCAGGATTCCACGGGTACCACTTTAGCCCTCAGACTGTGCATGTGTAAACCAGTGCTCTCTCTACATCACTATCCCACTTCCTTTGATGCCATATGTTGCACATAAGCCATCACCGGTAATAGACTACATCCTACTTAACACCCACCATGTGTCTCTCCACTGTCCTTTGAATCACCTGCAATTCTGATTCTTTAGAGATTGTGAGACTCCATGAATCAGAATCATCAAACATCCCCAGGAAAATATTGTAGTTAAAATGATGGATTGGAGAGGTGGGCTTTTTTTATGAAGGGCGCATTACAAACACTATGCCAACTCTCAGATACAATCCAACCTACTCTCTTCATCTTAATTCGGCGCTGGACCCAGAGATCACTTGTCCTTCTAAGTATATAAATCAGCAAAATGTTTTACTCATCATTGACACAGACAGGATGTGTTTAAGGGCAAAAAGCATTAGCAATCAGAAGGAAAGGGACCCTCTTGTTTTCCATTTTTATGAAAATTCTTGTTTTCCTGAAAGCTGACAGGTTTTGCAATACAATTATTTTCTGATTCTAGGGGACTAAAGTCAAGGCTAATTAATAATGCTGAGTCAAATATTTGAAAGTAAGTGGCCACAGGCAGTACCCCTATTTACTTGACACAAGCCTACTGAGTCACTGTGGCCAAGACATTTTTTCCTACTTAAAATGTATTGAATAAATTGAAGTATAATAAAATAGAACAAAAGGGCAATAACTCTTGGCTGTCCCCAGCAGGCCATCCAGCAGCAGTGGAATATAAGCCTGTGGTTTGGGAAGTGTCAGATAGTGAGTAAATAAGAATTCCCTGATGGCGATCTGAAAGGGTGTGCTAAACCAAAGGAGGAGCATCCAGGAAAAGCCTGCTTCCCAGAGAGGCAGAATCATCGGAGGCTTCCTTCCTTTGGGTCTCTGATTCTCCTTCAGGGATTTCCCCTAGTCTTGTACTCTTAACCTGGAATCAAATGTTTCTCTGGGGGATGCCATCTTAAGTTTAAAAGTGAAACAGGGTTTTGTCAAAAACTCAAAATTTACCCAACAGCACACGTGCATGAACACGTCTAGTGGCAACCAGACATGCATTACTCCTCTCTGGAGATACTCAGATCTGCTCCGCCTAAATTTAAAGACCCCTGCTAGCCCTCAAGGGGCAATACGCTTCGAAAGCAGGGAGAATGTCAAATTATCTGACTTGAGAGAAAAAGATGAATTTTCCAAAATGAATTGTTAGGAGCTACTTCTGATCCTCTAAAGGATTTGATGAGAAGTATAAAATAGGATAACTCTATACTTGGAAAGATTCTCTACCGTAGATGACAGGAAAAGTTTCATTTTTATCCTCAGCACCTAATAAAGTGCTTGGCAGACAGTAACTGCTTAAAAAATACTTATTGATGATGGATTGCTATGGGTTTGGAAAATTTGGAGCAGAAAGGACCCACAGAGGTCACCGTAGTCTGTCTTTGTCATTTCTCAGATGCTGGAGACATGAATAAGTACTTGTTGATCGATTGGTCTTCAGATTGTGGGTGGCAGAGACAACCTGGACCTCAGGTCCTCTGACTCCCAGTTTGATGCTATTTCTGCTGCACCAGGCTAGGAGAACTTGCCTTGTGAGAGACAATGATCAGGGCAGTCTAATTCACTCATCCTTGGGCAGTGATTTTCAATCTGCTTAAATCCAATAAGAGTTAATGGTGTCTAGGGTTCCAAATGGTGTTTTTTTTAGTTCTGCATGTAGACCACACATAGGCATGAACATGATAACAACAAGAAAAAAGATAAGGGCAAAAAGCTAGTGGCCCCTGAACTCAAGTTTTCTTTACTGAGACGAGAAATTGAAGTGGGATGCCAGAAACCTGTCCTTACTAAATATATCTTCCTCTGCCTGTTGATAAACACAAGGATGGTAGAATCTGCCACCACCCCCTCATCCCACCCAAATCACACTCTCATCATCTGATGTAACTGTTTCTCATGACTAGCCTTCACACCAGGAACAAGTCCAATATTATATTAAAAATGCAATAAAAAATGTTTGATAGTCTCAGGCAGGGGAGGTTTGAAAGGAGTCAGCCTTATTGCTGATTTCTAGCAAGGTGCTCAAATACCACACTCCCCAACCATCTGGGGATTTTTCATTTCAGAGCAGGTTTGGGCTGTGCTGAGGACAACCTGCAGCCTTCTGAGATAAGGAAGAAAAAAGAAAAGAGAAAGAAACTCGGGATAATGCAATGATTTCTAAATGAAAATTTATCGCTTCACTTGCTCCAAGTAATTCAAACTTGAATCCAAAATGAATGATTGTGATTTTGTCCAAGATTAGCTACAGAAAAGTGTCTTTACACTGTCTCACCAAGTTCATAATTCTACAATGAAGCACAAAATCCAAAAGAAAACAGGAACACTACTTTACAGAATTTTTTTCTATTACACTAATAAAGTTCCCAAGAAATTCAATAAAATCCCACTCAGTCTATATAATATTAATTAAAAACAGTGTCAAGTGGGATCTGAAGCAAGGTCCTTGGATTCCACAGGGAGGCTGCTTTCTGTACCCTGCTACATGTTAGACACAGAGAAATGCCCTCATTGTCTTTTAAGGCCAGTATTCAATTTCCCATTCCTTTCCTTGAAGCTTCTGAAGTCTCTGATATCCCTAATGTCCTACCATGACATCCTCACACCATGTCTGAGAGGTGACCAAGCTTTCCATATCCTAGCAACACAGTTGAAGCACTTGGAACACACTCCCTCCTCACTTCAGTCTGGTAGGGACCACAGTTCCCTTCAAGGCTCAGCTCAAGCCCCATGTCCTCTGGGAGGCCCACCCGGATCCACACTACCAGCTACTACCACCTCTGCCCCACAGATCTACTCTGGATCTACCTGGCCTAGAGTTTGTATTTATGCCTCTGGATTTGGGATGTTCCCTTCTGAAAGTATGTACGTTTTTGGAAGGCAGAGATTGGTTCATTTTTGTCTCTGTATTCCCATTGTACATTATAAGTGATAAGTAAATGATTGCTAGGTAACTGAAAGAACGGTCCATACAAAGTAAAAGGGATGTCAGCTATAGGCATGTCAATGGACAGTATCCTCCAAGGACCCATTAATAAAGGGTGGGGAAGGTCTTCACCAGAGACTTGGCCAATCAGTGGTGGTGTTTTTATTTTTTAAGTCATGAAGCTTGTGAAACCATAGGGTCACAGAGCTGGAGTTGGAAGAGGCTTTGGGAGCATTCTAATTGAGCACTTCTTCAACTGACCCACACTTTAAGAAGTGCTGAAGAGGTGGGGAGTGGAAAAAATTTAAGCCCTGATCTAACACAGTCCTCATTTTAGAGCTAAAGAAACTGAACTCTTGGGAGGCTAAGTGATTACCCTAGGTCATGTAAGTGTGCAATTCAGAGGTGGAATCTGAACCCAGTGCATTTCTCACAGTGCATTTTCCATTGCATCAACCAATGAGTTAGCAAACATTTATTAAGTGCCTTCTCTGGGCATTGTTCCAGCATAGTAGATAGAACGCCTGGCCTGCAGTCAGAAAGACCTGAGGTCAAATCTGGTCTCAAACACTTATAAGCTGTGTGACCCTGGGTAAGTTACTTCGCCTTGTTTGCCTCAATTCTGTCCTCTGTAAAATAAAGTGGAGAAGGAAATAGCAAACCACTCCGGTATCTTTGCCAAGAAAATCCTAAATGGGGTCATGAAGAGTTGGACGTGATTGAAAGTACTTGAACAACTTGGCACCATGCTAGGCTATTGAGAGACAAAGACAGAAATATATGAAGGTTTTGAGTGGTTATGATGCATGTGAGTAGAGAGAGTATGTACACACACAAAAAAGAAAAAAATCCCAGATTTTTCTAAGTCATGAAGCTTGTGAAAGACTATTTTTCTAAACGACTCTCACATATATACATACACACACACACACGTACATACATACACACATACACACATACATACACACATACATACATACACACATACACACATACATACATACATTCACACACACACGTGTGTGCGTGTGTTGGAAGTTAAACTGTGCTCCCATTTCTACCTCCAAGTTCAGTCTTTTGTCATCACCAGCAATAGCTTTTGCAGGCAGAAATGAGAACTCACTCAACCCATCCATCTCATAGGTGCTTACCTTTTGTTCCACCTTCAGAAACTGCGCCAACTCTTCCATGGTTAAGTGGTCCTTCTTGTCACTGTAGTTCAAGAGCAGCAGGTAGAGGTCCCGTCTCAAAGACATCATTTTGTAAAAGACACAGAACTCTTCAAAGGTCAGAGTTCCCTGATTCTCATCAGTGTCAGCTTCCTGAAAGGGGGAAGAGAAACAGACCCACAAGGAAGCATGATTGTCTTGACAGTTCGAGGTCGAGATGGAGCCAAAACACATATCACAGAGAGGATGATGAGCCTGGGAGCAAAGGTTGAAAAGACCCCTCTATTTCACCATCTTCTAAAGAAAAGAAACATGATCCACAAACAGATTTGAAATGGAAGGGGGTGGAAAGGGGGAGGAAGTTGCCGAGTCTTTTATTAGCAGCCTACAACTGGGGGGAGGGGGGAAAGTCCTTAATGCTCCCTCCCCATGAACAAGGTTGGCATTCTCCTTGCTCACAGTGATTTGCAGAAAACCACATAAACTCATTTGGGGAGGAGGTCAGAATCTTCTCTGGGAATCTCATTTTTCAAACAGAAAAAGTTATAATGAAATTAGCAGTAGTTTTCCATGGCAGATAAAAAATAACAGAGCCTTAACCCATTATATGGATGAGCCATAGTCCTCCTTAAGACAGACCCTTCTGGGAAGAATTTATGACCAAACAAGAGATAGAGAACATTATGAAATGCAAAATGGATTATTTTGATTACATTAAATTAAAAAGATTTTGCACAAACAAAGGCAAGAAACCAAGATTAGAAGGGAAGCAGAAAGCTAGGAAACAATTTTTACAGGCAGTGTCTCTGATAAAGGCCTCATTTCTGAAATATATAGAGAACTGAGTCAAATCTATAAGAATGCGAGTCATTCCCCAATTGATAAATGGTCAAAGAATATGAACAGGCAGTTTTCAAATGAAGAAATTAAAGCTATCTGTAGTCATAAGAAAAAAAAATGCTCTGTCACAACTGATTAGTGAAATACAAATTAAAACAACTCTGAGGTACCATAACACACCCATCAGATTGGCTAACATGACAAAACAGGAAAATGATAAATGTTGGAGAAGATGTGGGAAAACTGGAACACTAATGCATTGTTGGTGGAGTTGCGAACTGATCCAACCATTCTGGAGAGCAATTTGGAACTATGCCTAAAGGGCTATAAAACTGTGCCTACCTTTTGACCCAGAATACTACTACTAGTTCTATATCCCAAAGAAATCATTAAAAATGGAAAAGGATCCACATGTAAAAAAAATATTTATAACAGCTCCTTTTGTGGTGATAAAGAATTAGAAATTAAGGGGATGCCCATCAATGGGGGGAATGGTTGAACAAGTCATAGCATATGAATGTAATGGAATACTATTGTTCCATAAGCAATGGAGAACTGCAGAAAAACCTGGAAAGACTTGCATGAACTGATGCTGAGTGAAATGAGCAGAACCAGGAGAACACTGTATACAGTAACAGCACATTGTGCAATGACCGCCTTTGTTAGACTTAGCTCTTCTGAGCAATTCAGTGATCTTAGACAATTCCAAAAGACTCATGATGGAAAATGCTATCCACATCCAGAGGGAGAATTTTGGAGTCTGAATGCAGATCAAAGCTCTCATGGCTTTTCCCTTTTGTTTGCGTCTTGTTTCACAACATGACTAATGTGGAAATATGTTTAATATGATCATACATATATAACCTATATCAGATTACTTGTCGTCTTGGAGGTAGGCAGGAGGGAGGGGGAGAATTTAGAACTCAAAATCTTATAAAAGTGAATGTTGAACACTACAAAGTAATTAATTTTAATTCTGACCTGAGTAGCCTACTGTCCAAGCTGTAATGAAAACAAGTCAAACAGGCTTTGTTCCAGGATATGGCCATCTGGAGAGGAGGCAAGCTTCCTCCCAAAGACAACCTCCATCTCCATGGCTGGCCATCCTTTGCTGACCCATGGTGTCATGGGGGCACAGCTGCCCAGGTTCCCATCACCAGAGCAGCCCCCTTTCTCCAGTGCCTACCTTAATCAGCTAGGAAGCATAGTACATAGAGTATTGGACTTGGAACCTCAAGACTTAAATCCTCATACTTATTAGCTGCCTGACCCTGGGGAAGGCTCTTCATCTTTCTGTATCTCAGTTTCTTCATCTGTAAAAGTGAAGGTATTGGGCTCAGTGGCCTCCTGGGTCTCTTCCACCTCTAATCTATGATCCTCTGCTTTCCCAGTCTGCGGAGCACAGACTGGACACCCTGGCAGCAGACTGCCCTTTCTCCCAGAACAACTATAGCTTTGGGGGGATTGTCCTATGCAACCCTCCTGCCCATCTCCCTAGTCTGAATTGGAACCAGGCAGAACTGCTCATTCTCTTCCCACCAAGCAGAGATGACTCAGAGGATGCAGAAAATGGTTTTTAAGAACGTGGATTTTGTGAAGTGTCCTCAGTTGAAAAGTGGAATTAAAAATGGAATTTCTGAAAGTGTCTGGGCTTTTAAAAAGGCTTGCTTATCATGCAATAAAAAAAATAAACCCTCTGAAAAGGACTTCCTTCTCTGTAAAATCTCCATATGAGGCTAGCTATTAATACCAACAATTGTTAATTTTTGTCCAATAAATTAAATAAATTATATTAAATTAAAAGTAAAAGAAGCCTTGGAGTCAGGAGGACCTGAGTTCAAATTTGACCTCAGACACTTAACACTTACTAGCCATGTGACCTTGGGCAAGTCACCTAATCCCAACTGCCCTGCCCTCCTCACTCCAAAAAGCAAAAAAATAAATAAATAAAGGTAAAAGAATTTGATTCGTGGATGCCCTTGATGAATGGAAGGTAGAACTACAAATCCTGGAGATTGGGTCTGCTGGTCATTTCTCTACTAAGGCTAATCAAGAGTGCATGAATGCAGCCCGAATACAGAACATCATCTCTCTTGTTGATTAAGAGTATACCCAGGCCAAGATGCTTCCTTGACTGATTAGACCTTTGAAAACCTTAAGGTCTGAGCGAAATCTTGTCCAAAAGTGACACGAATGAACATGGAAAGTAGTGTCCTGTTTTAGTATTTGAAAGGCTGTCACGTGGAAGAGGCTCTGATTTGTTCCGCTTGGCCTCGGAGGGCAGAGCTAGCAGCCACGGGTAGATGATACAGAGAGGCAGATTTAGGATGGAAAGCCTTCCTAGCTACCGGAACTGATCAGAAGTAGAATGGGCAGCCAAGGCAAAGCGGCAGCTTTCCTCTCATAGTCAAGGCTTGATGGGGCATGTCAGAGAGTACGCCTTGACTGGGATTCTCATTCAGGTTCAGATTGGACTAAACAGTATCTGAAATTTCTCCAACTCAGATTTTGTGACTCAAGTAGCAACATCTTATTATGTCAGAAAAAAATGGGCATGGCCACCATATTAATTTTTCTTTCATGGATTGCCAGTTAAAAAGTCAAAAATCATTATGTGACAGGGTGATATTGCTGGAGAGAAGAGGGAAAGGTATTCAGGTTTCTCCAACAAAGTAAATCTCTCTGCTATTACTTGTTTTGGGGGTGGGGGCAGGAGAGAGGGAAAATTCCACACCTGTGATTTTATTAGTGAGAGGATCAACTGGTGAGGAGATGCCCTCCAGAAATGTAGAGAGCTGGCTCCCCTGTAATTTATAGTCTTAGAAAATCTCCTGAGGCAACAAGAGGTTAAGTGGTTTGTCTAAAGCCACACAGCCAACATATGCCAGAGACAGGACTTGAACCCAGAACCCTCCTAAGAGCAACTCATACACCATCATTTCCCTGGAAACACTGACACGAGCCTTTCCTGGTATCCTCCACCAGTCACCTAGGTCTCTACAGATGTGGTTTACCTGAAACATTTGCCGGACTTTTCTCCGAGGCAGGTTCACATTGAGTTTATGCATCAGTTGGTGAATTTCTTCGATGTTCAATAAGCCGTCCCCATTCTTGTCAGCCTCCTCAAAGGTCTGTTTCACCCACGTGAGACACAAAGGTCAAGGAAATGTTCCTCCAAGCTTCCCAAAGAGGCAGTGTTTGCATTCCCCCTGCTCTGCCTCCAGCAAACCAACTCACGCTCAGCTCACCCTGCCAACGACACTCATGTTGTTACTTATGGCACCCACGGCAGCCAGCAAACAGCCACCCAGTTCATTTTCTCAAGTCTTCTGGAGCAAAATAACCCAGGCCCCCAGCTCCCAGCCCCAAGCACCCTCAGGGCTCCCCAGCTCCCTCCCTCTCTGGCTCCTTCCTCAGGCACAACTCACCACCCAGCAGTCTCCCCAGCAGCTGTGCTTCAGGCACAACTTCTCCCTCAGGGGTTTCCTTATAGTCTCATATGGCAAAGTCTGCCTCCCAAGGACCTCATAACTAAATGATAAATTAATCAAATAACAAACGCTGTCCTTCACTTGCTTCAGTCACATCTAACGCTTCATGGCCCCATTTAGAGTTTTCTTATCAAAGACACAAGAGTGTTCTGCCATTTCCTTCTCCAGCTCATTTGACAGATGAGGAAACCGAAGCAAACAGTTAAGTGACTTGCCCAGGGTCACACAGTTAGTGTCTGAAGCCACATTTGAACTCAGGTCCTCCTGACTCTGGGCCTGGCACTCTATCCTCTGAGTGACCCAGCTGCTCCAAATTAAACACATGATAAATGAATTAAATTCAAATAATAAATACGTGATAAATGAATTAAACTAAGTTGATGGGACTACCCTTCTAAATGTATTTAAACATGTTTTATATGTTTGGAGTTCAGGGACATGACTCACAAGTGATGAAGTCATAGTTAACGATGTATTCCCAGTCATTTCAATAGCTTTTAAAGTTAGGGTCAGGCTCTTGGTCAGCAAGAGCAATCACATTAGGATTCTAAATCAAAAGCAGGAAAGGACCGAGGAGGTCAAAAACTGTGGTCAGTTTCCCTTCTCCCCCAAGCTACAGATTTTCTGGACCTAGCTGTTTTCTCTTCTCTTGCTATAAGGTTCCTGGATCTGAATCCCAACCCTCCTATTTATTATGAGTGTGGCTTTGGGCAATTCACTTACTAACCCTCTGGGCCTCCGTTTCTTCAGCTTGAAAGTGAGCTGGACTGGACTGAATGATTCTGATCCATTCCTTCTCCTTCTAAATCCCATGATACTATAATCTCTAAA
>CM053580.1:13827429-13876425 GCA_028627135.1 Pseudochirops cupreus | reverse complement strand
GATTTTCTATCCAGAAACTGTGAAGCGATGCTAAAAACACCGTGGTGGTGCAGGACATCAAAGGAGTCTCTAACTCAGCACAGTAGGGAATACAATTCAACTAACTGTTAGCAAGTGCCTACTGTGTGTGAGGCATGACTCTGGGTACTAATGACATGAAAATGAAAAAAAAATCAGCATAGTCACTGGCCACGGGGAGCTCACAACCTTGTCAGGAAAAAGAAAAGTTAAAAAAAAGCTCTAGAAAATCTATCATAAAGGGGAATGATAATAGCTTGCATTTCTGTAGGTTTTTTGTTCTTCAGTTGTGTCCAACTCTCTGTGACCCCGTTGGGGGTTTTCTTGGCAGACACTGGAGAAGTTTGCCATCTCCTTCTCCAGCTCATTTTACAGATGAGGAAACGGAGGCAAACAGGGTGAAGTGACTTGCCCAGGGTCACACAGCTAGTAAGGATCTGAGGCCGGATTTGAACTCATGAAGATGAACTTTGCTACTCCAGGCCCCGCACTCTCTCCTCTGTACCACCAAGCTGCCTGATTGGCGGCGTAGTGCCTCATAACTATCATCTCCTTTTGTCATCCATCATAACAAGTCTGAGAAAGAAGTGCTATTATTATCACCCCCATTTAAGAGAGGAGGATTCGGAGGTATTTAGAGATTGAGTGATTTCCCTAGGGCCGTACAACTAGTAAGTACCTGAGGCTGAATTTGAACCTGGGTCTCCCTGACTCCAGGCTCAGTGCTTTATGCATTCCGGCACCACCTAGCTGTCACTGGGAAAAATAACTCTCATCTGAGCTCATCCATAAAACTAGCTTCATGGAGTAGGTGGCCCCTGAGGTAGAGCTTGGAAGGGGAAAAGGCTTCCAGTAGGTATGGAGATGTGAGGAGAGTGCCCTCCAAGAGTGAGGGACAATCCACGTGACTCACACAGGCAATAAACATGCTGAGATCAGGGGACAATTAGTAATCAAATTAGCTGGAACATAGAGTATTTTCAAGGGAATAGAGTGAAACAAGATTGAGAAAGTAGGTAAGAGTCAGAATGTAAAGAGCTTTGAACGCCAGACCAAGGAATTTATTCCTATTACTCATTATGTTTTTTCTTCAGCAAGGGATAGAGTGTCATTTATTCTTGGTCCAATATGTCTATGATTATGTGGAGGTACCATATTACATTTTAACCTAAAGAGATTTTTTTTCTTTACCATTTAACATTTATTATCTTCTCCTATGTTCAACATCTATTCACCATCGAAGTTCTTAGTTTTAAGTGAAATTCCAAAATAAGGAGAAAGCCTATAGTCGCTTTAGTTAATGCAATTATCTGCGTGTCCAATCAGGGATTTTGTACCATCATGATGGCATATGCTAAATTCTGGAGATCTCTGTGGATCAGATGGATTCCCTTTTGTCCCAGATGATGACTGGAGCTGATTTTTGCTTTTCCTTTCCTGTTTATTGGAGCAAAGTCCTTTACCTAGCCCCTCCCTCCTCTGGTAGCACAAGCAACTCCCAGTGAGATTATCTCTCCGTGATTGCTGGGGCTGTGGTCTCTTTCTAGCTGGCATTTTTTCAGAGTTATTTTATGTGGCAGCTCCCAAGCTGTCAACCTTGTTAATATAAGCATGGCAAGCTGCCAGACCCCAGAAGACAGACACAAACAAATATGAGCAGCTTCTAAAAACTGCTCATGAATATAACAAACGCAAGTATATGTGATATGAACCACTTCAAGGATGGTGAGTGAAATGCCGTGCTCCCTGGCCATCCAAGGTGATGAAGCATTTCACTGGAAAAAAACTGCAAAGCTGGGAGGGGGAGGGGAGAAAATCTGAAACTCAAGGGATTGGGGAACTGATTCTTGTAAACTAAAAGTAAATAAACAAATCAATTAAAAAAATTATTACTTAGAGCATTTTTCATGTTGACTATGGGTGGTTTTGATCTCTTCATTGGAAAGCTGCCTGTTCATGTTCTTTGACCATTTGTCAATTGGGGAATGATTTATATTCTTACAGATTTGACAAGATTCTTTATATATTTGGGATATGGGACCTTTAGCTAAGAAACTGCTTGTGAAAATTTTTCCAGTTTTCTGCTTTTCTTCTGATCTTGGCTACATTTGTTTCGTTTGTACAGAACCTTTTGAATTTAGTGTAATAAAAATTATCCATTTCACATCTCAAAAAAAAAAAAACAAACCCTGACAAGCTGTAGGGGGTAAGAGGCCAAAGCAAAAGCCAGCGGCCTGTAATTCATAGGCTGATCCTGGAAGGAACGCAAGTGACTCACCCCCAGAAAAGAGGCCACTTGAATTGCTGCTGGAGGGGGCAGCCAGCTCCTACAGAGGCTGGGAAGCAGGGGCTGCTACCTCCCTCAGTGTGCCTGCCATGCAGGGAAATACAGACACAGACACACGCGCTGTCTGCCCTGGTAGAATATCATCTCCCTCAGGGCAGGACTGCTCCGTTCCTCCTTTTGTTGGCTTGGCATAGTGTCCTCTACAGGGCAGCTTCAATTTAGGCAATAAATGTAAAACATTGTGCAAACCTTAGAGCATTAAATTAATGTTAGTGATTGTTATTGTTGCTGATGAATATCTAAGTCTAACTAAAAAGATATGAAGTAGATGTATGGATGTGCAGACATCTGCATGTGAGAGTGTTCACTGAACCCCTGAGTGGTGCTGAATGCCCAAAAAGTGCCCAAAGAAAGGGTGCTTTCCAAACCCACCAAGTAGAGTTTGTGGGTCACGTGCCTGCAGAACCACAAGAATTTACTCCATCAAGGACACAGATACAGGCTGAGCTTTTCTAAGGGAGCAAACAGACTAATGTTTGCACGGTGCTTTGGCATTTACGAGACCATTTTCTCCCAACAATCTTGTTAGCTGGGCAATCTACACATCACTGGTCCCCTTCTGTAGATGATGAGACTGAGGCTGACTGGCTTGCCTATGGCCATGGAGCTAGAAAGTGCTGGAGCCAGGATTCCCAACCAGATCTCCTGACAAAAGTCCAGGGATTTTGCTATTACTAGTAGTTCATTAAACTGAGCCCAGATGGTTTAGTAACTTGCCTGTGATTATGCAATTGAATGATGGAGACCAAATTCAAACCCAGGTCTGCTCAAATCTAGGGCCAACCCTCCACCCCCTACCTTCTGTTGCTGATAGATACATAAAGTTGGAATTAGTGATGAGGCTAGTAGTAGTAGCAAAATCCCTGGACTTTGTGTAGATAATGTTAATTTGTGGTTTTCTAGGTCAACGAACAGCTTCAAGGATCCCTTTCTATTTGAGATCGACAGTACTGGCCTAGAACACTGAGAGGTTGACTTGTCCCAGGGTCCTAGGGCAAGACTCAAACCCAAGTCTTTACCACTCCACCATATCACCACACACACACACACACACACACACACACACACACACACACTCAATGGAGCTGAGATCTCAGCAAAGGATATTGGTCGTGGGTTCTCCTTCGTTTGGCAAGAGAGTCTTCATCACTGATTCCGGCCATCAGGTACTTCAAGCCAGTGATCCAGGTCCTTGCCTCCTCGGGGTTGGAGGTGATGAGGTCCAGTGACTCCATGTGGTTTCCATGGTAGATGGTGAAACAGCAGCTTGGGTCAAAGTTCCCTTCCGCCTGTCGGTGGAAGATCTCAGACTGCCGGCCCTCGGTGACTTTGTAAATGGAATCGATAATTACTGCAAGGGAAAAGGGATTCAGAGACAAAGCGCTAGTGAGAATGCTTGGAGAGATCAAGGAGCAGGGGAAGGGCCACTGTTTCTGTGAGAGGAGGGAGGAAATAAAACTGCAGCATTGCCAGGCCCTCAGAGAGGCCTCCCCGGGAGAAGCAGCTATTCCAAGGCAGCCTTGAGAGAGGCCCAGTTCCATAAAAACCAAAGCTAGGCAACAGAGAACTCATGGTAAACCACCCTGAGCTCCACCACCATCAGGGGGAAGAGGGTTAGTGAAAAAGCAATCGGTAAACACCACAAGCATACCACATGGAATAGACACTGTGCCTGTGGTTTCACTGACAAAGGGACCTCCCTCTACCAATGCAGGGCAGCTACCTTCTCTGCAGCCTGCGGTCTTGGAGTTAAGGAAGGCCTGAGAAAGCAGGTGCAGGTCAGAGACAGGACCTGAACCCAGGTCTTCCTAATTCTTTTATGCAAAACATTTTCATGATGGTAATTTTGTACAAGACTCAATTAAAAAAAAAATCAAGAAAGAAAGTGAAAAACAGCACGCTTCAGTCTGTGTTCAGTCAGCATCAGTCCTGTCTCTGGAGGCGGATGGTATGTTTCATCATGAGTCCTCTGGGATGGTCTGGGACCCCTGTATTGCTGAGAAGAGCTAAGCCATTCACAGTTCTTCATCAGATAATCTTGCTTTTTTTCTTCCTAATTTCAAGGCCAATTCTCTATCCCCAATCTCAGGCTGTTACAGTGAACATACTAGCCACAACAGGACATTTTAAGGGGGAGGGAGAAATCAAACCAAGAGGAGGCTTTGGCCTTCTACCGTCTGCCCTTCCAACGTCAGAAGAGCTCATTCATCCAGCAAGCATTTACAGAGCTACTACTGTGTACACAACTGGGTGCTAGGCTGGCCCTGAGGCTCAGTCTTTGCTTCAAAAAGCCTCTAAGCATGACTTCTTCAGCTAAGACTGTTACGATGACAAGTGCACAGGTTTGGGAGTCATAAAAAGTCAGAGAGTGACATTAATCGTCTGTGTGAACTTGGGCATAACAGCTCACGTGTCTGGGCCTCAGTTTCCTCCTCTGGAAATGAGGAGTTGGGCTCCATGATTTCGGGGTTTCCTTCCACGACGCCCAGAGAATTCTCCCAAGCTGCCATTGCTTGGAAGCACTAAATGGTCCCTTCGCACAGTAGGAGTGCAATAAATGCCTATCGAATTCATGCTTGTGGCAAAAATGCAACCTGATCAATTATTCCCCTAGTTTATCGGTGATCAAAATTAAACTCAGTGGGCTCAAAAAAGGCAAAAGTGTGTAAGCACACAAATTCTCTCACAGCCTCATGCGTTTGATCTTTGACCATCGTGGGAGAGATCTAGAGGTGGAAGCAGTAATCAGAGCCCACTGAGTCCTTCATTTTAGGCCCAGAGAGGCAAGGTGACTTTTCCAGCATCACCTGCCTGGTAAAGATTTGAGGCATGATTTGAATCCAAGTCCTCTTGCCTCAAAGTCCAGAGCTCTACTCAATGCCACTCTGAACATGCATCCATTGGGAATTTCTCCATTCAAACTCATCTATGATTTGATAGATAACTCCAAGGGAGCTGTCTAAGGTTCCAAGAAGTTTAGTTAGAGACTGCCCTCACACTAGAACAGAGAAATGTTAGAGGTAGTATCTGAACCCAGGACTTTTTACTGACCCTGCCCATGATCTAATATGCACTTTGCCTCAACAGAGAATACTAAAACCAACTGGAAAACTGAGGAGAGCCGATTAAGACTTCCCCATCCCCATGGAAATCTCAGGAATATAGAAGAGTCAGTAGTAATTTAGGAATAATTTTCTCAATGAAATATTGGTTATGTTTCTATTGTATTCAGCCCAGTTCCAAATTGCTAGTTTCTCAGGGGTTCTTAACCATTTTTGTGTGTCACAAATCCCTTTGGCAGCCTCTGGAAGCCTCTGACCTCTTCTCAGAGAATGTTTTGTTATCCATATTCATAAGTGAAGGAAGTAGTAAGTTTCATTGGAAGCCAATAACAAGAAAGAGGTCCTTTTTTCCCATCTAAGTTCCCAGACTTCCTGAAATGCATGCCTAGATCCTTTGCAAGACCACGGATACCAGGTTAAGAACTCCTGCTCTCTATTAAAGTCCCTAGGGGCTTTTAAGTAATCCCTGTGGTACCGCAGAAATTAGAAAAAGGCAAATGATAAAACAAGAAGCCTAATTATAGACTATTCTGTCAGTCTAGAACAGTGGTTCTCAACCTTCCTAATGTCACGACCCTTTAATACAGTTCCTCATGTTGTGGTGAACCCCAACCAGAAAATCATTTTCATTGCTACTTCATGACTGTAATTTGGCTACTGTTATGAATTGTAATATAAATAGCTGATATGCAGGATGTATTTTCATTGTTACAAATTGAACATAACCCACAGGTTGAGAACCGCTGCTCTAGAAAGTAATTTGAAGTATGAAGTAATAAAAACAAAAACAAACAAACTGTAGGACCAACAACACGCTTTCTAAGTTCCCAGACTTCCTGAAATGCATGCCTAGATCCTTTGCAAGACCACAGATACCAGGTTAAGAACTCCTGCTCTCTATTAAAGTCCCTAGGGGCTTTTAAGTAATCCCTGTGGTACCGCAGAAATTAGAAAAAGGCAAATGATAAAACAAGAAGCCTAATTATAGACTTGCATCAAATCCTGTGGCAACATTCGGCAAATTTCCAATTCCGCATTCTGTTTTTTGCTAAACCAATGAGGTTAGGGTGGCCACGTTTCTCCTCATTTTTCCACTGGTACAAGGATCATCATTGTTCTTTCTTATCGACAGCCCACGTAGCCCAGAGGCAAAGTGGTCAATCAAATAACCTATTATTTTCCACCAGTCAATTTTTCCATAAATCCAAAGGCCATTCATAACAAGAATGTTTGCTTGACAACAGCAACAAAAGAAAACTACAGAAACTCACACTTAGAGCATTCCTGCCATGTTTATGGGGAATTATTTTTTAAAAATCAGCCTCTTGTCTGCCAAGGGCAGTAAGCGAGTCTTTCTGTCCACTTCCATCAACAAGATCTGAAGTCAAAAAAGAAAATATCACCTCATATAATCCCTTTATTCCAGAGATTCTTGACCTGGGGATCTGTGGACTTGGATGGTTGGGTTGGTTGGGTTGGGTTTTTTTTTACTATATTTTGGTAAATTTATTTCCAATACAATTGGTTTCCTGGGTAATCCAGGGAATTTTATTTTATGTATTTAAAACCCTGAGAGTCGAGAGGCTTTACCAGACTGCCAAAGGGCTCTATAACACCAAATAACCTTAGGAATCGCTAGTTTATTACTGTCCCTAGACATAAAATGAATCGTTGGCTAACATGAAAAAACAGGAAAACGATCGGTGTTGGAGAGGATGTTGGAAAACTGGGACACTGATACACCGAGTGAAGCAAGAAGAGCCAGGAGAACGCTGCACACAGTAACAGCCACAATGTGTGACGACTAGCTGTGATAGACCTATCTCTTTTTAGCACTGCAAGGATCCAAGACAACTGCAAAGGATTTGTGATGGAAAATGCTGTTCACATCCAGAAAAAGAACTACGGAGTCTGAACGCAGATTGAAACATATTATTTGTTCTCTCTCTCTCTTTTTTCCTTTTTCCTTTTTTTTTTGTTTCTTGTGGCTTCTGCCACTAGTTCTAATTCTTCTTTACAACATGATTAATGTGAAAATAGGTTCAATATGAATGTATATATAGAGCCTATATCAAATTACACACCATCTTGTGGTGGGGGAAGGACAAAGATGGGGAGAAAATTTGTAACTCAAAATCTTCTGGAAGAGAATGCTGAAAACTAAAAATTAATTAATTAATTTAAAAAGAAAAAGAGAATGAACCCAAAAGGTGAACATTACTTTTTGCCTTCTCGCTTTTCCGGGAAGGTCGCCATCGCAGCCGGGTTCGGTGCTCATCCAGGTAAAAGAGCCGTACTAGGCCTTTGCTTCCACTCTTCAGTTTGATCATCTGGGTCCCAGACTGCATCACACTCATGCATCTTTCAACTATAAAGGAAATGAGGACATATTTAATCCCTGCTCTACGACTGCACATGGTGCTTACTGGGCATCTCAATGTCAGACAAAACACTGGATTGGTTCTCAAAAGCGCCACAAATTTAAAGATAGCTGGTTCAGGCACATAACAGCTACTAGGAATCTTGGTGTCATGCTACACTGGACCAGCAACCAATGGCACCAGGAACTGAACATCAACTTTGATTCAGGGAACTGAGGAAACTGAGCTGTGAAAAAAATGTATGATCTGGCACCAAGTGAATTCACAGAAGCAGACTCGAGCTTTAAGGAAAATAAACCCATCACAATGATGCTTTCCCAAAGCTCTTCTTGGTTCTGAGTGAGAACATCATGTTTTCTGTTGGGAGATTCATATGCATAATAAACAAGCCCTGCCGAAGTTTTCTTAATTTTAAAACAGCAAGTTTTAAAAGGTGTCTTATTTTAATGCTTCTAAAATTTAGTTTCACAACCATAATTGAAAGTCTCCCAAATTAAAATAGAGTATTGTTACTGGATTAAACTGAGCTTGATTTTTTTGGCTTCTGTGGAAACTGTTTATTACTCAAAAACCAGTAATACCAAAGTCAAAGTTGTTTAAGTTAATATCACAGAATAGTCTTTGTTTTGAGAGGGACCATGCAAAGGCATGTTTCAGGTGACCTTCCATTTACACTGCAAACATCTTGCGCATACATAGTCATCGGAATGCTAGAATGTGAGTCCCTAGAGGGTAGGAACTTTTTGTCTTTCCTTTGTAATTGGAGTGATTAGCACTGTGACTGGCACATAGGAATTGATTAATAAACCACTTGTTGACTGACTGTGAGTTTGTAAAATTAATAAGACTTCAAAAAATATTTCATTTTGAATCACAGAGAATAAACTTTTTTAAAAAATCAACAATTTTAATTTTCAGTGTTTGCACCTGGAATTAAAAAGAATAAGGCACGTTGAATAGAGGGGTGAACTTGAAAGAAAGAGACTTATTACCTGTTTTTTCAGTTTTGAATTCTCTCCCTCCCATCTCCCCCTTCCCCACCCATTGAGGAGACAAAAAGTACGATACCCATTATACACAAGAATCACATAAACCATATTTCCACACTGGGCGGTCTAGACTTTCTAACTCAGCTGGATAGGGTTCGGCACAGACGAGATCAAGGTCATAGGCCTGATTGCCCTATAGGTCAGCATCATCTCAGATTGCCTTTGTATCCTTGATTAGAAGAAGGATCAGGAGAGAGAGGAAGTATACAGGAACTAGAGAAGATTAGAGCTTGGAAGTCAAGAGACTCGCCCAAGGTCACACAGGATTTGAACCAAAGCCCTCCAATTTGAGGCAGCTGGTGGCACAGTAAATAAAATTCTGGGCCTGGGATCAGGAAGATCTGAGTTCAAATTTAGCCTCAGATACTCACTAGCTGTGTTATACTGGGCTAGCCACTCAACATTCTTCAGCCTCAGTTTCCTTACCTGTAAAGTGGGGATAATAAAAGCCGCTACTTTGCAGGGTGCCTGTGAGTATAAAATGAAATATCTGCAGAAACCTTTTAGCATAATTTCTGGTGCTACATAAATGCTTGTTCCTTTCCCTTCTTTTTCCTTCCTTCAAATTACAAATTCAGTTTTTTTTTCCCCCCCACTACAACCATGTTTCCTCTGTTTGAGTCAGAATTGTTGGTCAAAGATGGCTTCATGTAATGAAGTAAATTTGGGCTGGGCCCAAGGAATAGGTTTTTAGATAAGTGGAGAAGAATAGGAAGAGTGTTCTAATGGAACGGCAACCACATGAGCACAGGCTTGTAGTCAAAAAAGAACATGTCACACTTAGTGTTTAATAAAGGCTTATTGAATTAGCCTAAGTGGAGCTGAGGGTCGGTGAATGGAGTCATGGGAAATAAGATCTGACAAGTAAAATTAAAATCAGGTCTTGATTATCAGGGCAAGAAGCTTGACCTTCAGCTTGCAGCAACGGGGAGCTATGGGAGAGTTCAGAGCAGGATAGTGACATGATGAAAATAATACTTTAGAAAGAATATCCTGGTGGGCCTCATCAGTATGTGGGTGAACCTAGATTCTAGAAAGCTATATCAGCAGTGCACAAGTCTTACCAAGCAGTCAATAAGCATTTGTCAAATGCTGGAAATTCAAAGAAAGGCCCCCAATAAGCACACGGTCCCTGCCCCACAGCCAGCATGCATTCTGACAAGGAGGACATCGTGTCTAGGCACATTTGAGATATGCACAGTGCAGACAGAAGGTAATCTAAAGGGAGAAGGCACTAGTGGCTGGGGGGACCAGGAGAGATTTCCTACAGAAGGAAGAAATAAAAGCGGAAAGACCTGAAATTTCAGCAACAGACTGGACACCTGCTGTCCAAAGGTAAGCCTCCATTAGGAAGGGTTGGCCCCCAGATGACAAACATTCTTGGCCATAAGAACCCAAGGGAAGCTAGACAGTATTATGGAAAGAGGCTGGAAGGTGGAGTCAGGAGGGACCCGGGATCCTATTCGGAATCCAGTAATAACTACATGTGTGACCACAGGCACAGAATTAACATTCAGTTTCCTCGTCTGGAAAATCGGGACAATCTCAATAATATCTGCTTCACTGAGTTATTACGAGCCTCATATAAAATATTAGTACATAGTGCTTCCAGGTTTACAAGGCATCTCATTATCTTCACAGCAACCCTGGGAGGCAGGCACTACTATTACCAGCTAACATTATTACTTACAGGTTAAGAAATTGAGGCAGAGACATATTTAGTAATTAGCCCATGGGCACACAGCTGGTAAGAATCGGAGGCAAGATTCAGCCCCAGGTCTCCCTGCCTCCAAGCTCAGTGCTGTTAGTCACTGCACCAGATGGGTCAAGCGCTTGGCAAACATTCAACACTAAGTGAACGTCAGTAAGTGCTAGTACTACTGAGGCACGCGGGGATAACTGGCTGCATCAGTGGGGATGGCGCCCATAGAGACAAAACGAGAACTAACTGGAGGATTACAGAAGTGTCCTGGCAGTAGTGCAGTGGTGAGAGAAGTATGAAAGAGGTCCAGAGTGATCAGGGCTTGGACACTTGTGGGAGATTAGCATCACCTAGGGGGAAATCGACAAACATTTCTTAAGTTCCATGTGCCAGGCACTGTGCCAGCAGCTGGGATCCAGTGATAAACAGTCCTTGCTCCCAAGCAAGTCGACAATCTATCAAGGAGATGATGTACACATATATGTATTTATGCACATACACAGATATATATGCACATATATATTTATAAAATCAATGCAAGCTAATCACCAAGACATACATACAATGTATTTCTATGCACAGAATCTAGTTTCCCTTTTCTTTCAACCCTTCTATTAGAATGTAAGCTCCGTGAGGGCAGACACTGTTTTGTTTTTGTCCTTGTATTCTCAGGAAATTCAGGGCACACTGCCTAGTACTTTTTCTTTTTCTAATCCAGGCCTGTGATTTCAGCAGTTTAAGGAACTCTCAGTGAAGAAATGCTTTTAACAAAATTGTAACATGTAGCCTTCAAACTAGGTGCCCGGGAGTGCAGAGGAGCTGTCCAGGTTCTCCCATCCGGGGGTGTCTGAGGCAGAGCTCGTAGCCAGGTCTTCCAGAGGCTGAAGCTGCCTTTCCCTCTGCACAGACTAGGCATGGAATACATGCTAGTTCAGTTATCATTGCTTTTCCCCATATAGGTCCTTACAACTGATATTTTGCCATTTTGTACAGGAAGACCCCAGGAAAAAATGTAATAGAAGTGACATTTCTTGAGAACTAACTAGGCAGAGAAGGGAGCTAGGTGGTGCCATGGTGCCCAGAGTACAGGCTTGGAGTCAGAAAGATTCATCTTCCTGAGTTCACATCAGGTCTCAGGCACTTACTGTGTGACGCTGGGCAGTCACTGAACTCTGTTGGCTTCAGATTTCCTCATCTGTAAAATGAGCTGGAGAAGGAAATGGCCAACCACTTCACTATCTTTGTCAAGAAAACCCCAAATGTGGCCAAGAAGAATCAGACACAGCTGAAAATGACTGAAAAGCTAGGCATAGAACCTGGTCCTTGATGCTGGGTCCTGCATGAGAGAGACCAGAGACGACCTCACCAAATCTGGGTGACTTTTGAGTTTCCTCCTTCGCTCCCTTAAGAAAGAAATGTCTGAGAATCAGCTAACGTTTTCTACCGAGAGGGAGAAACAAGCAAAGTGCTGCTTTTTCTTGTTATTGGTCAGTCATGACCAACTCTTCATGACTCCATTCAGGGTTTTCTTGACAAAGACACCAGAGGGGTTTGCCACTTTCTTCCCCAGCTCATTTTACAGATGAGGAAACCGAGGCAAACAGGGTAAAGTGACTTGCCCAAGGTCACAAAGCTTGTAAGTGTCTGAAGCTAGATTTGAACTCAGGAAGATGAATTTTCCTAACTCCAAGCCCAGCACAATATCTACTGTGACACCTAGCTACCATTAATTCACAAACTAATTCATTTATGATATTTAAGTAAAACTAGTTTACTTTTTAAAATGATTTCATTATTCCAAGAAAAATCCAAGTGTTTTCCACAACTTAATCCAATACCTTCATGAGAGTGTCAGTGATGTATATCCGACCCACAGAATATTCACTAACTCTCATTTATCACACTGGCTCAGCCACAGATGCTCACTGAGCCAATGCTTCAGCATAATTTCATAATAGAAAAAACACTTAACAAGTCATTACAGTGGGCAAGCATACAAGATTGCAATATCTTTGGTACAGTTAAACACCAGATTGCTCAGCTAGGTTTTATTGACTGACTCTAAAACACATTAAAATGGTATTTATCTACAGTCAATTGAATCACAGGGTTGAAAAGAATCTTGAGAAGTCAGCAATCCATCCCTCGTTTTCCTAAGTCATCAACTGCATCTTACCTGGCCAACTGTAGGGGGAACAAAACTTTCTGAAAAGTGGCACAAGCAAAACAGAAATTAACTGCTTTTGTAGGTAATGAGTTCCCCATCATTAAAGAGTTTCAAACAGAGGTTTGATGACTATTTGCCAGGATTGCTATGGAGGAGACACCTATGTCTCAAGTGGAAACAGAAGGAAATGTGTTTGGAGATTGCTTCCAGATCTAAATGACTAAAACTGTCTTCTAGTTTCAACTTTCTTTGTGCTCCAAGACACGTCTATTGTCAGAGAAAAACTCTTCTTGAGATCTCATCTAGATTCCTGCATTAGTCCTATGTCTTCATATTGGGTCTTCAGTGGAAGTGAAGGAGACCCAGTTATCTTTCTCTTTCTTCCTCCAGGACCATTTCATCTTTCTTCTGAGGTTAACCAATAATTGAATTCCCACCATGGACAAAGCACTCCTCTCTACTAGGCCCCTTATAGACTGTGCCAGAAGAATTCCAGATGTCCTTCATCTCCCTCCTTGGTTGTAGAACATTTTATGAGCAAAATGTGAAAATGACAACTTCTCTGAGAAAGGACATTATGATCTCGGTTCATACCACTGCTGAAAGGCAGATGAGAAGCAAAATTGGAAAGTTCTCTAATCATTCTGTGATGGGACAGCTGCAAAATGAAAAGATATAGTCATGCTGATTCTCAAAACAAGGCTAACTAAGGCTGTCCAAATAAAAGAAGGTGCTTTCTTTTCATCACTTTCGTATTTACGTGGGCCATACTGTGATTATAGAGGTGGTCTGACAGTGAATAAAGTAACACCTGGGCTCAAATTTCACCTCTGAATCTTAGGAGTTGTGTGATTCTGGCCAAGTGCTTCAAGAAACAGTGTAAGGCTTCTGTGTCACAGAGGGACTGGAATCTCGGCTGGTGGGAAAAGGCCTTCTACAGGGGAGTTCCTGATGCATCTCTCACGGATTTCCTTGTATATTATGCTTGGCTCCCATTTGCTGTCAGTCATATCTGACTCTGTGACCGCATTTGGGATTTTCTTGGTAAAGATCCTGGCGTGGTTTGCCATTTCCTTCTCAAGATGACTTTACAGATGCCAAAACTGAGGCAAACAGGGTTAAGTGTCTTACCCAGGATCACATAGCTAGTAAGAGTGTGAGGCCACATTTCAACTCAGGTCTTCCTGACTCCAGGCCCCTCTTGAGCCCATGAACCACAGCACACAGATACTGTCCTTGGAGTTTTCTTGGCAAAGATACTGGAATGGTTTACCATTTCCTTCTGCAATGGATTAAGGCAGACAGGTTAAGTGACTTGTCCAGTGTCAACTGCCAGTGCACTTCTGAGGACACCTTTGAGTCTTCCTGACTCCAGGACCAGCACTCTATCCACTGAACCACATAGCTGCCTCCCACGAGGACACCTCCTTTATTATTTTACAGATATAACTTCTCTGTACTACTATTTACCAAAATGCTGCTCAGAAGTTAAAAATGATTTATTAAATAAAAATAACAGTTGCAAAATAATCCCAGCAGTTGACAATTCTCTGTCATTTTAAGGTTTGGGAAGCATGGTACAAACCATGTTTGCTCCTCACAATAACCGAGGAGCTGGTGGTATTTCTCCATTTCCAGAAGGGGAATGTGAGGCTCAGAGATTTAAGCTGATTTGCCCAGAGACACACAGCTAGTGTCTGGGGCAGGATTTGAATTCCGGTCTTCTTGACTCCAAGACCTCTTGCTCCCCTATGAGATTAGGCACACCAGCTCACAATAATGAGCTTGTCTCCTGAAAAGCATTTTATTTCTACAGAAAGGCTGAATAATTCCTGTTTCATTCTCTCTCAAGGAAAGGGGTGGGCAGCTTCTCAAAGCTGCCATTGGTTATTTTACAGCAGCTGCTAGTATCTGGCTCTGCCCACAGGAAGGGCTCAGCAAACATTTTAATCACTAAAGTTCTTCCAGAGCTACAGCTGTGAGTCTAGAACACAACCAACGGCCCTTCCACTGGCTCCTATGGCTAGCTTTAGGTCTGAAAATGACAAAATTCCATCTCTCCTGCACTTGTTTTGGGGATCCCTTCAATTGGATTCTTTAAGATACTCCCTAAGAATCTTTCAAAGAAAAAAAGAAGCCCTAGCCCTTACCTACAGAGAGGTTTAATGTGCTGATGGATTTGAAATTATCTTCATATTAAAAAATAAAAATTGAGAGGTACAATGGTATAGAAATGGTATAATGGCTAGAAAGCTGACCCAAGTTCCAAGAAAACCTGAGTGCAAGTCCAGCCATGACGCATACTGAACACATGACCCTAGATAACTCACATTAGTCCATGCCAGTCTCTAGAAGAGAAGGCAGCAATCTACAGGGATGGTTCAGGGTCACAAGGCCAAGAATACAAGTGCAATTTTTTAGGATTGCCTTTTCTTTAAAAGGGATTCCTCTTTTTCAATAAGACAATTAAGCTAAATATTTTCTGTGCTTAACATGTGTATACAGTAGGCTTGCAAGTTCTTCTCACTTTTGTCAAATAATGTTTCTTCCGAGATGGAGTAAATAATGAGCTTTAGTCCACCAACCTTCATGCATGTTTCCTGTAGAGAGAAGACAGTGAAATGGCAACACTTTGCCAGGGTCACACAGCTAATAAGTGTCTGTGGTGAATTTGAACTCAGGTCTTCCTGACCCCAGGCAAGGTGTTCTATCCACTGAGCCACCTAGCTTCAGATTATTGGGTCACATACAAATACTAGATACACTAATGGAAGATAACACCTATTGACCAATTCATACAAACTACATACTAATATATTTATATAATTCTTATTTATTTATTTCCTTCTTTCCAAAGAAGAGAGCTGATTAAGATGGGTGAGGCGTATATGGACATTTTGAAGACCTGCAAAGTCAACATTAATTAATGGAGTAACAACGTAGACCCCCCAAATCCAATGCAATCTTGGTTTGAATTAACAGAGACAGTTTGCTAAATAGCTAAATAAATGTAGAACGCTGGATCAGGAATCAGGAAGAGTTGAATCCAAATTCAGCCTCAGACACTTGCTAGCTATGGGTCCCTGGGTAAATCTCCTCACCTTTAAATGGCAATAGCCCTAGCACCTACCTCCCAATGTTGTCGGAAAGGTCCGAAGAAATAACATCTGTAAAGTGCCTAGCCTGGTCTCGGGCACATGCAGGCTCTGTATAACTGCTAGCTGTCCCTTATTGTTGTTTATTATTATTATTATTATTATTATACTAGGTAATATCTGTACATCAGTTTGGAAACTTGAAAGCCTCCATAAACGCTGGCTATTTTTTTTAAGTGCGAGCTATCTGAAATGAAGGAGATGAAAGTCGCATACTAAGCTTTGGTCAGACAGTTGGTGGATTATTACACTCAGCTCTGAACTTGACATCTTAGGAAAGACAGATACCAGGTGACCAATAGAGTGAGGGGCCTGGAATCCAAGCCACAGGACTGACCGGACTGAGAACCCTGACCCAAGAGAGACCCCGAGAGAAGCATGCAATAAAGACGGTGGCACTGGCAGCAGTTTGTCCAGACGTGACTGGGGGGTTTTAGTGGACGGCAAGGCTATGAACCAACAATGAGAAGCAGCAGGCTGAATCAGAGAGGTTTAGTGTCCAATAAAAAGGAGGTGATCGTCCTACGGCCCCATGTCCTGGTACAGGCTGTGACAAGGAGCTCTTCAAAAGAAGAACAGACATTTCTCAGTCTCTTCTATTTCCTTTGTATTTGGAACCAGGCATAGTACAGCCCTAGGTACAATGTAAACACTCAAACTACGTATTAAAGGGAGGCTTTTTGGGGTAGTTGCAAAGAATTGGAAAAAAAAATTGGGGAAAAAAAACTTTGGTCATCAATTTTGTTGTTGTTGTTCAGTCACTTCAGGCATGTCTGATCCTTCGTGACCCCATATGGGTTATTGTGGGTTTTTTGGCAAAGATACTGGAGAGTTTACCATTTTGCTTTTCCAGCTCATTTTTACAAATAAGAAAACTGAGTTAAATAAGGTTAAGTGACTTTCCCAGGGTCATATAGCTAATAAGTGTCTGCGGTAAATTTGAACTCACGTCTTCCTGACCCCAGGCAAGGTACCCCATCCACTGAGCTGCCCAGCTGCTTGCCAATTAGAGAATGGTTAAGTGAACTGAGGTATATAAATGTAATAGAATATTATTGGGCTGCAAGAAATAACAAGTATGAAGAAATTAGAGGAACGCAGGAAGATTTACATGAATTGATACAAAGTGAAGTAAGCAGAACCAGGGAAACAAAAACTATGTAAAATGTTAATCGAAATTGAAACTAAGTGCTGTAAAATGGTAATGACCAAACTTGGCCCCAAAAAAGATGTATGAGAAGTCGTCTCCCTCTGATCTTTGCAGGAAAGGAGCAACAGGGGTGTATAATACTGCAGATAAATTTAGATTTATATATTAATGTGTTGGTCTGTTTTAATGAACTGCTTTCCTTCTCCTCCCTCCCACCCCATATACACACCTTTTTGTCTTCTTCATCACCACAGATGGCTCATTAGGGGAATGAAGGTGGGGAAGAGGAATATTTTGGTAAATATAGGTGATGTGAAAATACAAAGCATCAATCAATTTTTAAAGGACTGCCTATAGGAACAGCCTGGAACAGACCCGAACTCACCCTGGTTTGATTACTCCTTTTTATCAGTTGACTTCTTAAAAAGACTGATGCTCTTTCTTTTGAAAAACAAAGACAAACAAAACAGGTTTTAAATGAAGCTTAGCAGGTTTGTGCTTTAGAATTTATTCTGGCTCCTCTAAATTAAATGAATATAAACCCAGCTGCCAAGGACTCAGCAAGACCAGAGACAGCACTTACTGGAGCCAAGAGCTACAGAACACAAAGGGGATTTCTTTCACCCGTTTCCTGTAGAGCCCTAAGGAATAAAGCCCCTCCTCACTCTACGCATCTTCTCCAAATGCCAACATTCCTCTGAGGCACAGCTTCCACAGAGCATGAATGGCTCAGGAGACCACCCGCTGAGCCAGAACAGTTTCAATGACTGCATGTTGAAGACGCAGGCATAACAGTTAAAAAAGCAGCCTGTTGGGCATCTCAGGCAGGGGGTTTTATAAAGAAACCATCTATCTTCAGGAACTTAAAAATAGAGCCCCATAAAGCAAAGAAAAGAAACCCTCCCTGGGAGACTCCTCCAGCTGATTTTCCTTCAACCACATTCATGCGGAGCCAGCTACCTGTACTATCTTCATAACCTTGTTTGACTGTAAATTCAACTCTCTACAGTTACCAGAAGAGAATTATGTGCTCATCAAAGTCCACTTTGTATTACTTTGATTGGCATTGCTAACATAAAATGCTATGCATTATGCAAATGCATCTCACTAAACTAAAAACAGTAACTTGCATTTATGTGACACTTTACATATATAATAGGTGTGTGCTACGCCAAGTTAGGGACAGTTAGATGGCACGATAAATAGAGTGTCAGGCCTAGAGTCAGAAAAACTCAACTTTCTGAGTCCAAATCTGGCCTCAGACACTTACTGGCTGTATGATCCTGAGCAAGTCACTCAATCCTATTTGCCTTAGTTTCCTTATCTGCCAAATAAAATGGAGGAGGAAATGACAAACTCCTCTTATATTGCTGCCAAGAAAATCCCAAAAGGGATCACAAAGAGTCAGACACAACTGAAAAATGACTGAACAACAATACCCATGTCACCTCGTTTGATCTTTATGGCAACTCGATGAGGTAGATACATGAATATTATTAATTATACACCTTTTACAGACAGAAAAGCTGAGCCTCACAGACATAATGAGACCACCATGGCCGTAGGTTAGTAAGTGTCATAGGTAGAATTTGAGATCAGTTCTCCGTTACCTCCAAGTTCAATCCTCTCCCTACCATATCAAATGACATAATATTTGTAAAGTGCTGAGCACAGGGCACAGCAGGGTAGGCACTTAATAAGTGCATTTTCCCTTCCCTTCTCCACTACTGCACCACACTGCCTTTTCTATCCTCCCCCACTCAACCAGGCACAGTACCAGGCATGCTGGAGATATAAGACAAAAACAAAAAGTCCCTACCTTCAAAGAGCATACATTCTACTGGAGAAATGAATGAAAGTAAGTAAATACAAAGCATTTAAAGTAATTTAGAGAGCTGGAGTAGTTCTCTATGTGCATGGTTGAGACCTGCCAAAGCAATGAAATTGACAATACTACCAATGTGAGAGTAAGGATAAATATAGGGTTATACCAATCAAACTACTTTATAGTTACAATAGCAACAAAATTCATTTAGATTAAGAAAAGGGTCAGAAAATTAAAAGAAATAATTTTTATGGAGAGGCATGAAGGAAGAAAAGTATTTCAAGACCTCAAAGTACATTATAAAGTAGCAATTACAAAACCATTGCTACTGGTTAAAGAAAGGTAGATCAATGGAATAGACTAGACCAGGGGTTCTCAACCTGTAGGTTGCGACCCCTTTGGGGGTTGAATCACCCTTTCACAGGGGTCACCTCAGACAATCGGAAAACACATATTTTCGATGGTCTTAGGAACTGAGACACCATTCCTCTATCCGTCTCCAGGCAGGTCCGCCCACATGCAGATACGCCCACATACGAGTATTAAAGGGTTGTGGCATTAGGAAGGTTGAGAACCACTGGACTAGACAAAGGAGAATCAGCAATCATTGATCAATGCTCCAGTGTTTGAGAAAGTCCAATATGGAAGTTACTCAGTGAGAACACTCTTATTTGATGAGAATTTCTGAGACAATTGGAAATAACTCTGGCAGAAAAAAAGGGCTGGACAAACATGTAATATTTTCTACAATAAATTCAAAATGGTTCTCACAGAAATTTTTATCCAGCTACACAGAGTCTTTAGTTCAATACTCTGCAGTCAGCTGCTGAAGCAATATTTATACAGACACCTTCAGGACAATCTCCAGCAACTTATAGTGAATTTAACCAACAAAATTTGAACAGCACTGCACCATCTCCCCCTCCTCTCCTTCTCCCTTCTCATCCTCTTATCATCAAAACCAGCAACTCTCTGCCCACTTTCAGAATTATAATCAGTTAAACGCAGCCTTTTCCAATAAACTGTGTTTACGTCTGGACCAAATCAAGCACTTCCTGGTACTACAAGTCAAGAACCAGTTCCAGGACACCAGGTAACTTCAGGACATATTTTTGCCCTCTCAGAACTCTATCATTCACCATCAAGCATGAGTGGCTCCACCCCCTCCACCACCGGCACTTGCTGCAGGACCATGTCTTATACAACAGCCAAGATCCCATCAGCAGCGCTATGTAGTACATGTAGGCGGGCCATTCAGGCAGTATTATCTGGTTCACATATTCATTCTCAAACTGCTGGGCACCAGTTGTCACCACCCCTCTTCCAGCAGCCCCTGCACCTCATGAGCATCTCCCCATTCCACACAAAGGCACTAAGGTCTGCAAGTACAACATCAACATGTAATAAATACAGTTCTACCCCCACCTCCACCTTCCAGTGTTTTGGCTTCTGGACATCATGTATCATGAGTTCAAGCCTTATATCATCCCCCTCATCAAGGACTTCTACTTTTTCCTTCAAGTGCTCATCCAACTGTACCATCATATCCCTGACAAGCTACACATCATACACCCTGGACCCCAACACCAGCCTACTAGAACAGGCAACACTGTCCATTACCAGTCCAAGGTCCTTATCTCCAGTCACAGGGACCAAAAAGTATTCCAACACTCACAGTTGCAGTGTTCTGTCCACCCCCTGACCCTGTAACTCTGCCAGAAGGGACTCAAGAACTTAAGCAGGCATCCCTAGTCCTAGACAAATTCCAATTCACACAGCACAGGTGCCATCAACATTTCAGAGCAATCACCACAGTTCAAGGTGGCATTAACAAGGACTCCTAAAACAGTTTTTAAATGTTCTGTAAGATAAACTGTATATTTCATATGTACCTAGTCATGGTACTTCTTAAAGCTTGTACATGAAACTTTGTACAAAAGCAAACACTAGCACTTTTTCATTGTATTTTTCTCCATTTTTTGCTTTTTAAAATTCCTGAAGAATATGCTGTTAAAACAATATTCAGTATCTTTATTTTGTAAGTGAACATTCCAGCTAATTTTCTGGCAATAGATTTGATGCTGCACAATCTTAAATCTTATTTTTGCAGCTAAATTCATTTAGTAAATGTTTTCTATATTACTTTTTATACATATGTAATAAGTACACAGCCAAGTGATGGTACTAACAGCCCCCCCTCCCCATTCTGTCAACAGTTCTGTGTGTGCATGTAGATAAAAAATACAATACAGATTTTTATAGTTTGGTGTGGACTTGGCTCTTTTGTTTCATTGATAATTCGCAGAACTTATGTAATTTAATGTATAGATTGTTTCTAATGTCTTCTGACAATTTCTGTAAATACCATATTTCTTTTACATGTAAGATTGCTTTGCAGCTTCTCATATTTGATATAGTATTGTATATATGACAAACCTCTTTTGCCAAAATGTGTGATATTTGTTAAAGTAGTACAGTATATGACATTTCAGTTTTTTTTAATATACTGTCACATTGTGGCACTGTTTGGGCATTTTAATTCACGTTAATAAATCACAATTATGTCAGATTTTTTAAAATTCAAAATGGATACATGACCTGAATGTTAAAGATCATCTCATTAAAAATAGAATTGAAGCAGTTCATATTCCTTTCATAACTTTGGGGAAGGAATAACTTCTTGACCAAACAAGGGATAAACAAAGATGGTTACAAGAGACAAAATAGAAAATATTGATCAAAGGAACCTGAAAAGCTTTTGCACAAACAAAATAAAAGCATTGAGAAAAAGAGTCAATTGAAAGGAAAATCTTTGCATCATATATCTTTGATGAAGGTTTAATGTCCAAGATATACAGGCAACTAAACAGATGTGCAAAACGGATAGCCATTCCTTTGTAAATAAGTCAAAGGTATCAAAATTGGGGAGCCAGATTAAAATGTCCTTGGGAAATGTTAAACAAAACAAATGAAAAATACAAAACACTCTGAATAATGTTTATTTGTGATTTTCTGAGTTGATGCTTGACCATAAGGGATAGGTTTCTATTTGAGTCTGATAAGGGGCCAAAGAATGAACAAACAATTCTCAAAGGAAGAACTGCAAACTATTGACTATCACGTGAAAGAATACTCCCAACAAATAGTAATAAGAGAAAATAAAATGAAAACAACCCCAGGGTTTCATCTTACACCCGGTAAATTGGCAAAGATGACAAAAGACTGGAATAATGTTGGAGGGATTGAGGAAAGAGAAGTGCGCTAAATGTAGTTAGGCAGTGAAACCTGAAGGCAGGAAGAGCTGAGTTCCAATCTCACCTTGGAAGGTTTCTAGCTGTGTGACCTTGTACAGGTCACAATGCCTCCAAGTACCTCTCATTTTCATCATCTAAAAAATTAGGGTCATAGTAGCTACGTCCCAGGGTTAGTTAGCATAAAATGAGACACTCATAAAGCACTTCGTAAAACTTAAAGCACTACAAAAACGCTAGTGATGATTCATCGTTGAGGAAGTTGTGAACTGATACAGCAATTCTGGAAAGTAATTTGCAATTATGCAAATAGAGTGACTACAATGCCCACACTCTCGGACCTAGAAGTCCACTGGTAGGCATACACTCCCAGAAGGATCTTGCCCAAAAGGCAGGCTCTAGAGACACCCAGACTTGACAGCAGGGCGTTATTGTGGTAATGAAATGGAAACAAAGGAGCTGCCCAGCAGTTTGGGAACAGCGAAGGAAACTGGTCTATGGAATGGAATGGAATATTGATGGACACGACGACTATAGAGAAGCATTGGAAGACTGCCATGAAGGGATGCAGAGAGAAGGGAGCAGAGCCAGGAAAACAATATACTTTGGGGTCATTGTTCAGTTGTTTTCAGTCATATCTCACTCTTCATGACCCCATTTGTGGTTTTACCCAAATGTGCTCCATTCGGGGCCATCTTGAGTTTGAGATGCCTATGGGATATTCAGGTGAAGATGTCCAGTAGGTGATGGGGGACTAGAGCTCAAGAAAGAGGTGAGGGCTGCATGTAAAGGAATAGTAATCACCTACTGCTGATCATAATTAAACCCATGGGAGGAGAGAGGGAGGGAGAGAGAGAGAGGGAGAGACAGAGAGAGAGATTGATTGATTGATTGGTCCAGGACACAGTCCTACATACTTTAAATCCGGAAAACTAGGACATCAATATATGAGGGAAATGAAGAAAGTAAAGACAAAAAAGTAAAGAAAAAAAAAGGCTAGAGACTGCTAGGTGGTGCAGTAGATAGAGAGTCAGCCCTGGAGTCAAGAAGACTCATCTTCCAAAGTTCAAATCCAAACCTCAGATACTTACTAGCGGCGTCACCCTGGGCAAGTCACTTCACCTTGCATGCCTCAGTTTCCTCATCTGTCACATGAGCTGGAGAAGGAAATGGCAAACCACTTCAGTATGTTTGCCAAGAAAACCCCAAATGGGGTCCCAAAGAATCAGACATGACTGAACAACAACAACAAAGAGGAGTTGCATAAACAATGCTGTGAGAGCCATGTATGTACAGCCTTTCTGGTCAAAAGAAATACAAGTTCTACAGGAAAGTTGGTCCCGAGAAGTTTTCAAATAGCTCTGAAACAAAACGAACCCCGCTGCTCCTAAAATCTACCTTGAGCAGCAAAGCATCAAAAACAAACCCCAGCCTCTAGCAAGAGCAAACAGCTGAGAGCTAGAGAAATGGAAAATCCACATTAAATCAACAACATATTAGAATCGGCCGGTCAGGCTCCTGGGAGAAATAGAGTAATAAGCCAGTTTGACAATCTCAACTCTTCACCCTCCCCCGGCTGCCATGTCTCCCATACTTAATTACTAGACTAATGTAGCTGATTGTCTTCCCCTGATTGGTTGGTGATGGCTGTAAAGAACTATCTTTTCAACAGGACTACTGAGAAGCATGAGAGAGTTGATGGTTAACTGAAGAGACAAGAAAGGAAAAAAGGCAGAGAGGAGGGAGGGAAGCATGACAGGAATGAGAGATGGCAGTAGTACAGAGACAGCAGGGATTAGAAGACCAAGCAGCAAAGCAGCAGGCACTCATATGGGGGAAAGAGCCAGAAAGAAAAAGGTGGGAGACAATAGCTCAGCTGGGCCAAAGAGGGGACCACAGCCACCTGTTCCACAAGACCCCTGGAAAGTCTAGGCAGGAGAAAGGTGATATCCAACATCTGTGGGGCCATAAGACTTTTACAAAGTGCTTTCTTCCACATCCTCTCATTCCTTGGGAGTGCAGCAGGACAGGGACTATTTTTCCTAGTTTGTAAAAAGTAAGAGAATGAGGTTCAGATGGGTTAACAGATTTGCCCAAGGTGAGACATCTATTAAGTGGCAAAAATGATAGAATTATATCCAGGTCAGGGGTACCAACCAAATGGTCTACTACCTTCTTTTCATGCATGAACATAGAGAACCTCTACTCTTTGTGTAGGAAAAGACAGGAAAAAAGGAGACATGAGGTTACTATCATATACAGCTCAGTACTCCCCAAAGATGCGGAGCCAGGGTTCTTAACCTGAGGGTTACAGCCCCCAAGGGGTGTGTGCATAGACTTCAGGAGGACTGTAAACTTGGATGGGGGAGAAATTACATCTTCATTTTCACTGACCTTTGTTTCCTTTATAATCCTATGTAGTTATCTTATGCATTTAAAAACACGAATCTGACTATTGTGCTTTAAGAAATGATGAGCAGACATTTCAGAAAAACCTGAAAAGACTTAGATGCAAAGTGAAGTGACCAAAACCAGGAGAACATTGTACACAGTAATTGTAAGGATGACCAATTGGGAACAACTTAGCTTTTCTTAGCATTGCTACGATCCAAGACAGTCCCAGAAGACTCATGATGAAAAGGAACTAGTGGAATCAGAACGCAAATCAAAGCATATTACATTCACTGTATTTGTGAGTGTGTGTGTGTGTATACATATATATACATATATACACACATATGTTGTGTATGTACAACCTACATCAAATTGCTTACTAACTTTGGGAATGAGGGGAAAATATACTGAACCCAAAAATTTGCTAAATGAATGTTAAAAATTGTTTTTACATGTAATTGGAAAAAAATATCATTACAAACCATTATGCTGAGAAGGGCTCCGGGATACAGAAGACGTAAAGAACCCCTGCTTTAAGGTCAATTTCTGTATCATTTATGTACCTACTTCTTGACTTGTTTTGTCCAGTAGAATACAAGTTGCTTGAGGGCAGGAAGCAAGAGTGTCCCCAGCACTCAGCGTAGTCAAAGGCACATACCAAGAGCTTCGTAAATGTTTTCTGGTTGATTGTACACACGTAGGGAAACCACTTGGCATAACTCTAAACTATGGCAAGGTTTCATCATGAATAATTGCATAGTTCTCATTATCACATTTGAGCCCCAAAACAACACTATGACATGTTTCAGATATCATTATCTGCACTTTACAAATGAGTACAGTGAAATTCAGCAAGATTGTAAGTTGTCCATGATAATGCCAGCAGGACACAACCCCAGGTCTTTCTGGTCCCAGATCCAGGACTCTCTCCCTCAAGCAATGTCGCCTCTTGGAATTACCAGCACTCGGGGACACAGGGCGGTTGACAGAGAATGATACTTGGAAGGATCTGAATTCTGTCTCTGGCATTTGCCAGCTATATAACATGGACAAGGCACTGAATTTACCTCACTCTCCATTTCTGCGTCTATGAAAATGGGAATGATAAAACCCAGAAGAGCTACTTCCTAGGATTGTTCTAAGGCTCACAAGAAAGAAAAGACATGAAACAAAGTACAGGTCACAACTACAATGAACACAAAGGATCCTATCCAATAGTTTGTATTCCAAAAGTCCCAAGAGCCAGATGCATTCTAAGAAGTCATCCTGTGATATAGATTTTGACCTTCCTTTGGGAAATGACAAGGGGCAAAAGTGGAAGAAAGCTGTGCCAACCCTGAAGGGGAAAATGGAAATTTTCATTCAAAAATGGGTGAGCACAGAAAAATGTTCATGGATCATTACCATATTAGTTCTTATAGCCTCTCAAATACTAGTGGTCAGAAGGGGCAGTGTTTGAAATTCATGGTCTATTCTGACAGTTATAGAATGAGCTGCCTTCAGAAAACAATAGGTTTCCCCTCACTGCAAAGGCTGGCTGGCTGTTCACTTGTGAGGGACTTCACAGAAGGACTGCTTCTTCATGCACGCAGTGGACTGGATGGCCTCTGGTGTCCCTTCCCACTCAGATTCTAAGTCACATAATACCATGGAATAAATGGCTCTGTTGGATACAGCCACCAAGATCTGAGCACCTAGACTGAGTTCTAGATAGCTACTTCTCCACCAGAATAAATCATTCCTAGCAATGAGCTAGCACTCACTGACAAGGGATTGTTTTGTTTCTGTGTGGCCACAGTGGCTGTCATATGGTAGACCCTTAATAAAAGCCTGTTGATTAATTAATTGACTGCAGACAGGAGACTGACTAATGCAAAGGTAGATACTTAATTTTTCTTGATAGGTTCTCACTCTTTTTGCAGTTTGTACAAAAGACCACTTCAGCATTCCATGTTTACCCACCCAAGGACAGTAAGGCTGGTCTACTCACCCTAAGGAGGAAGGGTGAGTATAAGAATACATTTTACCATCTCTCCCCCTTCCATTAATACCTATGATTCAACCAGGGTGTTACTTCAAATGAGAAATGTTATTCAGGAAGAGATTTCATGAAAAATGGCACTTTCAGAGAGCCTTCCCTCTGATGCTGCCATTCCATGCACAATTTTAATGTTGTTTATGCCTGGAGTACTGGAAAAAGCCAAATGTCAAGAACAGCAGGGAGAAAACTAGAAGCTGGCAACCTGTTGGCAGCTGTGACCACTTCTGATAATTATATCAAAGCACTTAGGCTTTGGAAGATGAGATCTCCCCTAAAACAAGGAGTGTTTCAGGGTACTTGGGGAATGGCTGGCTGTTTCCATCTTTGATTTGCTAATTAATTTCACACAAAGACAGCCATGTTCCACTGCCCAGGTGGTCACACAAAAGCACATGCTTCACTGCTCCTTTATAAGAAAGAGGCAAATGAGCAAAAAGCAAGCCCATATCAGGGGCTCTCTCACACCAGCCAGTCCAGGGTCATTGCAGAGGTCAGTGCCCATTCAGCCCCCTACACTGCTCCAGCTCCACAAGCATTTGGGGCTACAGACAGAGCTTCAGAACATCACAATCACAGATGCTCATAATGGTGACCCTGAGGGGTGAACACAATAATGTCCAATGTGCTCTGTTTAATAAGGCAGTGAAGTGTAGAGCACATTTTAGAAAGCTTTCTGTTTAAAAAAACTAAAAAATAAAACTTGGATGCTTACAGGATCAATCTTCAACTTTCAGTGTGGGAAGAGGGACTAGGGAATGGACTCCCAGGGCAAATTCTTTTCTGAGGTTTCTGGATAGCAAGAGTTTTACTATGAATCGTACATGTTCTGAAGAAGGTCATCAAGGTCTGTTCCATTCAATGATATATTATAAACAAGATTGCCTCAACATTGAATCTTCCAGACTAAAAATAGTAAACCCTTTGGGTAGAGTCTGAGATGAACTTACCTATTGTCATTTATATTACAGAGCAGCAGTTCTCAAAGTCTGGTCCAGGGACCTCTGGGAGTCCCCAAGATTGTTTCAGAGGCTCCACAAAGTCAAAATTATTTTTATAATAATACTAAGATTTTAATTTTTGATATAGTAATATAGAAAATAGAACCTTCATTAATAAAAGTTCTTTGTGGGTTCCTCAGTAATTTGTAAGAATGTAAAGGGGTTCCTGAGGCAAAAAAAAACTTTTGAGAACCACTACTACGGAGGGATTCCTTTGGGCAATGCTTCTTAACTTTTTGTTTTATGGACCCTTTTGAAAGTCTGTTGAGATGTACCCCTTCTTAGAATGTGTTCAAATGCATAAAGTAAAATACACAGGATTGTAAAGGAAATCGTTACATGGATTTTTTTTTAAAAAAAGATCACATAGCTCAGATTAAGAAACTTTGCTTTATACTTCAATATGGCCTTTCAATATAATAAAATTTATACAGTACCCCCCAAGATTAAAAAGAATGAACCAAAACTGCAAGAGGTTAAAAAAGGAAGACTATTTTTATGAAATGACGGTGGGGATTTGAGGGAATGACAGCTTTGAAGCTAAAGTTTATTTATCTGTACATTACAAACCTTATTTGTAATTTTTAGGAAAATGTTGAATTGTTGAATCAGAGCAATAATGCTAGGGGGGATGGTAGACAGAAAGGTGCCAAAATATATTTGGACACGAGCCCCGCCTCCTCAGAATGAATGCCGCAGTTACTGACCAAGGAACTGGCTTTGCTGTACAAAGAGAGGCTCTAATACCCTCTCATGCCAAGCTTCTTGACATGAGAGTCCAGTACAAAGGACAGCACCAGGGTTCAGCAAACACTTGTTGGTTTGAAGGATATCAGAAGGAAGGAATGAGGATTTTCAATTGTTGACCTTAAAAATGAGAATAATTTCTTTTTCCCTCCCCACATCTCATGGATTCCCAGTGTCTGAAGCATCAAACATCTTGGTTGGGCTCATTAGGCGCAAAATAACTAACATTACCTGGTGACCAACAGCAAATGGACTAGGTGTGGCAGGGTCTGAGTTAAGAGCACCTTGAAAAAGCAAAGACAAGTGGGTGAAGGATGCACTGGGCAGCTCGAGTATTCCCCAGTGGGAAAGTTGTTATTTTTTTTAAAGTTCTTTTGCTCAGTAATCACTGGTTTAAAAAAAAACAACCCTAAAACCTATATTGATTTGTCTTTCCCTAAGGGGGGCAAGGGCAGCCTAAATAATGTAATTTAGTAGCATAAGCCAAACCTACAGTTGCTTTTTTAAAATAATATCTAAGTCCCCATATTTTAAGACACTGAAAACATTTGTCCTATAAAAGGGAAAGTTAGTCTTCTGAGAGACACAGAAATGTTTTGCTGAAGTTTCAGTGATGAATAATGCAAAAGCATCTGTTAGCATTCAGAAAACAATTCTTATTGTGGGTCACTTAAATGTGTCTATCTCATGTCAAAGCAAAGTAAGCAGGCAGATTCGTTTGCTTTTTTTTTTTTTGAGTGGTCACTCAATACAACTATCTGAAAATAATCCGAGTGACATTTTGTGACTATAATCCTCACTATGTTCAGAATATGCTTGGGCTGAGCCTCACAATTAAAACCAATGACTGCCCTGTTTTGGCCAGCCTGACTGACTTAGCTGAGTTTCCTATCATTTCACCGTGACATGGACCAGGAGGAAGCCATTTCAGCTGCAAGAAAAATCCAGATGTGGCTCAGTGGTCTCTATGGCAGGCAAAAAAAAAAATATATTTTTAGCCTACCCGACAAGTATTGTTCCCCATTGCAGAAAACATTGAAGTTGCCAGACAGTGAACACAGACCTGAAAACCCTTGAACTTGGCTGTGGGGTGGCATTATGGATCACAAAGCTCCCTATTCCAACCGCTGCCAACCCACACACCTCCAGTCTGTTACAATAAGTCAACAACCCAGACTCTGGCATGATTCTACCTTCTAACATCCTGCTCACTCCATTCCTCCACCTAGTCCCCCATCAGCCCTGCTTTTAAGCAGCTGTTCTTTCAGGGAAGCCAATACCCAGCAGCTTGAACAGATCAGGGCTGAGGGTCTTAAAATACATTTGTCTCCTTTCTCCCATGCTTAGGATGCCCAGCACTTGGTTTCTCCCACGTTGCATACAAATAGGCACTTAATCCATGCCTGCGGGTGATGTACTTTTACAACGTGCATTTAAAAGTCAAGTCTGCCCATTTTTATTGATGAAAGTCAAATATCTGTAGATAATGAGAGGGTGAGCAAGAGGGATAAATTTAGGTAATATAAAAAAAAAAAGACAGTAATTTCTTTTTAAAAAAACTCAGAGTTTTTCCTCAAGTTATTTCCTGATCCATTGGAGCATTTTATTAGGAAGCAGAGCAGCTATACTAAAAAGAAAAAAAGTCTTCACATTTTGGACTTTTAATACCAACGATCTGAGTGATCAGATTAGGAAAGTCATTCCTTTCAAAGGAAACTTTTAGGTGCCTACTAAATGTCAGGCATTGGGTATGCAAAAGCAAAAAGGAAATAACCTCTACCCAAAGTAGAATGCTTAAGGATAGGGCTATCTTCTCTGGAGGCACAATAATGCAACACATGCATCAAACAGGACTTACCAAATATATACAAGGAAACAAAGCCATCTCCAGAACACCAACAACTGGGAAGATCAGTAAGGCCTGGGAAGTGAGTTCTCTAGGAAGCAAGGGCTCAATCTAAGGAGTGGAGGGGGGAGCCGAAGACTTTCTGTACCTGAGGAAGCTCTTATACAAAATCAACCAAGTGGCATTTATGCAATTAAGTAGCACCTACTGTGTGCTGGGCACTATGTCTGGGGGTTGCAAAGCCAGAAATGAAATGGTCCCTGCTCTGGAGGTGGCCCAGGAGGTGTAGATCAACAGCTTTTCCCAGAGTCCTAAGCAGATGTTCAGGACTGCCAGCAGCTCTATGAAAATCTAAAAAATAAATTGCATTTTCTACATAATGCTTATTGTACATCTCTGTTTAATATGTCATGATGGAAAGAGTACTTGTTCTGGTATCAGAGGACCAAGATGCCCATCTTACCTCTGACACTTATTATCTGTCTGGTCTTGTCAAGACAGCTAGCCTCTTCAGGACTCAGTTTCTTCCTCTGTAAAATTAGGGTTTTTGACCTTCCAGCTTTAAATTTATTATTTTGTAAAGGACTCCACACTTGGTTTTAATGGGAAGCAGTATGGTAGAAGGGAAAGAATGCCAACTGTCATCAGATGACATGAGTTCAAATATCCCCTCTGGTGCTTAATAACCACTTCGCATTGGGTAGGTCATCTCTGAGCCTGTAACAGCAAATAGCATACCCAGGATGGCTGCTAGCATAAGTTCTTGGATCTGCTTTACTAAAGGAAAGCAACTTTAAAGGGGTCAGCAATCTTTAAACGTGTGTGTGTGTGTGTGTGTGTGTGCGCGCGCGCGTGTTTCCTTAGTTCAGGGGAAAAAGTCAGCACCCTGAACTTCAGAAAATACAACCAGACAAAAAATACAAACAGAGAAAATAACACAATTCAACAGACCAACAGACAGGGCTTCTAGCTGTCTGACCATTACATACATACAATGTTAGTTACCAGAGAGTGAAGCACCAGCATCTGAGTTTTCAAACCTGGAGGGGGGGGGGGGGGCGTTCAGTGGCTAGCCAAAGTTTCATCTGGCCATCACGCAACTCTTCCCATGAGTGAGCCCCAAAGCAAAATCTCACATTAGGGTATATAGCCTTCTTCAGGGTCAGAGGACATCACAATCTTTGTGACCCACTGCCTAATTACAAAGTGACAAAAGGTGTGGGCCTTCCTGAAAAACAAGCCTCCTCTAAATCATGCCTCTCCTGTTGGATTCCACTTGAGGTCTATTAAGGGGCAAGGAAGATCTTCTAATTCCCTTACCATTACAGAGCCTAATCTGTAAAATGAGGAGGTGGGTCTAGATAAACACTACACCCCTTTCTAGGTCTAGATCTATGACCCTATATAACCCTAATGTACCCCAAGCCTCACCGCCAAAGATTACAAACAGGTCAGATCATTTCTTTGTCCAGTCTCAGAATACAAAAAGCTGGGTGGAAATACATTGATATTCACATCCTGTAGCTACGCTTTGAGTCTGTATAAAACATAGTCTTTATTCCAATCAGGAGAATGTTCCCTTAGCAACCAAACCACTCTCTCCTCCCAACTGATCTGCTTACTTACTTACCTTAACTAGACTTGCCACTCTCAGAGATGGGATTTTTTCCAACCTACTTTCAATCCTGAAACAATACTCACTTTCTGTCTCACTGCCTATCCCCTTCAAAGACATTTGAACAAACAAGTTAAAGGATGGTGTCCCTTAAAGTATTCACCTTCAGTATGACATTCTGAAGCTGGACTACATAGGCTTCAAATGTACACTCCATTAGCCAAAAAAAAAACTATTTGGAAAACTATTTTATTATTATCAAAAATAATAGGTAGCATCAATGTAGTGCGCTAAGGTTTCCAAAGCAGTTTACAAACATCATCTCACTTGATTCTTATAGCAACCCTGGGGGAAGGTGCTGGAATTATCCCCACTTTTTACAAATGAAGAAACTGAGGCAGACAGAGGTTAATCAGCTTGCCGAGGATCATATAGCTATTAAATACCTAAGGCTGAATTTGAACTTAGGTCTTCCTGAGTCCAGGTCTAACTCTCCCTAACCACTGTGCAACCTAACTGCTTAAAGCCTGTCAACAGGAGAACAGCTAAAAAATTATAATATGTGCCTGTAATGGGATATGATTGGACCAAAAGAAATGACAAGACGAAGAACTTAGAGAAAAATAAGAAGATGTGGATCAAATGATACAGAGGAAAGCCTACGTACGCTAGACAGCAATATGCACAATGAGTCCAATATTGTTGGTCACTGAAACTGTGGGGATGAAGGAATGGAGGTGGAGAAGGGCAGCAATGAAGGATAACACCAGAGAGATCATATGGTATAGTGGAAAGAGACCAGAATTGGATTCAGATACATCTTGGATTCGAATCCCATCTTGGACACTTTCTAGCTTTGTGACCAACAAATCAATTAACCTTCCAGATCCTTGTCTATTTCATCTGTAACATGGGGGTGCTGGTACCTCATTCACAAGTAAAGGATATTTGAAAAAAAAACAGTTAAACTCACATTAATTGTAATGCCTAACCTAAATCCCAGAGAAGAGAGGATGAAACACACTCCCTTCGCTCAGTAGAGAGGTGGGGGACTGTGGCTACCCAATGCTGCATGTGCTTTCAGACGTGATAATTTTGTTATTCTATTTGGCAGAATCATTCTTCTCTGGTATACAAAAGGAGTTTCAAATGTGTTAGCGTTAAAAAAAAAAGGCACCAAATACACACACACACACACACACACACACACACACACACCCACACATATGATTCTTTATTTGTCTGTAAACTCTCAATTTGTTAACAAGGAAATTTTTCAAATTTCCAGATAACTTCCTTAATGCCTCAGCCAATTCTTGGGTACTTCCACATTATTAAAATACGCATATGATGATATTACCAGCCAGTAAGGAGCATGAATGTCCTGGGTTTCCCAGTTTCTCTAAACATTCTCTATTAAGGAACAATAAAGAATAACCAGGTATGGAGAATTGGACCTTTAAAGAGAGCTGGTTCTGGATAGTTGACAGCTGCACCCAAACTCTGCAATAAGAAATTCTGTTTATTTTTAGTAAGGAAAGGGAGCTCGGTAAATCTCTGCTCCTCTATTATTCTGCGAAATTTGAGACAGTATACTCTGTTGGTTAGTGTTTGGTACTAATGAGCTCAAGGTCATAGGTTCGTTACTGGCAAGAGCCCATTAGCTTTGAAAAGAACCCAAAGCCTTCTCTTTGCCCAGCCATCCTCTTATCCCAAGGTGAACTAGGCAGAAAATTGTAGCAGGACCAGCAGAGATGATCCTCACCAAGAGGCCACTTAACCACTTGTTCTACTGATGGGCAGTACAAGCAGCACAGTACCTTATAGAAAACGAGGTTTCAGGATGAGCCAAGCACCCAAGCAGGTAAAGACTACCAGCAAAATACGTCAGTGTCACTTGGGTCCTTAAGGTGCTAATAGTATTCAAATTCAGTCCAAATTCTAATTCTCTGCTGCTACACACCCCACACACACACACGCACACACGTGTGCAAGGATGTTTTGCTTTCATTCGCTTTTTTTTTTAATATTCACCCATCTTAACATTGTTCGTTTTCAGAGGGTGGGGGAGGCCACCATTTTACTATATTAATTCAGGCAGAATTCTAGAGTTGAGCGCCCAGCAGCCTTGCAGCTATCAGTGGAGTTATCATAACAAGATTACTTTTTCCCATAATTAAGAGTACAAATCAAAAAAGCTCCTTTTTATAGCTCTGGGGAGAGGGAGAGAGAGCTTTTTTCTGTGTGTTTTTTTTTCTTTTTAGTTCAGTGGATTTAAACAAATCTTCCAAATCACCAACCCAGAAATGAGGGGTGAGGTACCCAAATCACTCACTCTCATTCATTTGGACTCTTCTCACATCTGGCTTTTAAGGAACTATAAAATCATTCAAATGAAAGGATGAAAGAATATGGACAGAACAGCTTTGCCAGGACCTGGGAACTGATTTGTAAAACTGAAAAGGTGAGAGTGTCTATTTGATGCTGTCAACTAATGGCTTGTTTTAGTTATCTTATTTCTCACTGCCTGTCCTTGGACCACCCAGATAACAGAAAAAAACAGTTGCATTTTGCCAACAAAAGTTCAAACTAGTCTAATAATAATAGCTATCATCATCATTATTATGAGACTGGCTTGCTAGAGGGGGATGTCGTCATTTTAAATATTCAGAAGATAAAGTAAACTCATAGTTATATGCTGCCCTCTACACTTAATCAGCCCTGCTCCCACTTACCATTTTCCTTCTGGCCAATACTCCTAGTTGGGCTCAACGCTTTCATGCATCTGTGGGACCTTGAGTAAGTCATCTGACATGGAAAATGGACAGAAGGAGGACTCAGCATCAACAATGATGAAGAAGAAGGAGGAAGAGAAGGAGCAGGAGAAGAAGACAATGAATCTTTAGACTAAGTAAGTGAGCCTGACTCTGACTCCTGGGGAAATTATAGAATGAATTATTAAGGAAATGTTTGGTCACTACCTAGGAAGAGAAGCAGTGGGTATAAAGAGCAAATCTGGCTTTGTCAAGAACATATTATGCCTGATGAATCTCATTCCTTTTTTTTTTCACAAACTTGTTGATGAAGATAATACTCTGAATATAATTGACCTAGATTTTATCCAAGCTTTTGATAACAAGGTACTTCATATTTCTTCATGAAGAAATATGGACTAGACAACAATTCAATCAGATCTCTTTCAAACCGGCCACATAGCTAGACTCAAAGAGAACGTTGTCATCATGGCAGGAGGTCTTCAATGGAGACTCCAAGGATCTAAGCTTGGCCCTGCACTATTTAATATTTGTAACAGTGACTTGGATGGTTTGTCCATTAAATGTGCAGATGAAAAGAAGCAATGAGGAAGAGCTCCCATTGAATGACAGTTGGGCTCCCAAGGGATACTGATTAGCTAAAGCAATGGTGGTCAAAGTAAGGTCCAATGACGTCTTCAAGGTCCCCGAGACCTTTCAGGGAGTCCACAAGGTCAAAACAATGTTCATACCCATACATCATTTCTGTTATAGCAAATATCAACAAATGTGACAGATAAACAACAAGTCTTCAGCAAGTCCTTAGTAACTTTTAAAAGCGTAAAAGGTTCTGAGACCAAAAAGTTTAAGAACAAGTGGGCTAGGTAGAACATTTTGAAGCAAGAAAAGGAAGGAAATAGGCATTTGTTAAGTGCCTACTGCATGTCTGGCACTGCACTGTACAAATATCTCATTGAATCTTCACAACAACCCTGGGAGGTACAAGTTATTAACATCCACACTTTTCAGTTGAGGAGACTGAGACAGAGGTGAAGGGACTTGCCCAGGGTCACATAGCTAGTAAGTTTCTGAGGTCAAATTTGAACTTAGACCTTTCTGACTCCAGACCCAGAACTCTATCCACTGTGCCACCTAGCTGCCTAAATTGGGTTGAATCTAATAAAATTAAATTCACTAGTGATAAATGTAAGATCCTATTCTTGGGAACAAAAAAAAAATCAATTTTACAAGTTTGAGAAGGCAAAGATAGACAGTAATTCTTTTGAAAAAGATGGGGGAGTAGGTATGAAATGTGGGCTTCCAGCTCAATATGGGTTAGCACAGGGACGTAGTCACCAAAAATAAAAAATTCAGTGCAATCTTGGGACACATGAAGACAGGAATGGCCTCCAGGATTAGGGAGATGATAATACCACTATACTAGGCCCTGATCAGCCCTTTTTTACAGTGTTGGGTTCAAATATGCATGAATCAGATAACCTGGGGAGTGTCAAGAGGAAGAAGTCAAGATGGTGAAGGACACTGTTCTCATTTCATGAGGGCCAGTCAGTCAAGCAGCATTGATTAAGCTCCCACTATGCTCCAGGGCTAGGCAAAAAGGAATGGAAATAATTGGGTATGTTAATCCTGAGGGAGGGACCAGTGAAAGGGGAAACAAGGTCTTTAAGCACGAAAAGGGCTATTGCGTGGAAAAGTCTTGTTGCCTTTGGTGCGGGGGGTAGAACCGGTAGAGCTATGGGGGAAATACGGACTCCCCAAAGAAGCACATTTAGTTTCAATGTCATGAAAACCTTCCTCCCCAAGACATCTATTCCATCATGGAATCAGACTGTCCTAAGATGCCATAGTTTCCCTTTCCTTGGAGCCTGTCACATGATGCTGGACCAATACCTGGCAGATACTTCAGAGTGGTTGGGCAAGTTGAACTAGCTGGTCTTGAGGTAAGTTCAACTCTTAAATTCTGTGATTCTGACCTCTCTGAGCCTCTGTTCCCTCATTCTGTAAAAGGAAAGACTGTGGCGGGGTCACTGAGTCCCCTTTATCTCTGCTCCATTATTCTATATGCCCCTTCACCAGTCAATGGAACACCCTTTCCCTTCAGTCACAAGCACCAAGAAAAACACAGGTCTTCTAGAAGGACTTCATTTCACTTTTTGGATGACTTAAATTCTGGCCTCCCCCCAACTACTTTGCAGAGCCAGGGTATACGTGCATACAATGGGTATGTGACACTACATATATATTAGGAGCCTTTTTGATGCAATGGCTAGGTTTGATGAGCTGGGTTTTTTCCCCTTGTTTCCTCTTTGTTACACAGGATGATCCTCTGGGAGGGGAGGGGAGGTATGCATTAAAAAATGGAGATAATATAAAAATTAAAAATATTAATAGAAACCTTAAGTTGCTGCCTGAACTACATAATATGGAATATATGGTCTCTTCATGTGGAAATCCCTTTTGTCCCCCAAGCAACCATCTGTGGCTTCTTTCTGGACACAGACTGTGATTTCTGTTTGCATGTGAATGCTTATTTCTGAGTCCAGAGATTTGAACTAACTCCAATTCTGGAAATGATTTGGGCATCTCGCCCTGTTTATAATCTTAAAGCCCACAGGCTTTCCAAATGATACACCCAAAAGAACCTCTACTTGTCAGTCAGTTAGTGATAGATGTAAACCTACCCCATCACATATTCCCAGCACTGGCTTTGTCTTTGCTCACATGTCCACACATTGCCTATAACTACATTATTGAGTAAAACATCGGGATGAGCTCAAGTGCCAGCTGTCCCAAATCTAAAAATCTTACAGCCAGTTCTCACAGAATCATCAAAGGCTTCAGCTCCTTCAAATTTGAATAAAGTTAGGTCCCTGAGGACAGAGATTTATCGACAAGCACATTCCAATTCCAGTATGAAAAAATGCCCCCTAGAAAGTGGAGAATAGCCTGTCAGCTCCCTCAGGGCAGGGACAGTTTCAGGCATTGCTCTGCCCCCTCCACCCTGCAGCTCCCTCAAACAGAGTGAGGTGCCTGGTGTTTCTGTCATCTAGCATGGCGCCTCATCCACAGCAGACACCTCATAGAGGCTCATGGATTGATTGAGAAATACCAACCCAGATTCTATCCCCCTAATGCTAAATGAACCCATGTGTGTGTGATTACTCTGGTATGATGCTGCAGCAATGCGGCCCCCTTTTTCTTCCCCCACCATTTTATTCCTAAGTATATCAGGAAAAGCAGACAGTAGGAAAAAGTGAAGAAGAAGAATAGGGGAAAAATGACCTTATAGATGGGAAAGGTCAAATCTAAATAGATAATAAAAGTACAGAATTATGCACAGTGTATATATGGCTCTACAGAGATGCAAAGGGCCTCTAGGTGGCCCAGTGGATAGAGCACTGGGCCTGAAGTCAGGAAGCCTCATCTTCCTGAGTTCAAATCCAGCCTCACCTTCCTGAGTTGAAATCTAGCCTCAGCCAGATGTTGACCAGCTGTGTGACCCTGGGCAAGTCACTTCACTTTGACTGCCCCAATTTTCTCATCTGTAAAATGAGCTGGAGAAAGCAATGGTAAATTATTTTAGTATCTTTGTCAAGAAAACCCCAAAGAGCATCATGAAGAGTCTGAAAAATGACTGAAAAATGCCAGAAAGGCAAGCAAAGGGACTTCTGGGGGAGCAGAAACCATAAGCAAACCCTTCCAGTGTCTTTGCCAAGGCTTGGGGATTGGCTGAGTAGACTCCATCACCCAAACGCTAGATAAATCCATGGTAGTGAAGGATCTACATTTGACATTCTGTGCCCATAGACCAAACCACCAGCCCAGCCCCAACTGAAGGGTTACTATTCTCTGATCAGAAAGATAATAACAACTTGCATGGAGGTGGCCTTTCAAAGTTCCCGAACATCTTTATAATCAGGTGCTCATTAAAGTTAAGCCCCAGACCAATCACTCTGTGAGGCAGATAGTGGTGAGGTTATTAGCTCCATTTTACAAATGAAGTTTAGTGAAGTTGTGACTGGGGGGTCGTAGGCTCAAAGATTTTAAGCCGGAAGAGACCTTAGTGGCCATATAACTCAACCCCTTCATTTGACGCCCCCAAAAGTCAAGTGACTCATCCAAGGTCATATAAGGCAGTAAGCAGCAAAGTCAGATTCTGAGACCCAGGCCTCTTGACTCCAATTTCAGGGGCATGTCCACTGTACTCTTCTGCCTTTCTCTCTAGTGGGGAAAGAAGCACAACCGATAGCCCTTTAATTCAAGTCTGGAGGTCCTCACCCTCCTTCACTAACAACTCCAATCTCCAAGAGAGTTGGAGGTAATATTATTTCAAGCCATCGCAAGATTTTGAAATGGCAAGTTTCACTTAAGTATCCTAGTGTAGACCAAAGCTTACAATACTCTGGCAAGACTGTTCCAGACCGTGTCTTGAGTCCTGGGGGTGTAGGAGAGTTTGGACACTGCTATAGATAAGCATTCCATCGGCCTGGACCTAGAAAACATCGAGTCCCTAACAGTAATAACAATGAAATCTGCTACAGCTGCAGCACCTTAAGATTTTGTTTATTTGCACGATCTCAGTCACACAGTGATTTTCATGGAATTTCAGTACACACTGTAGGGGGATTTGATGTATAATCTGATAAATATGGTATCCTTAGGGTACTGGGACTTTATTTGAGATTTCACTCCCCAAATGAGGAGCTCAGCTACTTCATCACAGAGCATGCTGGGGCACCTTGTCACCAGAATGACTTGCCCAAGGCCACACAGTCGGGATGTATCTATCCTATGACTATGACATTGTATTTCCTAACAGCTTCTACTCTTCTCATGACAGCAGACCGTAAAGCCAAAAATGCATTTTTAAAATCAGCCTGCCATCATCTAATTCTCCAGCATCACCACACAGACTGAGAAGAAGAAATTAAGTTCTTAGAATTACAGTTTATTCCTGGTCTCTTCCTGGCATATGGAGATATCTATCATCTATCGGCATCAACCCAAGAGACGTGCTATATCTTTTCCAAAGAACATGGATCACAGAACACCTCAACAGCACATCAGGACATTGTCTTTTTACAGTCAACAGCCTCCTTAAGGAGAGAGGTATGGTACAAGTGGAAAGAGCCTCAGCTCTGGAGTCAGCGTTGCTGGGTTCAGATCTAGCTTCTGGCATTTTCATAGTTGTCTGAACTTCAGCAAGTAACTTACCCTCTATGTGGAGGAAATGAAATAACACTTGCAAAGAATTCCATAAACCTTAAAAAGTATTCTACAAATGCTAGCCATGACTTCTGAGGGCAATGGACTCTGTGATCAGGATACTGTTAATGGGCAAGGCCCAGATCTCACTACTTAAGTAATGAGATGTCTAGAACTCTGAATCGATCACTCAGAAGCATCTTTGTTTACTATCACCTTGTTTCTGGATCATTCAAGGAGCAAGTCATTCCATTATTTCATGCCAGCTTACCTTTCTTATCCATTTCAATTCTAATATTCCTTCCACAGTTCTTTACCACCTTCTATTAAGCTCCTCAGAGAAAATGTCAACAAGCCAGTTCACAAGGTAGCAGAGGGATGCTTTTAGTAATTTCACAGAATCCTTCCAAATCCCACAGAATATCACATTTGTGGGGTTCCTTTGAAATATAATTACCTTCTAAAGCCCAACCCAAAATACCTTCCCTCCTGTATAAAACCTGTTGTGATCAGCCAGATTGGTAACAACCTCTGCTCTCATCTCCCAAATTCATTTTGCCCCCCCTCTCATCACATCGTATTAAGTCAATCCACAAGCACTAACACTTATTACATATTAGGCACCATGCTATGCCCTGGGAAGACAAAGAAAAAGCCACTAGAATTCCCAGTGCTCTATCCACTGGGCTACCTAGAGGCCTTTTGCATCTCTTATCCTCTGCTAAACTGTAAGCTCTCTGAAGGCAAGGGCCACGTCTTCTGAAGTACACGTCTCCCACTGCCCAGCCTGCCAAGGGAAAGTACAAAGCATCCATTGACAGCAACAGCACAATTTGACTCTCCCTTCTCTGTCCATTTACATTTCAGTAGAACAGAATCACCTTGAAACTCAACACTTTCATGTTTGTCTCTGGAGGCAGCTTGCTCGTGGTAACCACTTAATAACTGTTTATTAAACTCAATTAAATTCTTCCTTTTGGAGTAGCATCTCAGCATCCCTTTTTCTTGTCTCTTCCCTTGGCTTCCTGGCATTTTAATCAGTGAGAAGATGAAGCATTCCTAAATATTCACCAGCATTTGTTTTTCCTGGCTTTTGACTCATCTTGGATTTGCTGACAGAAAAGTCCCTTTGCTTCTCCTTAAATAACCTGGGCAAAATTCCTTGTCCTTTACAGGTTGTAGTCCTTTTACGGATATTACCAAGCAACCTAAAGCTTTACAAGCTTATTTCACATAAATATAATTGCTTCCCTGGGGGAAAAGGAAACAGAGAGAAGAGTGTCTCAAATGGGGGTTTCACGAACAAGGGTGTTTACCTGCAACAGGCAAGTCTCACCGTCACCTTCTGGGCTTCAGATGCCCCAAAATTAGGTACTTATCTTCCTTTGTAGGCAGATGTGTCTTTTCCTTTTGTGGGTCGAGGAGTAATTACCATGTTCATTAATTCACTCTCTCACACTTTCATTCTCACATGTATTTACTTTTCCCTCCTCCAGCCCCTAATGTTGGGAAGTCCAGTGGTCTCCTGTGAGGCTGAGGCCCAACCAGGCTATGAAGAGCCATTCTTCTTTCATAATCACTGTGTCTTATATTTCCAGAATTGTTATAAGTAGTCTGCTCTAATTGCATGGAAATCGTTTTCTTAAAAGATTTCGTAAACAAGGAATTCCTCCTAATAGTACCTGGGCTTCATTATACATTTGTTTTCTTTTTTAAAAAATGATGTTTTATTTTTCCCCAATTACATGTAAAAACAAATTCTAACATTCATGTTTTTTTCTTAAATTTTAAGTTCTAAATTCTATCCTTCCTTTTCTTCCCTCCCTCCTGCCTGAGATGATAAGCTCTCTGATATAGGCTATACATATGCAATTCGGTAAAACATTTCCATGTTAACCATTTTGTGCAAGAAAACTTTTGCAAAAAAAAAAGTGAAAATATAGCATGCTTGAGTCTGCATTCAAACAACATTCATTCTTTCTCTGGAGGCAGATAGCATTTTTCATCATGAGTCCTTTGGGATTGTCTTGGATCATTGTACTGCCAAGTCATTCACAGTTCTTTATCATACAATATTGCTATTACTGTGTACAATATTCTCCTGGTTTTGCTCATTCCATTTTGTATCAGTTCATATAAGTCTTTCCAGGTGTTTCTGAAATCATCCTGTTCACCATTTCTTAGAGCACAATAGTATTCCATTCCAATCATATACAACAACTTCATCCGCCATTCCCCAATTGATGGGCATCCTCTCAATGTCCAATTCTTAGATTCCATACAAAGAGCTGCTATAAATATTTTTGTATAAATAAGTCTTTCTCCCCAACCCCAGACTTTTTTTAATCTCTCTGGAATACAGGCCTAGCAGTAGCATTGCTGGATCAAAGGGTATGCACAGTGTTATAGCCCTTTGGACATAGTTCAAATTGCTCTCTTCCTCAACCTCAAGGTTGGATCAGTTTACAACTCCACTAACACTGGATTAGTGATCCACATTATACATCCCTCTTCTAATTGTAAGGTTGTCCTTTCCCATTAGGATTTGGCCTGGCAGGTATTCCAATAAGCAATGGCAAGGAAGACCCCAAGAGAAACGGTCTTCAACAGATCGGAGATGCAACAGCTTCATTCACAAGGGAACATGAAGGCAAATCAGTTCTTTACCTTTCAAATTCCTATCAACTAAGTACATTTTCTTGGTTTAAGGAAATAGGGAGGTCTTCCTGGTCTTATGCTAGTAAGAACAGGCTCTGTTTTCTCAGCATGACATCAACTGAGTCACTTACTACAATATTGGAAAATCTCTAAGTTTCCTAGCCCCCAAATATCTGCAGCAATCACCTCAATAAGATTCTTCTTTGGTTCTCAAAGAGCCAAGTGCAAATGCCCCAGTAGCAGCAGCACCAGCTGCCATGGAGAGGGGTTGAAACAAAAAGACAGAACTCCCTCCCCCTCCACTTCCCACTCCTGGGAGTCTGTTCTGACTTGATGGTCAGTGATGTATAGCCATCAGAAGAAAGGAATACTCATCCCATCCCAAATCCAGAGTTATTCCAGCTGCACAAAATTAACCTCTAACGTCATGCTTGGTCTCCAACTCTCCTTCCAGATGGTGAGACGATTTTATATAAATATGATATTTTTTATGCTTCCCCCAAGCCCACATTTGTTCTTCCTGCTCAACAGACTACGGATGCAAAATCCTAAGGAAAAATTCATGTATTTGTCACTTGTCACTTGTCACTTGTCACTGCACTAAGTGGTGACAAGAATGAATGAATGTCCTTTCCATCTAGTACCCATTGAAACCCCTAATCAATTAAAGTGATTACTTACATACACCATGATGAACATGGCATTAAATATTTTTGATGGTCATGATCCATAGTATCTTCAATCAGAATGTTCTTGGGGCTATCATTTTTCCCTGGTTTCTTTCCCAGGCTCTTGGAGTCTTTTTAGGTAGATCAAAAGACATGATTAGCAGGAAATTGCATTTTTTTTCTTGCAGTTCTACAAAAGTAAGCAATTGAGTGAGACCAAGAAGATAAAAGATGTGCATTATCAGATGGGAAGGAAGGGAGGGAGCAAAGACAACTGAGTCCAAAGTAGCTGCTAATGAGATGTATCACTGGTCTTACAATTTGACAAAGTAAGAAATGTTGAACTTCTAAGCATGTTGAAATTCCTCAATGACTTAACTCAGGGTATTAAAATGTGAAATGAAAGTAGATCATAGACAGCTGTCTGATGATCAGCCAGGTGATAGAGTTTGTTAATTAGTTCACTCATTCATTAATCCCTTACTGTATGCTCAATACAGCACTGTCTGGGGATTCCCAAACCTTTGACAGGACTGAACTCCTACATGGCAGGTCTTCAGTCAGTATTAACCCCTCTGGACCTTGGTTCTCAATCTTCTACTCCAAGGGATAGTGCTAACTGTTTTCCACTGAAAGGTCAGAGAAATCCCAATCCAAATTAAGTAGAAAGTATGCCCCAAATCTGGCATGAGAAGACCAAGTTTGAAACTGAAGCTTTTTGAGCATTCTGTACAGAGGTACACCTACATCTACAGCCTAGTATGAGTACCAACAGCTAACCATTGATTGGTTGAAAATTACATCAATACCTCAAGGACTTGAAATTGGAGTGGGGAAATTCTCTGTATTGACACAAATCACAGTCCCTCTAAAACCCTGAGCTGGAGAGAATTGCCTCAGGCACAGATTGGTCATGTCCTTGCCCCATGATCACACAGTCAGAAGTGGGATTTGACTCCATTTCTTTTTGACTAAAAGTCAACCAATGTATCCACAACACCACTCAGCAACACTGCTGAAAACTATCAGCATCAAAACCAGCGGTTCAAGATGACAAGGGCCAAGTGGCTAGAATTGGGGGGTTTATTATTTTTTTCAGAGCTCTGGAATAATCAAATATTCTCCTTTAAGTGATACAATAAGTGATTGATAGTCATTTTACTAGGAGTTCTCTTGAGCTAAGCGTATTAAAATGCTACCAATCAAAGCATCTTTTTATTCTCTAACCATTAAGGCAAGAAAAGAGAGTGCTGAAGAAGAAGATAGTAGAGGAGGGAAAGCCTCAGTTCTAGAGTCAGAGGACCTGGGTTCAAACCTTGCCTCTGGTGCTTTCTTATAATTGTGACTTGTGACCAGTCCCAACCTCTCTGAACATCTGTATCCTCATCTGTAAAATGGACTGCATGGTTTCCAAGTTCTCTTCCAGATCCAGACCTAGGATCTTATGGTCCTTAGTTTGGAAAGGCTACGTTTCTGTCATGGGCAGTTAGGTGGCACCATAGTGCACAAAGTTCTGGGCCTGGAGTTAGGAGTATTTACTAGCTGTGTGATCCTGAGCAAGTCACTTAAACCTGTTTACCTCAGTTTCCTCATCTGTAAAATGAGCTGGAGAAGAAAATCACAAACCATTCCAACATCTTTGCCAAGAAAACACCAAAAGAGGCCACGAAGAGCCAGACACAGGCAGCAATGATTGAACAGCAACAACACTTCTGTCAGTGGAAGATTCTTTTTGAGATCCCTCATTCCCTAGACTCATCCTCCACTTTGCTCTCACTGCCCAGCTGTGCCACTGAGGGTAATGTGGGAAGCCAGGGGTATTCTAGAGCAGACGTCCTCCCCAACATTTCCACACAGGTAAAATCCAGCTCCTCCTTTCACATCCCCGTTTGAGGCTTCATTCTGGTATGGAACCCTAGTTCTGGCAAGTCCCACCAAGCTGAGAAGGCTTTGTTTATCACCAAGCAACAGATGATGTGTCTGTGGAGCCAGGAGCAGTCTAGCTAGCTCCAGGGAGCCTCTTTGGCAAGAAGCGATCCCTTTTTTGCCATAAAAATTTGTAACTTTCTCCTATGAACAGGATGAGTTGCTATCTAGGTGGATGGAGGTAATAATCACACGGATGAAATCACTGAACCCTGATGTTTTGAAGAAATAGGGTTAAAATGAAGAAAAAAAGAAAATCTCAACGAGGAATAACGCCAAAGGGAAACCGAAGTGGAGTGTGCAAAAAGAGGAAGGGCAGTCGCATCCTTGTCCCTGGGAAGGGTGTTTCAAGGCTGATCTTCTTTAGTCCTAGTTATAGGAGCTAATTCTCTTTCCTCACCAGCTGCCTCCCTATGTTAATGTCCTCTGAGACTGAGCAATCCTCACGGGGCCAGCTGAGGAACAGTAACAGCCACAAATTAGCTCCCCATCACACAGAGAGATCTGACTTGGAGTCAGGAAGATCTCAGCTCAAGTATCCCCTTGGACGTTCACTAGTGCTCTGACCCAAGGCAAGTCAGCTTCTCTCTGCCTCAGTTTCCTCAGCTGTAAGATGAGTATAATAATAATATCTTCCCCCAGAATTGTCGTGAGGCCCAAATGAAATATGTGCAAAACACTCACTAAACCTTGCAGTGTTGGGCACATGCACGATTTTCATTATCACTGAGGCTAGGACGGTACTTCGAGGTCGTGGGATCTGATCTCCTCACCTAATACAGTACATGAGAAAAGCAGGGCCCGGGGACACTAGACTTCCCACAGACAGTAGTTGGTTCAGTATTTGAAGTCCTCTGACTCCAAATCCAGCTTCCTCCAATGGCACCACACTGCCCAGCTTCATAGCAGAAGCAAAATCCTTCAGCCACTAAATATGGTTTACTGATCCCAAGAGACTAGAGAGAATCGCCTGTTACTTGAGTTCAAGAAATAGGCACTTTCTCCATGTATACTAAAAACCCCCAAGGGGTCATGTGGCACAGTGGACAGACAGCTAACCTCGGAGCCAGAAGGACTCTGGATCAATTCCTGCCTCTGACATATTTGGCTGTGTGACCCTGGGTGAGTCACAGCCTCTCAGTGCCCCAGCCACCTCTGTCACTTGCAGAGAAGGTGCTGATCTGTATTGGTTGCTGAAATGTCTTTATCTGGTAGCTCCCCATAATGATGCAATCACAGGTCCAGTCCCTATTCCTATCCCTTCAACACCCCTATCTTTGGTTTTCTTTTCACTATGAAAGTTGTATTTAATCTTTCAGCAGGGTTTAAGGGGGAAAAAAGCTTCGGTGGCTCTCCATGACCTCTAAAATAAAATACGAATTCCCTTGTTTGGCATTTAAAGTCCTTCACAAACTCTCCCCAGTCATCTTTGCAGACATACCTAACATGACTCTGCCTCATGCATGCCACGCTTCAGCCAAACAGGCTTCCTTGCTGCCCCATCAGTGCCATCCCATCTCCTCAGGGTCAAGTATGAAGGCTCTCCCTCCTTACCTCTGCCTCCCGATTTTCAAACTCCCTTTGAGGCTCAGTGAAGGGCTACCTAAAGGCTAACAAGTAGCTTTTCCAGATTCTCCAAACTGTTAGTGTTCCATTTCCCAAAATAGTTTGCGTTGTATAAAATTGCATACATTTACATATTCCCATTACTTTCCCTGACAAAGTATAAGCTCTCTGAAAGCAAGAACTATTTCTTCGGTTGTTGATTTTCAGTCTTTGTTTGCTCCACTCTGCCGCAGTCTACAGAAACCAAGGGAAACATTTAAATATGAAAAGCAAACAGGTATGTGACACAAATCTACACCATGGTGCCTGGCACACTGTAAGCAATGAAGAAATATTTGATGAATAGACCTGTGTGCTGAGGGAATGAAGGGTCCTCTTAGCAAGGTTTTACTTGATAGTATAGACTTTAACCTTAAGCCACTGGCCTGGAAACATTTCCTAAAAGATAACCAGTGTAAAACTAATGCTTGGGAAAGGTCAGTGGCTGTGCTCCTGGCTACACTGAAAGGGCTAGACGTAGACGCTATGTTCTGATTTTCTTGGCTTTCATGTCCCTTTCCCTTTCTATAGGCTGTGACCGACTGATGTTCCAGGAATCATTAATGATGGGCATCACCACTTTGCATTACTTACTTGAAAGCCAGATTAGATGTACTGATTTCCCCCAAAGTCTGTGATCTGAAGCAGTACATGGAAGATCCTTTTCTAGACAAGAGTTTATAATGAGCAAAATCTAACTTTCCTTTAGTTTCTGGTTGGGTTTTTTGTTTTCATCTAAAAGTATGCAAGTTTTCTACCAGGTCCTTTGGTCCCATGCAGTTAATCACACAGAGACTGCTTACTAATTTAATGCCAGGATAAAATCATCCTAAGTGATCAAGAGAACAAAGGCAGGTCTGAGTTGAATGTTAGCACCATTATACTTGGGATTCTGACTCTCCATCTTCTGAGCAGCGTAGGATGGGCTGGGCAGAGGGAGGCCAGTTACCTTTTTTCAGTCCTGTTGCCGCAGGCCACCAGCGGCTCACTTTTAGAAGATAAAAGGAATCACCTAAACCCATGCTTAGATCTGACTGCCTTCTGTCACACTAATAATTGGCACCAATATAATTTAGCTAACACAGAAGACAGGTCAGATGTGTCAAGTAAACTAAGACCCTTTGTGATTCAAGGAAGTTCTAAGGAATTCAGGGAAACTCATATTTGGTTACAATCATTTAGAGATTTCCCTATTTTTTGTATGTTTAATTTTCCTACCAAATTTCCTGAATGGGAAGATTCCTATATGTTAAGGACTTATTAGGCACTAAAAAAACATCTCAAAAACATGCTCTAATTTTGTACCCTGAAAATCTCACTCTTCCTGTTGGTCCCAAACCAGCCTTTATCTGCTCCGTGGTATGGACAGACTCCAGCTCATTCCTTTTCTTCTCAATGCGGCATAGCACAGACATTAGATTTGGAATTGGGAAGTGCTGGACTCTAGTATGGCCCCTGACATCTACTAGTTATGTAACCCTGAACAGATCACTTCTCCTCTGCAGGCCTAAGTCCCCTTTTCAGTAAAACATGGCTAATAGTGCCTACGATATCGTAGAGCAATAGACAAGCATTGCTAGTAAGCACTGACTACGTGCCTTTCAAAAAGAGATCGTTCCTGTCCTTACAGCACTTCCATTCTAGAGGGGGGGAAACAACACACAGATAAATGGGTCCAGATGAGATACGCAGAGAAGGAAGGAAGAAGACTATAACCAGTCAGGTTCAGGAGGCTGGAGGGACAGCAGAGGCCTCCTGGAGAAGGAGGCATTTCTGAAGACATCATGATTAAGGAAAACTAACAAAGGCCTCTCCCAGAAGGAGGGACTTCAGCTGAAATGGTAGGAAGCCAGGGAAGCTAATGAGGAGAGAGTGCATGGGAGACAGTGAATGACCCTCTCAGAATCAGGAGATGGTGAGTTTTGTACAAGGAAGATCAAGGAGGGGGGCGGAGCCAAGATGGAGGCATAAGAGCAGCAACCTATCGCAGCTCTCACATAGCCACCCCAAAATACCCATAAAATAGGACTCTAAACTAATCCTAGAACTCCAAAACACACACAAATATACTTTCTACTAAAGTCAGCTAGGCTACGAAGAACCATCTCAGCCCTGCGAGCCAAAACCAGCCTAACCTGAAACCGCGGCTCTGCCCCGGACATGGCTGGACCAGAAGAGCCGAGCCCCAGCTGGAGCTTTGGGACAGTGGATCTGCAGCAGTTGCGGCAATATCCAGAATTAGGTTAGTGGAGCTCAGCAAAATTGAGGAGAAAAGCGGGTCTGGCCAAAACGCCTCCAGGGCAAAGAAGCTGGAGGCATAGGTTTTGCACCCGCCTCCACACTGCCGCTTCAGAGCTCCCAGCCTGCAGACTGCAGGGGGACCAAGTGATCGTTCAGAGGCCAAGTGCTCTC
>CM053580.1:13801808-13826929 GCA_028627135.1 Pseudochirops cupreus | reverse complement strand
TAACTCAAAATTTCATGGAAATGAATGATGTAAACAAAAATAAAATTAAAATTAAAAAAAATAACAAACATAAAAAAAAGAGGAAGATCAAGGAGGCCTGAGTCACTGGATCACAGAGAACATAGAGGGGAGTAAGGGATAAAGACTGGAAAGACAGGAAGGGGCTAGGTTATGAAGGGCTTTAAAATTCAAACAAAAGATTTTCTATTTGATCCTGGTGGCCATAGGAAAACCACTGGAGTTCAATGAGGTGGGAGAGATATGGGTCAGACTTGCACTTTATGAAGAGCAATTTGGCAGTTGAATGGAGGATAGACCTCAGTAGGGGGAAAGCTGAGGCAGAGATGGACCACAGGCTGTAACAAGAGTCTGGGGATGAGGTGACAAGGGCAGGCACAGGGTGGGTGCAGGGCCAGAGGAGAGGAGGGGCATGTACAAAAAGTGTCAGGAAGGTAGAATCAATAAGCATTGTTTGGACACAGAGCATGAGAGAGTGAGGGAACAAGCAAGACATCTCGGTTGTGAGCCTGGGAGACTGGCAAGATTTGGGGATCCTCAACAGTAATAGGGAAGGTGGGAAGAGGGAAAGGTAACGAGTGATTTGGACAGAATCTACCTTTGTGAGCATCATTGTGAGCATCCAGCATAGCAATGTATGAAAAGCATTTAGAAAACTTTAAAGCATTAGATAAACCTCATAGAGTATTGGCATTGTTCTCATTTCTCTCTGATGTACAATGAAATTCAGATAGAAATGGTGCTCAGACAAGTCACTCAATGATGATGATGATTTTACATTAAATGTTCAGATCAGTGCACAGATAAACAGAAAGGTTGCTTTTATTTTTTTGTAATTTAAAAAATGGTTGGGAGGTCAGCTCATCTTCTACAGGCCCACTGAAAGCATCAGGACAAGGAAGAGGGGAAATACTTCACTTTTCCCCACATTGTTAATTTTTTAAGCTAGGTCTTTATAGTTTGAATTTTTACCTCCACAAAGTTTGGAAATTGAGAGTCTGCCATGATAACACCCACTAAAAGTCCTGTTTTTACATGTTTATGGGGCAACATCTCATCATATCTGGGCACCTGCCAGCAACAGTTGTTTCTATGGTGACGTTTCTGTTCTAGTACAACTTCAATGTTGAACTCCCAAGGATATTGGGGGTAGGGGGGGGGGTTTCCTCTGGGGATTTGATGTGCATGAGTTTATGAAGGATAGTGAGCTTCTATTGCATAATTCTGATTACTTGATTATGTTTTTCAGGGCATTCAGTAGGGGTTAAATTTTCACAACCCACAATGATGTTACGGGATTTCTACCACTTTTTGGCAAAAATTGCATCAATGAAATCCAGGATGGCCTTAGGCTTAACCTTCTTCAACCTGGTGGTGGCAACCATCTGGTCTTGAATCACCACCATTAACCCCTCCATTTCTGTCAACAAGTCCACATGACTTGATCTTCAGTCTGACACTGCTTTACTGACATTATTGGGTGAGCTCATGTGAACATCACCCATGAATTATAACATGAAGCACAGCATTTCAAAATCCAATCCAACAAGTTTGTCAAGTATCTATCACATGCTAGATGCTATGTTAGCTGCTCACAGACTGAGAGATGCAAAGGACCTTGGAAGGCATTTATTCAAGCCCTCTCATTCTACAGATAAATACCTGAGACCATATCAGAGACAGGAATAGAAGAGGAAAGCACAGGATGGTAGCACAGGGATGGGAAATGAGCAAACTCATGTTTCTACTGACCTACAAAAGTGGGTCAGTATGGCTAGACGCAAGAGCACAGAGAAGAATAATGTTTGGAATAAGAAGTTTGGAGAGACAGGTAGTCAAGGTTTAGAAGAGCCTTAAATACCAAACACAGGAGTTTATATTTAATACTTAAGGAAACTGAGAACCACAGGGGAGAGGGGGGATGGTGACATGATCACATCTGCACTTTAGTAAAAATCACACTGGCAGTTATGTGGTGCATGGGTTGGAATAGGCAGAAACTTGAGGCAGAGACCAAATTAGGAGGCTTCTATAACAGCCCAGTGAGAGGCGAGGACTAGGACTACCTAAGAGGAGAGTGGGCTGCTTCAGGAGGTGATGGGTCCCTCTCCTTGGAGGCCTTCAATACAGGTTTGATGGCCACTTCTCAGGTATGCTATAGTGAAGATTCCTTCCAGGTTAGGGTTGGAATTAATCACTGAGAGTTTCTTCAAACTGCACTTCTGTGATTCTGCAAATTAGGGTCTCTGATTTCATATGAAAATGGACAATCCCACCTCAGATATTTATTACCTGTGTAACCTTAGGCAAGTTACATAACCTCCCTGGGCCTCAGTTTCCTCATCTGTAAAATGAGCAGTTTGAGTTGGGTAACCTCTAAGGTCCTTCCCTACTCTGGATTGATGATCCTAAAGTCTTTAAAACTAGTGTTCTTTGCTTCAATGCTCAGCATGTAATGTGGGCTCTCCCATTAGGGTGTAAGCTCTTTGAAGGCAGGGGTGGCTTTTGCCCAGTTGTACCCAGTGCTGAGCACAGTGTCTGGTACACAGGACATGCTTCATTGGTGTTTGCTGACAGCACCACCCAGGTGAGAATGCTCTGTCTCTCATGTATTCTTAGAGCATTTTGTCTAGAGTTCTCCTCCTCCCCCCATCACTCTCTAGTCTGCCCTATACTCATTTGAGCATGTCCTATCCCCCACCCCAATGAACCCCTTGAGAGCAGGGGTAGCTGAGTTCTTGCAGAAAGAAGTCCCTGACCCCTTGGAGTTTCTGGGCTACTCATTCTCCTCATCTGAAGGATGACAGGGTTGAATTCAGTGATTTTCAGGGTTCCTTCCAGCTCCAAAAGTCTCTGAATTTATCACGATTCATTTTAATCATCCTCGGCCTTTTTCCCACCATCCACCAATCACATAAAAACACCTGTTTTCAGAGAAGTCTTCTCTTTGAGTCCCTGTGAATGAAGGAGCCAAACAGAGTCAATGGCTTAAAATACATTGTGAAAATTAGCCAGAGACTTGTTATGAGAAGGCCTGCTGATGTATCAGCTCCTGTTTTGTATGTCTGGTTCCCAGAGCTTCACACTGCCCAGAAGGCCAGGCTGTCCTCCACCTCTATTCCTCTGTTGCTACCCAACTTTCTGTCTTTTTCCTCTTTACTATTTTCTTTAAAAACATCCATAACCGCTTTATTCAAAGAAGGACACTCCCACATCCTGGCAAGAAGGCAAATCTTGATGAATCTAATCATGCTAGAGAACAAAAGAATGATGAACTCACTTGAGGGTGTCAAGACCGACATGATGCTTAGCCAGCCACATTATATTAGGGTCTTTTGGAAGAAGGATTTAAAGCAACAGGTGGGCAGTCCCCAGCACCTATGGAGGGCCCAGTGCCAGCAGAGTCTGTTAAGCTCTGTGGAAGACGACAAAGGAAGCAGGGTTAAACATGAACCTATGCCCTCTTCACATTCAGGATCCCTGCTCCAGAAGCTGGCTATCTAGGGTTACCTTTTGGAATCAGTTAAATTCTTTTAACTAATGCAAAAGGAAGCAAGAACTTACAGAATTCTATTTTAAGGTCCCTGTCTCTGGAGTTTTAGCTCTTATCCTTCATACACCTGGATTTTATGGTTTTAAAGAAAAATCAACATACTCTTTAAAAAAAGAAAACCCGCATGCAGTTTGTTGAAAGAGAAATTGACAATTTGCCTTTTCCTGTGTACCTACAGAATGAGAAGCAAAGCTCCCTGAAGGTGACTTCAGAGGTAATTGAATTCCTTGTGAAAACAGCCCAAAAAGGCCTGATGTGCCTCTCCGAGCACCCCTTACTGTCGGAATCCCCAGTCGCCAGCCTTGGTGACTAAAGGAATGGGGAATAAAACATGAGTCTGGAAGAACCATCCGCCCCCTCCTGAGGAATAGTCACCTCAGCCCTTCAATCCCAACCACATGAAGAAGCATCTGAAAGATACCAAACTAAAGAGATTGTGGAATTTTAGAGCCAAGAAAGCCCTTAGAGGTCAGATAATAGAACTTCCTCATCATAGAGTTGAAAAAGTTAAGACCTAGAAAACGAAATGCCTTGCCCAGGGTCACAAAGCTGGTTAAGTGGCAAAACTTAGAACCCTGATACAATACTTAATTTCTATTATGCCAGGCAGTGGCATGATCTGTGACTACTTCATTTCATGAGACCTATTTCTCCTTTTCCTCCCGAGAAGTTACTGACAACCACTAGAGGAGAGAAAAAGAATTGGCAAGGTTCTGGTACAGGGCAAGGTATTACTTCTGGTATTACCACATATTACACTGACCCAAGAGTCTGAATTTAATAAGTGGGTAGAAAGATATCCAAAGGGCAGGTATTCCTCATTTTATCTTATGTCAGACTCCCCATGCTCCAATTCTCTACCTTTAGGCAAGTAGACATGAGACCTCTGGACTCAGACCTATTCAAAATTGAACCCTATTTATAGTCTTGGGGGAGAAGCATCTATAGTAATAGGGTGGGGGGATGGAAGATCCAACCACAGAGACTTGAAGAAAACAGAAGGGGAGAGAGAGAGAGAAGGAAAGAGAGAAAGGGAGAGACAGAGAGAAGAGACAGAGAGAAGAGAGAGAGAGAGAGAGAGAGAGAGAGAGAGAGAGAGAGAGAGAGAGAGAGAGAGAGAGAGAGAGGAGAGAGGGAGAAAAAGACAAAGACAGAGAGGAGAGAGGGAGAGAGAGAGACAGAGACAAAGAGAGGGAAAGAGAGAGGGAGAGAGAAAGAGACAGACAGACAGAGAGGGAGAGAGAGAGAAAAACAGAATTCTTGCATTCATGTACAATATCTTTCTTACTGCTGCTCTCTGTGTCTGCTATTAAATGCTATCTAGAGCCTGACCCTCACAACCTCATCACTCTATGACAGATTCCAAGCACCTGTGTACCTCATTTCCTGCCTTAGAATTACCCAAGGCTGGTAGCCTGGCTTCCTGAATACTGATATCCAATCTATTAGATGCTAGCCTAACCTGACTGCCAGAGAACCTGTAACTTCTTTCTCTCATTCTAACCTAGACTTTCTACTTAAAATCCCATTGTCCACTGTCATCTTTGTCCTGGCTATGCTCATCTCCTGGATGCTGGAATATTCTGCCCATTCAGATCCCTAACATCTACCTGTTTTCTACTTATATGGAGGCCTTCCAGACTCAGTTTACCTGTGTGAAATTATTAATATGCTTTTCCTTTCCTGGATATGCTTATCTTTCTTTACAGTAGTCACATCCCTTTTTGCATCAGCTGAAATCCTGGGCATGATCTTGTTGTCCAACTCTCTGGTCTCCTTCAGACTCTTCTAATATAATTAGACACTATTCTGGCCTGTCATCCCCCTGCTTTCCAAGTCCCAAGCACTGATCTCTTGTTCCTCTTCCTGTGATCAAGGATGGATGAAAATGGACAGTGAGTTGAAGTGGGACTATTAGAAATTCCAAGCTCATGAGATGAATTTTCAGAAGTGACAGTTACTTAATTAAAAATAAATCAATCTGCAGTCCAGTGTGGGAAGCAAAAGGGGGCTAAGCATCTGGTAGAAGCTGCTTCCATGGCTCCCTTCCACTGAACGTCAGGACTCCTAGTGGGACCCACTAGCTCCATCTCTACAATGGCTTTCACATATTGCTTCTGCCGCCATCTGCTGCCGCACCTCACATCAGGCTCTCATCTCTTCTCATCTGGACTGCTACAACAGCCTCCTAACTGCTCTTCCTACTGCCAGCTTTTCTCCTCTTCAGTCTATCACACACCACTGCTCAAAGAATATTCTCAATGAACTTCCCTGATTCTGTCATTGTCTTTCCTCAAAAATCTTTATTGGCTATTCACATGCTACTGAACAAAATATCCTGGCATTCAAGAGCATCACAATTTGACTTTGGTCTAACTTTTAAGCTTTATCTCCTGTTACTGCCTTTCATGAGTTTCATATTCCAGAGAAATGGAACTGTTGAATAATTCTTCTTCTCATCTTGCCATCTCCCACCTCCATGCTTTTGCCCATCATCCCCGAGGCATCGAATGGACTCTCCCAACAACGTCTCTTTGTAAAAATCCCTTCCATTACCAAGAGTTGAGTCCCTGCTGGGTTTTTTATCCAATCCAGCATCAAGGCCCCAGTGATCCAGGAGTGGCTTTTGGCATTCAACCCATCAGTAGCTAATACAGGGATTTATTCAACAGCAATACTGCACTTGGATGCAAACTCAGTAATGCTACATAGAAACCGTGTTGAGTCTGAGCCCTCCCTCCCCAGAGTGCAGTCCCCCAGTATGTTTGGACTGGGTGTGTGGTATTTCTGTTCTGCCTATAATTTCAAAGTAAATATTTCTTTGTAAAAACTTTAAAAGGTCTCTCGCATCCTTCAAGACCCAATTCAGATGCTACATCCCCAAAAAATCTTTCCCAACATCCCCACTCAGTTAAAGTGATCATTTTCTCCCCAAATTTCTTCTACCACTTTGAACTTCTCCATTATACTCAAGGTGTCTCACTATCTTTGTATGAGGGTCATCTATGTGCCTATCTTTCCTGCCTATTGGATTGCAAATTTCTTGACAGTAAGATTTGGCATGTATCTACCATGATGTTCCCAAGGCTGAGCACAGTGATCTGCACATGATAGGTCACTTAAAAAGTCTGTTGAATAATTATTTGTTGTTGTTCAGTCATTTTTCAGTCATATCTAACCCTAAAACCCTATTTGGGGTTTTCCTGGCAAAGATACTGCAGTGATTTGCCATTTCCTTCTCCAGATTATTTTACAGATGAGGGACTGAGGTAAACAGGGTTAAGTGACTTGTCCAAGATCACACAACTAGCAAGTGTCCGGGGCCAGATTTGAACTCATGAAGCTGAGTCTTCCTGATTCCAAGTCCAGTGCTCCATGCACTATGCCACTAAATAAGTGATCTTGGGCAAGTGGATAAGTTCTTCATCCTTGGGCAAGCTTAGCTAAAGGGGATATTTTATATAAAGACAGGGTTTGGGTTTTTTTGAGGACTTAAAGGTATTATAATAGCACTTTACTAACATCCCCTACCGGGTACAAAAAAAATAGTTATTTTTTGTTACTCTTTAAAGTCAACATACAGATTTTTTTAAAAGTAAATTCTAATGGAGCATATGATTTCACATACATTTGCTTATATATTCTTGTTTCTATATGTGAATGTTTAGAGGATTGTTTAATAGTTACCCATTACAAAATAATGTTTAAATTATATACATATATTTTATTACCTATATAAATACACACATATGTATCTATATCTATAGATGTAGATATAGATACAAAGAGTGAGAGAGAGATCTCCCCTAATGAATTAGCAGAATCCTGAGTTCATGGCACATAGAATTAGAATTGATCTTAAAAATGCCCATAGACAATCATCTCTTTCTGCAAATAAGGAAATTAAGAAGTAACTTGTTCAAGGTTACTCAGCAATGGCGTACTGATCGGAACCAAGATCCTCTAACTCTCAATCAGTGTTCACTAAGTATGTCAGGGATGGCTCCGTTACTATGATTTCTCCACTATTTTCCCATTAGCCCTCTGTTCACCTAAATCTTGATGTGACTATTTGGGCAACAGTCCTGCAAAAATGTCAGAAATTGTCACCTCCAACTAGAGGAGTTGCTTTTCTGATCCAAATCACAAGCTATAGATGTAATATATTTCCATACACACACACACACACACACACACACACACACACACACACACACACTTTTTTTTTTCTTTAGACTGGAATATGAGGAATGTAAAAGGTTCAGGAGAAAGCAGAATTCAGTCAAACTGGTTTCTCCCATCCCCTGAAGAAGCTTCATTGTATTCTGCTCTCAGGCAGTGCTGCAGCTTCATATGTTTATTTTATGAGTGTCTTTTTGCTTGGAAATAATCAGAAGAGATATTAAGTCTGTGGTTTCCACATATGATCTGTGTAAATCAGAAAATAACTTCCCACCCATGGAGTAAGCATTATCATCAGTGTTAACACTAGGAGCTCTCCTAGGTGCTAGCAGTACAAAGCGAGCCAAGAGAGTCCTTGTTCTCTTACAATCTTTCTCAGGAATAAGGGGTTCTAGCCAATTAAAAAGGCAAAATACCAGGGCAGACATTCTAAGTAGGCATAACATTTTCCTGTAATCTGTATATCATATTTAAATGCAATAGTGACAATCCTTCTACACACATACACTTATTCAACTCTTTATAAACATAAAATATGTTCTATTTTTACAGTCTTTTTGGTTATTTGTATATTAAAATGTCTGTGCTTGTTGATGACTTTTACATTCATATTATGAAGAAAAAGGTAAATGCAGCCATGTCCCACCCCCCAAAAGTCAAAATAGAAATCAACAAGAAAAGCATACAGTCCACATGTCTTCAGTATATCCTAATGGATTCAGACAGTGCCTTAAGTCATACTGGGGCAATATAAATGTTGCAAGGGAGGCAGTTACTGGTGGGATTTGGTCACTGGCTAACAGCTAGAGTTTCCATGTTTCTTTCTTACCTTCTTGAGATCACTGGATTTAGATGCAGAAGGAGCCTTAAAGAGTTCAGCTAGTCCAGTCCATCATACCCCTCATTTTACAAACTTAATTCAACAAGCCTTCATTAAGGCATCAACAATGTCAGGTACAGGGACACAGAGACCAAAATGAAAACCAATCCCTGCCTTCAAATAGCTTTGTTTTCTAAAGATGTTGGTCTCTTGAACAGAGAAGCTCTTCAAAGTGAGGAAAGGAACCCTCTCACTTCTATTAGCTACCCATAGCAATTATCACACATAGCAGTGTGGATGGTGGAAAGCACCTTTAGACACTCTCAAGTTCAAAGTCCAATTGTTTGAACCCAGAAAACCTTCAGACTCACATAAATCCTTCTGTCTGTCTGGCAAAGAGAAATATTGAAAATACTGCAAACAGTTCATGTTACCACATTACTGAGCAGCCATTTCCTCTGGAGTTAACTCTAGCTAAGATTCATTTGTTGGATATTTTCCAACCATGAGGTGAAAACAATCGATTAGGAAGAAACATTAAAACTCCAGAATCAAATTTGTAATCACTTATTAAAGAAGGGTTTTGGAAAACTAAATAAATCTGGTTCAGGGCCAAACCAGAATTACTTACTGAGTCATGATCACCATTTTAGGTGACAGTTATATCGCTCTTTAAGTTTATAAAGTATTTTACATATATTAACTCATTTGAGCCTGACTACAGGCATTGTTGAGCCCATTTTACAGAGGAGGAAACTGAAGGTCAGAGAGATTAAATAAATATCCCTACATTCACTGCTTTAAAAAAGTGTCAGAGACAGAATGTCTTGCCTGACTCCAAAGCCAGAACTTCCTGTTATACCAGATTGATTTAATCTGAGGCAATAGGCAGTTCTCATATTTATTACTACTACCAATAATAACAATTCTTAGTTGCATAGCACCTTATACATGTCAATTGATGAGAGATGGCCTAGTGTCATGGAAAGAACAAGAGATTTGGAGTCAAGCAAGATACACATGTCAAAGCTGTGTCTTATTCTATCCTTGTGACCGTGGTTGAGAAGTTCAGCATTCCTGAATCCCAGGTTCCTCCTTGTCTATGAAACAAGAGTGAGAACACAACCATGCACAGCCCTCCCTCACTGACATGCTACATCATTTAGAGTCTGGTTGTTGTTGTTATTTCAACCTCATGAAGACAATGGGTAGGAAGGGGCAGGACCATCAATTCTTCAAAGCTACAGGTAGGTGGTGCAGTGGACAGAGCATCAAGCCTAGAGTCAGGAAGATCTGAGTTCAGATCTGACCTCAGACACTTACTAGCTGCATGATTCTGGGCAAGTCACTTCACCCTGTTTGCCTCAGTTTCCTCAACTGCAAAATGAGCTGGAGAAGTAAATGGCAAACCACTCCGGCATCTGCCAAGAAAATCCCAAATGGGGTCATGCATAGTCAGACATGACTGAAATAAGTGAACAACAACAATTAAGATCATTAATAAGGATTCCTAACTTCAAGTCTAGAGTTCTTTTGCCTAGTAACCAAAAGGCACCTCCATATTTCATGTCTTTGCTCATCTACAGTAATCTCCCTTTCAGAGAGAATAGGAAGAACCTAAATGCCGTGTAGATTTTCCCCAAATCTTCATTCCACCCAATAAATATAGGATAAGGCATCCTTGGAAAGAGGCAAGAGGTCTTCCAAGGCAAGGAGATATTCTACCTGTGAGGAAAGTAGCACAAGTATTACTATCCCCATTTTACAGATGAGAAAGCTGGAGGTCAAAAAGATTAAGTGAAGCAAAGGGTCACATGGTTAAAGAAATACAGAAGCTCTGAGTTATTGCCTCTAATCCAAGCTGAACCAGAATCACTCTACAGCAACCCAAACCAAGAGGTTACCTAGCATCCACCTAAAGTCCTTGGGCAGGGGCAGCCAATTATGATCGAACAGGGTCTATTTTATTTAAGATAGCTCTAGTTGAGAGAGAGCTTTTTCTTATACCAAGATGACAACTGATGACTGATGGTGATGAAAGGAAATTATTGGGCACTTTAATGTTTGCAAGTGACTCTACTTATGTCATTTTATCTGGTTCTCACAACAACCCTACAAAGTGGGTGTTATTATTATCCCCACTTTACAGATGAAGAAACTAAGGCTTAGTGACTTAAGTTACTTGCCCACTGTCGCATAGCTCGTAAGTGTCTGAAGCAGGATTTGAACTCATCTCCTTCCAGTATTCTGCTTTGCCACCTCGCTGTCTTCCACCACCTGCCTCTCAGCAGCTTGCACCCATTATCCCTAATTTGATTCTCTGAGACCTCTTTGCCTATCATAACCCTTCAAAAGCTCTGAAACAATGTCTCCCCCTCCCACACTAATTCTTCTCTTTGCCAAGCTAATCGTGCCCATTTCCACCAACTGAGCCTAGAACATGTAGCATGGAACCTGGTCCTCCCACTCCTCTTTGCCCTATTCTGGACACGTTACAGTTGGTTTGCATCATTCCAAAATGGTGCCTTCAGAATTGAAGCCAATATAGTGGAGAAAAACTGGAAATACTGACTCACTCATTCTGGGCACTATCCCTTTCAAATTAAATGAAAGCAGGAGCTTTTCTGGCTGGAATGTCACATCAGCACACGTTGAACTTTTAGTCCAATAAAAACAAAGTTGTTGTTTTTCCACTCCAACACTCATCCAGTCACACACACACACACACACACACACACACACACACACACACACACACACACACACCCTCAACTTGTGATGCTGATCATTTTCAACACAAATAACATCTATTCAAGTTTTGTTCGTCCCTATTAAATTTCTTATTAGATTTTGTCCAGATCTTTTTTGATACTGACTTGGAAAGCCAGTGTATTAGCTATCTTCCCAAGCTCCATGGCATCTAGAAATTTGATAAACATTGCCTTTCATGGCTTCATAAAAGTCACTGATAAAAATCTCGATAGGTATAATGCCCCAGACAGATCCTAAGGGCTTTCCAAGTCAATTTAATAATCATTTATTAAGTGCTAATTAATGACTATTCTTTTGTTTTGATAGGTCAACAAGTTCCAAATCCATAAAAAGGTACTATCCTTTAGCCCATGTCTCTCCACCATATTAGCAAGTGAGACTTTATCACATTTTATTAAGCCTAGTTAAGTGACATTTGTAGCACATACACAAATATATATGTGTATATACATTCTTTCAAAATATATGTGTATATAAACATTCTTTAAAAATATAAATAGATCAATGAGTTTTTAAGGAGCACCATTGGTGTCTTTAGTGAATTTCTTCTCCCTTTACTCATCAGAATTATTTTTTATTTGTTTTGTTCTTGAGAGTTAAGAGAGCAGCTTTATAAGAAATCTCATTTTCCAGAAGAATATCTGGCCATTGAACCCTATCCAGTTTTTCTCTTAACACTGTGAAATCTGTTCTCCTAAAATCTACAGTGCACATTAAACGATGCCCATATTTTCTCTCCTCTATCATTCACACTGTGATAGAATGATCGTTTGTCCCCAAGATTCCTGTCATTTCCACTTCAGCAACCAGACTTTCCTTATCAATGAAAAGTAGATTTTGAGTAATAATACCCTTGGTCACTTTTTCTACCTTTTGGAAGATGAAATTTTTATTGAGGAAAGTCACAAAAATTTTAAAGATTTTTTTTTGACAGAGAAAGAGCTTCTGAGGCTATCCATAGGCCTGGAGTTTCCTATCAATGCAGTATCTATGCCAGGCTTGTGATGCTTCCCCACTCTTCATCCCGTTCCTTCTCCTGCCCAGATGATCTGGAGTATTCTTGCACCACAATGAAAATGCTTTCCACCACATTCTCCACTTTGAATTCCTGGATTTTTCTTTCCTGGGTATATTTGCTCAATACAAAAATGCTTATCCCACTATCCCCTATTTATCTGTCTTCTTTCTTTTGAAAAAGGAATATCCTTCCAAAGTCATTCTAGACACGAGCTCCATCCAACCACCTCTTGGTGAGTGGCTCCTATAATATCAAAGGTGTCTAAGACTTGCTTTACACTCTCTAGTTCACTCTTTTTATTTGGTCAAGAGCTGATAAGCAAATTCTTTATTCCATAATTGCACATAACCACCCACGGCATTTCTTGCCCTCTCTTCTTGGAAGTCTCTTACTAATTACCATCCCTCTCCTCACTATTCTTCCTGTTACTTCCTACAGCACAAGGCTTGACAGATCTCTGTAAGTAGGTCTTCTTCCATCGCTCTCCCTTTTCAGCTTAAACTTCTCTAGATGAGATTTGTAATAACTCAAGGTAATATGTTTATGCTATCCTCTGCTAGGGGTTCTCCATTTATAGTCAATAACAAAATCAATCTTATGTGACTCAGTTGATCAACAAGCATTTACAAGCTTAAGATGTGCCAGGAATGGTATTAAGTGAGTGATGAAATGAAAAAGGGCAAAAATATGAAGAGGTAGTTTTCAGAGGAAGAAATTAAAGATTTCTATAATCATATGAAAAAATGTTTTAAATCACTGTTGATTAGAGAAATGCAAATCAAAACAACTCTCAGGTACCACGTCACAACTATTAGACTGGCTAACACGACGAAACAGGAAAATGATAAATGCTGGAGAAGATGTGGGAAAATTGGAACACTAATGTATTGGTGGAGCTGTAAACTGATCCAACCATTCTGGAGAGCAATTTGGTACTATGCCCAAAGGGCTATAAAAATGTGCATATCCTATGACCCAGTAATACCATTACTAGGGCCATATCACAAACAGATCATACAAGTGGGAGAAGGACCCATATGTACAAAAATATTTATATCAGCTCTTTTTGTGGTGGCAAAGAATTGAAAATCAAGGGGACACCCATCAATTGGGGAATGGCTAAACAAGTTGTGGTATATGAATGCAATGGAATACTATTGTGGAGGAGCAGACAGACTTCATCATAACCTAGAGAGACTTATATAAACTGATGCTGAGTGAGGGAAGCAGAACCAGGAGACCATCATACACAATTCCAAACTCATCGTGATGACTGACTCTGATAGACTGGGCTCCTCTCAGCCATGCAAGGTTAGAAGACAACTCCAAAAGACTCATGATGGAAAGGGCTCTCCACGTGCAGAGAAAGAGCTACAGAGTCCGAAGGCAGACGGAAGCAGACTACTTGTTCTGTCCCTCTTTTCTGTTTTGTTTGGTTTTGTTTCTTCTTTCTCATTGTTCATTCCATTGGTTATAATTCTTTACAACTTGGCTACTGTTTAATGCAAAGGTATATGTAGAACCTATATTAGATTGCATGCTGCCATGGGGGTGGTGGGGGAATCTGGAACTCAAAAACTTGGGGAACTGAATGTTGTAAACTATAAGTAAATCAGTTGGAAAAGGGGCAAAAAAGACATGTAAATCCTAAAGAATGGCCTGTAATGCTCTCCCACCTCCCCCCGCTTCTCACACCCAAGCCTCTTACCCAGTCATTCACTTCCCAACTCTCAGTAGTTCTGAAGGCTCTACTCATGTCTGGAGCCTTGTAATGGTTTCTTTTTTCTCTAGTCTCCTTCTGATATGGTCACTTTCCTCTCCATGAATTCCCCAGAGATGGGTAGCACTTGTCAGGCTGGCTACATCTCGGAAGATTCTCCCTTATATTCTAGATGCACACCCCCAAGCAGCCTGCACTTCTCTTATTTATGTCAAATTAACAGATAGTTGCCACAATACCCTTCACCAGAGTCACAACAATCATTACTCATTCTTCCTTCTTCACTCTTCTGGTACAGGCTGACACTGCTTCTTCACACCCTCTTTCATTTCCTCCTTGAAACATTTTTTTTCCTTTTCTTTCAAGGAGCACTTCATTTTTCCTGACAGTCTATAGAATGGGAATTCAATCATCTGGCCCTTTCACCTTCTCTAGGATGGAGCCCAACTTCAACTTTGTGTCTGCATAGTTGTTACTTGATACCAGCAGAAACCCAGACACCTCTGCAGGTCACTCTACAGCTCCACATACTCTATGATCCAGAGACCCCAGCCTCCCTGCAGCTCCTTGGATCCCTCCCCCTATCATCCTAAAGGGTGGGCTCTCTGAATTAGTCAGTTTCAGAACTGGAACTCAAACCCAAACTTTTCAATGTCAATGTGCCTTCTATACTTACGGGGGGGGAAAGGGGAAAAATCTCTTCTTTTTGCATTAGACCCTGAAAAACGTATCTTTAAGAATTGCATTTAACATAGCCATTGGATGGCTAAGAGCTGTCGACAAGGAAGGCAGGGAGTCCATCAGTGAGCTGTGAGTTCCACGGTTGAATCCAAAAGTAGGAATATATCCACTTGTCTCTTCAAAGTAACAAGCCTTGGTGGTCAGACCATCCATTCATTCAACCAACTCATATAACAAGAAATATGGGAGATATAAAAAAAGAATGGTAACAACCATAAAAATGAAAAATTTAAAAGCTGGTACTTATTAAGTACCAACTGCATGCAGAGCCAGATACTGGGGGAAATATAAGAATTAAATAAGATTGAATTCTTTCTCTTATCAGCCTAGTTGGGAGATAAGACACAAATACAGATAACTATAATGAGGTGGGTCAATGGACCTGGAGGGAGAAAGATCTGAGTTCAAATCTTGATTCAGCCACTCAGTAGCTGTGTGATCCAGTTTCCTCATCTGCTAAATAAAGATAAGGATAGCACCTCCTTTCAGACTTTTGAGGATCAAGTCAGGTAGCACATGTAAAGCACTTTGCAAATCTTAAAGCACAATGTAAATACTGCCATTATTGTCATTATTACAGTATTACAAGACAATGCATTAGGAAGAAGCAAAAAAAAGAAAATGCTACGTGGAATAAAGCCCAGGTTCCCGTTGAACCATTTGCTTCCTTGTATTTCTTCGGAGTCTGCCTAGCAGCCTGTACAGCTTTGCTAATATGTTCTTGTTTGTTTTGGAGGCTTTGGTTGTGCAGAGGCTGAATAAAAGGACTGGAAGAAAGCTTTAGGCCAGAGACAGGAAAATCACTGGCCCTAGGAAACCTGGTCTCCAACCAAGCAGAGAGACAGGACAGAACTCAGAGGGAATGAGGACTCATTTCTTATGGGGACAAAGCATTCCACTTGGGATATTTCCAAATTTTGACCCTCAGAATATAGCATCCATTTCCTTTCTCAAATGGAATGCACAACGTATCCATAAGACAACAGGGAAATAGCAGAAGTGAAGGAGAGAAGGAGAGAAGAAAAAAATAGGAATATAATCAGATCTAATAAAAAGAGAATTAAACTGCAAAATGAGAACTGAGCAATGAGACTAGGAAAAGTAGCAATGAGTATAGGAGGCACTGAATGAATGAATGAATGGCAAAATAAAAGTATAAATTCTGCATAATGATGGGGGAGGGGCTAGTCACACAGCAAGGTCCACCTGGAAGAGGTCCCAGACTAGGGAGGATCAACAATTAATTAACACCACTCTAAGTCTACTTAATGGATGAACTCTAGAGTTGCTTTTCTTTGCAAAATTTTTAAATGATCCTGAGCTCTTTGTCTAATGTGAAGATTAACTAGCTAACAGTGACAGCTCTTGACAGTAAAAATGAAGGAATACGTCCTGTTGGACTCTGTCCTAATTAGGCTGTATCTGGAGTACTGTGTTCCATTTTAGGCACCACATTTTGGGAAGGAAATGCATGGGCTGGGGAGTCTCAAGAGGGCAATGAGACAGGTGAAGGACCCCCAGAAGATGCCATGAGAAGGAGCAGATGTTTAGCCTAGAAGATTTAGCAAGAACTCAAGAGCTATCTTCACCAACTTGAGGGGCTGCTGCATGGACTTGTATGGAGCCATAGAGGTGATGCTTGTCAAGTTGCTAGATGCCATGGAACTGGGAGGATTGTTAATACTCTGATTTTCCAAGGCAGGATCAAAAAAGACCTTGACAGACTAGAACTCTTCCCAAAGCACCGCAAGTCCCCCAGCCCTTCCCCGGCTTGCCACCTGGGTGTCATCCTCCATCATTCACTCGCTCTGCCCCATTTACCCAATCTGTCATCATATTTTACCCTCACATCCTCCCCTCTCTACTGACACAGACACCACCCAGGTGCAGGTCCTCATCACCTTCTGCTTGGTCTGCCTGTCCTTACTCCACTCAGCTGTCCAAGGGACCTTCCTAATGCACTGGTCTAACCACATAAAACCCAGGACTCAATCAACTCTAGTGGCCCCCTCTAGGATTGAATGTACGGTCCTCTTTGAAAGCCCCTCAAAACCCAGTCCCTTGTTTCCTTTCCAGGCTTCTTGAAACTTATTCTCTTCCACATACTGAAATCCAGAGATGCTGGCTCCCTTGCTGTCCCTCAAACACAACAATCTCTGTCATTGCGTGTCTCCCTAACAAGGCCACAAAGGAAGAATGGGAGAGAGAGACGGAAAAGAGAGAGGGAAGGAAGGAAAGAAAGAAGGAAGAAAGGAGGAAAGAGAGGGAAGGAAGGAGAGAGGAAGGAATGAAGATCCATGAATATAAACCTGCAGGTAGTTTTATGCCATATAGTATCAGCTCTTATAGATATCATTATATTTTTGTGGGACTTGGAACAAAGTAGGTGTTTAATAAACGTATGTTGAAATAATTTAAACTAGAATCAATTATAGGGATTATGCCTTTTTCAACATGGTCACACTGTGTGGATTCATTTTGGCTTCCTTCCTTCCTCCTTCCTTCTGTGTTTATTTTTTTCAAGGGTTTTATCTTTCTTTCTCTTGTTTTTAAATTAGGGAAGGGAGTCAGGAGGAAAGAACTTGGCAACAATGCTGCCCCCCAAAAGGCCCACTGGAGTCCCCATTGGAGCATTTAGTGAAATGCCCTGAAGAGAAGAGAAGGGAAGGATGTTCAGAAGGAAGCACAGGCAAGAACAGCTTTGCCTTATGTAAAATTTATTACATAGTTGCAAAAATGATCAGCAATAAATGGTGGCTCATGATGCCCTGTAAGCCTCCTTCTGTGTCCTCCTGTATGCTCAGGAATGCTGGTTCTGTGCTGGGCTCCAAACAAAGTCCATTTTGTGTGGTTTCTAATTCCTGATGGGTAACACACTCCTGGGCACACTGTAGGCATTCAATGACCGCCTGTTAAGTCAGTGCTTATTTTTTGACATTATTTGGGATTTTATTACTGTGGAAAGTCAAATAGGAAATGGGAAAGGAGAACTGGGAGGAATGAAAGGGAAAGGACAGGACAAGGAGAAAGGACAAGAGAAAACAAAGGCAAAGGGAGAGAAGAAAGCAGAGACTTTGTTCACTCCCCCATTCATCTTCCTTCCCGTCTTCTCACATCCTGTGCCTGACTGGAAAAGGAGGCAGAGTGAAGGAAGTGGAACCATTAATCTCATATACATGTTGGCTACAGCCAGGTTGTTGTAAACTGAAGGGGAACATGGCAAATTCATGCTATAAACCCAGGAAAGCAGGTTCAAAAAGACAAGGAAAAGAATGAGATGAGTACAACTATTATCTTATACTTCAAATACCCATCTTTCAGAGTGATTTAAATATGTACAGCCCTTGACAATCCCCAAGAGCATTTAGTTCCAGATTTCTTAATTTCCTCTTCTTATGGTCTTGTCTGTCTAGATTTCTGAATATTCACACACGTCAATGGGAGGCAATGTAAAACATTACAAAAGAAGCAGAAATGGAGGCCATCAAGGAATCAGGAAAAAAAGAAGGCACTCAGTTCAACGATGCCATTCAATGAACATTTATTCAAGATCTATGACAGACAGTTCTCCCTTTGCTTAAGTGGACCATTTGACAGAACTCTTATGTAAAGAAATTTTTATGTAATGTAAGGGATGGAGGGAGAGGGGAAGGAAGGGGGCTATAGGGTTCAAGGAGACAAGAGGGGCAGGACAGAGCCAGGAGAGGACTGGCAAAATGCAGGGGACAGACTTGAAGCCCCTGAGCATGGGCAGATGGAAGACGGACACACAGGGCCAGTCATGCAGGTGGGTGGGTGGATCAGGGCAAAGGTCTCCTCTCTTGGTGCTGGAGATCTCAAGCCAAGCCCCTGTCTAGTGTTCTTCTGCTTTCATTGGAGGGTAAGGGGTTTTTTTTTGGGGGGGGGGGGGGGAGTCAAGAGAGCTGGAAGGCCACAGAGCACCAAGCAGAGGGGCAGGAGCAGAGAGGGAGCTCACAGTACTATACAGTAAAATTAACATAGGTGGTGTTTTTTGGAATGCAGCGTTCTTCAGAATTATTTACATAAAGACATATTTGCTAATGCAAAGTGAGAGCTGTCAATGCATGCAAAGCATGCTGGTGGGCACTAGGTTATAAAGACAAAAACTGAAATATTCCCTGCCCTCAGCGAGCTTACATTCTCCTGAAAGGATGCAGCAAGATACAGCACAGAAGGGTAGATAGAAAGTAACTTCAAGCGGGAGCCAATACTAGCTCACCTGTGAGGTTGGCAGGACAGAAGAAGGAAATAAGCATTAATATTGTACCTACTATCTGCCAGAAACTGCAGTAAGCAATGTACAAACATTAACTTATCTTATTTCATCTTTCCAACCCTGCAAGGTAGGTACATGGTGGTATTATCCCCATTTCACAGTTAAGGAAACTGAGGTAAACAGGTTAAGTGACTTGCAAAGGGTCACACAGTTGATAAGTGTCTGAAGTTAGTTTTGAATTTAGGTCTTCCTGACTCTAGGATGGAGCACCAGGAAGGTCTTGTGGAGATGGCATGAACTTTGAAGGAAATGAAGGATAATATGAGGAGGCATTGGGGGCAGGAAAGCATTCCTCATATCAAGGAATAATTGGGGAAGGATGTGAAGGCTGCAGATGAAGTGTGATGCTCAGGGAACAGACTGACCAGAACAGGGGTCTGTAAAGGTGAGTAATATAAAAATAAGACAGGAAAGGGAGGCTGGAGCCACATTCTAGGGGGTGCTAGGTGCCAGGAAGAGTGCTTTTGTATTTTATCTTAGAGGATTTTTGAGTATCTGAGTGACATGAGCAAATCTGTGTCTTAGGAACAGCAATTTGTCAGCTATGTCGTATCTTGAACTGGAGGGAGAAGAAAAAGGAAGCAGAGAGGGAAATTGAGGAAAGGGAAGGTACAAGCACACTACGTGTCAGGCACTATGCTAAGCATTTTTACAAATATCAGTCATCTGATCAGTTAGAAGCCTATTGCAAGAGTCCAGACAAGAGGCAATGAGGACCTGAATGAGAGAAGAAACTACAGGAAGGGCATGGATATAGGAATGGATGTTGGGGTGGAACTGATCAGACCTGCAACTGATCAGATGTGTGGGATGAAAGGGAGAGAAGAGTCAGGGAAGCCTCCAACCCCTCGAACCTGAGAGAGTATGAAATGACATCCAGTGAGAGGAGATTGGGGAGCAACAACAAAACAGAGATGAAATCAAAATAGTCCTTAACTTAGCAAATTCTCTTTTTAGCCAAGGGACAAAGTAGAGAATCAATGAGTGTAACAATTGGAGTCGTGGGGGTATTTTCTGTTTCTCATCTACTCAACCCTTCCCATTTCTCAGCTCCCTGGATGATTTTCTCCATCTGCCACATAATGTGGAAAACAAAGAAAGGAGTGGAAACCCAAAAGTGAATGAAGAAACAGAGACAAAAGAATAAGAGAGAATGAAGGAACATTAAAAATGGGCAAATACAGGCAGAGACTGAGTGAATGAGAGACAAGGGGAAATTGCTGCTGGCCATTACTCTTCACTGTTTTGTTCCCTCCTCCAGTAAATTCCTGTTTCTATTTTGTGCCCTTCATTCTTTCCCTTTCCACTGCATTCCCAAGTACACATTCCCTATCCAAGCTCTCCATCTCCATCCCCCATTCTCCCACATTCAAACCAAGAAATGACAGGAACACAGGAAAACCTAGAGACTTGAGAAAGAAAACAAGCAAGCTGAAGTTTATTGAGCCAAAGGGAAACTTGGATGTGACAAATGTAAAACACGGACTTGTTATTTATACAGATCAATAGAAATAATCCACCTTTCCCCAAAGAGGAAGCTACAACAAATACGGGCTGCCTTTTTGGAGATGAACGGCCCTACTAGCTCATTGACTCTGCCTTGAACCTACAAGGTTTCAAAAGCTCAGTGACTGGGTCACAAGAGCATCCCTCAACGGATCTCAAGGGCACAGCCAGGGTCTTTTCAAGACAATGGTGGGAGCGAGGATGACTCTCTCAGGTGCTGGCAGGGTCCTCTTCTCTCAGGATCACAGCCCAGACTCAAGCAGCTACTAGCCATTCCCCAATTGCTTTTCTCCACTCACTCCACCACCAACCTCATCAAGGCTCTCAACACCTGGACTGTTTCAGCAGCTTCCTAATTGGTCTCCCTGTCTCAAATCCCTCCCCTTTCCAATCTAGCCTCCCTTCATTTGCCCAAGTGACATCCCTAAAGCACAGCTCAAACCATGGCACCCCTGCTCAAAAAAAGCTCCGGTGATTCCCCCATAGAAAACATTTCATGATCTTTTTCTAGGTTTATTACAGATTACTCATACAAGCTTCATTCCAGCCAAACTGGCTCGCTTGCTATCTTAGACACACAGTGTTCAATCGCCCACCTTTCCACAAATGGTCCCTCCTGGCCCCCATAACTAGCACATGCTTCTTCCTCAGCTGCAGCACCTTCCCCCACACACACCATGTTTAGACCCTGATTCCCTTCCCCCACACACACCATGTTAGACCTTCCCCATCCCCAAAATTATCTTTTACTCACTCTATACACATGGAACATTTATTCAGAGGGGGTGTGTGTGTGTGTGGGTGTGTGGGGGGGTGTGGGGGTGTGGGGGGGTAGGGGTGGGGGTGGGGGTGTGTGCGTATTGTTCCCCACAAAGGAATATAAGTTATTTGAAAGACTTACATGAACTGATGCAAAGTGGAGTGAATAGAACCACAAGAATATCATTCACAGTAGCAGCAATATTATACAATGAAGAGCTGTGAGTGACTTGGCTGTTCTCAGCAACACAATGATCCAAGAGAATCCCAAAGGACTCATGATGAAGCACAATATCCACCTCCCACTGATATTGTTTGAATACAGACTAAAGCATGCTATTTTCACTTTCTTTTATTTAAGTCTTTTTGTACAAAATGACTAATATGGAAATGTTTCACATAATTGTAGAAGTGTAACCTGTATCTGATTGCTTACCGTCTCAGGGAGGGGAAAGAAGGAAGGGTCGAATTTGGAACTCAAAACTTTTTTTAAATGTTAAATAATTGTTTTAACATATAATTGGGGAAAAATAAAATATATTAAATTAAGAATAATTCTACATGAAATTGAAAAAAAGAGCAGGGACTGTTCTGTCACATCCCCAGATCCTGGCACAGTTCTTGACATACAATGGGTGCATAATGAATGCTTGATCAGAGCATGTCCTTATTCCCCAGCCTGGCATTCAAGGCTTCTTCATAATCTTCGTTAGCCCCAACTTTATCTCCCAATACTTGCCAAGGCAAACCTCCATTTTAATTAGAAAGGTCTCCTTACCATCTTCCCTCCACATAACCCAGAATCCTTCCTAGAGGTGGCTAGATGGCACAGTTGATAACAACACTGGACTTGCTGAGTTCAAACCCCTCCTCAGACACTTACTACCTGTGTGACTCAGGGTTAGTCACTTAACCACTGCTACCTTAATTTCCTCATCTTTAAAATGGGAATAATAATAGCGACTACATCTCAGGGTTGTGGCGAGAATCAGAAGATGGGTATGCACAACTCTTTGCAGACCCAAAGCACTGTATAAATGCTAGCCCTCATGGGTGCCATTATCCACACGCTGTTTTGCTCATTCTGTATCTCCTGCCTCAAACGCCCAGCTACTTCATTCTTTGTCTACCCACATCTTTTGTGTCCTTAAAGGTCCAGCCCAAATTCCAGCTCTCCAGTAAAGTCTGCCCTGACCATGCTAGCCGACAGACACAGCCCAAGGAGTCTCTATTGTATAATCTAATCCTTCTTCTCTCCAATTCAGAGAATCTTTTAGATGAGGCTAGATCAGTGGTTCTCAACCTGCGGGTCGCAACCCCTTTGGGGGTCAAACGACCCTTTCACAGGGGTCACCTAAGACCATCGGAAAACACATATTTCCAATGGTCTTAGGAACTGAGACACTGCTCCTCTATCTGTCTCCAGGCGGGTCCGCCAACATGCAAATATGTCCACATACAAGTATTAAAGGGTCGCCGCATTAGGAAGGTTGAGAACTACTGGACTAGATGGCCTCATGGGTCAGATCTGTTTTATGAATGAGGAAATGGAAGCTTAACAAGGTTAAAATGATTTACCCAAAGTCACACAGCTGGAATACTTCAGGGTCAGAATTTAAACTTAATGCTTCTGACTCTAAGTCCAAAGCTGCCTCATGCCTTCTCCAAAGGAAAAAAAACTGCTGGATGGCAGGAAGTAGAAGCTGAAAACTTTTCTACCGTATTGTAAACTCACTGAGCAGCAATCACGCTGCAATTCAAGTTGGTAGGTTTATGTTGTTCGTTTTTGTTATCAGCCAAGAGAGCTTATGTAAGGCTCTTTGCAAATCTTGAAGTGTCATGTAAAGGTTGGCCACTGGCTATCTGTTATGTCCTCCACAATGCCTCAAAGATGGTGGACACTCCACAACCATCTGTAAATGAACACAGTCTTAAACTGTCTTTTGAATTCTCCATATTGTCTAGACCAGGGCCAAGCACACAAGAGGCACCCAAGGGGTATTGGTTTGATTCAACCATTATGGTCAGCCTTAGATAAAGGAGGGGAGACTATAGGCCAACTCCCCCATGTCTAGGTGTCTTAAAGCCAAGAGGCGGATAAGAACACTAAAAGATGGGCAGGTTAAAGCATTAAAACGAAAGATTATAGCAGATTAAAATTTAAAGATTACAGAGACCATACCTAGGGACCTAGGGTGACCATATTTTCCAAACCAAAAAACAGAACACACAGGCTAATGAGGGATTGTGTGTGTGTGTGTGTGTGTGTGTGTGGTTTTTCAGGGTACATAGCATGGTATTCAAGGATTTAACCACTTATTCATATACTATAACATGTAAAATTGCCCACAGACAAGCCTTGCTTCTCTGTGAATTTTTTGCAAGTATCTCAGAATCATAGAATCTTATATTGGGAAGGGAGCCATGAGGTGATCTAGGCCAATATATACCTGATCAAGAATCCCTGTCCTGCGTAGCTAATAAGTGGTCCTGCAGCCTTTAATATTAAGGACTTCCAATAAAAGAAGATCTAATACCTCCCAAGGCAGCCCATTCTCTGCTTGGGTAGCTCTAATAGTTAAGAAGGATTTCCATAGAGCAATAAAAATTTATCTCTCTGACTGCCATCCTGACTCCAGCAGGGGCCTAGGTTGTTTGTTACACCACTTTCCAAAGGGTCTTTGGCATCACTCTACTTACCAACCATCTCCATCCCACCATAAACTTGGGCTTTACCCCTGGTTCCCTGGGCTTTGTTAAGCAAGTTTTTTGCTTTACTTTCTGGAGCTAGGCCTCCACACAACCTCCTGCAGTCCACCTGTAAGACCCCTGGATCTCTCTCAACACACATACTTCCCAGCATCCTTAGGTGCCATCTTCTCCCATTAAAATGTAAACTCATTGAGGGCAGGGACTCTCTTCCTTACTTATATTTAAATTCCCAATGCATAACTCAGTGCCTGGAGCATAACAGGTCCTTAATAAATGCTCTATCTACCATCTACGGCTCCTAGTTTAACTCCTTAGGATAAAAAACAAAAACAAAAACAAGTCTCTTCCCTTTTCCATGTAACAGCCCTTTATAAGTTTGAAGACAGTCACATGTTCCTCATCAGTCTTCTTTCTCTGAGCTAAACATTCTGAGTTCCTTCAACTGATCCTTTACCAAACTGATCACCCTTTGGACTCCTTCCAACATATCAAAGTCCTCACTAAAATGTGACACCCAGGACTGAACACAGGTCACCAAACATGTATGGGTCAGAGTTGTAATTAGCTACCTCCTGGCCCTGGATACCACCTACATCTTTTTGGTTTCATCCTAAAAGCAGGATTTGGGGGAGACTTTCTCTCAATGAAGCTCACAGTCCTGGCTGAAATGTGACCAGCAGAGCTGAATACAGCATGCCAGGCATGTACTGACCAGAACTGTGTATAGCAAGGCAATTATTAGGATGATTATTGGTGTAATTAACAGCACCAAGTGGGATGATCTTTGGACTAGAAAGGAGAGAAGGAAAAGGGAATAATATGACCAGGTGATACTTAAGATAAGTAGGGAGATAGTCAGAGACCCTTCAGTTGAGATAATATATGTAAAGTGCCTTGTAAACCTTGAAGAACTATATAAAAATCTTGATTAGTCCTCTTGATGAGTCCCTAGGTGCACTCCAGAGTGCTGAAAGAAGGAGGATATGATAGGACTACTCTTCCATACAGAAGAAGGAAAAGTCA
>CM053580.1:13796808-13799308 GCA_028627135.1 Pseudochirops cupreus | reverse complement strand
GTTTGGCCTATATGCACATTGGAGAGCCCAATTTTCCTCATTCTATTCAATTTGATTGAATTTACCAGGCACTTAAGAAGTGTCTCCTAGATGTACCAGTAGTATGGAAGGCTCTGAGGTTACAAAGGTGATAGACAATAAGGGAAAACCAACCCTGTCTCCAAGGAGTTTCTATTCTACTAGAACTCCTTTAACTACAGATTGCAGAAATTTTCAGTCTTCAAAATTGTGGATCTAAAGAGTTAGAGTCACAAGTTTTCCAGAAGCACTTCCCCATTAGGGAAAAGACAGATGATAAGCCAATCATCAATTCACCTGGAATAATGAAGAAAAAAAGTTCTGTCAAATTCCCCCCTTCCAAAATCGAGAGAGGCAGTGTGGCATAGTGGACAGAGAGCTGACCTCAGGGTGAAGAAGACCTGACATGTACAGGCTGTGTAACCTCCACCAAGCCACTCAACCCCTCAGCATGCACGGCATCCCTCTGCCACTCTTGCAAAGAAGATGCTGACCTACAGTAGTAAAGGGATTGTCCTCATTGGTAGTTCCCTAATCAGTTGAAATCCTCCATCTCACCCAAATGTAAAGATAATGATTTAAAAAAAAAAAAGGAAAGACTTTGGAAAAACCTTTGAAAAACTTTAGAAGAAATTATCAAATTTCTCAGATAAGGGTTTGACAACTAACATATATGCACATATGTCTCATACACAAAACTATGATATGTATGTGACCCTAGGAGAGAAGTGGTCAAAGGCTGTAACAAACAATTCTAGGGATAAGAATTACAAATATGAACAGCCACATAAGGGCAGCTTGGCAGTGCAGTGGACTGATTGCCAGACTCATCTTCCCACATTCAAACCCAGCCTCAGACACTCACTAGATGTGTGACCCTCAGCCAGTCACTTAACCCTGTTTGCCTTAGTTTCTGATCTGCAAAATGAGCCAGAGAAAGACATGGCAAAACCACCCCAATATCTTTACCAAGAAAACCCTAAATGGGGTCTACAAGAAGTCATACACGACTGAAATGACTAAACAATAACGACAGTCACATGAATGAAAGCTACAAGAGATGCAAATCAAAAGTACCCCGAGAGTTCCCCTCACACGGATCATTGGCAAAGATGTCAAGAGATGGGAACAGTCAACTCTGGAGAGGGTGTGAGAGGACAGCAATGAGCACACCATTGGTGGAGCTGTAGAGCAATATCACCATTTTGGAAAGAAATTTGAAACTATGCCAATAAAGTCACTAAAGTGTCCATACCCTTTGACCTAGAGATTCCACTGTTAGGTTCATACTCCAAGAAGGACATGGGTCAGAAGAAATTCCCTATGTACACCAAATATTATAGTAGCACTTTTTGTGAAAGCAAAGAATTAGAAGGAAAGTCAATGCCCAGCTACTGGGGAATGACTAACCAAATTGTGGTACATGAATGTAATGTAATATTACTTCACTATAAGAAATTAAAAACAACGATGAAGAGAAACACGGAAAGATATACAAGATCTGATGCAGAATGCAGTAATAAGAGCCAAGAAAACAATATACACAATGACTTACAACAATGCAAATGGAGATAATCACAAAACAACCAAAGCGAATGTTGCAAAATTGCTAAGAATAAGCCTGGCTTCAAAGAAGAGCCCTGAGAAGACCTCACCCCAAAGTTCTGCAGGCGTAGGAAGTCCCCAAGTGTTGTACATCGCAAAGAAGTTCAGACTTGTTCAACATATTGATCAGACTTGCTATGTTGTTCTCTTCTTTTTTTTTCTTTAGAAATATTTAGTATATGGGATGACTCTCTGGGAGATAAGAGGGAAACAGATAAAGGGAAAAATTCTGGTGATGTTAAAAAAAAGTATGCCAACAACTATTTTTTAGAAAAGAAAGGCTTTAGAACTCTGATTGATGCAATGATCTACAGTGACCTCAGAAGACTAATGGTAAAGTATCCCACTTCTCTGTAGAGAGGTTGAGAAATGAGGTAGACATTACAGACATGACCAATGTCTCGATTCGTCTTGCCTGATCCTACTTACTTGTACAAGAAAAGACTCTATTGGATATGAGAGTCGTTGCAAAGTGATAGTGATAAAAAAGAATGTCAATTAAACACTATTTAAAATAATAACAATAATTGACACATATTGAGTGCTTTAAGATTTGTAAAGTGCTCTACATTAGGTGTGTCATTGGTCATAAGAAGGACAATGTCAGTCATTTCCCACAGACCCTCATCTTGATGTAGACCAAAAATCTCGGAGGAAAGTGAAGTTATCACTTGATCAACAAATAGATATTGGGAATCCCCTAAAAAACCATGCAGTTAGGGGGCAGCTAGGGGGCACAGTGAATAGAGCACTGGCCCTGGAGTCAGGAGGACCTGAGTTCAAATCTGGCCTCAGACACTTAACATAAAAACTAACCATGTGACTTTGGGCAAGTCACTTAACCCTAATTGCCCTACCTTCCCCCCTCCAAAAAAAA
>CM053580.1:13771387-13788004 GCA_028627135.1 Pseudochirops cupreus | reverse complement strand
TCCCCCCCCCCCCGGGTTCTCTCCTACACACACACACACACACACACACACACACACACACACACACACACACACACTCCATCACACCTACACACACACATCAACACACACACATCAACACATACACACACATATACACATGTACACACACACACACACACACACACACACACACTGGTTTCAGCCTTCTAGACCTGGGTCTTATTCAGACTCTCTGGAGCTCAGATCCTTCCATCATTGGCAGCTAAATACACTGACATATACCCTGATCCAGTCAGACCACCTGTGCCAGAGAGCAGAGTTATCTCACATTCTCTCCAGTCTAATGCCACAGAAAACCAAAGTGAACTCCAAGAGGGTCAGAAATGACTTCTCCAGCCTTAGGATCACTTCCTGTCCAATCCAGGAGCCCTCGGAGATAAGAAGGCGGTCTCTCATGCTCCCAGAGACCTCTCTCTTGCATTGGCCCTTCTCTTTCATGGGCTGGGTAAAAAGAATTCCATGGCCTTTCTCAATGGCCCTCACCCACGTACCTGCCAGACAAACAATCTCCACACAATGGAACTTTCTACCGTTTACACCATGGCCCTTCACCCTCCTCCCCAAGTTGTTAGTGTTTGTAGCTGAGGAGAAAGTGACTTTTTATGAAGAAAATGGCAATACACACCCATAACCATAGACGAAAGAATGGCTTTTTAATCAGACGTTAATACAATTTTCTCAAAACTTAACCAGCCCTTTCATTTCTTCATCCTATTGACTTCCATCCCCACTAAACAATTAAAAAACAAAGCCCTGAGGATAAATATGCACTGGTGAAATAAAGTCCCACAATAACCCTATCCAAAAATAATAGAACCTTCTCACAAGGTACAAAGAGGGTAGAAAAGCAAACCATAATTGAAGAACGAGCTCTGGTCTGGAAACCAGAAGACTTGTTTCTAACTATATGATCCTGGGCAAGTCACTTAACCTCTAGATAACTCTCTAAGGCTGAAGACCACAAAGAAAGTGGTCAACCTGCACTGGCACAGGAGTTCCTGCATCTGAGCACCCCATGTATCAAGGACATTCCAGATCCAGCTCCCTTCCTCACACCTACACAGAGGCATTGGGATAGGGGAATGCGAGAAGTCACCTCATCCATGGTAGAGCTGTGCCTGGCTTCAGACACTGACAGTGATGTACTTTTTCTATCTCCGATTTTGTGCCTTTGGAAGGACAAGCAGCCAGCTCACTACAATCCTATGGTACGATGCCGTTAATGTCTGAGATTCTCAAAAGTCAGACATGGGAGGCCCTGCCCATCTCCACCAACTCATAGGGAACAGAACAAGCAAGAACCTGAGAGGTCAATGAGTTCAGCCCTCTCATTTTAAAATGGGGAAATGGGGCTCAGGCAGAAGTGACTTTTCCACAGTGGAAGGGACAGGTCAAGAAGCCAATTCTCATGACGCACAGTCCAGTGCCCTCTCACTCCCATTATAAATGTGGAGGATGGTGCCAAGTGAGCCAAGGCTTATGACTTCTGGAGATTTCTTACGGCCCAGTAGTTTTCTTTGCTTCCTGTTTAGCCAGGAAAAGGAAAGCCTCAGAAGGTTGATGACAGCTGGGCTCAAACATTTGAAAAGCTGTCATGTGGCCAAGAGACTATACCTGTCCCATTTGGCCCCAAGGACAGAACCAAGAGCCATGGGTGGCAGTTCCAAAGAAGACCACACAGGCAAGAAGACAGAAAACCTTCCTGATGATTAAAACTGTCCAAAGGTGGACAGGTGGTATGAGGCTACCTCCAGAGCTGGTGGAATCCTCCTCCCTGGAGGGCTTCAAGCAAGTGCCAGGGGACCCCTCTGTCATTTATGTTATGTTAGGGCTTCTTCTGGGACACAGGCTGGACCAGATGGCCCCAAGGGTCCCTTCCAATTTGACAACGCTCAGGGTAAATAAACATAAAATGAAAAGATCACTTGAGTTACCCCCAACAATGTCTTCCACCTACATCTGCAGCCTTCTTCATGGCCCCATGCCAAGACTGCATTAAGGCACTGTGGTGCCAGTCATTATTATTCTTGAGACAAACACAAAAATATAACACACCTTTCCCCATCCAAGAAACTAAGAAAAGAAAGAAAAGGTTCACTGGATGTTTTAGACTCGTTGTTTTTAAATGGTCAGCCAGTGATGGAGTTTTCAAATGTCAGTTAAAGTAACACCCCTGGAAATCAGTGCTCTATTAAGCCATCTCTGTGATAGACTAATCTGCAGGTAAATTGGCCATTAGTTGACACTGGAGTCAATAAACAAGGCTAACAGACTGCGTTACGGTGAGACTATGCACCATGTCAAATGGAACAAGTAAGGCCACATCTCTTAGCTGTTCCGTCCTGGGCCACCCGGCTGGGCAATGCTAGAAGAGGCTTGGTATTGATTTGCTACTGGTGGTGTTCTAATAGTTAATGTGTATAGAGCGCTTTAAAGGTAGAAGTTTACTGTATAAACTCCTTTGGGCCCCTCAACAACACCAGGAGGCAGGTCTTATCATTACGCCTCTACTGATGACCACTTTTACTGTAAGTTACAATAATAATTTATAAATGCATGATATATAAAAATAAAAATAATTTCTAAATGAAACAATAATAAAATACTGTAACTTTACAGTAAATTACCAGTTTACTGATTGCCACTTCACAGAAGAGGAAACTGAGATTCGATAAAGGGTCCAGAGCCACATTGGTTGGGCAGGTGGCCTCCATAGGTACTAAGGACTGCACTCTAATAACAGCAGCAAAAGTGCACACTGAGAAAGCCTGTGAAGGTTTTGCAAAGCTCTTCAAATGCATCACATTGCTTCTCCAACTACTGTGGATTTATGTTTACTCTGCATATGCTGGGATAAATCTGGGTCCCCATTTAGAACGTAAGTTCTCTGCAAGGAGGGACTGGTTCATTCTTCGTATGTGTACCCTCAATTAATAAATGCTTTTCCACTGCTTCAGACTCCCAGGAATCTGAGAGCCCCCTCCCCAGAGCTGGAGCCCCAAAACTGGACACCCCAAAGCTGGAGACCCCAAGAGATGGAGCCCTCAAAGCTGGAGCCCCAAAACTGGACACCCCAACGCTGGAGACCCCAAGAGATGGAGCCGACAGCCCCAGAGCTGGGGCCCCCCTTTTAGTTCTCAGTTCCACAGGTGGCCTTCGTCCAGACAGCCTTTTGTCTTGGAAATGACACCTCCTTGATGACTTATCGATCGCTACCTTGTGCTGCCAAGCTTGAAAGGAAATTTTTTTCATTGCTTTCTTGAGAGACTCAACTCCTTATTGACTGTGTCACTCTCAAGTTTATAGGTCAGCATAAAAATTTACAGGAGTATTATTGTCATTTCAGTGACCCAGGCTAGAGAACGTGCAAAGCCTGGCTTGTGCTTCAGAGCTCAGAGGGGGCTGCTAAAAGCTGATGGATCCAACGCCTCTCATGCTGTCAATGCGACAAGCTAGGACACAAACAAACCCTCTGCGGCTGGTGGCTACATGGAAAGTGTGGGGACAATAACTAACATTTTAGGGCATTTTGAGATTTACAAAGCACTTACACATATCTCGTTTTAGCCCCATGACTAACTGGCCTCTGAGGTCCCTCCCAGCTCTGAACTGATGATCTGTGAACCATCTGGTGAGGCTGTAAATGAAAGGCAGCTGGCCCAGTGGTTAGAGGGCAGGCCTCAGCCTAGCTATCAGGAAGACCAGGCCAAGGCCAGTCTATGCCTTGTGTAATGAAGCTGGGTGACCCTGGGCAAATCACAAGCTTCCAGTGCTCCAGGAGGATATCAAAGTTCCAGCCGAAAAGAACATCAGTGGTGGGGGTGCTGTCAAAAAATGAAAATGGAACCATCCTTAGCCTAGACCCAACCCTGATGTCCCTGTGCCTTCTCAAAAAGCATAAGATCCGAGGCTTGAGAGCAGTCCTGGAGCAAGCAGCCAACCCCTCTCTCTACTAACCTCTTCATACAGGAGCTCAGCTCACTGTTCATTATGTCAATGAAGGCCTAATTAGCCTGTGGTGGGGTCAGCACACGGAAACTAATGGTTGTTGACATGGGCACATTATAAAACAAACATCGCCTTGAAGGCCAACATATTAATTGAACTCTCAGAGCTGAAATAATCATCTGGCCCAAGTCCAGAGCTCCCCTCCCCTTAGCACGCAGGACTTGCTCCTGCCAGTGGGTGAAAAGAAGTCGATTTAGCTCAAGGACGGAAAAGAAGGCCCTTGGGAGAAGGAACCAGAGTAGAGAGAGGCAAGCTCCAGCTCTGGAAGGAGACCCTAAAAGCTGATGTTCCTCAGCATCTCCACATCAACATGACAACTGTTTTCAGAAAACAAGCTCCTAGCAGATCTCCCTTTGGCTTCTCTGAGTACTGTGGCTACTGTCCTCTGTTCAGCCAAGTTTGAATATGAAATCAGATCACCTTGGCCAGTGTGTGTATTTAAAAGTGGAAAACGCAGGACCCCTGTGAAGGGAAGCCCTCACTCAGTGCCAAGGCATGTCCCTTTCACCTCTTTAACATCTCTTGAATTCACTCCTTTCACTCTGACACTGCCCCCACTCTGGTGCAGGCCCTCATCATCGCTCACCCCTGGACTAATGCCATAGCTCCTGGGAGTTGGGGGGAGTCCTTTGTACCTGACATCTCTCCCCAGTTCAGTCCATCCTCTCTCCATTCAGCAAAGAGATTTTCCTTAAGCACAGAGCCAACCACATCACTCCCCTACTCAATAAACTCTAGTGGCTCCCTATTGCCCCCACAACCAACTATGAAATGGTCTGTTTGGCATTCAAAGCCTTCACAAACCACTCCTCCTCCTATCTTTCCAATCATCTTATACTTTACTCCACCCCCATCCCCATTTACGAGAAAATTGCAGCACACAGAGGTTAAGTACAACTACTAAATGTCTGAGGCTGAATTTGAATTCAGGTCTCCATGATTTGACTGCAAAGTTCTTTTGAAACACTAACATGTATATGCATATAGATACAGCTATATATGTAGCCACACACAGACGGTAATATTTCCCTAACAAAACCATGGGTGGGGATAGGGGCAGGTGGGGTTTAGAAGCTCCTCTGTGGTTACGGTCATCTCCTATCTGGACAGGGCTGGGGAAAGTTCCAGACTCTTTACCACAGGGCAGGTAAATGAGGAGCCTTGGGTGGTGGTGCTGTCTCATGGGGGTCTCTCACCAGCAGAGGACAAGGGTTCTGACAGGGAAACACTAACTTGAAGTATCGATGCCTGCTCTACTGAAAGATACGGAATGAACAAATCTTAGATGCTGAAGGGACCATCGTCAAGAGATGTAGCCTCTGAGTTTTCAGATGAGAAAACCAAAGCCCAGGGAGATTCAGTAATTTGCTCCAGGTCACAAATCTGGTTAAGAGTGAAATCGTAACAAGATTCAACTAATTCCTTTGACAAAACACTTGCGTCTTATGACTCCAAGTCCAGCTAGAACTTTTGAAATCCCTAAACTAACTGATTTCCGCAATAATAAAAGGCCCAATCCCACATCTCATCCTCAATGAAGTGGAGAGGGGTCATTTTCTGGGTTATTCTTTTCCATGTTATTCATATTCCATGTTATTCTTTCATAGACTCATACATTTACTGACCATCCACTAGCCTTTACTTTTCTGTATCAAATAGCCTCATTTCTTTAGCCCTTTCTTCAGGAGGCAATCTGCTGATGCCTATGGACCTCTTTCCAAAACAAGGTCTTTAAAGGCATGAAATGGAAAACACAGGATTACAAAGGAAAACAATTAGATTGAAAAAGCTATCAAAGTATTTTTTAAAAGAAAAGGTGATGGATCCCAGGAGAAGAACCTCATTAAGAACCTTTATTAAGAACAACATGGAGGCCGACTGCAGATAGGATTCTAATAAAGACCACCGTGATGATTAAAAAGTTCAAGAGACATAATTTCAACATTTTATCAATAAGGCCAGCGGGTCACTAATAAAAAGACGGTCATTTGGCCATCTCTCTCAGACCAAAGCCTCCCAATGGCAGTGGGGGGTCACAGTTTATAGACCTTTGAAGAAGAGGCGTTCCTCAGGGGTACCTACTCAACTCGGATTGGTTAATCAAATGGAAGGTGGGCTATCTTGGGATACGTGACTTAGGCCAATCAAATCTTGGTCAAAGAGACATCAATTCTGTAGCACCTGTCTTGATAATAGGGAGAACCAACATTTTCCCAAGACCTGCCTGAGCAAACACAATGAGCAGGAATACACACACTAGCCCAAGCTTAGAATATCTCCTACTGTCTGATTAGATCTTGGCTTGGGTGAATCTCTGCTGAGAACCACAGGCTAGTGGGACTCTGACCCTGATGGCTAAATAAGCCCCCTCAGGTGAAGGGGCTTGCTGCCAGGCCTGGATCAGTTCTCCATCCCCCAGGGAAGAGTTCAAACATACAGGTATGAGGATTGGATCCTCAAGATAAAGCGCGGTGTTTTTGCCCCCAGCCTGGGAACACTGTAGTGCGCAATGTCCACAGGGGAAAGCCATTAGGAAGCGTCCTATAAAAGGCTGGCAGTTAAGACAATAAATGAGACTCTATTTTCCACTACTCTTTGGGTCCCTGTCTCTCTTTTAACTCATCTTCTTGCAGCCTCTAGGTAGATAACTCCCTCAACCCTCCACATTTTCTCAGCTCTGCCACAGAAGGCAGGGTTCCCCTAACTTGGTATGCCACAAATTTCTAAGAGAAATTTCCCACAATGGTTGGTTTCTGGATGAGGAAGTAGAAAAGGGGAAAACCCTGATGCTAATACATAAGTAGTTATTAACTATAAGAGAGAAATAGTCATTCCTTACAACATACAGACATCACACAGGAGAGGACGTGCAGCTATCATTTTTTCCATCCTGGAGCCTCAGGATGTCTTGCCTAAGATTTCCAGGAAAAATAGGCATCAATCGATAGCTAACGAAGGTCACTGTAACTGATTCCACCACTCTGGAGAGCAATTCAGAACTATGCCTAAAGGGCTATAAAACCATGCATATCCTCTGACCTGGCAATACCACTGCTAGGTCTGTATCCAAAAAGAGATAAAAACAAAAAGGAAAAGAACCTCTATGTACAAAATTATCTATAGCAGCTCTTTTCTGGTGGCAAAAAGTTAGAAAATAAGGGGGTGCCCATCAGTTGGGGAATGGCTGAATAAATTGTGGTACGTGATTATGACGGAATGCTATTGTGCTACAAGAAATGAGGAGCAGGCTGTTCTCAGAAAGCATGGATTTACAGGGAGCTGATGCAAAGAGAAATGTCCTGTGCACAAAGCAGCAGCAATGTTGTAGGATGATCAGCTACGAATGACTCAGCTCTTCTCAGCAGTACAATGATCCAAGACCACTCCGAAGGACTTGGGATGAAAAGCACCATCCATCCTCAGAGAGAGAGCTGCTGTTGCCTGAATGCAGACTGAAGCACACTGTTTTACTTTTTTTTAATTAATTGATTTGTTTATTTACTTTTAGTTTACAAGATTCAGTTCCACAGTCCCCTGGGTTTCAGATTTTCTCCCCGCTGCCCCCCATGGCGACCTGCAATCCAGTACAGGAGCTGCAAACACTTTCCCGTCGGACTTTATTTTTCGTGAGGTTTTTTCTGGTCCATGTTTTCTTCCACAACATGACTATTATGGAAATGTTTTTGCATGATTGCACATGCATAACCTACATCGCACTGCTTGCCTTCTCAATGAGGGGGTGTGGGAAAGGAGGGAGAGAATTCACAACTCAGAGTTTAAAAAAAAATGTTAAAAATTGTTTTTACATGTAGCTAGGGGGAAAGAAAATACTAAATAAAATAATATAATATAATACAATAATATAAATGAGATGAAATGAAATAAATAAAATAAATAAAAAATAAAATAAAATAATAAAATAATATTAAAATAAAGGTCACTATAGAATTGCCTTTGGAGATACCTAGACGGCTCCCTCTAGCTGCCTCCAGGAGTCAGGTTGGAGACCACCTCGGCACAAGTGGAACTGCCTTTCATAAACGTCTCTGTGCTACATCAGGGGCTGCTCTCTCTCTTTAGACAAGGGCCTGCTCCATTACAGGGAGCCTTGGGTCAATTTTCTAGTATTTCATGACATCATGTTACACTAAGGATGGAGGAAAAGCAAGGCCTGACACAGGATTACTGCTGCCACAGTCACCACACTAGCCCACGAAAAATCCTATGGTGACCAATTCCTGGTTGCCCTCTACCCTGTATTCAACTGTAGGCAAGTAATAGTCAGTTAACAAGCATTTATTAAGAACCTGTTCTGTGCTAGGCATTGGTGCTAAGCACTGAGGATACAAAAAAAACAGCAAAACAGTTCCTGTCCTTGACTCACAGTCTAATGAGAGAGGCAGAAACAAAGAGATACGTGCAAATGAGCTAGAGAGAGGACAAACAGGAAATCGTTAATCGAGGGAAGGCACTAGAATTAAGAGGGATGTGGAAAGGCTTCCTGCAGAAGGTGGGATGTTAGCTGAGACCTGAAAGAAGCCAGAGATGAGGAAGGAGAGCATTCCCAACATGGCAGCCAGCCAGAGAGAAAGCCCAGAGCTGGGAAGCAGGGGCTCTCATTCATGGGCTTCATCAGTATCCCATTTTGCAGATTGCTCCCACTAGGGCAGATTTTCAACAGAAGCCTGATTGCTCAAATAGCAACAAAGTTAAGATTGAGACGGTGGATGGATACAAGCCCCGGGTATTCGCCTGGTGGCCTTACAAACTCCCAGAGACTGAAAAGCAGCCTTGATGCTACTCAGCAGACTCAGAAGCAAGAACCAGGACAGCCGGGAAAGCAGAGATGGTCTACTGGATAACATGGGCCTGCTGGGACGGGGGGAGGGGCAAGGGAAGAAGGTGACTTCAGTCTTCGTCCAGGTTGAAAACCCATATTCACAATGTGACCCCTTCCCACCTTTCCAGGCTTCTCATTAATGTTCTCCATGTATTCCACACAGAACTTCTCGCTGCTCGGCACACATGATGCCTGTGAGACTCTTCCTTATCCCTCAGCTTCCTGACTTCCTTCAAGCCCCAGCTCCAATCCTTCCATCTACAAAAGGACTCTCCCAGTCCCCGCTCCTACCACCCAACAGCTAGTGCCTTCTCTCTTACATCATCTTGCATTTACACCATATAAATCTTCTATGTACATAGTTATTTCCACATTGTCTCCCCCATTAGACCGTAGGCTCTTTGAGGAAAGGAATTGTGTGTTCCTATGTCTCCCTGGCATTTGGCACAGTGCAAAAAAGCGTAACAACCATTATTGACTGACTCAAGCTTTGCATTATTGAATATAAACAAATGTCCTACGGTGTGGTCTGGTAGGCAGAATCTGATGCTACCAGTCAGAAGACCTGAGTTCTAAACTTCACGTCACCATTTACTATTTGACTTTGGGCAAGACATTCAACTCTAAATGCCTTGTCTATAAAATGCATTTAATGATACCTCATTGGTCTGAAAGTTGGGAAGCAGATCAGATTCTCTCAAGGGCTATGTCAGTCCTAAAAATTATGAGTCTACAGTTTAAGCTTCTTCTTTAATATCAGCTGGAATATTAAACTCTAAGTCCTCACTGAACACAACATCCCAAGAAACCGTACCTACCCTTGAAGTTAGAAAGACTCAAAAACACATTCAAAGGACTCAGTGTTTTACAGCTACATGATCTACATCAGGGCACCATCAGAATGCTTGAGAGCAGATACAATTAAAGCTTCTGCCAATGACAAAATTGATTTTACTACCAACATTGTTGCTCCTAGATGAATTGCACCAAGGTCTTCAAATATAAGGAGAGACCTCATAAAAGTCTGCAATGCTACAATTACTTTATCAATAACAGAAATGATTGAGAATGTAGATTCATGATTAGTATTAAAATTACAACATCAAAAGTAGTTTAATTTTCAGCTTCATCAGATTTCCCTCATTTGCAGTCCAATAGCACAGAGAATGGTTACAGGGACTAATTTTGTTTAGGGCCCCTGAGAATAAAGAAAAAAAAATCTCCTTCATGAATATTCTAAAGATGAAAAAATAAGAAACCAGTAACACTTTATCATGTTACACACATTTATCTAATTTAGAATAATTTAGCACTATTATCTATTCATATTGGTATCTAACAAAGAAAAAAATCTCACGTTGTCAGTATCAGAAACATCATACCTGAAGTCTCAGGATATTAAATATCAGAACAGATTTATCTAATTTAAGAGGCTATAAGAGAGAGGGGGATCAGAAAATAGTTAGAAAAGGGCGAAAATCTTGGCATATTTTTCAGGCAAAAAACCCCACACATTTAATAAACGTACAGAAGATTTAAAATGATGTTAAATATGACCAAGGGTCTCCTTAACACACACAAAAATCCCCATGTTTTTCATAACCATATTGTCCTGGTATTTCTATCTGGTACCAATAATGGGACACCAATAAAATAAAAGTGCTGGGGACCCCAAGGGTATTAAAGAGATGCACGATGGGCGGGAGCAAGATGTACCATATGCCTACAAGTAACACCTGGCCCAAGAGATGTCATGTCTAGGGAATGTTTGGGGCTGACAGTTGGGTCAGTCACACAGCATGAGAGAGAGATGGCACACAGTCCAAGTAATTTCCCAAGTCACATACTCAGGTATCCAGAGAAGAGTAAAAACTCACATAGGAAATTTTTTTTTTTGCTTTTTAGGGGGTAATTGGGGTTAAGTGACTCGCCCAAAGTCACAGGGCTAGTAAATGTGTCAAGTGTTTGAAGCCGAATTTGAACTCAGGTCCTTCTGACTCCAGGGCCGGTGCTCTATTCACTGTGCCACCTAGCCGCCCCTGTACATAGGAGATCTTAATGTGAGATTCCTCAGCTTGGGTATATTTTAATTATTAAAACTGCATTTCAATGTACTGATTTCCTTTTGTAATTCTGAATTTTTAAGGCACTTAAAAACACAATTGTGAGAAAAGTTCCACCAGACTACCTACCAAAGGGGCCTGGGACACAAAAATGGCAAAGAAACCCTGGTCTGCAAACAAACCTCTCAGACACTTCAGGATGGATTTGTGGGGAAATGCAGACACGAATTGCACAGGATCAGAAAGGAGAGAGCAGCTGTGACCTGGGCCTAGGGACAAGGCGTGAGTACCCACGAGGCTATCCTGGAAGCAACTGCTCAAACCTGTGCATCTGGGCACGGGCAGCAGTGATGCAGACACTTCATGATCATCAGCTTTTCAAACAAATAGTGTTTTTCTGGGGTCTGAGCAAAGAAAGAGCTTTCAAAGTGCTGAATTTCAAAGCAAAATTGTAATTTATAGGAGGGAGATAAGGAGAGACAGACAGAGAAGGGTGTGTGTGTATTTAAAGAGAGAGAGAGGAGAGGAGAGAATAGAGGAGAGGAGGGGAGGAGAGAGAGAGAGAGAGAGAGAAAGAGAGAGAGAGAGAGAGAAGGAGAAGAATGGAGGGAGGGAAGGAGAGGGAAAACAAAGGAAGAGAGGAAGGGGGGAGGGGAGAAAAGGGAAAGAGAATAACAGTCATTTGAAAAGACAAATCCAGCTCCAAGCAGAACCAAACTCAAGCAGGGGCCCTGCTGACAGAGCATAGACTGTGTTGCTTGGTCTCTGTGTAGAAGGTGGCACAAGGCTCCTGTGGATTCTTAATAAATGTTCATTAACTCTGGTGACATAAAGGCAGTGTGGAGTAGTGAAAGGAACAGAAGACTAGAAGCCAGGAGGCTCAGACTCTGGTCCGAACTCAACTGATCCTAATTCATTGACCAGAGTGATTCTCTGAAAACCGAACTCAACTGATCCTAATTCATTGACCAGAGTGATTCTCTGAAAACCATACAATGAGGAAGTCTCAGCCTTTAGCAGCATGCTTGGAATAAGTAGGTGCTTAATAAGTGCATGACTGGGTGACTGAGCAGATGTTCACTTGGATCTCTTCTAATCCTACATGCTATCACTATAAAGCCAACTGTATCCCACCAGGTGCTACAGAGGCAGTGCTTGGTCCTGTGTCTACTCTGCTGCCCTCAGGAGAAGATCAGAACCAGCAGGGCCCAGCCCTGAACTCCTGCCCCTGGTCCTGCTGCCCTTAGAAATTGCTCTTCCTGGCCACCATCTTGTTCTGCTCACGTAGTCAATTCCACACAGATGCCAGGCAACCAATGCTGCCTGAGGGCCAATGTTTAGAAGACCATTGGATCCAAGGCCAATCACTTCATTTATCTTGAACTTTCCTTGCGTCTTCTACTGGATTAGATGCTGTACACTCCAAATCTAAGATCCCTTCCATCACCAAAATAGCATGACCCTAAGATGGAAGCGTCCATTACATTGCCAGAACCTCACACATCGTGTCCTTCATAACGGGGACCCAGGCTCAGTGGATGCTTTTACTTACCGAAATCTATAACCAAGGTGTAATATGCCCCCTAAACTTACAAATGCTAACCTTGCACCACTGATTTGGAAACAGAATGAAGGAATCCTTATTTCAACTGGGCCTTTTCCCCATACATGTGTTAGCTAATGTTTCATGTTTACAAAATAGAAGATAAATGTTATAGCAAATAAGAGTAAATGGGGAAATGACCAGTGTTAATCATCTACGGCCAACGACAGCCCAAGTATATTCGCCTTCCCTTGTATCTCCAACCCTTAGCAGGGAGCCTGGTACTTAACAAGCTCTCAAGAAATGGCGGATGAAAAACATGACTGGGGTTTTAAAAAAAGTGGGCTCTGAGGAGGTGAAGATGAACAAGGGGCCTCGAAGAGCTTTCAACCTCCTGGAAATGTGAAGCACAACCCAAATGCACATGAACAAGTATGACTGAGAGAGTCACGTGGCCACTTCCCCCAGGAAGCAGCTGCTAGCGCCCGAAAGATGGAGAAATAGAGAGACAGAGAGACGTGCACATGCATGTGTGTGTATAGTCATCTAAGTGCCCTCCCTCCAAAATGCACTATCTACGTATGCACGCATGTGTGTGCATGTACATGCATGCATGCATGTGTGTGTGAGTGTGTGCATGCGGATGTGCGTGTGGGTGGGTGCACTACATCTCCCAGTAGGATGCCAGCTCTTCAGAGGACAAGACTGCTTCCATTTTAAACGCTGTGTCTCTAGCACCAGGTTCAGAGCAGGTTTTCTAACAAGTCCTAGGAAAATAATTGAAAGAGAAGATGGAGGAAAAAGGGCTCTGGGCAAAAACGTGAGGGAGCCAGGAAGAGGCTCAGCAGAGGCCAGGGAGTCTGGGGGGAGGGAAGAACACGGGTGAGGAGGCGCCAGCTGAGCCAAGGCTCCTCACTCCAGTCCTGCAGAGAAGGGCCTGGGGTCCTGATAATCACAAAACCCACGGCTGGACATGTTTACACACATACACACAAATATACACAAATATGCCCAAACACACATATAGACGCATGCTTATACAGATACAGAGATCTATACATACACATTCACACACTCAAACATGCACATACATACATACACACACAGATAGACACATATCCAAACACAACTATACACAAACATGCCCAAACATACAAACACGTGTGGACACATACATATACAGCCACACCCCTATACATACATACACAATATATGCGTGTACACACATACAGACACACACACACATAAACACAAGCACACACAAATACACATATGGTTGGTTGGTTGCTGTCCTTCATTCTCAGAGGACCAAAACGACACCACTGTGTTGGAGTCAAGCATGGTGTGTCTGGCTGTGACTGATCAGACTGATATGGGCTCGGAAGGCTCTACCACAGGCTGGGAACAGATAGATCATATAGACATTTGGGAAAGAGACGTCTCTACATTTGGGGATCTCATGTTTCTTTTGAGCTGCGGCAATTTTGCTTTGCTCATAGAGCACGGCTCCTTCTTTGATGAGGTCATACCATGCTGGATGGTCATTTTCCAGTGTCTCCCATCTCTCACAATCAATTCCAAAGTTCTTCAGAGAGACCTTAAAAGTGTCCTTGTATTACTTCTTCTGACCTTCATATGAGCACTGGCCTTATCTGAGTTCTCTATAAAATAGTCTTTTAGGCAAACATACATTTGGCATTCAAACATCACAGCCAGCCCATCAGAGCCTCTTTGCAATAGATTTTTGAATGCTTGGCAGTTTACTTCAAGAAAGGACCTCAGTGTCTGGTACCCTATCCTGACAGGTTAACTTCAGAATCCTCCTAAGACAATTCAAATGGAATTTCCTGGCATGATGCTGGTAGACTGTCCAGGTTTCACAGGCATATAGCAATGAGTTCAGCACAATGGCTCTATAGACCTTCAGTTTGGCAGGCAGCCTAATACCTCTTCTCTCCACCTCTTTCCTTCAGTCTCCCAAATACTGAGCCTAGCTCTGAAAATGCATGTACCAACCTCATCATCTGTGTGGACATCCCTGGAAAGTATACTGCCAAGGTAAGTGAACTTATTCACAGCATCCAATATTTCTCCACTTGTTGTGAATTATGGTTCCACATATGGACTGTGTGATACTGGCTAGTGAAGAACCTCTGTCTTCTTGGTGAGAATTTTATTAGCACAAGCAGCAGAGAATCAGTCCATACTTTGTTGCATCTCAGCCTCAGAGGCTGCATGAAGCACACACTTGTCTGTGAACAAAACATCCCAGACCAACTCTCCCTCCACTTTAGTCTTGGCTTGTAGCCTTTTCAAGTTAAATCACTTACTGTCAGTGCATTAGCTGACCTTGATGCTATTTCCATCCTTGTTGAAGGCATCTGGGATTGTTGAAAACATTATGAGAGCAAGTACACAGCCCTGCTTCACTCCCATTGATGACTGGAAAACAGCGAGAGTATCACCCACTATCCAGAACCCAGGCAAGCATGCCATCAGGAAACTGCTGTAAGATACTGATGAACTTCTCCAGGCAACCAAATTTTGCCATGTTCTTCCACCAGACACACATACATACACAAATACACATACACATATGTAATGTATACTTATATACCTGCATACACATATATGCATACATAACTATATACATATGAAATATACAAATACATACACATAGACACACGCATACGCAAATACACATATATACAACACAAAAACACAAATATACACACACATACATCCCAATCTCTGAGCGGCATTTTTGAGTAAATACCTCTTGCCATCTGCCAGCAGCTCTGGCATTGCTTGGGTTAACTGCACCATCCTCTATTATTGCAGAGAAGATTAGAGATTTTAAGCCCACCCCATGAATCCAGTCTATCTGAAATATTCCTCATAATGAGAGACTTCTTTCTCTTAATCCCTCTCCTTCATATCCATTTCTACCATCAACACATTAAATTCCACTGCAATAAAATCCTTTATTCTCTTTAATCAAAACAAAACTATTTAATCAAAATAAAAGACTGCTAATCTGTTCCTGGCTGCATGCAGCCAAGCGCCTTTGGAAAACCCATCTATTTACTGACATGGGAGGCGATGAAGCAAATTCTGGACTCAGTAAAGGCTTACAGTGAATCTATGCCTATAGATAGAACTCACTTTACACAGCAGGTGTATTGCCAAAACAGATGTGTCCTTTGTCAATCAAAGCAAGCTTCAGACTAATAAGAAATGCTGGTGATTTATAAGACTACCATGCTGGAAAACAAAGAAGTCACTGGTAAGGTAAGAGCAAGTGGAGAGAACAGGTAGGTGAAGTGAGGAAGAGAGGGGGAGAGAAGAGCCCTCTGCCTCATTCTGGGGCTCATGCAGCAAGGGCACAAATGAAAGAGAGAAGAATGAAGAAGATAGACCAAAGACTGTCATGCTTGGCAGGACCGGGTCAAGGATACAAGAAGTGACAGCTCATCTTTTTTTTTTCAGACCAATAGGACATCTTCCTCGAACCCAAGCACCTCAGTTATGACTATGAAATTCAGCTAACTACCTCTTACAGAATCCCCCTCTTCTCCTCTGCACAGCTGGAAGCACCTCGTGTCAGAAGTCCTCCTACCACTGCCTTCAGGCCACTGGGTGGACTCATCTCCTCCCCACATCCCTCTCCAATTTCCCTGTCCCTAAGTTGCTAACATGGCCTCCCTCTTGAAATCCCATGGTAGTATTAAGACTATCAAGCAATCAATGAACCCTTATTAAATGCTTATCATGAGGCACACACTGTACACAGAGGTAAAAGACCCTGTCCTCAAGGAGCTTACAGTCCAGTGGATGCAACATGCAAACAAATATATACAAAGCAAGTTGTATACAGGATAAATGGGAGATAATTAACAGGGAAAAGGCACTAGAATTAAGAGGGAAGGCTTCCTGTAGAAGGTAGAAATCCTAGCTGGGACTTAAAGAAAGTCAGTAGAGGAGATAGAGCACTCCAGGTTTGGGAGACAGCATGGGGGGGATGGGGGAGAGGGAGAGAGAGAGAATGTGAGAGAGAGAGAGAGAGAGAGAGAAGGAGGGAGGGAGGGAGGGAGAGAAAGAGAAAGAGAGAGAGAAGGAGG
>CM053580.1:13726807-13770887 GCA_028627135.1 Pseudochirops cupreus | reverse complement strand
CGGTATTGTCATTATAATATATATATATATATGTGTGTATATATCTATATCTATATCTATATCTATCTATCTATCTATCTATCTATCTATATATATTATAATGGAATGGAATGGTATTGTCCTGTAAGAAATGAATCTGATAAATACAGAGAAGCATGGGAAGACAGAGACATTGATGCCAATCATGGAAAAAAAGCAGAAGCAAGAAAATAATAAGCAAATGGCTGCAGTAATGGAAATAAAAGAAAAATTGCCATAAGCATCGGAAGTCGAATGCTGTGAAATGAAAGTGACCAAATTTGAGCCCAGAGAGGAGCCGTGATAAGGCACCTGCCCCCCTCCTTTGCGGAGGTGGGAGTGTGGGCATGGAACACGGAGATTGAGGCAGACATTTTTCACAATTGGTTTGTATTGCTCAACTGTGCTTTAATTTTTTTTAGTAATGTTATAAAGGATGACCAAGAGAAGGAGGAAGAAGGGATATACTCCACAAATGTAGGTGATTAAGAAAACAAAAGGTAACAATGAAATGAATTAAATAAAGGAACAAGTTATGATAGACCAACTTCACTTCTTTTTCGACAAGGTTATTATAATAGAAGTCAAGGGAATTCTGTAGATATAGCATACCTAGATTTCCATAAGACATTTGATAGTTATTATAATATTCTGAGAAAAAGAGGCTCTTAGGAGAGTGAAGAATCATTTGAAGCCAGCGTTACAAGTAAGTACGTTGTCTCTCACTTACTACCTACATAACTTTAGGCAAGTCACTGACCTTCTCTGGTTCAAAGTCTCCCATCTATAAAATAAGAAGTTTGAACTAGATGGTCTTTCCAGTACTAAATATATTATCCTATTAAATATTATGGGGTATCTAGGATGGCACAGTGCTTAGGGTGCTAGACACGGAGTCAGGAAGTCCTGAGTTCAAATCCAGCCTAGCTGAACAACTCTGGGCAAGCCGCTTAACTTCTTTGCCTCAGTTTGTCCTGTTGTGAAGTGAGGATAATAACAGCACTTACCTTCCTCTTTAAAGTCGTGATCTTCTGAGTCTGACATCCCCAGACTTCCTGTCCATCCAAACCCTGCACCATATTATTAAGCAATTTCAAACTGATTTCAGGAATTTGCATAAGCCTTCCTAAGACAAATGAAAATCTAAATCAAGAAAGCATTTGGTACTTTGTCTCCCCTTTTTCATTCCACCCCCACCATGTTTGTCTAGGTTGGAATTTCATAAAAGTAAGGAACTCTTGGTGTGGGAAGTCCTTCCAAAAATTTAGCAATGCATCTCTAATATATAGTCTGAGGTTTCCTAAAACAATAAAAAGTTGAATGTTTCATCTATTATTACACAGCTTACATTTGTCAAAAAATAGGATATGAATTCATGTTTTCCTCACTCTGGGCAGGCAGGTGCTGCAGTGGATAGAGCGTCAGGCCTAGAGTCAGGAAGACTCATCTTTTTGAGTTCAAGTGTGGCTTAGACCCTTACTAGCTTTGTCACCCTGAGCGAATCACTTAACCCTGTCTGCCTCAGTTTCTTCATCTGTAAAATGAGCTGGAGAAAGAAATGGAAAAATCCCTCCAGTATCTTTGTAAAGAAAACCTCAAATGGGTTCATAAGAAGTCAGACGTGACTGAAATGACAACACAACAATGACCTTCCTGATTCTAAATCTGGCCTTCTACCCAGACACCACTCTGCCTTTTTATACAATTCATAGGAATGGCTATTTCTCCAAACAGAATGTTCTGATACCACTACAGATAAAAATCCTGCACCCTGTGAACCAAGCTTCCAAATCAGAAGATAAATACTCTGAAGTCTAGACCTCCCAAGCTTGTTTCTCAGAGGCAAAAGCACTTAAACGTTCCCTTTAAAACTTCTTCCTCTTTCTTATGACCTTTTACAGTATCACACTGACCAATTTTCAATATTTCCAAACAAAATAACTGCATTTTTTTTAGATAGAGAGAAGAACTCTGTGGTAAAGATTATATGACAAATTGGTAGGAATTTTCCCAGCCCTTAAAAGCTGTGGAATAGATATAGGTAACGAGGCCAAATTTTGGATATCATGCTAAAGGAAAGATTGTAAGGATATTGGAAGACTTCAAAGAAAAAGTAATTAATGAATGAATTTATTTGTTGAGAGTCTACAAAAATAAGACTTGCATCCTATCTAATAGGGGTGAGGCAGTGAAGTTGCTGCAATGCTCATGATGGTTGCCAAGTTAAGAATTGTTCTTAAACTTCCAATTGAAGGAAAACACTGTAGATACACTTCATCATCACTGAATAAAAACCAACAGAAGGCGATTGGGAAAGTCCAGAACAAAGGTCATCACTAAAGCACTGGAGCTATAGTCATGGCAGGATGGAGTTTCTGATGCAGGAAGTGGATGATGCTGTCCCTGAGTCACCTCATTGGCAATTACCAAATTACCTTCCACTAAGTTCCTTACAATCTTAGTCTAGTTAAGAGAACCCTTCAGGTATTCTAAATTACCTTATACAGATGAATGACTCCTTTGGGAATGAATTACCTGCAAAAAAATGCTTTCTATGAGTCATAGTAAAGAAGGGATAATCACAAGAAGAGTCAACTTGAGGACACATTGGCAAAGAATTCAGAGAATGAACATTTCCTGAGAATGCTTTTTTTCTTGTAATTGTTCCTGTCTTCCTGTTAAAACTTCTTTGTCTTTTATTTTATGTCCTCCCCAGAATACTCACATGCCCTGAAACAATAGGCTTTGTGAAGTGTGAACAGTCTTCTGACCCACCAACTCCTGCCTTTCTGCCTAATGTTCTGTGAGGCCATGAGCAAGTCACTTATCCACTCTGTCCCTCTGTTTCCTCATCCATAAAACAAGGGTAACAATACTTCTTAGATTTGTCATAATGGAAGTGCTTTGCAAACTTTAAAACATAGAAACATGAGCTTTCTTTACTTTATTATATTATTGTTTTTTCCCAGCTTTAAATTATTCTTCTGAAAATTTAAAGGAACTCTGAGAGATAGATTTTCAGTACATGTATGAATGATGTTCAAACTTATAAAGCAGGACTTTGAGGTTGTTGGTATATTTGTCTAAATATAGTCTTTGCCTTATAGCATTATAAATTTAAAGCTTGAAGGGACCCAAGAATTCACTGAGTCTGACATCTTATATACAGATAAGGAAACTGAGTCATAGGTAAATTGACTTCCCCCAAAGTCATAGAACTAGAAGTGTCTGAGTTGAGTTTTGACCTCAAGTCCTCCTGATCACAAACTCAATACTCTATCCTCACTATATAATGCTGCTTCTTCTAACAAATGTTAATCAAAACCCATCAAGGTATATTTTTTTTAAGACATTAAAGAAAATCTGCCTAACGAGGTGATTGTGGTTGATAGTAGATCACTTTCCATTTCTGTGGTTTATGACTTGGTAATAGAAAGGAATAATGTGTGGTTTAACTTCAATGATTTCATATGCAGCACTGTCCATTTTGTCTTGTCTTGTTACCTTTTAGTATTGTCCTCATTTACGTTGTTCATAGTGTGTCTACTGTTCTTTTGGTTTGGCTGTCTTTTCTCTGCATCACCTGATCCAACATCCCATGTTTTACTGAGTTCTTTATATTCATTGCTTCTTCTGATGCACTGAATATCTCACTACATTCCCATTTTGTTCAGTCATTCTTCATTCAATGGATATCTAATATGTTTCCAACTTTTTTCTGTTATAAATATTGCTACCATGAACATTTGTGCACATTGCTATCATTGTACATCATGTGTACATTTGCAGCCATTGGCTTCCTTGGAATATAAAATCAGTGTGGGAATGTTGCATTAAATGGTGTGAACAACTAAGCAACTTGCCTGGCATGCTTCAAAATTGTTTCTCATAGTGTTTTGACCAAATCGAAATCAGCCAGTCAATAAACATTTATTAAGCACCTACTATTTGCTAGGCACTTTAAACACAAAAAGAGTCAAAAGACAATCTGTGTTCTTAAGGAGTTCACAATCTAAGAGGGGAGACAACATGCAGACAAATGTATGCAAACATGACATATACAGGATAAATAGGAAATAATCAATGGAAGGAAGGCGTGAGAGAGATGGGAAAAGGCTGCCAATAAAAAGTGGCATTTAGCTGGGACCTGAAGGAAGCAGAGAAGAAGGAGACAGAGATTAAGAGGGAGAGCAGCACAGGGATGGAGCACAACTAGAGAAAATGCCCAGAGCCAAGAGCTAGAGTGTCTTGTTTGTAAGATAGCCGGGAGGTCAGTGTCATTGGACCCAAAGGAATGTGGGGAAGGGAGAATAAGTACTTATATGACACTTACCATTTGCTAAATACTGTGTTGTGTTTGATAAGTATTATTTCATTTGATCTTCACAAAAACCCTGCAAGGCACATGTTGTTATCCCCATTTGACAGTTGAGGAAATTAAAGTAAACAGAAGGTAAGTGACTTCCCAGAAGCAAACAGCTAGTAAATGTCTAAGGCTAGATTTGAACTCATATCTTCCAGGCTCCCGGAGCTCAATCCACTGTACTATCTAGCTGCCTCCAGAGGCAGGCAGAGAGGGTATAAGGTATAAGAAGACTGGAAAGGTAGGGGTGAGGGCGGAAGGACAGGTTTTGAAGGGCCTTGAATGCCTGCCAATTAGAGGATTTTGGTTTTGATCCTAGAGATGAAAGGGATCCAACAGAGTTTTTTGAGTGAAGTATGTGCTTTAGGATCATCATTTTGACAGTGAAGTGAAGGATGGCCTGAATTGGGGAACAAATTTGTGACAGGTAGACTAACCAGAAGGCTATTGCAGTAATCCAGACAATAGGAGATGAGGGCCTATACCCACAGTGCTGACAGTATCAGAAAAAAAGAAAGCATGTTTGAGAGGTACAAAGGTAAAATCAAAAGGCCTTAGCAAGGAATGAGCTTATAGGGATTAAGCAATAGTGAGGAGCCAAGGATAACAGTAAGGTTACAAGTCTAGGAGATCATAAAAAATTAATAAGTATGCCCACCTTCCTTCAGTCTCTTCAGAATTTAAAGATTCTATTTTTTCAAAAATATTTGAGAATTTGGTAGGGGAGAGGTGATTTTCAAAACTTTTAGGTGATTGCTGATAGTTTGTGTTTTTTCTTTTGAAAATTGTTCTAATTTTTAGACTCTTTATTAGGGAAAGTCTCTAAATCTTTTAGATTTGTGCCAAGTGCCTATAAATTTTGGATCTCAGATTTTAAAAAAGGTTCATTTTTTTCCAATTCATTTTTCTTTTTATTCTAGTCAAACTAATTTTGTTTGTGTAAAAGCTATTTGATTTCATATGGTCAACATTTTTTGCCCATTATAATCTCATTTATTCCATTTCTATTTATCTCCTTCAATCCATAATTGTGAGATATGATCTTTTACCCTTTAAATTTTAATTATGTTTTTATATCCATATTTCTCTTGTCTAAATTCTCATCTGAATTCAACTTCCTTCAAACAGCGATATAATTTCCCCATCAGTTCCTGCTAAAAACAAACAAACAAATAAAAATTTCTGTTGCAAATAGTTTGAAGTTTTTTAGTTTAATGTCTTGACTTCTAGGTCTTGTTATAGAAACCATTTCAACGATCTACTTTTCTAACGTTTTATCTAGTGCCACATAATTTTGATCGTTACTCTTTCATTACAAAAAATTAAGATCTGTTAATATAAAATGCTATTTCTTCCTATTTCTGTCATTATTTCCTTTAACACCCTAGATCTTTATCTCTTTCATATTAATTTTGTTAATAGTTTTGTCTAATGCTATAAAATATCACTTTGGTAATTTGAATGGCATAGCAGTAAAGAGTAGATCAAGTTAGGTAGTATTTCCACATTTCCTTTCTTGAAACATCTCTGTCATAATTAGTCAATGGCTTTGCTTTTTTAAATGTCTTCCTTTTTCTATGAAGCATTATCTTATTGTGTTTTTTTTTTAAAGCTGTATGAGTCTTTCTAGATCAGTGGTTCTCAAGCTGTGAGTCACAACCCCTTTGGGGGTCAAACAACCCTTTCATAGGGGTCACCTAAGACCATCGGAAAACACATATTTCTGATGGTCTTAGGAACCGAGACACTGCTCCTCTATCTGTCTCCAGACAGGTCCGCCCACATGCAGATACGCCCACATACGAGTATTAAAGGGTTGCGGCATTAGGAAGGTGGAGAACCACTGTTCTAGATGAACATAGAGACTTTTTATACATATTTTAGGAGTAATTTTAAATGGAATTTCCTCTCCTATATCTCATTACTAATTTTTATTAGTAACATTCTAAGTTGTTAGTGATTTTTGTGGATCAATCTTCTATTTTGTCACATTGTTTAAGCTATAAAATTTCTGATTTTTTTGTTAATTTCTACAGTTCTCTCTATAAACTATCAAAGTTTTACAAATAGAGATAGTATTGTCTCCTTTCTGCTTATCTCTGCACCCTTAGTGTGTCTTTTCTTGTTTAATTGGCATAACTATCACGTCTCATATTCCAAACAAACATTCAAATGCAAATAGTGGGCATAGTTGATTTACTCCTGACCTTCCTGGGAATACTTCCAGTACTTTTCTACTCTAAGTCTAATTTTAGATAAATGATTCTATCATCTCATGCAAAGATTCTCTCATTTCTGTGCTGATTAAAGTGTTTTTCAGATAACTGAGTACTGTATTTTGTTTCTACATCTCTTGTTACCATGTAATTTTGTACTATTTTATTATTGTTGCTGTTTTTATTAACTTTGAACATTGTTTTCCTAGTATAGAATGAACCATACTTTCATTCCGGATAAATTCGATTTAATAATATACATGTTGATGTATTTCTATAATTTCTTTTCAATAAAGCATATAGCAAAGAGCCTATAAAAATTCATTAATGCAAATTTTTTGCCTCAATATCCATTAACGCTAATAGAATATGGGTCTCATTCTGTTTTATTTCTCCCAGGTTTGAATATCTGCACCAATAATACTTCCAGAAAAGCTTAGCCAGATGACTTTCTTATTGATTCATTCATTTATCTCTTTGTTTCTTTGTTTGCTTACTTATTCATTGATGCATTTATGTGTTCATTTATTTGTTTTGAAATTGGTTTATGTAACAGGGATTATCTTTCTTTAAATATTTAATATAATTCGCTTGTAAATACATGTGGACAACATCATACTACCTTCATCCCCATTCTCTTAGACATTTATGGCTTCCTTAATCTCTCTTTCAGAGATTGTTTATATTCACTCTTTGTTAAATTATTAATAGGCATACTTTATATTTCTAAAACTTTTCATCCTACATTTTATTCTTTTTTACTTTTTATTGGAATATAGTTTTGTATATTCATTTATTTTTTTTAATGTCCTTAGTTTTAAATTTCCTGTTCTCATTTTTAGTCTTGGAAATTTGACCATCCCTGTCCTTTAAAAATTAAATTAATTAATGGTTGTTCATTTTTTTCTCTTAAAAAAAAAATTCTTTGCTATACTTAACAGATCAATAGGCTTTTTGGCATCAAACGTATTTATCTCTCCTTTGATTTTCTAATCATCTTCTTTAATGCTCATTTAATTATTTTTTAAAATTTGTTAGTTCTCTAATTTTATTAAGAGATGTCAATTCATAAGTCTTCTCATTTTCTCTTTTGTTAATATGTTTTAAGATATGCATTTTTCTTTAAACTTTTGCAGTGGTTCTCAACCTGTGAGTTATGTTCAATTTGTAACAATGAAAATACATCCTGCATATCAGATAGATTCATAACAGTAGCAAAATTACAGTTATGAAGTAGCAACAAAAATAATTTATTGTTGGGGGTCACCACAACATGAGGAACTGTATTAAAGGGTCACGGCATTAGGAAGGTTGAGAACCACTGCTTTAGTTGCTTCTACAAAATTTAATCACAAAATCTCTTCAATATAATTCATTTTAAAATTATTCATATTTTACCCACTCATTTAGAATATCATTATTTAGGTTTCCATTGACTTAATTTTGTTCATTTTTCCTTTAGTAATTATAATTGTGATGTGTTGTAGCCTATTAGGCATGTGTTCAATATGTCTACCTTCCTGCATTTGAATTCTTTATGCCCTAGAGCATTCCATTTGTAAAGGTGTCATGTCATGCTGAAAAATAGATATACTCTAAAATCCTGTCATCATAGTCCATGAAATGTGGTGTTTCTAAATCTTTTTAAACCCATTATTTCTTTATCTTTAATCTTTCTGTCATATTTGTCACATTAAAGACATGGAACCTACAACCATTTTCTCACTGTCTTTTTACATTTCAGTCAGCCTCTCTGTTGTGTTCAGATATGGAATTCTTGACAATTTTCTTCTGTCACAAATTCCTTTGGCAGTCTATTGAAACAATGGAAATCTTTACAGAACAATGCTTTTTAAAAGCACAAAATAAAATGTAGAGGATTTACAAAAGAAATAAAATATCTCAAAATATAATTATCAATTTTTTTTAAGTTCATAGACCCCAAGTTCAAAAACCCAAGATTAGATGTTCTGTCACTTAGTGAGTATATATTAGGATATGTTCCCTTTAGACTTTGGCAAAGTGGAAGCTTGAAAGGGACAAAGACACAGACAGTGACCAAAGATGAGATGCTTTCAGGTGGAAATAAGGCATACTACATCTGAGTCTTATAAAAGATCTTATAAAAGACTGATTGCATATGAAAAGAATGGAAAAATCATTGAATTCCCCTGATCCCCTCCCCCAGATTCACTAATCACTACCTTTTCCCCAAATACTCATTTGTATAGACCACAGGTGGGGAACCTGCATCCTGGAGGCTACATGTACTTTCTTTGTCCTTGGGTGTGGCCTTTTGACCTAGTTCAAATTTTACAGCATAAATCCTTTTATTAAAGGGATTTCTTCTGTGAACTTTGAATTCTGTTAAAGGGCTGCCCTTGAGGACCTAGAGGGCCACATGCAGCCTTGAGGCCACAGGTCCCCCACCCGTGGCATAGATGAACCAGCAAGACTTAGGGAAATGTGCTAGGCATGCTATCCTTTATGGGAGGAACCTAGCTCTGGATCAGGCACAGTTGTGGAGTTGGAGAAGTGCTCCCTTTACCATTTATTAGCCTTGGAGATCATAGATCTCAGCACTAAGGGCCTGAGGGTACAAAATCAGAGAGAGTTCTGACAATCTGAGGCTATGAATTACTTCCATTTCTGGAAGAACCAAATAGCACTTCAGTAAAAAGAACATAGTAGGACCAGGTGAGCTGAAGGCTGCAGGTGAAGGAAATTATAGTTGTCCATACATGAATGAATTCAGAGAATTCAGTGAATCAATCCATCCAACAGACATGCCTGATTGGCTATGGTGCACAAAAAAGAAAAAGAAAAAAGAAGAAGCAAGAAAAATAAGGTAGGTAAAAAAAATATGCTTTAGTATGAGTTCAGCATTAATTAGTTCTCTCCCTGAATGTGGATAGCATTTTTCTATTGCCTTAACCTAAAATCCTGATTACATTTTTTTTTATTTTTGTGTATTCAACTGAAATATAATAATTTTAATCCAGCTCCTCACTTTTATGCTTTGAATTTATTTTTATGTATATTTTCTGTCTGCCACAAATCTGTCATCCATCACATTGTTTCTGTTTTATGGGTGAGATGAGCCCATCAACACTTAGGATTATTGTTGTTGTTTTTCCCCATAGGTAATTCTGTTATTTTATACATTAAATACATACATATACTTTCTGCTAGGTGGGGCAATAGTTAGAGCACTAGACCTGGAGGCAGGAAGACTTGAGTTCAGATCCATCCTCTGGTACTAGCTGTGTGACCTTCAGCAAGTTACTTAACCTCTATACCTCTATATGCCCCAGTTTCTTCAATTCTAAAATGGGAGTAATAACAGCACCTACCTCCTAGTGTTGTTGTGAGAATCAACCAAGATAATATTTGCAAAATGCTTAGCGTAGTAGTTGGCACATTGTAAAGCACACATAAATTCTTGTTGCCTTCTTCTTTCTCCCCTGCTTCCACTTTACTGTGGAGCCTCCCTTGCTAAATGCGGCATTACTTTGTAAAGCAGTAACTATGATTTTTAGGGAAGTGACATTAAAGGCTGCTGGCAAATCAATGGGAAAACCCTAGCTTGGGTGGTTTCGGTCATTTCTTTTTATTTTATGTTTTAAAATTTTCCATTCTTAAATTAGAATTACTAGCACTTTAAAAAGAATATTTTTTTTTATTAAAGAGATACACATTATCTTAAATAACACGGATTTAAAATATCTCAACCTAACAAAAGAGAATCATAAAAAGGAACCCAAAAAAGTCAGTATGATGTTATTTCCTCTACCATGCATCTGCACATTTCAGATATACTTTTTTCACAATGAAAATGGAAGGTTATTTATATCAGCAAAAAAACCCTCTTGATTGGATCCCATTTTAATGAAAGGTGAAAAGCATGGCAGTTATCACTAGAGGGAGCTGGTTTTACATAAAATTAGAGAAGCCTGCTGTGTAAAAGGGAAGGAAAGCAAACTTGGGATCTTTCTAAATTATATCAAAATCCTGTTTCAAAATATTTTCTTTTTCTCTTGAAGGACATTATCTGACAAGTAGAAAGTATACATAATCAAATAAAAGGAATATGTATGCATATATTTGCATTTTTGCTTATGCACATTCAGGAAGAGAACTAATTAATGCTGAATGCATACTAAAGCATATACATTCACATATGTGGCTATATACATATATTCAAGATTTACTTTTTAAATTTTTCTCTGAAATCGTCTAGTCTAACTTCTTGATTTTTAGTACAGATGGGAAAACTGAGGCTTAGAGAGTTTAAGCAACTGTATTTTCAATTCAACAAGCAATTATTAAGCACTTAATGTATGAAAGATACTATGTTAGGTACTAGGATATGAAGAAAAAATTAGCCAATATCTGTCCTAGGAAACTTCCACTCTGCTGGAGGGAAGAGGAAAGGAACAAGATGCACAAAAACACATTTAGCAAAATACACATGAAGTTATTTCAGCCAGAGCCATGGGAGGCTCCTCTTGCTTTTCTCTTTGCAGATTTAGTTTCCTGAAAATCATTTTGATCTCGGCATTTTTGTAGAAGCCTGGAGCAGATGTCTACTCAATACCACATGGGTGCTGTTACCACTTCTTAAATGCTTACAAGAATGGTGGGTACACAATATAGAATTAGAATCAGAAACCAAATGTATTAGAGATGGAACATGGGGTGGCTAGGTGTCGCAGTGAGTAGAACATAGGCCCTGGAGTCAGGGGGATCTAAGTTCAAATTCAACCTTACACCCTTACCAGTACTGGCCATGTGACCTTGGGCAAGTCACTTAACCCCAACTGCCCTGCCTTCCCCCCTCCAAAAAGAAAAAAAAATTAAAAGATGGAACAGTGCCACCAAGCAAGTATTAAATGCCTACTACATGCAAATAAGCGAGAGAGGCTGAGGGATACAGAAATAAAAGCAATAGAAACTCCTTGCTCTTGAAGCATTTAGATGGTGCTGGGGAGAAGGGCTGGCATCTGCACACCTGAAGATTCAGCCAAGATTGGAGGAGGAAAGGGTTTAGGAAAAGCAGGTAGAGACTTAGGGATCATTCAGTGCAAACACCTACTACCTCAGTAGGGGATGACTTTCTCCTTCTTAGCCAACACTTAGCACAGTTCCTGGCACATAGTAAGGGCATAATCAATGTTTCCTGACTGACTGACTTTTCCCAGCTTCCTCCTCTCCAAGCCAGTTCTGGTGGAATCATGATTTGACGTGCCCTCCTCCCCAACCTCGCTTTATCCTGATCCCCTATTCTCATCCTTGTGGGAGGGAACCAAAAATCTTCATTCCACTGGAATTCTCAGACATTTTCACCCTTTCCCAATGGTGGTGAGAGAGAACCCCTCAAGTGAAATATATATGACTATTCACCACATTTTAACAAGCTGGGATTTGCCAGCTTCAATCCTTCTGATAAGATGGAGGGCCCTCTGGGTCTTACTATGTATCCGTCAATGCATCCTCAGTACCTCCAAACCTGATCATCTGTATTTTTGTCATGGCTTCTAGATTTTTCAGTCACAGCCATGTGACCTTTCACTGAACCCTAAAGTGGTACAGTAAAGAGAGCAAGAAACTTGGAGGCAGGAAAACCTGAGTTCAAATCCTGCCTCAGACATTTACTATCTGTGTCACCCTGGGCAAGTCACTTAACCACTGTCTGCCTCAGTTTCATCAATTATAAAATAAGAATAATATTAAACCTACTTCCCAGGGTCTTTATAAGGATGACATAAGATAATGTTTGTAGAACACTTAATACAGTGCCTGGCATATAATAAGCACTTAATAAATGCTTGTTTCATTCCTTCCTTTCTTCCTTCCTTTCTTCCTTCCTTCCTTCCTTTCTTCCTTCCTTCCTCCCTCCCTCCCTCCCTCTCTCCCTTCCTTCCTACCTTCCTTCCTTCCTTTCTTCCTTCCTTCCTTTGTTCCTAATGACCAATATGTCTTGCCACCAGTGATAATGCTGCACCTTTAGGATTCTGGACACTTTCTATTTGTCCTTGAATTAAAGTATGAGCTTCTTGAGATCAAGGGTGTTACTTTTCTCTTTATGTTCTCAGAGCTTGGCATGTAGTAATCACTGGATAAATTCTTTCTCATTCTTTTCATTTATTCATCAAGACAGGAATCCCATGTACAAACCCCCTAACAGGTAGCAAGGCCAACTTCTATATAAATACCTCTAGCTATAGAGATCTCCCCACCTCCCATTTCATTGAGGACAGCGCAAATAGCTAATTTCTCTCACAATCAAATGATTAAAAAGAATAGAATAATGGGAGAACAAATGAATATCTTCTAATGGCAGAGGAACAAGGATGTGTGAAAGAGACAGATTACTTATCTTTGCACCTAGGTCCCATTGGTTAAATAACTCATTAAAATGATAGGGGAAAGGTAATGATGCTCAACTGCTTTCAATTAATGTGAATATTTACTAAGATTAAATAGACATGTATTCCATAAAGGACTACTGATAATCTTACACAGGAGCAGTGCCAATAGCCAGGCTACACCTTGACTTATCTTCTCTCTTCCTGGATGTCAAGGTTCCAGACTTGTACAACTTTGTATCCCATCTGTTATCTCAAAGAGTTTCTTGATCCTGTAAGACAGTTATTAAATTCTCATTGAATTAATAAATTTCTGGACAAGATCTTATGATTGTAAATGTTGCAGTGTTACTGACATAGCCATTTCGATCCTCTCCTAGCATAATGAATCAGTTATTATGTGCTAATATGTGTCAGGCATTTGGCTAAGGACGGGTGCTAAAAAGTTAAAAAAATAAAAATAAAAACAAGAAAGTCCCTGCTTTCAAAGGATGGTACTTCTACCTGTGGACCACACCAGGGATAAGTATAGGTTGAAGGAAATGGATGATGGCGTCTTCAAATTACCATCTTCAACCATTCCCCCACAGAATTACAGTGACGTTTGTCAAAAAGGTGAAAAATAATTTCACATATGTCATTTACCTGTAACAACAAAGGTAATAAACACCTTGGTGCAGTACTTTCAAGTTAGATTGACAATTTTCCTTTAAGTTAAGGAATGACTTTATTTTGTTTTGTTTTAAACGAAAAGAAGATCCAATTTGTTCAATAGCATATTGTAAGTGAGAAGAAGAGTGATCTACCTCAGAGACACAACGAGGGTGAGGTAACTGGGACTTTGTCACAAAGTATCAAAATATTGATGATATAATAATTTAACACATGCGTTCCTTCAGCACTGAAAAACAAACCCGAAACCAAAAAGCCTTTAATATACCTACAATTTCATAAAGTCATTAATTCTTTCCAATCACGTAGATTGCAACCCATCCATGCAACTCTGTTCCATGTCTTCCCATAAATTTGCCACAGGGACATGCTGGACACGTTCTTCACTCTTTCTTGATATTGTGAGAGCATTAGTCGAAGAATCTGTCCACCTGCCTGTCATACTTCATTCTTACCCCAAAAGCATCCCATATTCCCTTCCTGTCATAAAATTTCTTGATGTATTCCTGTCCTTTGGAGTTACTCATTGCCTAAATGTTATACAGCAAGCTCTTGTATGTCTCCGAGTCTTTGATGTGGTACTCATTTTTAATTTTTTCAACTTCTATTCCTTGGCTAATTGCTATGTAGCAACATCAGAACAATCATAGCTTTGAATGCTACCTTGGATTCCATGGGAAGTTTGGAGTTTGTACCACATCTATATTATAGAGATTTGACTTCCAGGAAAGAACTATGAAAGAAATTGAAGTAAAAAGACTTTACAGTTTTCCAAAAGGATTCTAATACATTTTTCTGTTGTACTCTGGGCGCACTTTCTCTGTCTTCATTGTCTGTTCCATTATATATTCTGATGGACAAGTTCTATAAAATGCTCATCCAAATGCATGTTGAAATCTGGGCAATAGACATGCTTCATCTTGCTCTTTCTTATGTGAATAGATAGTTCCAAATCCTGTGAGCAAATACCACACTCTGCAGTATTCTAGGGTTCAATGCAATCAATATGTCACCTGCAAACAGAAGCATTCAGAGGACCTCATAATCTAAGGGGAATTCCTCTTTAATCTGGATCTGTGTTGGATCTTCTGTCACAGTGGAAAGACTTTTCATGAGCATGAATCAACCTGATTCTTATGATTATTGGGTCACTGAACAAGGCTTTTCAAGCAATCTTAAATGATTTTATTGTATGGATGAGAGTTGAATTTTTTTGAAGGAGCACATAAGGCTGTATTACACTCTTCTGAATCAAATACATTCCCATTTCTAATAAACAAACAGCAAAATGACATCTTATATTTTCTATATCTTTCAGTTAATTATGAAATCATTATTATGAATTATGAAATGATATTGTGAAGTGATAAAGATGTGGTCCATGAGTGAATATCATTTTCAAAACCCTGCTGGGTGGCTTATAATGGATATTTTCCATTTGTCTAGCTGACTCACAAAGATTTTTTTATAGATGAGAGGCCAGTTGTTGTTCATGGTCTCTTGGTCACCTTTGGTTTTTGCTCTTACTAAATTCTGTTATATTTTCTGTGACTGATATCTTCACCTCCTTCAGCTACCTAATGCCAATTCTTCAATACCTTTACAATTGTCACTTCAAGCACAGATCTCTCTATATGCATTTCATTCAATCCAACATATTTTTCCATCTTTGTTCTCTTTTGTGATATTTTGACTTCCTTTTTCACTTTTTTTTCTTTTGCTGTGTAATCTTCTCTCCATTTTCATCTTTGAATGTCCTTGGAATCTGATTGCATGGCTGGATATTTCCCCAAGTTTTCTTTAAACTTCTATTACCCTCTACTGCCTTTCTCTTCTTTATGAGATCATACTGCTCATAATTGTTCATCATCACTCTTTTTAAGATTTTATAGATACTCTAACCCAGTGCTACCTTATCAATGATCTCTCTCTACTTCAAAAGTATGTAGATATAGTGTCTAAGGAGCTTTGTAGCATCCTTTGGTCACTTCACTGTAACAATTAATTTACATTTTCTAGACTTCTGGATCAAAGTATTGTAGTCAGTGTCAATTCTTCTGTTGTTCATTTAACAGTCACTACATAGCAACTAATTTCTTCTGAATTTGTCAAAATTACTTCTATAATTTTCACAGCATGAATTACATTTTGTCAAAATGACTTTTTGTATCATTTTCACAGCATGAATTATACAATGTACTTGGAAATATGACAGACAGCAAGGCCTAGTGAATAGAGAACTCACCTGAAAATCAGGAAGACCTTGGTTTGAGACTCAATTTGAATGTATATTAGCTATGAGAGCATGAGAGCCTAGTTAAACCATTTAACAAGGCAGTGTTCTGATACATTGCAGAGAAGATATTAACCTGCATTGGATGAGGGAATTTCCTCAGCCAGGAGCTCCCTCTACCAGTAAAATTACACATTCAGTCCCTAGCCTTTCTGAAGGCAGAATTCAAGGTGCTTATCAGTTGCTAAAATTATGAGGCATGACTATTCCCTATTCCTTTCTTGCTACTGAGATAACTCATAGGCTTTAGAAAACTTGGCAAGGCAGGCACACGTCAATCAGTCAGTAAGAAATATTTATTAAATGCCTACTAATTGCCAAGTATTATGCCATGCTCTGGAGATACAAAGGATCGAAAAAGAAGAGTCACTGATCTCTACAAGCTCAAAGGCTAATGGGGCAAACAAATTGAATATGATTACGTACAAACAAGCTATATACAGGACAAATTGGAAATAATAAACAAGACTGTAGCAGTAGACTTAAGAGGGATTGGGAAAAGTTCTTTGTATCAGAGAGGGATTTAAAGCTGGGACTTGAAGGAAGTCAGACAGAGGACATGAGGAAGGAGAGAATTCCAGACATAGGAGACAGCCAGTGAAAATATTCCACTTAATGAGGCTGAATTGTTTGCAGAAAGAATAGAAAAAAGGAAAGTTATTGGGACCCTGGCAGAGTATGTGGATTGGTGTAAGTTGTAAGAAGACTGGAAAGTGGGTTAGGGAGAAGAGGATGGAGACATGTCATGAAAGGCTTTGAATATCAAACAGAGAATTTTATATTTGATCATCTTGACTCAGGGTGGTCTCTCAGATTCCCTGGATCCCCTTCCATGGTCCCAGCTCCTACCTGAATCCACCAAACAGTCACCTGGATTCAGAGGAAGACAGCTCCCAGATTCTTGTCCAGTCCTCTGGGCAATTCTTGCTACACACTGAAGTTCACAGAGCCCAGCATATCTCAAAACCTTCACAACTTCTGTTCTTGGAAATTCAAGGATCAACCAAGCCACAAGCAAAGTCTTATCCCAGTCATGCTTCTTCAGCCCTCTGGCAGCTCAGCTGGCCCTAGCACCCAGAAGAAATCTCAACCTTCCAGGCGGCCTTCTCAGCAGCAACTTCAGCCTTCACCAGATTCTGGTCTCAAGGAAATACTCTCTCATTTCTCAATCAGCTTCCAGATGCTCACTGAGAGAAACTCTCTCTTTCCTCTACCAGGAGCCCGCCAGGAGAAAAATTCTGATTCTGCCTCTCTGGGGCTTTTCTTATGTATACACACACACACACAGCATTGGCTTTCTGTTTCAGCCAAACCCTTCCTGTTATGTCAGCAACAGGAGACAGAGTTCACACCCTCTCCCTCTTTCACAGAGGCTTGACTAAGGGCTAAGTACCTGCTTACTTGACATAACAAAAAGGGGTCTTCGAATTTAAATTAATTACCATTACAACAGTATAGAAAAAGAATAAAATGGAGACAAAGATGCAGCCTTGCAGGACATCCAAGGTTAACAGGCAGGCATGACTGGATGAAGATTCAGCAAAGGGAGATGCTGAAGAAGTAGTCAGATAGGTAGAAGGAAAACCAAGAGAGAATATTCATTATCACAAAAACCTAAAGAGAAGAAAGTATCAGGGAAAAGAGGATAATATAGTGTCAAAGTCTGCAGAAACATCAAGAAGGATGGGGATACCATTAGATGTGTAAAGGATCACTAGAAACTTTGAAGATAGTAGTTTCAGTTGCACAATGAGGTCAGAAGCCAGATCGTAGAGAATTAAGAATAGAGTGGAAGTAGAGAAAGTAGAGGAAACTACTATGGATAGTCTTCTCGAGAAATTTGGCTACTGGAGTGACTAGGTGGCACAGTGGCCACCTAGAGCACCAGAGCCATAGCCCTGGAATCAGGAGGACCTGAGTTCAAATTTGACCTCAGACACCATACACACAAAAAAACTAGTCATGTTACCTGGGGCAAGTCACTTAACCCCAATTGCCCTGCATTGTCCCCTCCAAAAACCAGCAAAAAAGAAAAAAAAAGATATTTGGCTACAAAAGGGAGAAGAGATGTAAGATAATAGAAAATGAAGATGGATGGATCAAGTAAGGGTATTCTGAGGATAGAGATGTATATATATTTTAGGCAATAAGGAGCCAGTCAGTAAACAGAGAGAAAGGGAAAGAGTGATGGTAATAGAAAAGGCAACCTGCTGGATATGGGATGGAATGGGATCATGTGGGTATGCAGCAGAAACTTGCTTCAACAAGGGAAAAGATCACCCCTTTAGATGATATTGGTGAAGTAGGAATTAATGTCAGAAGGCATCTTGGTGATGTGAGATGAAGAGGGGAAAAGAGGGAGTTATTAATGATTTTTTTTCTTTTTGGAGGGGGGAAGGTAGGGCACTTGGGGTTAAGTGACTTGCCCAAGGTCACATGGGTAGTTTTTGTGTGTGTATGTTAAGTGTTTGAGGCCAGATTTGAACTCAGGTCCTCCTAACTCCAGGGCTGGTGCTCTATTCACTGTGCCACCTAGCTGCCCCTGAATGACTTCTTTTTTTCTCCAGTAAAATATGAGGCGAGGTTCTCAGCTGAATGGGTGGGGGAAAGGGAAGATTTGAGGAGGGATGGAATTATTTGGAAGACCTTTTGTAACAAATGAAATACTGAGTTATAATTAGGGAGTCCTACAAAGTACTATATTGAAGCAGTGAAGGGCCTATTGAATTATATAACAGATTAATAGGGGACTCAGTCAGCACAGTTTCACTATTTTATCCACTTATTTTTAGCAACATGTATGTAGGAATGAAATCAACAGATGGTGGGAGTAATCCAAGGCTGAAACTTTATTGGGTAAGATCAGTGATTAAATAAGGGAGCAAGAGATTCAACGGAAGAGAACAGTGTAGAATTGAACTGGTTCACCAAAGGATGAAAGTGGGGAAGAGAGCACAATGTAGCTAGTGTAAGAGTGATGACATTGGAAAAATCTGAGGGTCCAGGGACTGGAGATCATAGTGTGGATAAAGAACCAGATTTGGGGTTGAAAAGTAGAAGGAAAGTTGGAATTGATGGGGTACAGGCTTTGGAAACCCACTTGAACTCTCCTTGAATCTTCCCACTTGATCTGGCATTCACTTGAGGCTATAATCCCACCAACTGGCCTTTCATTATGGCTATGCCCAGTTCTCTGTTACCCTTAACCTAGCCTAGGCCTTCATAGTCAGTTATCTCTGAATTGTCTCCAATTACTTCCTAACCTTCATCCTATCACTCTCTTTGTTCCTGGTTTCTGATCTCTAGTCACATTAGTCTGCTGGCCACTCTTATCAAGATCCTACCTATACCCCCTCCTCCAATCACCCCCAGACTACTTGGCCAACCATAGATCCCTCCCACAGTCTTTTCGTATATAAGATCCATCTTGTTACCATGAAAGTGCTCAGATTCAATCTGGCCCACTTACGTTAGCTTACAAATGCTAAGATTCCTTAAGAGTCTTGCCAATGCTGAGATTGCTTAAGAGTCTGGCCAATATAGTGAATTTTTAATAAACTTTGTTTTTCTTTGACTGAAAGAAGGCTTGGGTCAAATTCATCCGGATAGGACACACATGTTGCTATTTTGGGATCCCAGCACCCCTAAACCTCAACAGAATGACAACAGATTTTGATCATATAAAAGAATCCCAGACTTTATGAACATGGAAGTCATGCATTTCTAGTTGATGGCAATCTCAAGGGCATAATCATCTGTGTGTGTAACTCAGGGGAGTAGGAGGGGGAAAGGAGTTCATGTAAAACAAGTAAGTTGAGGAACTCTTGAAAAAGTATCAATACATGCTTAAGTCTTTGTAGGATGAGGGCAGAAGTAGGGGAGGAAAGGGTGAGCCAGGCACTGAACTCATTGCGGAAAGAAGGTGAGTACCCTAGAGGATGGTGAACAACAGTTATTAGACTTCTGACTGGGTGGTAGACATGGATAGAGTGAACCTCAAAGGAGAAGCTATTGAGTAATGGCCACAGAAAAAGAATCTGGAAGTGGCATTGAGGAGAAACTCCCCAACTTTGACCATTGATTTAGGGGGTGAGTGAAAATGCAGTCAGCACTGTGAAGGGCAGTCAGGGAAACTGGCCCATCAGGAGGGAGTAAGGGCTCAGTGAAAGCCAGAAGATGGAAGGAGTGGGAAATGAAAGGATTTAACATGAAAGCAACTTTGTTGCCCATGGAGCAGGCATTCCATAGGACTCAGTGGAAGGGGTGGGTAAATTGGAATGGAAATGGAGAATAAGGTTTGAATGATAACCAACTGCTGGGGATTCAGAATCACTGGGATAGGAAGGATATGACTTGGGGACAGTTTGTTAATTATTGAAGAAAGATTTTAGAAGCTTTTCCATGTCTGTAGGACTTTGGTTTCCTCAGGGTAGAGTCCTCTCAGGCATTCAGGCAAAGGAATAGGTACTTAGAGGCATGGTATAATTTCCCATTTCCCCAAACATGAGGCCAGGTTGGAGATTTAATGGAATGGCCTTTCTCCTCTTCTTTGGAAAAGAAATCTAATACCCAGTGGAGTGGGGTCATAAAATGGTGGTCTCTCCTCTTCCTGAGAGGCTGGAGACCAGGCAGGAGATTTAGCTAGTGACTGGAATAATGGACTGGCATCTTCTCCCCTTATCTCAGAGGCAGAAGGCTACCTCACAATGGAACCTTATTAAGTAAAGAAAGCTTTTTTTAACTAGGTGTGGGGAAGTCTTAACAGGCAAACCCTTTCTCACATTATACAAAATTATTTTTTGTGAAATCCCTCAGTGGAAAACTCAATAGACTACCCTGCATCCTAAGTCTTTTCTTTCTTCATTTTTTTATTTCCTGAGCCTCAAGAAGTGGTTTTCATAGTGTTTGGAGGGTGAGAGATGGAGGGAGATATGTCCAGAATCTACCATTATTGTCAAATTTGATAGTAAAAACAAAAGGAATACGGAGTCAATCTTTGCTCAGCTGCTCTTGTGACGAAGACAAAATTACAAATATCGTTGCCAATGTTGGACAATGTTAAGTGGTCTTTTACTTTAGCGACTCAGAATAGGGAACCAGCTGCCATCAAAGCTTGTGTTCTCAATTAAACTACTTACAAGTCTTTGAAATGAGCAACAACAGATTGAAAACAAAACCACCAGGAATAATTTGCCATTCTTTCTTTCTTTGCCCTTCATGTCAGTAAATGAGATGAGTTTGTTGATGTAACTGCTAAAAATCAAGTGAGTTGAGATTCAGAGTTACAAGGCTGGAAATTTCACTGAGTCTTTGTGGGACTTGGTGATTCACGTTACAACTAGGTTTCAAACAAGTTGATTAACCTTTGGCAGGGTTATTGACAGAAAAATAAAGCTGATTAAATGTACACCCAATTGTTATGACTGACCAATCTGAATATAATTTCTAAATTGTCTTATTAAAGTTGACTTAATAGGCATATATTAATGCAAACTGTATTCAAGGCACTTCCAGAGTTACTGGGGATTCAAAGGAGAAAAAGGGTCTGAGCATTCAGAGTTAAAAATCTACTGATGTGGCACATGGGGTATGTGACAAGGAGAGCAGGAAGGCTACTTCCTTAATGGTGTAACCAATTTTTTAAAAAAATATTTTCCTCTTTCCTTTTATATTGTCTCCATTTTCAAATATGTCCTTCTCTCTTCTCAACCCTGAAAGCCACCTCTTATAACAGAAATAAAAGGGAAGAGGTAGGGATAAAGGGAAGTTCAATAAAACTATTCAAAACATCAATAAATCCAAAATTATATGCAGTGTTCCACATCCATAGCTCCCCACCTCTGTAAAAAAAAAAAAAGTGAGTACATATTCTCCAACCTCTTTTTCAGGGCCAAGGTTGGTCCTTATAATTACATAGTTAATTTCAGTTGTGTGACTGTCCCTGTTGCTTTCATTCATATTGTTGCAGTCATTATATATAGCATTTTCCTAGTTTGATATATCTTACCTGACCTCGGTTCACACAATTCTCTGTTTTTCATATTTATTGCTTTTTATGGAGCACTAATATTCTATTATACCCATAAGTCAAAATTATTTAGCCATTCCCCAATCACTGAACATTTATTTTGTTCCCAGTTCTTTCCTACTACAAAAAATGCTGCTATAAATATGATCAGGTATTCTGGCCCTTTCCTTCAGTCTTTGACCTCATCAAAATATACATCTCCCAGTAGGACCTCGGGGCCAAAGAATAAAGACATTTCTCATCCCCTTCTTACTACAATTCCCAAACACTTTCCAGAATGAGGAGACCAATTCATAGCTCCTCTGCTGTCCTATTGTGTACCAGTTAAGCCTTGGATCCTTTCTTACAGTGAACATTGAATGACTCCACAAGAGACAAGAGACCAAAAGGGGAGCTGGGGTCAAAAAGGACTCAGAAATTGCTGACAAGATGTGTTTCTTGGCAGAAATGTGTGGCCAAATGCCACCAGCCCCTCCAGACATGCTTTCAAATATTTTGAATTCCACAAAACCAAATACTTTTTGTACCAAAAGTTTTTCTTTCCGTTTTTAACCATAAGTACATCCTATAAGGGAAATGTGAAACACAGACCTCTAAATAATATACATTTAAGTAATCCAAAGTGGTATTGGCTTCTTTCCCACAAGACAGACATTGTTCTTGGTCTCCTACAACTGGGTAATCAGCAAGGCCATCTTGGTCTATTTTTACTCTATATTTTTGTTGGAATAATCTTAAGTCAAAAGCCTTCTAGCTTTTTTAGCCTTCTAATGATGGCTGGTGCCCTATCCATTCTTCATTCTATATTAATTGTGAACTTTTCTGGTCGGTATTACTTACAGGCTTTCTTTAGTCAATATCTTTGAAGTCACACAGCAAGGTAGTGTCTGAGGCTACATTTGAAATCAGTGGCCCATCCTCTATCCCCTTATGCTACCTGGCAGTGCAGCAGAATACTGCTATTAAAGTGGGTCAATAATGCTACTGGAGTGCTACTTTTGGCTGGGAATTGCTGTTAAATTGCTGTTTAATTCTCTTTTTATGTGTCTCCCATATTGTATACTTCTACTCTCAGTTTCCCAATAGCTTCTCATTGTCTTTTTGGGTCAAATTACAAGTTTATCCCATGGTTTTTAAGACTTTCATGGTCTAATGCAGCCTCATTTCATTCATTTATTCAATTATGTGCCTACTTTGTCCCTTCCCATTTTTTTCTAATAAGACAGAATCCACCATGTGTGGTAGAATAGAATTTAAGCTGAAAAGATGAGTAAATGGGTAAACTTGGCAAGTGAACCACAGAAAAATAGGAATTTTAGTTTGGTCTCAAGGAGTATCTCTTATGTCCACTCTGCCAATGAGTTGGGACTCCATGAATTATGAGAATTGGGAATTGGGTGGGAGCTCCAACAGGAGCAAGGACTCTTTGAAGAGGAAAGGAATTCAGTTGTCTGGATACTCTGTATGTGAGCCGAATGAAAGGGAAGGCTCAAGAAAAGAGGTCCAAGGTATGACTCCAGGTCACAAATAAACTTCAGAAATTATGGAAATTAGTTGTTTATCTAGAGTAAGATGCAAGGGAATCAATCAGTTAACAAATCACTCAACAAGCATTGATTAAAGGGAAAAGGGGTTACATGTACAAAAATATATATAGTAGCTCTTTTTGTGGTGACTAAGAATCGGAAACTGAGAGGCTGGCCATCTCAGTTGGGGAATAGGTAAACAAGTTGTGGTATATGAATATAATGGAATACAATTGTGCTGTAAGAAATGATGAGCAGGTGGACTTCAGAAAAAAACAACTGGAAAGGCTTAAATGAATTGATGCAAAGTGAAGTGAGCAGAACCAGAACATGGTGCATAGTAACAGCAACATTGTACAATGATCAACTATGAATGACTTAGCTCTTCTCAGCAATACCATGGGTCCAAGACAATTCCAAAGGATTCATAATGGAAAATGATATCCACATGCAGACAAAGAACTAATAGAGTCTAAATGCAGATCAAAGCACGCTACTTTCACTTTTTAAATTTTTATCGTGTGCTTTTTTTTTTCCTTTTGGTCTGTTCTTTCACAACATGACTAATATGGAAATATGTTTTACATAATTGCAATATATAACATATCAAATTGCTTACCATCTTAGGGTTAGGAGGAAGCAATGAAGGGGGGAGGGAGAAAAATTTGAAATTCATTTTTTAAATTAATGTGGAAAATTATCTTTACATATAATTGGGAAAAATAAAATACTATTTTCAAAAAGCAAGCATTGATTAACTACCAACTATATGCCAGGTACTCCCTAGATTAGTGATGAGTATCTTGTTAAATCTTACCTCCTGGTATCTTAATGATGTTCCAAATAAATATTTTGGTTTTGCCTTTGAGGAAGAGAGTTTATTACATTTTGTGAATCTACCCTAGAAATACACATACATATTCATAGCAGCTGCTGTGGGTATCCCATTGTCCTTACAGAGAGGGGTAACAGGAAATTCTTTGTGTAGCAAATTGTGCTTGAGGTGAATATCTAAGAAAACTAAGACTTCTAGGAAGCAGTGGAGAGGGAGTACATTCTAAGCATGGGGGAGAGTTGTTGCAAAGGCATGAAGATGGAACATAGAGTATCAGGAGGGTCTGTGAAGGGAACTAAAGTACAAAAGTCTGAAATGGTAGGTTGGGACCATGTTGGGAAGGAATTGGAATGCCAATCAAAGGATTTCTATTTGACCTCCCAGAGGGTTGGCATCCATGGCTTCTAAGGTCCTTTCCAGTTCAAAAATCTATGATCTTAGAAATGATCAGGAGATCATGAGGAGCTGAAATAGAAGAGTGACATAATTAAATCTGAGCTTTAAGAAAAGTATTTTTGAGATCTGTATAGAAGATGCATTGGAGAGTAAGTGGTAACTGGAAGACCAGTTGCAATAGTGTAGGCTTGATAAAATGAAGGTTTTACCAAAGAGGTATGTGAATGAATGGAATTAGCTTTCACCTAAATGAAAAGACCTGTCTTAAGTGAATATGCTTTAGGAATAATAATAATCAAAATAGCAAAAATCAAGAGGTTAAGAGTTAATTAGTCCTTCCTGGGGCTGGTATCACTCAATTCTAGTTGGGGTAGGGTGGAGAGTAACTTAAGAGGTTACTAAAAAGTCAGAATAAAAAGTCCCTAAAACTCATCTCTGGAGGGTCAGTAGAAAAGGATCTTGCCTCATCCAAACAACCAAGATAAAAGGAAAAATTCATGGATTTCTGGAGTCTAAGACATTTTAGATACGGTAGAAGAGACATTTATAGAACTCAGAGTTTCTATTCTTTGCTTCCATTTGCTAAACTCAGCTGGGACATAGCTTCTTTGTCAGGAATTTGCAACTACAGTTGGTATGACCATGAGTCTGGAAAACTCATGCGCTCAGATTATTTCAGCTCTCTTGAGATGCTGACCTTAGCCAAGTGCACCCACTCAGTAAGTTAGAAAAGTCTTTGGTCATGTGTTTTATCTTCTGGCCCCCATTGTTTCTGCTGGATCTTGTGGGACTCTCAGTCAAAAATCTTCTTTGGTTTAGAAGTGGAAAAATTCATTTCAAATCCTTTCCACTATAATGTTCCCAGTCTTGGTCTATGCAAATCACAGAGGATGGTGAAGAATGGAGGTAGCAGGCAACATTTTTCTTCCTTCCTCTCACAACCACATCACTACATTCTCTTCAAGGTTGTATATGGACTGTGATCTTCATTGGTCATTTAATCTTTGAAGTACCTAGGAACACACTGTGTAATCTCACAGAGCTGCCAAATTTTAGAAATGTAAATGACCATGGAGATCATTTAGTCAAATTCTTTCATTTTCAGGTGAGAAAACTGAGCCCTAGAGAAGTTAAATCACTTACCCAAGGTCACACAGTGAAAGAGTGTCAGAGTCTTGTTTCAGATTCAGTCCTTCTGAAGACTCAGAGATCATTGTTTCTGTCAGCAGAGTGATCTTTCTTTAAATCTTCATAAACTTTTGAAGCAATGCTATCACGGGCAATTTCAAGTTCTTTCTTTAAAAAAAAAAAACCTCCATAAAAATGAACATATCACATCATGAAGCAGGCCCATGTTTCCATAGGTGTTGATGTCTCTGGGGTCTAAATTGGAAAAAAAAAAATAAAGGAAAATTTGAAGTGTCAGGAAATAATCTTATCAGATAGAATCGGGTCAACTAAATCAGAGTGTGCAGTCCTCAATAGACCTGAAACATTAAAATGTAATGGAAAAATGCTTCACAAAACAAATAAAAATACAATAAAGCATAGATAATGCCAGTATGTGCAAGTCTAAGGCAATATGCAGCCTACAGGGTCATTATGTTTGGTTTGATGGCCTCACCTGCTTTTGGAATTTAATACCACTGAACTGAATCATTTCCAAAATAATTCTGCTTAACAAACTTTCACTAAGAAAGTGATTCATGTCCTTTACAGGAATCAAGAGGAGAACAAGAGGCCTCACCTCCCCCCTGCCCAAAGCACTTTGGGCAGGGCGAAAGGTGAGATGTGAAGAGCAGACCTGAATTTTGGACCCAACTCTGCTGTTCACAAGCTATGGGGCTTTAAGCAGGTCCCATAGGCTTTCTGGGTCACAGTTTCCTCATCTCTACAATAGTGTTAGACTGGGTCCTTCCCTTTCTAACAGTCTAATAGTCTATGTTTCGTTTTAGGATTGTTTATTTTTCTTTTAAAGATCATTTCAAACATTAAGACTTTCTGTTATTAGTTTCTCTCTGAATCTAAAATTCTTTACTATCTTTGGTAATATATTTTATTAATTAGTAATGAAAATAATCTCTACTACTATTCTTTGATATCTTCAATATAATATCTATTTTATTTCATACTAATAATCAAGACAAAACGAGCATTTATTCTTCTGATCTAGGAGAGGTTTCTATCTTCCCAGAGGCAGCATTAAAAGTTAGTCCTGAATAGTGGACAGTCAGTCTCAGAACCAAGATCTGTGTTCACATTCTGTCTCAGACCTCTCAGTGCCAGAGGTAACTACAGAAGACTCTAAATGGGGAGGGGGGGGGAACCTGTGACCTCAAGGCCACATGTGGCCTTCCAAGTCCTCAAGTTTAGTCCTTTGACTGAATCCAAACTTCACAGAACAAATCTCCTTATCAGCAGAGGAATTTCTTCAGCCCATAATCCCCTATATTCCCTATGTTAAATCACAGGTCCAGTTTCTAACTGTAATAGGGTTGCCTGTATATGTCTAAATCCTAACATTCTTCCTTCCTGATATATGGGAAGCATATTTGCGTGAAATTTATTTATTTTTCCTTTCTGTTTGCCTTTCACTCCAAAAGAGGAACATTAAAGTAGTCTAATATAATTGTGCTGCTGTAAATACATTATTACAATTTGCCTAGCTTTTCATTTGCTCTCTTGGATACTAACACCATTTGGACCACACACTTTTAATATCAGTATTTTTCATTGCCTTTTTCATTGTTTTTCAATTCAACAATTTCTTATTTTATATTCTAGTTTTATTGATTTTGTTTGAGAAAATAAAAGGTTTTATTTTTATTTTGTATAATTAAAATTGGCCAGTTTATGTTTTATAAGCTTTGCTCTCTCTCATTTGGATAAAAATTCTTTCTTACCTAGGTAACTAACTACTCCTGTTCTCTTCTCATCATTTTGATGATGGGATCTTTCACATTCAGGAAGCAGGCGCATTGGAAGCTTATTTGGGATAGAAAATGGGTGTTTAAATCCAATTTCTCCCAAAGTGGTTTTTAGTTCTCCCAGTTGTTCTTGTCAAAAAAAAGACCTTCATCCAGTAACTTATGGTCTTATGTGTATGAAATATGTGACTACTGTTTACAATTGCTTTTGGCTCTTGCTTATCTAGTCTGCTCCAATGATTCATTCTTCTGGTTTTTTTCCCCCCAGCAACATGCTTTTAATGACTACTCTTTTATAATGCAATTTGAGGTTCGAAAATGCTGTCTCTTTTATTTGTGTTTTCTCTCATTATTTTTCTTAAGATCATAGACCTTCTATCTCTTCAAATGAATGTTGTCATTCTTTTGTCTAGCTCCATAAAGCATCCTTTTGGCAATTTGATTAATGTAGCATTAAAACCATAAATTGATGTGTTGTCATTTGATTACATTGACACAACCCAAACATGAGCAATAAACCTCTCTTTAGCAGAGAATCTTAAATTAGTAGTCTATATTTCTATAAAGAACATTTTGTGGTGGGATTTATATAAATCTTAAATGTTCTTTAGTAGGTTAAGTCCAAAATTTTTAACATATTTTATGTATTTAAAATGTAATTAATCAGCACAAAGATATAAAATAGGTTATACATTGCACATGCTTTTGGTCTTTCTCAATATATCAATCAATTATACTTATTTTTTTCCTCTCTAAAAACTTCAGTATTTGTCATATAAGATCACTCTCAGGGAGGGGGAGGGATATGTGGGATTGGTTAATTGTTGTTCTTCATTCTCAAAGATGATCAATATGACATCACTATGTTGGGGTCAAATTATGGTATGACTGGCTGATCAGACCAATATAAGCTTGGAGGGTATTACTACAGTCAGGCACAAATAGTCCATGTGAACCTTTGGGATGGAGATGCTTCTAAATTTATAGATCTCAAGTTTCCCTTGTGCTATTGTGATTCTGCTTTGCTCTTTGAGCACAATGACTTCTTTGATGGGGGCACACCATGTTAGATAGTCCTGTGCCAGTGTTTCCCATGTCTCATAACTGATACCAAAGTTTTTCTGAGAGACTCTGAGAGTGTCCTTGTATCACTTCTTCTGATCCCCCTGTGAGCACTTCCCTTGTGAGTTCTCTGTAAAATAGTGTTTTAGGCAAACATATGTTTGACATTTGAACAATATGTCCAGCCCATTGGAATTGCCCTCTCTGTAATAGTTTGAATGCTTGGCATTATGTCAAGCACTGGGAACCCAGAGACAAAAATGAAACTATGATTGCCCTCAAGGAGTTTGAAATCTTTGACATAATCTTCCTAAGACAATTAAAATGGAAATGATTCTATTTCCTGACATAGCTCTGGTATACTATATAAGGTATAGAATTTTCACATCTAGGCCTCTCTCTACTTCATAATCACCAAATTTCCTAATTTGCTGGAATGTCCTTTGGGGTTGATAAAATTCATAGAACCCAATCTATTGAGATTTTAGGTAAGCATTAGGTCAAGACATGACATTTCCTTGGTTGCTAGGCTATCCAACAAGGCTGGTCAAACTCATGGTTCCCAATCTATTGAGGGTTTGGGGAAGAGACAGTCAAGACCCAATGAATATAAATGTGGAGTTGGAAGGGACAGAAAAGCTGAGATATCCAGGAAGCTGGTAGAAATGCAGAATAAGAGGTCAGGAGAGAGTTCAGAACTAATTGTGTGAATGAGGGAGTTATTTACATAAAGGTGATAGTAAAAGCCCAGGAAATGGATCAGTTATTTAAGGGAGAGTGTGAGGAAAGAGAAAGGTCGATAATTGAGGATTAAAGTGTTGGGGGGAGGAGGGGCTGGAGCCAAGATGGTGGAGAAGAAGCAGAAAATTGCATGAGATCCTGCCCCAACCACCTCCAATACCTGTAAAATATGATTCTAAACGAATTTTAGAGCTACAGAACTCACAAAGTGACAGAGAGAAACAAATCTCCTAATGAGAACACCCTGGCAGGCCAATAGGGAGAGTCTATCATATCCAAGCTGGGAGTCCAGCACAAGCCCGTGTGAGCTGCATGGTCTGAGACCTGGGGCACCCTGACTAGCAGCACAGACTGGCCAGAGCCTACTTCAGGAGAGTGAATCACCAGAAGCTGTGGCAGTTTCCAGATTTCTCAACCCATAAACACTGAAGAGAAAGTAAAACTCAGTAGGGAACTCTGTTGGAACTGGGTGATAAAAGAGGATGGTTTGGCCCCTGCCCCCAGGGTGAGAGGTGAAAGAGGTACAGAGACTGCAGCTGCTGCCATGTGGCTGCTCCAGAGCTCCTGACCTGCAGATCATAGGGGGACCAAGCGACCATTCAGAGGGGAATCACTATTGCTTTGACCTGCTTGGATCTGGATTATAGTCTTGGGTGGTAGTCCTGGGGTGTGTGGATAGTATTCCAGAGCTTGGAATGTCTGTAAAGAGGGTGCCTTCCTTATAACTCTGACAACACTTTTGAAAACCCCAGTGATTTGGGGTTTTCTCTCCACTCTGGAAGCAGAGCTCCACTGTGGGAAGGAGCTAAAAAATCAAGTAATTGGCTGGCAAGACGAGCAAGAAGAGGAAGCACAATCAGACTATAGAATCCTTTTTTAGGGATAAAAAGGATCAAAACGTGGAACCAGAAGAAGTCAACAAAGACAAAACTCCTACATCAAAAGCTTCCAAGAAAAATGTGAACAGGTTAGAGGCCATGGAAGAGCTCAAGAAGGATTTTGAAAATCAAGAGAAGTAAAGGAAAAATTGGGAAGATAAATGAGAATGATGCAAGAAAATCATGAAAAATGAGTCAACAGCCTGCTAAAGGAGGCCCAAAAAAATACTGAAGAAAATAACACCTTAAAAAATAGACAAACTCAAATGGGAAAAGAGGCCCAAAAAGCCAATGAGAAGAAGAATGCCTTAAAAAGCCAAATTGCCCAGATGGAAAAGGAATTTCAAAAACTTACTAAAGAGAATAATTCCTTCAAAATTAGATTGGAGCAAATGGAAGCTAATGTCTTTATGAGAAGATAAGATACTATAAAACAGATCCAAACAAATGAAAAAATAGGAGGCAATGTGAAATATCTCACTGGAAAAACCACTGACCTGGAAAATAGATCCAGGAGAGATAATTTTAAAATTATTGGACTACCTGAAAGCCATGAAAAAAAAAACCCTAAAAATCATCTTTCAAGAACTTCTCAATAAAAATTGCCCTGATACTCTACAACCAGAGGGCAAAATAGAAATTGAAAGAATTCACCAATCTCCTTTTGAAAAAAGATCCCACAAAGAAAACTCCTAGGAAAAGCATAGCCAAATTCCAGAGTTCCCAGGTCAAGGAGAAAATATTACCAGCTGTCAGGAAGAAACAATATGAGAATTGTGGAAACACAATCAGGATAACACAAGATCTAGCAGCTTCTAAACTAAGGGATGAAAGGGCTTGGAATATCATATTCCAGAGGTCAAAGGAGATAGGATTAAAACCAAGAATCGCCTACCCAGCAAAACTGAATATAATGCTTCAGGGGAAAATATGGTCATTCAATGAAATAGAGGACTTTCAAGTGTATTTGATGAAAAAAACAGAGCTTAACAGAAAATTTGACTTTCAAATACAAGAAGCAAAAGAAGCGTGAGAAGGTAAACAGGAAAAAGAAATAATAAGGAACTTATTAAAGTTGAACTATTTACATGCCTCCATGGAAAAACAATAATTGTAACTCATAAGACTTTTCTCAGTATGAGGATAGTTGAAGGGAATATATATGTATATATACATATATATGTACGTATAGGTGGGTATGTGTGTATAAATACATATATGTGTACATGTATACATAGACAGAGGGTGCAGGATCAGTTAAATAAGAAGGGAAGATATCTAAAAAATAAAATTAAGAGGTTAGGGAGGAATATAATGGGAGAAGGAGAAAGGGAGAGATAGAATAGGGTGAATTATCTCAAATAAAAGAGGCAAGAGAAAATTGTTACAAAGGAGGGGAAGAGCAGGAAGGTGAAAGGGAAAGGGTCAATCTTACCATCCTTGAATTTGGCTTAAGGAGAGAATAACATACACACTCAAATGGATTTCTTACCCTATAGGAAAGTAAGGGGGAACGGGATAAGTGGGGGATAATATAAGGGAGGATTGGGGGAGAGGGTAGTTAGAAGCACACATTTTGAAAAGGAACAGGGTCAAAGTAGAAAATAGAATAAGTGGGGGGCAGGATAGAATGGAGGGAAATATAGTTAGTCTTTCATGATATAAGTACTACGGAAACATTTTGTGTAACTACACAGCTATCTTTCCTAGTAAAACAGACCTAAGAACCTGTGCTAGCCATCATCCTGTGGTTGTCATTACATTGTTGTTGAGTCATTTCTGTCATTCTAGATTCTGATGTTTCCAACTTTTCATGACCCCATTTGGGGTTTTCTTGGCAAAGATATTGGAGTGGTTTACTATTTTACAGATGGGAAACTGATAAAAACAAGGTTAAGTGACTTGTTCAGAGTCACATAGCTAGTAAGTGTCTAAGGCTGGATTTGAATTCATGAAGTTGAGTCTTCCTGATTCCAAGCCCAGTGCTCTCTCCACTGTTCCACCTAGCTGCCCCAGCCAAGAGAAAGATTTTCAAAAAACAGGGTCAATAGTGTTCTTATCATCACCATCACTTTTTTTTTTACAACTATCTGTATCTTTCACCAAAACATATCTGGGCTGGCTTAAAACAAATTTTGGATAGATTAGAATTTTGGATTTTGTATCACTCTCTAAGAGTACTTCTACTCATGTACTCAGTTTCCCTCCTGAGCTGCTTCTGGCTCCCTACTGTATCTACTTAATTTCTATCTTCTCATAAATCTACTCCCCCATTTCCAAAAATGCATAACTGCCTTTCCTAAGGGTTTCTAATAACTAGGCATACTGAGGTTTAATGTGCTATTTGCCAGTGCATTCACAAATATCCAACACCAATTTTGATATTCTATGATAAATTGTAACATTGTGAATGCTGTATCTTGATTTTCTGTGAATGTTTTGCTCTGAGTTGTTATGGAATAAATAGAGTGTTTGCTATACTATGTAATCAGAACCTTAAAAGCTGTCCACAGTAGCATTCTTCTGGAAAGCTGCTCATGCATAGAATTACATTATGGCTTGACCTGAGAAAAAGGAATCCTTCCTGACATGAAATTTATTTTTTGGAAGACCTGTGATTTTATCCCAAGTCATAACCAGGGATGGCACCTGGTCACATTGTGAAGTGTGGTGAAATTGGTCTTTGCTTTCCCAGAATCCTCCTGGGGTGTCCTTTCCCTACTGTGGAGAGAGCCTCAATGCTCAATCGTAAAGTCAGGCTCCCAGTGCCCTCTTCAAAGCTTATTCAGGAAATGATGTGAGATCAAATACACACATGGTATGTATTTATGGGTACATCTATACATGTGTGTTTATCTTGGCCTGCGTTTCAATCTCTCTTACTTTTCCTAGGTTGTAGTTGAGTATTTGGTCTCCTCACTAATTAGGGAATGATAGCTTTTGTCTTCAGTAAGCAAATTATCAAGCTTCTGAAATGGAAAGCAGGTGAAATATTCATGTGGCAGCTCTTGAGAACCCCTGAAATCAAACCACAGAGATAGACTTTCAAAGCTTGCCCTAGTTAGCTAACTTTCTCTTTGAATATGAGAGCTCTTGGATTTTCCAAATTTTAGAGTTGAAAGGGTCTTAAAGATTTAATCCTCTCATTTTTCAGATAAGGAAACTGAGTCCCATCCTTCTTCATCCACAATAGAGTCTTAACTTGGGCAGAGTCATGAGATTTCAGTCTCGAAGCATTAGAATCAAGAGGATATTGATAACAAGCATTCCTTTAGCAAGCAGAAACAATTGAACTGCAAGTCGAAGTATCAAGAGTAATTCACTAGAATAGGAAATTACTGTAAGCTTGCTTTCTCCCTGGTTTCTCTTCCACCTCCACCTCCACCTTCACCCACCACCAGAAATTCCCAGTGAACTTCTCTCCAGGATTGCTTCACCCTGTTCTCTCCCAGAGGGCAGCACACCTAGCTTCCAAGCATCTCTGCCATTATCTGGGTTTCTACCCATGTAACCTTTTGTTCCCCCATAGGTGGTGCCTTAGTATTTTTTTCCCCCTGCACCATGACAGCTTGTGTTTGAAGATCTGTAATCTTTGTTGAGATCTCACACCCTACCCATTCTGTGCATGCCTTGCAATACCAAAATCATTCATTCTAGCTATGCTGGGAAGATGAGGGACTTGTCTAAAGTCCCAATTCCATAGTGCTTTGGTGCAGAAAAGCCAGGTCTCCTGGTTCCTATTGCATGATCTTCCCCCTATATTACACTGCATCTGGTAGAAATGCTCTATATTAGTGAGATACCATTGGAGAGAGCTGTGGAAAGAACACATCCATAATACACTGTGCATATCTGATAGGTTTTAAGACCTTTGGGGCCTTATGTTTTTTATTATCTCATTACTCAATTGGAGTTGCTAAACAATGCTGGTAGGACATTGATTCTCTCAGATTTTTCATCTGGGAATCATTTCTTTTTCAAATGATAGTATAACTAAGGGGATTTTTAATTACTTTATTATCTTTTATCTGATCATAAATCTGCTCATTTCAAGTTGTTTTCTAGGATGTTCAAACTGGAGTCATCAAAGAGAGTTTGGAGAATGGCCATGCTGAAATATTCACAGCTGTAACTTCTAATGCCTCCTAACTTATCACAGCCAGTCCCATGAGACGCCATCTAGAGACGGCTGCCTTTTATTATTCTGCCTTCCCTTCCCAGGAGGAAAAATGGTTCTTTGAATAAAAAAAAAAAAATTAAAAATCCATTCCAGCAAAGTTGGAAGTGTTTGGAGTGAGCAGGAACATCCCTGGTCCAACTACTTCTTACTCTCTTAGCTCTTTGTCCAAAGCTCATTATTTCCCTCTTGGCCTGACATTATCACTTTCATAATTTAAGGGATCATGTAGATACTTCAATTAGCAAATCCTATCTGCAGTTTATTTAAGTGAGATGAGAACTTAAAAGAGGAAACTATGCCAAATGATCTAGAGGAAATCTTGGCAATAGTCTATTTATACCCTGGGAAAGGATGAAGACGATTTCTTATAGGCCTGGTTTCTAATCTTGTAAGAAATAAAGTGTGCGTCTAGCCCAGTTCGCTCCCTGGGATCCTGAGCCAAGTGTAAGAGATTGCAACAGAGAGCGTGTCACATACAAGCAATATAATCTGACATGTTGATTTCTTACGATTTCTTGGTACTATTTACTCATTGAAGAGAAAAGGAGAGAGAAGAGAAAAGAACTTCCCACTGTTAGGGACTTTCTCTGTCCGACCTCACATATATCAAGGAACTGGCATTTCCTTGATATGGAAATTCTCTCTCCCCAGAGAATGCTCCCTGGAGCTCAGAGAGCTTAACGTCTTGCTGGTAGTCCCTTGGCTATTAAGTGATGGAGACAAGCTTGGAAACCAGTTCTTTTGGATTTCAGGTCCAGTGTACTATCCCCTCTACTACACTGTCTCTCTTAGCCCTCAAATACTAATCAATCAACAAGCCTTCCTTAAGGGCCCATTATGGCCAACCTTTGTGTTAGGCATTTGGGACACAAAATAAGACAGTTCCTGCCCTCAGGGAGATTCTATTCTACTAAATAAGAAGGAAACAATAGTTTATTATGTTTTAACTATGTCCTAGGCACTCTACTGAGCACTGGAGACACAAATACAAGCAAAAGGAAGGACAGCCCCAGCCACAGAGAACCTTACATTCTGAGGGGAGGAGACAACACACATTTAGGATTAGGGGTCATAAAGCTGGCAGGGAGGTGGATGGTGGGAAAACGACCACTCCAAGGACATGGCTTTGAAGAACAGGAGCTGGAAACAGGGCCAGAAAGGGAATGAGGGTTTGCCTGGGCCTTTCTACTATATGGCAGCTCCAGGAGAAATTCACCAATGGGAGAAGGGACTAGGCTTCCCAGAGGACACTCAGGACCTAGAAGTCCTCAGGGATGGTTGGGAGAATTTGTACCAAAATAAAGGATGGCAAAGATTATGAAAGGCAATGAGTGAGGGCAGATCTAGGATGAGACAATTGGAAGTCCAGAAGCCAGAAACAGGCTGAGGAGCCTAAAACTCTATTCAGTACCTCTCTGATATTCTGATCATGTCACCTTGTAGACTATAATAATACCTGACATTTATATAAAGATTTTAGGTTGGCGAAGTTCTTTGCAAATTTATGCTACAGATATTATCATCCCCATTTTGCAGAAGAAGAAAATGAGGGTAAGAGAAGTGAAAGTGACTTGTCCAGGGCCATACAGCTATCAAAGATCTGTGGCAGGATTTTAACTGAAACCTTCCTGGCTCCAAGTCCAATGCTCTATCCCCTACTCCAAACTACCCCTCCTCTATTATTGTCATTTCTCCCCCAACTAGGCCATAAGCTCTCTGAAAGCAGGGATCATGTTTCATCTAAACTGTGGACCTTTCCTAGCACCTAACACAATCCCCCACACACAGTAGGTCCTTTAATAGATGTTCATTGATAAAGGATGATGAAGAGGAACTGTGGGTTGAGCACTGGACTTGAAATCTGGAGGACTCATCTTCCAGCCTCAGACACTTACTAGCTGTGTGACTCGAAGCAAGTCACTTAGTCCTGTTTGCCTCAGTCTCGTCATCTGTAAACCAAGCAGGAGAAGGAAATGGCAAAACACTCCAGTATCTTTGACAAGAAATCCCAAAGGGGTCATGGAGAGTCAGAAACAACTGAACAACAAGAACAGCAATGATGAATTGAATGAAGGGGGGAAACATCTTCAATTTTAAGAACTGCAAAGTACATGCCCTACAGCAGCAAAGATCCCTGTAATGCACAATCTTTAAGATATTCCTCAAAGTCCTTTCCCTTTTCCTGTGTTCATAGAAGCTCCTCAGAGAATGAACATGAATCTGATTAAAAGAGAAGAGATGTAACAGGTTGCCTTCTATCCGTCCTGAGCTGAAGGGTGGACGGAGAAGATTGAGGAGGAGGGAAGAGGGGACTTACGTAATGTAGTAAAATATGTCTGGGTTGGCTGATGGTTTTGTGTGAAGGGTTGGCATATGGTTTACTAAAACTGGCATTCATTTTGTTGATGTTTTAAAGCGTACTACTCTTTCAAATGTGTTAACAGTGAGGTTGGTCTGTTTACAATTTAGAATTAATTTAGCCTATTTAAGGGAGCACTGTTTTGCAAGCATTTCAGAAACTGTGACATAATTGTAATTATCATGTGTCCACATGAACATGCTTGGCAACTTTCCCTGAAACCTGTGCTCAAAGGGCAGCCTTCTTGATCCATCAGCTTAGCCATCTGGAGCTGGAAGGAACCTCAAAGGCCTTCTGGTTCAGCCCCATTGTTTTACTGATGAGGAAACTAAGGCCTGGGTTGTATTTGAATGGAGGTCCTCTGATTCCACCATCCCACAGCATTCCTTTATTGTCTCCAATAATCCAATGAATCTATGATCTCATCAGTGTGGGTATTCGCTTCAAGAATGCAGTTCTAAACCTGCCTCTCCTATGTGAGAAGAATGTCATCTAAAGATTTGCCTTGCCTCTGGGAGGGGGGAATGCCCAAAGTTCTCAGGGCCATCTTCCCAATCCTCTGACATGTTGGGGATGCCAATAGGCACCCTTGCTCTTTCCACATGACCAGTCCTGATCTTTTTTTCATCATTGCATCCTTTATTTGGATCCTTTTGTGTAAGCCCATGTTGGTAATGTATTACAGCTTGCCCATCCCTGCTATGAACCTCTCCATGGCCTTTTGGTAGACCCTAGGAGGGACCTCTTTCAATTATGAGAATCAAGGATGCCATCGAGGAAGAGTTAGCACTTGGGTTAAGCCTTAAAGGATGAGGAGAATATCAGTAGAAAGACTAAGTCCAAAGAGTGAATTCCTGAGGCCAGAGAACAGTGCAAGGAAAAGCATGGGAGTGAGAAAACGAGAGGACATGATGAAGAGGCAGCCAGTCAGCGTTCAATAAAGGCTGAGAGAGCAGACCTAGGTTGCAAAAGCCTTGAATGTCAAACTAAAGAGTCTGAAATTTATTCTATATGCATCAGGGAGCCACTGAAGGTTTCTGAGACTAGGTAAGATGGGAGAAACTAGAGGCCAAGAGGCTTGCAATCAGGATATTGGAGGTAGGGGACACCAGGAGGAGCTTTATGAGAGAGGTGGTAGTAGAACTGAGCCTTGATTGGAGTCAAGTGATTCCAAGCGGCAGAGGTGAAGAGGAAGAGCATTCCAGACACAAATGACAGTCTGTCCAAAGACTTGGAGGAAAGAAACAATTTTCTGGGAACAAAACGGTAAGACAACCAGTTTGGCTGGACACAGCCAATTCCCCTGAACACAGGGGAAAATTAAAGCCCTCGGAATAGATAAGATCATCAAGGAATGGACTGGAGATGAAAGAAAGGAAAAAAGACAAAGAAGGGACAGAACCTCAGGGATACCTACACAAAGATGTGTCAAAGGAGAAAGAAACATTCATGAGGAGCCAAAGTGGTTTCATTTGATATAATGTCATAAAACCACTAAAAGTTAAGATCAAAAAGGCACCTTATGGGTCATCTAACCTAGCATTTCTTTTTTTAAATGTAATTGGGAAAAGTAATTGTATAAAAATACAATAGGACATAGATCATGTTAACATGAGGTTTCCTAAGTCAATATATAACCTGTAGGGAGGCTAATATAGAGTTTGCTGGTCAGCATTTCTCTATGAGTTTGACACTAGTGATCTAACCCAGCACTTTTAAACTGTGGGTGGTGACCCAGATTGCCTGGCAACCCAGATTGCCACCCACAGTTTAAGAAGTGCTGAAGGGGTCACAAGTGGAAAAAGTTTAAGAAGCATTAATTAACCCAATCTTCTCATTTTAAAGGCCAGGAAAGACACAAAAAAGGAAAAGGATTTACTTGAAGTCACATAGCTAGTTGGTGGTAAAGCCAGGCCTGGGAAATTGGACACTTGGGTTCTAATTGAGTACTCTTTCCTTATTCAAGGTAAAAAGGGAGGAAACCATTCATTTTCAAAATAAAATCTGCCAGGCCTCATTTTCAAACATTGCTTTAATCAGAAGCAGGAATTCATTCACTTAACACTTTCCCACTGTGTCATACTAGACAGAGGCCTTGACCAGAGTCCGAAAGGCTCCAGTGTCTCACCCTTGGAACCTGGATGTGACCATAGGCAGCTCCTTTATTTTACCACCAGGTGGTGCTAGCTATCAACCTCATCCTACTGAATAAATCTTACCAAGATCTGGGCAGTCCCACATTCATCCTGAAGGTTATGGTCTTTACCCTTCTTACCTGCTTCGTCTCAATCCATCAATAAACATTTTTAAAAGCCTACTATATACTAGGAACTATGCTAAGCAATGGACATCAGTCTGTAGGACAGCAAATAGGAATTTGCCCAATCAAGCTAACTCTGAGTAGTGCCCTCTCTGTCTGCGTTGTCTTACCTACCCTCTTTCTGAATCATGCTATGTTTTATCGAGCCTGAGTAATGTGATCTTGGTATAATGGACACACACTTCCAACACCGACATAGTCAAAACTACACCTAATTTTTAAAAGCCACCATTTTGTTGCTACACGTCCCTGACATGTCCTAGACAGTCCAAAGGCTGATCTGAATGCAGGAGTTCTAGGAACAATACCCCATCCAGGATGTCCTGGAAAGGTACAACTCAGTTTGCTTAGCCCCCATGGCTGTTGCTCTCAAGTGCGTCTTGAAGGCCCAAGAATGTTGAGACCAGGTCTTGAGACCTCTTCCAAGGGCGGGTCACAAGGGAGCTAGTGTTTTGGTGACCTATGTTCCATAGCTGTCAATGACTTCTTCCTGGGCCTTGCTCTTGCCAGCTTGTGGAGCAAAGGGAGCAGGCTCCATGACAGGCTCCAACAAGGATATCCTGCCACTCCTCTGCCCCAGTGTCTCTCTCATCTCTGATGTTGACCTCTGCAGTTCAATATTGAGAGCTGTGTTACAGTCCTCTCAGCTACATTTCCCCTCAGATTTGTAGGTTTATGTGTAAGATCAGAGCCATGGGGTCCCTGTGATACCCAACTGTCCTGAGTCTCAGTGTTCTCATCTTAAAAATGGGGACAACGTTTCTAGGAATGACCACATTAGAATGCGACATAATACAGTGGAAGGGATACTGGATTTGGGATCAGCAGACCCAGTTCAAATGCCGATTCTGTCACTTACTACATGTGTGACTTGGACAAATCATTCTCTATATCTATATCTATCTATGTCTCTCTATATCTCTATATAGACAAATCTATATCTCTATATCAACTGTGAGATAAGGAGATTGAACTAGATGTCCATACGAGGCTAAAATGCCAGATGATCTATAAAGTGCTTTGCACACATTAAAACATTATATAAGATGTCAATAGTTATGGTGAGAATACGATCTACCTTAGGGTCAAGCTGGGAGCTTTACAGCCATCTAGAAGTTGGAGAAGGAAATGGAAAACCCCTCTTGGTATCTTTGCCGAGAAAGCCCCAAATGGGGTCACAAGAGTGGGACAAGACTGAACTAACTGAACAACAAATGAATAACAAGAAGTTAGGAACAACTTTTATATTTTCCAGTGTCTATCAGGAGCCAGTTTCAGATTGTATTGCGTACCTTCCTCAACCACCTAGGAATGGTACAAGGACTGGCACTGGGGTTTTGTTTTTGTTTGTTTGTTTTGTTTTTTGAGAAATAAATGAGTCTTACTTTATGATCCAAATTCTTTTGGGCTACAGACCTAGAGACTCCTGTCTGAGATCCTTGCCTCAGAAAAAAATAATAACATAAAGCCTTGTAAACTTCAGACCTTTTCTTTTGATCTGCTCTCAAAACCCTCCGTCAGCAAACCTGTTTGGGTAGTTAAGACTGCCAGACTTTGCCTCTTGGAGATTTTCATGGTGACATTCTGATCAGCAAATTCTTTGATACTTTGCTTAGGAATTAAGCTAGATAGGAAGGATTTCCTGTTTCACTCTTTCCACCAAAGAATTAATTAAAAACCTACTATGTGTCAGGCTCTCTCCTATAACGACTGAGGGGGAAAAAAATCTCCATTCCTGATATTTTAACTCTGTGTTCCAATGGTTTTGAGGGGAAAATCTCCTTGCAGCACATCCATTTCTTTAGCTACTTAAAGTCATTTATTCACCTTGAAAGCTCTTCATTTTTCCTGCTGATAGGCCTGTTTTTACAAGATTGGGTTGTCTGCTTTTGTTTTTAGTTTGTTCCTTCTGATGTGACTGGTGAAATCTCCTTCCCCCAGGCTCTCACATGGCCCAGTGAGCATCTCATTTTACATGCAATTGCTGCCCAATTAACAACTCATTAACCTGCACACCTGCAGCATCTGCATCTCCCATCCTGGGAGAGCTTCGGCCTTCCGCTCAGTCTGCCTTGTTTCTCCATAGCAGAGAAGCAAGCACAGCCTTTGGAAGGGCCTCGCCATCATTCCTCTTGGAGCAGACCCTCCAGAGATCATATGAGCAGCAATGCAAGTTCCTAGAGGAATCATTTCTGTTCCTCATCATCTACTGTCACTGTTCCTGGAATCTGATAAGCACCTAATATATGCTCATTAATCGATTGATAAGTAGTTTTAGTACAGTAAAAGGTCAATATTTCATCTAATTAAATGCCTTTATTTCTGAATTATTAACATGTGTTTGCCACAAGAGAGGAGAATAGAGGAGGTGAGCAGCTTATGAGCTGTTTGGTCATGTGTTGTCCACTTATGAGAGTTGTTAACGTACATCACCGATACCCACGTAGATAGGAGGAGTGTAGGAGGGAAAAATTCCAGCCTAGAGAGCGGGGGCTAGCATTGCAATGCCTATAATTTGGGTCTGTTTTAAGATATGTGTAGGAAATTCAAAATTCTCAGACTCTTTCCAGTATTTGGAATCACAGAATGAAAAGGACTCAAAGTAAGAATGAGAGAGGCTTGGCACAGAGCAGTGATAACGACTGGAGAATGTGGTATCATTGAGATACCCAAGAGAACAATAGTTTGGTACCCTCAGCTTGTTGAGCTGAGCCTTGAAGAGGGTTAGGGATCCCAGCAGGCCAAGATGAGGAGGGAGAGCATGTTATGCATGAGGGACAGATAGGTACAATCTACCTCCAGTATGGGGGGGAGGGGGGGAAGATGTCCTCTAAGGGAAGGCACAGAGTAGATTGGATGGGCTGAATCATAAAGGACATTAATAATTGTTACGAATACAGGGTGGACAGATGAGATGGAATCTGAATATGAAGGAGTTTAAATGGCCAAGATATTTGTGTTTTATCTTAGAGACAATAGGCAGGCTCTAGAGGTTTGTGAATAGGGGAGTGGAATGGTTAGGCCTAAACTGTAAGAAAATCCATTTTGTAGCTGTGTGTAGAATACATAGGAAAGGGGAAAGAGTGGAACCAGGAAGACAAATTGAGTCTATTTCCTGAGAGCAGGCAAAGGATTATAATAAACGTAATATAGTACAGTTCCAGGTATGGTGCTACTGGGGAGGTTGAGGTGGATGAATCACTTGAGCTTGGGAGTTCTAACTTCAGTGAGGCTAAAACCCCTTTAATTAGACAATTTACATCCCTTGACTCACTTCTTAAGGAGGCCTATTCAATAAATGGGCTTTACCTCACTCTAAGTGAGTATCTGAAAAGACCTTAGCCTAAAAGGGCCAGGGTCTCCCAGTGCATCCTGGATCATCTCCAGTTATTCTGATGAATATCTGGTCACTGGACCCAGATGGCTCTGGAGGAGAAAGTGAGGCTGGTGACCTTGCACGGCCCTCCCTCGCTCAAATCAGTCAACTGCAAATCACATCATCATCTCCCTGATGCCAGGGTCCTCTTCAAGAACGAAGGTCAAACACAAGAGCTAAAGCCAATTGGGTAAAATAGCCCAGATCAGAAATAGAGGAGGTCAAAGTTCTCATGCCAAACATGAGAATGGAATTGGACTTTTAGTGGCCACTGCATGACCCTCTTGGAAAAGAGTTAGAGATCCAGTCTCAACAGAAAACAGCAACAACAAAAAAACATCGTTCTCAACTTACATTTGACTCAAGCCATCCAGTAGGATTGTTCATTAGGTAAAGTCTTAGAGGATGATTATCTAGAGCTGGAAGGGACCTCAGAAGTCATCTGGTCCAATTCCCTCATTTTCTACTTGAGGAAATTGAGTCCAAAAAAGATTAAATAACTTCTAGAGACTGCAGAGGTGGAAAATGCCAAAAGCGGGTTTCAGGCATTCGAGGTCAAGCTCTCTTTGCCCAGGTCTGTGATTGTGTCCATGACAAGCAATAACCTGTCTGAGGAGGGACATTGGGAGTTCCAACTAAGGCTCTTCTGCTGCCTTTCTTTTCCTATTAGATTGTGAAGCACCAGTGTGGCATTCTATGTAATCACACACATACCCACAAGCACCCGTACACGCACATGCATAAGAACACACGCTCACACACACACCATCCAGAGTAAAATAAGATATATATAAAGCACTTACATAAGCAGTAGCTATTATAAAGTGAAACTTTAGAAAAAGAAAAGAGTCCCTTTGCTTTTAAAGAAAATACCCTTGTCTCTGATATTTTCACATTCCATCATGATCTCTAGTGGAAAAAATTCAGTCATTTATTGGACTAACTTCTAGATGGTACCAAACACCATGCCCATCCAAGTGCACACTTATAATAAATATTAAACTGACAGCTAGAGCTGACATCTGTAGACCAGAATTGTTTGTCATATCACACGCCATTTGTCTGCCCAAGCTTGACTGGAAACTAGGCCTCAAGTAATGTTTATAGTAATGCGGAGATACTCAATGCTTCCGGTATATTGGACTAGCAATCATTTTGGACTCCACTGACGTCCTTCTTTGATGTCTCAACATGACTTACAGATGACTGACTTCAGGGTCCTATGTGCTCTACCAGCAAAAGGCAAGCTCTGCTTAGTTCTGACAACTTGGAAAAGCAACCAACATGAGCCACTGCAAATCTTTAGGATAGAAATGGAAAAATCAACTGCAACAGGACATTGGAAATGCCCAGAGGCAACAGAGTTGGAATTTTACCTTGGATAGTTACTAGCTATGCGATCCCGAAAAGTAATTTGCTCTTCCTTATCCTCAGTTTCCTCATCTGCAAAATGTGAGGGTTGAACCCTATAGATCCCTCCAGCTCCAACTCCTTCAAACTAACCCATTAGATTATTTTTTTT
>CM053580.1:13701191-13726307 GCA_028627135.1 Pseudochirops cupreus | reverse complement strand
AGGCATTCTTCATGTTTATTGGAGGCCCCTGGTGGGGGTGCTCTGGCTGTGCTCTCCTCCTCCCTCTCTCTCCCATGATCTTTCTTTACCCCAAAGAAGGTATCAAGGGTTTGGGAGCTGTTCTTACTTTGCTTCTTATGCTTATTCTTACTCATGGTTCTTCAGACCGTGATTTTTTTTTAAATCTCTGTGGGGCTCTGCTTCCAGAAGGGAAAGCTCTATCCCAAATCGCTGGGGTCCTCCCGGCCGCCGTAGCTCCTAGGGAGAGGCTGGGAACTCCCCCTATACACTTCCGGCTGTCTGGATAGCGAGGACTCCAAGACCGAGGCCCAAAATGGCGATCTGTCCAGGCCGCTCAACGCAAGAGCTCTGGCCGAGAAAAATCGCTCTGACCCCTTCTGCCTGCAGGCCGCGGGCGGGAAGCTGCAAAGCCGAGGCGGGTGCAAAACCTCTGCCTTTCGCTTTTCTGCTCTGGACTGCTTATCTCCCCCTTTCACAATTCCCATTCACAGCTGCCGCTAATCCGCTCACCTGAAGCTCCTCGGCTCCTCCCGTCCAGCAGCCCCCAGGGCACAGCCCCGGCTTCAGGCCAGGCTGGTTTCAGTTCGCAGTGCTGATATGGTTCCTTGTAGCCGAGCTGACTTTAGTGGGAAGTATCTTTGTGTGCATTTTGGAGTTCCAGGATTGGTTTAGAGTCCTATTTTATGGGTATTTTGGGGTGGCTATGGGAGAGCTGTGATGTGTTGCTGCTGCTACGCTGCCATCTTGGCTCCACCCATTAGATTGTAAACCTTTTGAGGGTAGGAACTGTTTTTTGTTTTTTGTTTTTTTGCTTCTTTTTATATTGTCAGCACTACACAATGCCTGGTAAGGGCTTAATACTTATGGAATTGAAACTATCATTTCATAAAAGAAGGCCAGTTTCTTCCTGGTGGCACTCTGAAAGCCTCCCAAACTCCAGGCAGTATTATCAATATTATCAGGAAGAAAAATAGTATTGTCCATTCCAGTGAGCCAAGAGCAGAAACCATACAGACTTTTAGAGGCAGCAGAGACTCAAAAGGTCATCCAGTCTAATTCCCTCATTTTAAAACTGGAGAGACTCAAGATCAAGAAAATGAAACAACTAAAACGAGTTGGTCCAGTTGATACTGTGAAAGAACTTCCCACTGACCACGTAGCCCCTGGAGAAAGATCTGCCATGAGCCCTGGTATCCCGAGCAGCGATTCCCTTCCCCAGGCTGCCATTTGTGGAAGGAGCCCAGACCCAGACACTCTCTACTTCTCACTGTCCCTCTCCACCCCACCCCTCACTCTAATGTTCCTATTTGTGCTGTCTTCCTCCACTAAAATGTAAGCACCCTGAGGGTAGACTGTAGCAGAACCTAGCAGAGAACTTGACCATGGTAAGAGCTTAATAAATTGTCTATCTCCCTGTCTCCCTGTCTCTCTGTCTGTCTCTCTCCCCCTCCCCCTCCCACTCCTTTTGTTTCTCCTTCTCCTTTATTCTTCTCTTTATCTTTTCCATCAATCTACCTACCTATCATGTGCCTACATGCTTGTCCATCTGTTCATTCAGCTACCTACCTAGCTAGCCATCTCTCTACCTGCCTCCGTCGTCTATCTATCCCCTGGGTAGCTTTCTATCTCTCCACCTGGCTCTCTAGACTTGGCATTTATTGATCATGCGTGTACCAATCTCACCATGTATCTCTCTATATTTATATAGCTATCATCTATTTATAATCTTTTTACCAACTCCTTGTCACCCCAAAGATACTGGACTGGCTTGCCATTTCCTTCTCCAGCTTATTTTACAGATGAGGAACCAAGGAATAAACAGAGTTAAGTGACTTGCCCAGGGTCACACAGCTAGTATGAGGTTTTCACACAGAAAGATGAGTTTTCCTGACTCCAGGCCCAGCATTCTATCCATTAAGCCTGATCCTTCATCTATCTGTCTATCCATCTATCTATCTGTCTATCTATCTATCCACCCATCAACACATGCATGCATACATATATATAATATATATATATATATATATATATACATATATATATATATATATATACACACATATATATATAGTCTATGTATCTCTATCACATATCCAAAGACATCACCCATACCATTTTATCATTCATTTAGGGAATCCATCCCAAATGTTCACATGGACTATTTGTGTCCGACCTGTTTAGAGCCTTTTGAGTTCTTATTGGTCTGATCAGCCACAGCAGACACATTGTAACTTGACTCTGACATAGTGCTGCCATTTTGGTCCCCTTTAAGGACAAAGGCCATCAAGCATTTATCATGTATCATCTATATAGCTATGCACCGATCTCTACAGCTGTCTTTATCTATCATCTATTTATCATCTCTCTCTCCCTTTATCTCTATCTCTCTTTCCACTTCTCGAGAATGCCAGTCTTCCAACTCCCACAGTTATGGCCTTTCCTCTCCACCCCAGGATCTCTTCTTATCTGTTTTTGGATTCTCTTGCTGGGTCCATTTTCATCTGTACTAGCTCATTTCTAGCCACAAGATGATCAGAGTTTGGAGAAGATAATTCTGGTAGAAATAATGAGCAGAATGACACAATGGAAAGAGTTAGGTTAGGAGTTACCCGGCCTGGCTTTGCTCCTGACAATGGAGTGAACTTGGCCTCAGCCTCTCACCAAAAAAAAAAAAAGGATTTGGATTGTAAATCACTGCCAGCTCCAAATCTGTGATTTCATGACATGTTCTTTCCCTCCATCCCCACCCTTCATTGCTCGATTAAATCTGTCTCATCTGGATTTTATTCCTTTCCTGATTATACAAGATAACTACACTTGATTGTTATACTCCTAGAGAGCAAGTGCTGCCATTGCCCATTTTGCATCTATACCTAACCCAGGAGACAGTGCCATTCATACTGTAGTTTCTTCATTAACATTTGACTGACTTTGAGCCACTATGGAAATGTCTCCTTCTTTGGAGAAGTCAACCAGGAAAGGCTCCTGTCTGTGTCTCCCTGGCTGAAATGTAGAAGTCAAATAACTGCCAGCTCCTTGAGAGGAGGCATAGTTTTCTTTTTGTCTCTAAGTCCCCAGTGCTTAAGCATAATGCCGAGTAATATGTGCATAATAAATACTGATTTTTTTTCAAATAAAATGTAAGTGGCTAAAGGACTATGGGTGATCACTTGTGTTTTTGTTTGTGGGTTTTTTGGCGGTAAATTTACAGCAAATGTATATACAATGACAAGGAACTAGAGAAAGTATTTATGATTCAAACGTCCTTCTAATTGGTTTGGAACACAGTTAGCTCATATAAAAGAAGGATCTTGAAAAGAACCTTGTCCTGAAAAACAAATTAACTTTTCACATCTGAATGGAAAACAGATGAGATAGTAGGTAAATACCAGGGCTTGAATGACACCTGGTGCAAAACCATCAGCCTTAGCAATTTTTAGATCAAAGAAGCACAGGGTCAGAGTCAAAGGGGTCCCGGGAGATCATAGGGCCATTTATTGAAAACTCAAAGGGCCAGAAGAGGTCACCTAGTGTAGTCCCTCTATTTATAGTTGAAAGAACTAAGCTCAGAGAGTAAAAGCAACTCGTTTGAGGTAGATGTTGTGAAGGAATGGAGATAAAGTCAGTGCCCTAAGCCTAGAAACCACTTGTATGTGGGAGGGGAGAGGGGGGGCTGATTCTGCTTCTGCCTTTACATGTTTATCTCTGCAAATGAGGTAACTTTGAACTGGATCCTGAAAAGAATGAGAAACTGGGGCTGCAATTCTATAGACAGGCAGCTCTGTTCCCATTGCTCCTCTTTGTTACCCTTCTTTCTACATCCCCCTCACTTCCTTGCAATTTCATTGTCCCCTGCCCAAGAACAGTGGATGTCATTGTTGTTGTTGTTGTCTAGTCAGTATGAGTTATGTCTGATTCTTCACGATCGCCTTTTGGTGTTTTCTTGGCAAAGATCTTGGAGTGGTTTGCCATTTGCTCCTCCAGTTCATTTTACAGATGAGGGAACTAAGGCAAACAGGGTTGACTGACTTGCTCAGGATCACACATCTAGTAACTATCTGAGGCCAAATTTGAACTCAGGTCTTTTGACTGCAGAAAAGGTGCTTTATCCACTGAACCATTGACCCCAAAACCTTGAGCTAAAATAGAACAATTATCTCACCATGGTCAAGTGGACAAGGTGAATGGAGCATCAGAAAACTAGGGTTGCCCTCTGGACCTAATTCTTTCAAAAGCTTTGTGACTGACATTCATCAAGCAGCTTGAGGATGCTGTGCCTCAGTTTTCTCATCTAAACCATCTTTACTACTTCTCAGACCCTAAGTCCCTTCTACCTCTGTGTGGAGTCTCTCTACCTCTGTGTGGAGATGTCAGCTCCCTGAGGCTGGCAGAGCCCAATTAAATCCCCAGGCTTAGCACATGACCTTGAACATAGTAGGTGCGTAATAAACACTTTTGAGTCATTTGGTAGAATAGACAGAAAGGTTCCTACCCCAATGGCTTCACAGAATTGTGGCTCATGAGCATGAAATGAGATCATAGTAATGAAAACTGTGGGGAAAGGATGTCCTCTTCGACAGTCATGTGGCAGCAGCCTGCTATTCTAGTTGAATAGGGCATGAATGCAACAGGGACAGTCCCTCCTCCTTCCTTATTAGTATGAACATTAATTAAATTGACTTCTTATCAAATTAGTGAGGTGTTTCCAGACTAGCTAATTGGTACCTATAACCAAAATCTCTTTTTAATTTGACTTTCAAAATGAAACAATTCAGTGGATTAAAATGGAGCTTCCATTCTCCCTCTCCCCCACCTCCTCCCACCCATACACTTCCACATGCCAACATTCTCCTGTTATTACTCTGACATGAACCTGAAGAATTTGTGGTAAAGTTCACAGCCTGGGCCCTGGTGGTAACTCCTCAGCAATGTTGGTGGTTGGGAAGGCATCCCAACCTCCAGCTGATGCAAACAGTCCTCGGGGAAGGGAGAAACAAAGTCATCCATTTATGATTCAAGGAGAGAATAATGTTAGGTTTTGTTGGGTCCTCCAGTTTGGGGCCTGGGGCTTGGTTTCAAGAGGAATGCTCTGGGAATGATTTAATATGCAATGAAGCTAAAGAACAGTGAAAAAGAGCCTTGTAATTGATACTCTTATGAAGGAAGAGAATTTGACTCAGGGGAGCCCAATGTAAGGAAATAGTTTAAATGCATATAGGACTAGAAAAACGAATTCCTTATTGTCTCTTGTGGTACCAGTTGTGAGCCCAAGGCCCCATGGTATAATTTCCTTGGGATCAAGTAAGTTGGTTTTGTAGGGGGATAGGAGAAAGGTTCTGATCATTTTTAAAAGAAATAGTTGGTTTTCTTCCTTTGTCTTAAAGGGTGTGTTATATAGGTAGTCTTGACATCAGGAAGACCTAGGCTTAAATCTTAGCTCTCACATAAAACTAATAGGGTGACCCTGGGTAAGCCATTTAACTCTAAGTGTTTCAAGCAACTTCCAAAGTCTGTATAAATAAGTCTTTGTTTTCCTTCAAGATTATATTAGGCAAAGAGTTTCAGAACCATACAAAAGGGAGGCCATTACTCCTGGGAATGTTTGGCCATTTTCAGTCATGCCTGACTCTTCAGGATCCTGTTTGGTGTTTTCTTGGCAAATATCCTGAAGTGGTTTTCCATTTCCTTCCCTGGTTCATTTTACAGATGAGGAAACTGAGGCAAATAGGGTTAAGTGACTTGCTCAGAGTCATACAGCTAGTATTTGAGGCTAGATTTGAACTCTGGTGTTTCTGACTCCCGGCCTAGCCCTCTGTCCACTGCACCACTAAACTGCCCCATTCATGGATAACAACAGCAACCAGCATTTATATTACACTTCAACATTGGCAAAGCACCTATAAATGTTCTGTCATGATCCACACAACAACCCCGGGAGATAGATATTATAATTATGCCCATTTTACAGATGAGGAAACAGGCTGAGAGGGATTAAGTGCCAGCTAGTCAGTGTCTAAGACTGGAATTGAACTTAGGTCTTCCTGCCTCCAGGTCTAGGTTTCTACCTATTACACCCCCATCTTATATCTCTCTGTCTTGGGCTGCTTCCTGGGATTCATTCAGCATCATGCAATAGGAGGAGTACTAGATTTGAGGATAAATGGATTTGGGTACTAGCTCTCATACTTAACATGGTGTAACCTTAAGCAGATCACTTCAATCAATGACAGACTTTGATTGAGCATTTACTAAATGCTAAACACTGGGGATACAAAAGAAAGGATCCCTACCCTCAATGAGCTTACATTCTGATGGAGGAACTACGTGTACATAGATAGGAATATACAGGCTAAATATAAGGCAGACACAGAGGAACCTGAGAGGTGAAGGCTCTGATCACTGAGGAAGACGGGAAAGACTTCCCCTGTGAGTTGGCACTTGGAGGCAGCCAAGAATTCTGGTAGAAGACGAGGCGAGGTGGTAGGGGACATTGCAGACATGGGGGAAACGAGTGCAAATGTTTCGAGACAGTAGATGGAGAATCAAGTTCAAGAAACAACTAATAGAGCTGTGGGGTTGAACCATGAGGTGCATGGAGGGGAGGAACGCGGGGAAGAGCGAAGAAATAGGATAGCGAAGAGTCGCGTTGTGAAGATCTTGGAAACCAAAACTCAGTTTACGTTGGGAATTAAATTTAAATTGGAAACTTGAAGGACTTTATGTTTGATTTTATATTTGTATTCCTATGGTTTATGTTTTATTTTAGCAGTAATGGGGAGCCGCTGGAAATTACTGAGTAGGGGTAACATGATCAGACCTGCCCTTAGGAAAATCACTTTGGAAGTGCCATAGCGGACAGATGGGGCATGGGGGCTGGAGGGAGGCAAACAAGTCAGGGAAACAGATTGGAAGGCAATGCTTAAACTAAGGTAGAGAAGGGGATGGGTATGAGAGGTGCAGGCATCCTGTGGGGTATATATGCCAATCCTTCTCACTTTATAGCTGCGGGAAATGAGGCCCAGGGAGGCTAAATTGCTTATCCATGGTAAAGAAGTACTAAAAGTAGAAATAGGAATTGAACCCAGGTCCTCTGATACCATATACAACATTCTTTCCACTGTTCCACACAACCTCCCAAAACAAGTTTCCATCTTAGTTAAACAATGAAAAATGTCCTGGTAATCTAAGGAGACAGAATTCCACATTGAAAATAGAAGTCCAACCAGCTTTGGGCCTTAGTTTACACTGAAATATATTTTTAAAAAAATAGATGGGAAGAGAATCTCTGTCAACCTCCTTAAGCCAAGACCTCCTACTCAGACTGTTAACAGTTACTCAGAATTATTGGCTTCCTGGGGTGCAACTTGCCATGGTTGATGTTCCTTTGAAATCACTTGCGGGAAAGCATTTTCTTTCTGAGAATAACTCAGGCTAGCAAACTCACCACATAGCTCAGAGTGAAAAAAAGTGACCTGGAATCTTATCAACGCTGGGGAAAAAGAAAAGATATATCATAGTAGGGCTAGATTCTGAATTCACATTTCTAGCATTCCAAGTTATTTACATGCGGATCCAAGAACTCACGTGAGGACCCTCAAGGCACTAACCCTCAGGAATTCAACAGAGTGACCAAGGATTTCTGAAAATCCAGACCCCACAAGCAATAAGAAGAATAACAACATGCTTTGGGAAGATTCTTAACCTAGCGTTTATGGGCCTTTATCTATCTATCTATCTATCTATCTTTATAACTGAATTTTAATATAATTACCTTTCTTTTTAATCCTATATGTCTTATTTTACGCATCTTAAAATGCTATTCTGAGGAGTCCATAGGCTTCACTGAACTGCCAAAGGGTATCTATGACACATAAAAAAGTTAAGAATCTCTGCTTTAAGGACATTTTGAAGAACAGCTTAAAACAGTGGGCCATCAGTTAAGAGAAATGAAGAAACAACAAGACAGACAAACTGAAAGACATTAGGCAGACTATGGACAGATAACAGAGAGACTACAAAGAGAAAACAGATAGAGAGACTACAGAAAGGCAACAGATAGACCACAGACATATTATAGACAGAAAATATAGAGACTACAGGCAGAAAACAGACCACAGAGAGACTATAGATGATGGACAAATATCTGACCAACAGACAAAACGGTCTGCTGTGTGCATGGGATGGGGCAGATCCTGAGAAAAGTCTGTGTGTGCCTCTGAGACAGTTTCAACCAGTGCAGCAGGAAGAAATGGGAGAGCAATAATCTGGCAGGCAGAAGAGCAGAGCATGAGCTGCACATCATTGTCTTTGCCCCAGCCAGCCTCCTGCCTTCCTTGGCTTCCTTGGAGTCTCACCCAAAGTCATAGCCCTCCTGAATGAATTTCATTGTCTTTGCTCAGAGACTACTCCCCATTTATCTCTTATGTATCGTGTTTGTACAAAGTTTTTTGAATGTTATCTCTCCCATTAGAATCTGAGCTCCTTGAGAGCAGGAATTTTTTTTTTCCCTTTCTTTGTATCCCTAGTACTTGGCACAGTGCCTGGAATATAGTAGATGTTTAATAAATGTTAGCTGACTAACCAACAAAATGACTGGTTCTCATGCCAGTGTGTATGTATGCACATATAAACAAGAACCACCTTCAATAATGTCACTTTCAAATATAAAGGTATCAGTGTCACCACTCATACAAATTTCTTTGTACAAAGATCTCACCATAGACAGTCTCTAAAATCAAAGTCCACAAAGTTGACCCAAACAATGGAGAGACAATTTCCGAGGGTTCATGCAGCTCTATGGAAAATGAGCGTGTGCAGGGGAATCTGAAAAGCACTTAGAACGGGAGTTCTTAGCTTAGGGACTATGAACTTTTAAATGTATTTTTATAATTGTATTTGAATATAACTTTGTGATCTTATGTATTTTATTTTGTGCATTTAAAAACATGATTTTGAAGAAGGGGTCCAAGGCTTTCACATTCTGGCAAAGAGGTCCATAGCACATATGAAAAGAACCCTGGATTTTGAGAATTTTGACTCTGAGGATTACAAACTGTAGAGGAGGGAGGAACAGCAGAATTGGATTCTAGACTAGTTTTAGACCTCTTTAGCATTACAATTAGCCCTCTTCCACAGCCCAAGTTCAAAGCTAATTTACTCCATTCTTCAACCTCTTAAATATATATAAAAAAGAATGTGTTCTCCATTTAGAATTTCTCAACAGGGAGAATCCATCATTTTTCTCATTTGAGTCAAAAAAAATTTCTTTTTCCTACTTAGTCATACTTTCTTTGGGGAAGCTAGTAATTGTTCATAATAATAATCGCAATAGTAATATTAATAAGGTTTAAAATTCCTTAGCAGTTAGGTGGAGCCCTTAGGGCAGATTTCTAGGAAATCATAGATAAGAATCATAGAGATGCAACAACTGGGACCTGCACTGGACCATGGAATATGTGCATCTATAAGGTCACAGACCCATTGAAATATCAAAGAAAAAATTAATAATAGCACTAATAATAGATGTGGTGGTGGTGATACAAGGTAGTGTAGCTAAATCACTGGCCTCAGAGTCAGGAAGACTTACACTCAAGTCCTGCCTTTAACAGATACTATGTGAATAGACAGGTCGTTTTTACTTCTTCCTGCCCCAGGCAACTCTCCAGGATTATAAATCACAGATCAGTCACTTCTCTACATTGGAGATTGGAGAAATTTGTCAACAGCAGCTCCAGGTAAGTATGAGGTCTTGACAAGCACCACCACCATTAACAATAAGAATAATAAAGAGTCAGACACAGCAAAAGGGTTTAATTTGAAACTTGATGAATGAGTGTTAAATAAATATTTTTAAACGAGAGTATAGAATTCTGGTATTCTTGCCTAGATAAAATCATGGGAAAAAAAGCCAAAACTAAAATAATTAAGCATCAAAACAAAGTAAGTCTGGAGAGGCAGTGGAAAACAATGGAAAGTCATGGGTATGGAGCCAGGGGAGGTCCAGATCTCTTCTCCATGCTGTACCCAAAGGCAAGTTATTTAAACTCTCTGAGGTTTCATCGCCTAGAAGATGATGATAATAATATTTGTGGCACCTGCTTCATAAAGTTGTTGAGAGGCCCAAGAGGAGTTAAGTAATGCATGATATAAAATCAGCTTTCAGAGGAAAGCTTCTAGTCACTGCCCAGAAGTCATCAAAAGGAGCTTTGTGGGAGCCAAACATCACACACAGCATCACTGCATCCTCTTCTAATGTTTGTCCCAAAGCAGAATCTTTTGAATTCAATTCCTACTTGTCTTCCATACAGTTATGCTGACCTCATTTTTTTAAAAGATGAAATAATCTAGTAATGGATCTGAGGGGACATTTTCACTGCCGAACAGATCACATACTTTAAGGACAACAACACAAACCTTAGCTTCCATCCCTACAGTCCTTTAAGGATTTCAAAGAACTTTGCATACTTTTTTTCTGATCTTCACTATAGCTCTTTAAGGTAGAGGCTATTTCACTCCTATCTTACAGGTGAGGAAACTAAGGCAGACAGGGTCACATAGTTAGTAGTATCTGAGGTTGCATTCAGACTCAAAATCACGATTCCATGACAAGCATTCCATCCACTATGCCCTGCAGTCTTAGAACAAAAGGGTGGTAAGATACTAAGTACAGTAACTACTGCTTCCCCATGGGCTATTTAGACAAAGTATTGATGCTGAGAAATGGGGAGAAATAGACAAAGATATTAATTCTGATTATGATTAACATTCCTTATAAACTTTAATTGATGTAAAGTAAGTGATGCACAATAAGAAGGACATGAGTCTACAGGTCAATTCATGCAGCAAATACTCATCTCTTTGACAAGCCATGGGACAGAGGGGCTAAGGGCACCACTAGTGTAGAATACAAATTCATTTGCAAAAAAAAGAACCAAGGAAGATGGCAAATGACTGTCTATGGTGTCACCTCATGTCCAAGAAAAAGAAGTAAAAACAAAAGGAAGTCAGCAGGGAACCTGATGGGGAAGTCAGGTACACCATATAATCCCCAAAAGGATCAAAGCTGGGACTGGCAGGATGGCAAGGAGTAGATGTAAAACTGAACACACTGTTCAATAGTTCTATAATCTATCTTTCCTCACCCATACCAATAAATCCAACACAATGAAGATTTATTGCATCTTAAATGTCCAGCAAGAAGCAGAAGGGGCATTGAAGAATACAAAGACACCTCAAAGGGCTGGACCACATCAAGCACTGGCAGAAAATTCCTGCCAGAGATAACAAATTTTTCAAAACAGTGGGTCGGATTTTTCCAGGCTATATTAGGGAAGGGAAGATACAAAAGAATGGAAAGAGTCACAGACAACATTTCTAATTCCCCACAGTGATCAAGCAGACATAATGACATAACAAATACTATATTCTCAAATTGATCAAATCTTTATAAGAAGGGATGACGTGCTTGTAGAGCAGAGAGTTCCCAACGTGGCTGAGCCATAGGTCTCTGGCAGTATGGCAAAGTCTCCTCAGGGCAATTTTTTTAAAAGAATAAAATAAAATATGTAAAATTATAAAGGAAACTATATTGAAATATAGTTATCAAAATAAACAAACCAACTACAAGTCATAGACCCCAAGGGAAGAATCTCTGAAGAGAGTCCGTGCTATGATGAGACTCGAAGAAGAAAGAAGCAGATTTTGTCAAATGATTTCCTATGACAGATAAAATAATGAGGATCATAAAGTGGAGGGAAAGCTATAGAGAATGCAAAATCTTATTATATGTATTTTTGTTAATTATCAAAAAAAAATTACTTCCTTAACATGTCCTTTGAGGCTTAAAATGGAGATATGTATCTACCAAATGTGTTCACCTCTGTACTGGGTTAAGTTTAAATGTAAGACAAAGTCCCTAGAAATGGTAAGGTCTGATGCATTCCCCTATTTGCAAATGACATTATGCTGATTGAATCAGGTCCCAGAGTGCTATCAAATCTCCAAAATAAGTCCTACATAATGAGTCAAAAGAGATAGGTACAGAAAAATAAATGGAGGAAAAATGCTTATTGTCTGATACATGCATACATTGGGATGGCCAGTCCACTGAGTTCATCTAACATTGGCACATGTATCAAGGGCAATTAGATAAATAAAATGCTCAACCCAGAATCAAGTAGGAAACAAAGAGGAAGGGAAGGAATGAGCATTTATTAAGTTCCTATGGTGTACCACGCTCTATGCTAAGTACTTTACAAAGATCTCATTTGAGTAGGAGGAAAAAAAGGGACTGTATTTCACATGGGAAATTTGACAGTACCCTCACAACAAACTGCTCTCCAATGTGTGCACATGCATGCACACACACACACACACACACACACACACACACACTCATAGATTTCTTTTAACATTAATATGCTCAGAGTGATGACATATCTGGAACATCACAATGCCCAAGGAATCAGAGATACCTATGATCCAGAAGCCTATTAAGAGACCCATGGTAGGCATAAGTAGATTTTAGGATATTCCCAGAAGTCACCTAAGCCTTTCTTCTTTGGAAAACTTGTGGGAGAAAATGGAGAAGGTTTGCACAAGCACATATATAAATGTGTGTCATTATAGAGAGTTTGTCAACAAAACATACATATACATGCTACATGAATGTAACAGAAAGAGCATTGAATTAGAGTCAAGAAGACCTGGTTGTGAATCTTAGCTGTGCCATTTGTTCCCTGGATCACCTTTGACAAGTCACTAAATCTCTTTGTAGCCTCAGTTTTTCTATCTATAAAATTAGGAGTTGGATTAGGTGGCCTCTAACATCCCTTCAGCTCTAAGCCTATTGCCCTGTGATCTCATATCAACTGAGCCTTCATTGCTACCTTTGTCAGCATTTATGTGTAGATGTGTCCGCACTGTGGTTTGGTCTTCATCCTTGAAGAGGACTAAAATTACCTCATGAGATGGGGATCAGGATACAATGTTTCCTACTGTAGCTGATCAGACCAATACAAGCTTAGAAGGCACAAGGCTGGGCACAAACAGTCCACAGGAACATTCGGGGTGGAGATGTTTCCAAATGTGTATGTCTCATGTTTCTTTGGAGCTACTGCAGTTCTCCTTCATTCATAGAGCATAGCACCTTCTTTGATGCAGGTACACCGATCTGGCTGGCACTTTGCCTGTGTCTCCCATTTATCACAATCAATTCCAAAATTCTTCAGGGAGACCTCAAGTATTTTCGTACTACTTCTTCTGACCTCCATGTGAGTGTCTGCCTCTCATGATTTCTCCATAAAATAGCCTTTTGGGGCAGACAGATGGTTGAGATTTGAACAACATGGCCAGCCCAGTGGGGTTACAGTCTCTGCAGTAAGGTTTAAATTCTTGCCAGTTCAGCTTAAGAAACGACCTCAGTAAGCAGTACTTTGTTTTGCCAAATGATCTTCAGAATCTGGAAATCCAATGGAAATGGTTCAATTTTCTGGCATGGAGCTAGTATACTGTCCAGGTTTCATAGGCATACAACAATAAAGTCAGCACAGCAGCTCTGTAGAACTTCAGTTCGGTAGGCAATGTAATACCTCTACTTTCTCACTCTTTCCTTTGGAGCCTCCCAAACACTAAACTAACTCTGGCAATGCATGCGTCAATCCAAGGCTACCAAGGTCAAAACACATGGTGGTTAAATTTAACAACTCAATGCAGAAACACATTCCATTAGCCAACAGAAGGGAAAAAAAGGACCTTCAAATTCAAAGAAAAGGACATTCAAATGACACAAGACTAGTCCACGCCCACTAGGAAAAAGAGGAGAGAATGAAATAACATTTTCTGAAGAGCACTAGAACTCAGAATGAAGCCCAGGGTGACCTACGCCGCAAATTTGAGCTTAGCTAAATTGTACAAATGATTGATGTTTCATAACAAAAAGGAGTTTGAAACATCTTTAGAAAAAAAAACTAGAATTGAGGAGATTATTTGCTTCTAGAATACCCCTGCAACAACAGAAATGCAGGAAGAATAAATGAATACAACTAAATAAATGCAAAAGGCAAAGGCAGTAATAATAATAAAGTGACTAATAAGAGATTTCTTTCTAAATGTACACAAGAGGCAGAAGTGAAGGCTGAAATCTGGTAGAGAAGTTACAATGAAAGAAATGGAAAGAAAAACCCCATACCAAAGAATCAAAAATAAACATAATAAAATTATAGAGATCCAAAAAAAATCAAAGGAAGAGATATGACATTTGCAAATGTTTTCAGACTTTATCAAGTATTGATCAGTTGTGCTGACTTTTCTTTTTCCTCTTTAAAAATACTATTATTATATGGGATGGTTCTCTGGAAGGGAAAGGCAGAGGAATACATAGGATAATATGATGATATAAGAAACTAAATATATATAAAGTTATTTTTAAAAAAGAATAGATATGGCTGTGTTCAGACAGGTGTCTGGAAATTAGTCTGTTAGATGTAATCCACAGGGCAAAAAATGGACCTTGAAGTGATTAAAACACAAATTGTCATATGACCTTTGTGACGCTGGGCAATCCATTTATCCTTATTGGACCTCTGTTTCCTCTTGAGGGGATTAGCCTAGAGGACCTCTGAGGACCCTTCTTACTCTGATCCCTGACCCTGGGATCTTAGATACTTAAATAATGTAGCTGAAGAGATGTATTGGGAAAGGAAGGTCTGCAGATAGATGCAATCAGAAGACTCTTAACCGAAGGTACTCATCTCTTATTACAACGAAGAAATTGTAACTCTAATCAATGATTTATTTTTACCTGAGTCTTTAATTTTATTAGTGCAAAGAACTTTCAGTGAGAAAATTCTTTCTATAAGGGGGAGATTGGCACCTTCTCTACTCCTGACCACCCCCCAGAGAGCTGTCCAGGGTCCTAAGGCTTGCCCAGAATCACAAAGATTCAGAACTGGAATTTGAAAAAGGGTTCAGTGAAGTTCCTCCCTCTCCCTCTGGACAGGGCACAATCAGCCCTCTTCCCTCCTCTTGATTCGATGAATTGAGTGACTCATACTTTGTCCTGCCATACCAGGACAGCTCCACAGTACTGGTGAAGCTCACAGGTTTTATTACAAGGAAGGAGGAAGAAATGATTCTTGCTCAAGCACTTATGATCGGTTACCCACCTCTGAAGTCACAAGCAAAGAGATATAAGGTATTGGCCAGAAAGGCTCTGACATGCCAAAGTTTGATGGTGGTCAAAATATAACTTGGAAACCCCCTCCCCCCCAGGAATAAGAAAGCCTTCCAAGAAAGTTTAATGTTATTTCACAGGGTTTATAAAAGATTAGACTATAAGACCTCAGGATATGTTTTGGATCTTTAAGGCTATTTCTCACTTAGTGTTTGCAATTAGACTTCAGATGATAGGTCTTATTCCAATAAATACATACAATTGCCCATGTACATAGATATATCCATAAAAATCTATTGGTGTTTCCATGTGACGTAATATAAAGCTAAGGATAAGAGCTGTCCTCAAGTAAATGTGTGATAAGAAGATAAGATGGACTGGCCACATATGGAGGGAGAGTGGTGGCAGGTGGATATCCAGGGTACTCCATTGACATTCTTGAAATGTCAAGAACAAGTAAAGAAGCCCTCCAGGATGTTGTATGCACCTTTGCAATGAACTTATGGGAAGGCATGGCTGAGAGAAGAACATAACATGAAAGCATGCAAGGCTCAGCATCTGGTCTGCTTATGGGAAAAAAAAAACAAATTAACATGTCTTTTTGAGGTGTAGTAGATAAGATGTTGAACGAGGAGTCAGGAAGACCTGAGTTCAAATATAGCTTTGGACTCTTAGTAGCTCGGTCACTTTGGCCAAGTCATTTAACCTCTGTCTAGTCCAGTTTTCTCAAGTGTAATATAAAAGTAATAATAACATCAGTGTCCCAGGGTTGTTGTTATAGGGATAAAGTAAAATAATGTTTCCAAAAGGCTTTATAACCTTAAAGCATTATATAAATGCTAGATAGCTGTAGCAATAGTATTTGAGTATATGATAGGCATGTATTCTGAGAGTAAACTCTTAGCTGCTTTTAACTTTGAATCCTCAGTACTTGGCACTCTGCTTCACACCGACTTTGAAGGGCTGATTCTCTATGATCCTAGTGATGTGAACCTCCCCAGGCAAAAACAATCCATGCTTTCTTAGCCTACATGATTCTTGCCACTCTAGAAGATCTACCTCATGTGACACAAACCTTCTTCAAGTCTGGGCACAAATGTATCACTCAAACTCTCTGTTCTCCCTCACTTATTGCTAGTTCACTGACTCATCTTCTTTTTTAGTCCTTAATCATGTCTTTTATATCACTTCCTCTATAAGCATTATTGTAGGCATAAGTGAAGTTGGTAACTCAGATCTCAATGAGGATGGCCATCACTGCTGGGAAGTCATACCTTCAGGCCTTAAGGTTTCCAATTACTTAGAAAGTTTAATGTATTTTTTTTAGTTTCACATTCCTTTCAGTAAATGTGCTCAAATACATAATAAAGTTATGTATCTCTTTGATTCACATGAAGTTAAGGATGTAGGAATCTTACTTGGGATTTGGAATAAATCATTAGGGTTTTATGGGAAGAGTGCTGGCTTTTGAGTCAAAATACCTGGGTCAAACTCTCACATTTTATAGTTACTGCCAGTGTGGACTTTGCTGAATGCCTTAATCTCCCTAAATCTCAGATTCTTCATCTATAAAATAAGTGAGTTGGACAAGATGATCTCTCAGGTCCTTTCCAGCTATGAACCTCTGATTCTATAACAAACTATGAAATATTGTATCTGTATATTTAATATATGTGTATATTTAAAAGCCTATATTTAATATTTTTGTTGTTGTTTAGTCAGTCATATCTGACCTTTTGTGACCCCATGGACCACAGCACTGCAGGCCCTTCTATCCTTCATCATTTTTCAAAGTCTGTACAAGTTCATATTCATTGTTTTAATGACACTAGCAATCCATTTCAGCCTCTGCCTTCACCTTTTCCTTTGGCCTTTAATCTTTTCCAGCATCAGAATCTTTTCCAATGAGTCCCACCCCAAAACATTTATGCTTCAGCTTCAGCCAGTATTTGGCCTTCCAGTGAATACCCAGAATTAATTTATTTTATTAATTGATTTGATCTCCTCACTATCCAAGGGACTTTCAAAAGTCATATCTGGTACTACAAACTGAAAACATAATTCCCATAGTACTTAGCTATCTTTATAGTCCAACACTCACAGTCATATATTACTACTGGAAAAATCATAATTTTGACAACACAGAACTTTCCTGGCAAGGTGATGTCTCTGCTTTTTAGTATGCTGTTCAGATTTGCATAGCTTTCCTTGCAAGGAGCAAGTGTCTTTTAATTTCATTGCTGCAGTCTACATCTGTAGCAATCTTTGAGCCTAAGAATATAAAATCTGATACTTTTTCATTTCTTCTTCTTTTGCCAGGAAGTCACGGGACCAGTTGTCAATATTGTGGGGCTTTTTTATGTTAAGCTTCAACTCAGCTTTTAGGCTTTTACTCTTTCACCCTTATCAAGAGGTTTCTTCATAATTTGTTGCCATCAGAGTGGTATCTTCTGTATATCCAAGGCTGTTGATGTTTCTCCTGGCAACCTTAATTCCAGCTTTTGATTCATCCAGCCTTGCTTTTAGCATGTATGCTCTGTATATAAGTTAAATACATAAGCTGACAATGTGCAAACTTGTACTCCTTTTCCAATCTTTTACCAATCAATTGTTCAATGTGTAGTTCTAACTGATGCTTCTCGACCCACATATAAGTTTCTCAGGAGACAAAGATGATATGGACTCCCATCTCTATTAGGACTTGCAACATTTTGTTGTGAATTACAGAGTCGAAGGCTTTTAGTCAATGGAGCAGAAGTATTTTTTTTTTCTGGAACTTCCTTGCTTTCTCCATAATCCAGTGAAGGCTGACAATTTGGTCTCTAGTTGTGTTTCTTTGACTACCAGCCTGGTCTTCTAGCCAAAGTATTAGGAGATTTGAAGTATAGAGAAGTTAAACAGGTCTATTTCTGTTGATATTATGGCTGAAAACTCAGGAAAATTGGGATTCTCAGGACTTTAGTGTAAGATAGGGAGAGAGTCCATATTAGTCCATATGACAGAAAGAAAGAGAAGTGAAAGAGAGAGGCTAGAGCAATTTTGGCTCAGAGAACTACGTGAGGGCTGATGAAGAGGTTGTGCTCTGAGTAGCTAGTTACTTCTGCCATCTTATTACCCCTCCTGCCTCCAATGCCCATGGGAAGCAAATGATGCCACAAAAAAGAAAAATCTCTGGAGCCTTACATGAGTATTTCTCATTAGATTACATTAATTGGGATATATTAGATAAGCCAATTCTTATTTAATGGGTTTCCAATTTATTTAATACATATTAAGTTCAATAAACATTTCTTCTTCTGTTATTAATTTATATTCTTAGGGATATGACTTTTCCTCTGAGGGTTCCTTTAGCTGCCTCCCAAGAATTTTGGTGTGGCTTTTCCTAGTTATCATTGTGCTTTTTTTTTTTTTACATAATTATTATTTCTATGATTTGTTCTTTATTTTAATTACTTAGGATTTCATTTTAGGGGTCATTTTAAGTCCCTGTCTCTTTTTTGTGTTTCCTGAATCAACTTACTTTATTGTGCTTTGGCTCGTAAAGAAAATGTTTGGCATTTCTGACTTTTTATGTTCATTTGCAATTTCTTTATGCATGTGTAAAAGTTTTTTGTGTAAAAGTTTCGTATGGCACTGAAAGATATGTATATTTATGAGTGATTCCATTTAGAAGGCGCTATAAATCTTTTAGTTTTAATTTTATTAACATGTTCAATTTTATGTGTTCCCTTTAAGAAAGATCTTTCTGGTAGCTTTTTCCTGCTCTGAGAATTTACAACTATTATAATGTGTTTGTTTTTTTTCAATTAAGTTAACTTTCAATGGAGTTAATTGAGATGTTATGCCATTTGCAGTGTACACGTATAATATTGATATTTGTTTGTTTTCTTAGGTTCCTTTGAACATAATGCAATTTTCTTGTTTATTTCTGTTTATATTGTGAGCATTTGTGTTTTGCTTTGTCTGCTAGCATGATTGCCAGTCCTGCTTTTTTGGATTCACCTAATGCATGGTAAATTTTGCTCCAGCTTCTCGTTCAGAATCCTTGTACGTCTTTTCTTTTTTCAAATATGTTTCTGTAAGTAACATGGTAGAATCTTGTTTCCTTATCCAATCCATTACTATTTTGTTTTATTGGATCACTTAATTTATTCACATTTAAAATTATAGTGTTAGGTTTGCTTTTTCCTTTATCCATGTCTTTATTTTTCCCCTTTCCCTCTTTGTCAGTACTTTGTCTGTATTAGTTTTACTTAATGTACCTTGATGTAATCCTCTTCCCTCTTCTCCAGCCCAGAACTCTCTCCCCCATTTGTCAACTTTTTCCCCCCTTGGTTTAGGAGTTTTAACTTTTTTCTTTTTTCTCCTTCCTTTTTTCTTTTCTTCTTTCTTTATTCCTTTCTCTCTTATATTTTCTTTCCTTCTTTTTTATTTCTAATTTTTCCCATCTTCTACCCTTTCTTTTCTTTCTTTCATTTGAGTATGCAATTCGGTTTCTCCTTTCTTCCTCCTTTCCAGCTCCTTTTGTTATTTTTCTTCACTTTTCTCCAGGAAATATTTTTTAACCTTGTTCTTTTTATAAATTGTCTTCCTTTCCTAAATATTATGAACTTTTTTTTCAGTTCATGATTTATACATTGTGTTTTTCTCAAGAAATCTAAGGTTCTGAAATACCAAGTTTGAGCTACCTCTTCCAGGCAATATCTATATGTTTATTAACCCTCTTCAAATATTGTGTCAGAGGCATCAATTCATGAGAGAAAAGAAACGAGGTATTGTCCCATGGTGGAAGTTACCTTCCATCTTAAATTATGTGATCCAATTTAACCCCCTGCCTGCACCATGAGTTTTCTACTTCCAATTTACCATGCCATCTATCCTCTAGGTCTACTTTTCTAGGTGTCATTTGTCCCTATTAGCTCCAATTATCCTTCACCTGAGCTGGATGTTGTCTATATATTCTTAAAGGAAATGGGTTTTTTTTGAGTGTCAGTGAATATCTCCCAGATTAAACCCATTATAAAATCCCCATTGGGCAATTAGGTGGCTCAATAGATTAATTGCCAGGCCTGGAGTCAGAAAGATTTATCTTCCTCAGTTCAAATATGGCCCCAGATACTTACTGGCTGTATGATCCTGGGCAACTAAGTCACTTAACTCTGCCTTATTTTTCTCATTGATAAAAATGAGCTGGAGAAGGAAATGGCAAACCCAATGGCCATCCTCCAAGAGGGATTGTGAAGAGTTGACCATGACTGAAAATGATTAAACAACAAAAAAGTTCCCATCTTCCATTATATCCATATACCTCTTTCCCTCTTGGGAATGTTCTTACATGGTACCTCCCCCCAATCCCATTGGGATTAGACCTTCTTCATCCCTTTCACTCCTTCCTTTTTTTGTTTTACCTCTTCCCACTCTCCTGTTGCCCCTCTTTTTATTGAGATAGCGCAAGAGATATCTTCTCTTTGTTATTCTCCCATACACTTGCAAAGTATATATCATACATTCTCCTCCATCATATACCTCCAATTTATAAGCCTCTCATTTTACAATTTAGTCCCACCAAAAAAAAATATTCATGTCAAAGGGGACTTTGAAGGATTTGTCCATGATGATTCAAGCCTACTCCTCCGTGGTCCCTTCTATTTCTTTAAATCCAACTTTAATCTTTACCACCTTGTATATATTTTTTTAAATCTCTGAATGGTCTCTCTTGATATATTTTTTTTTAATTTTACAGGTCAGTCTTTCTTTTAAAAATTTTTAGAGAGGAAATAATTTGTTTCACAATTTATTCTTTTCTTATAGTGGTATTGACAAATCTGCTTACTTTTGCCCTCTTGCACCAAATGATGGCTCCAGTGCCTCTCATTTATTGTATATACATTTATTCTTACAGTGATTAGTAGGCTCAGGGTTGCACTCCACATGATATCTTGATCTCCTTTGCTTTTAAAAATATAGTATGAATTCTGTGGTTTCTTACAGTCACAGAATATCCTTCTGTTTTTTGCGTTTCCTTTCCCTTATATTTGAATGCCTTTATCCTGGCTTTTTCCTGAATTCGTTTGTTCATTTTTTATAATTGTTATATTTATTAGCTACGTATCTTGGAATTTGAAGAATGGGCTTTCTTATTTGCTATTTGTTTTATCTTGTTTTATCACTTTTTCCTGCAGACAAATTGTGGATTCTTTCAATTGGTGCTTCAGCTTCTGTATTGCTAAGTTTTGGGTAGTTTTCTTTTCTTTTTTCTTTTTGGAGGGGGAAAAGCAGGGCAATTGGGGTTAAGTGACTTGCCCAAGGTCACATGGCTAGTAAGTGTTAAGTGTCTGAGGCCAGACTTGGACTCAGATACTCCTGACTCCAGGGCCAGTGCTCTATTAACTGTGGCACCTAGCTGCCCCACTGGGTAGTTTTCTTATGTTATTTCCTACATTTTGGTATTCATTTGATTTTGCTTTGTTTTGGTTTGTTCACATTTTTCTGACGAACCTATAATACATGCATAAGTTGTCTCCACATTTTTATTACTGATATATCACTCTCTTTTTTGCTTCTTTGGAGAGACTGACACACTGCAGACTTAAGTTTTTCTATTTTGGTAATTATTTCTGTTGTGTGGGGATTAGATTGGGAAATTTGTTCCCTTCTAAGTGCCCTGAGGCATTAATTTCTTTTTTGAATAATACTAGAATATCTTCATATTGTTTCATGCTCTCTTGTGATTCCACTGGGTTCCATGCAAGTGTTTTACTTTTGAACACACACACCCCCACCATTAGCCCTCCCTTCTATCAGTGCCCCCCATCTCTTATTCTGTGCCTTTTTACTCTTCTATAGAGTAAGAAAAGTTTTATTTCCAACTTAGTGTGGTTTATTCCTTCTTTTGACCAATTCTGATAAGAATAAGTTTATACATTGCCTACCCTCCATTCCCATCTTCCCCTCCACTATGACAACTCTTTTGTGCCTCTTTTGTGTGAGATAATTTACCCTCACTTTATCTCCTTCTTCCCTCTTCTCCCAGTGCATTATTCTTTCTCACCCTTTATTTTTCTTGGGGGGGGGTAATCATTCTTTCATCATCATCTCATACAGACCCCTCTGTCTATGTAGACTTCTAATTCCCAAATAGTGACAAAGTTCCTAAGAGTTACAAATATCCTCTTACCATGTAGGAATATACATAATTTAACCTTATTGAATCACTTATGTTTTCTCTTTCTTATTTTTCTAACTTTCTATGTTTCTCTTGAGTCTCGTGTTTGAAGACCAATTTTTTATTCAGCTCTGGTCATTTAATTACCAATATTTAAAAGTCCTCTATTTCATTAAATATCTGTTTTTTTTTCTCCTGAAGGATTATACTCCATTTTCATGGGAATGTGATTCTTAGTTGTAATCTAAGCTCCTTTGCTTTCTGGAATATCATATTCCAAGCCCTATGTTTTTGTTATTGTTGTTTCATGTAGAGGCTGCTAAATCCTGTGTAATTCTGACTGAAACTCCATGATATTTGAATGTTTTTTTTTTCTGGGTGATTGCAGTATTTCTTCCTTGACATGGGATTAGGTGGTGATCATTGGATTCTCTCAATTTCTATTTTGCCCTCTGATTCTAGGATAGTAGGGTAGTTTTCTTTAATGATTACTTGAAATATGATGTGCAGGCTCTTTTTTTTTATCATGGCTTTCAGATAGTACAATAATTTTTTTTTTAATCTCTCCTGAATCTGTTTTCCAGGTCAGTTGTTTTCACAATGATAAATTTCACATTTTCTTCTCAATTTTTATTTGATTTTGTTTGTGCAGGTGAGTCAATCATTAAAATTAGTCTTCTACATTCTTTAGCAGTTATAATTCTGTGAGGCCAGCAGTGATGCACATTAAGAAAGTAACTAAGCCTACAGACATGCACATTGTGAAAGCCATTCCTACCAGACAATTAGGAACAGGCAGGAATTGACTAGAGACAGGGGGAGTCTGAATCCTCAGCCACGTGGTTACATAGGCTACATAGAGAAAGTACCTTCTCTTTAACCCCTTCTCTCACTAGATACAGCTAACAATAACCCCCAAACCCTATATTAGCCTATTTCTGATACTATGACATTGTTTCAAGGGAGTTAGCAATAATAATGACTTCTCCTTAAGGCAGCATCTTAAAGCTGGATGCTCCTCCAGAAAATGCCCTCTAACTAGCTGTCCCTGGGGATCATTGCCTGGACCTTCTTTTTTTCTTCCTCAATGCTATTTCACTTGGTGATCATATCAGCTAACCATGGATTTAATTAGTAGCTCTAGACTGATGACCCTCAAATCTATCTTTCCCATTCCAAGCACTCTGCTGACCTCTACTCTTATATCTCCATCTGCCTATTGGACATCTCGAACCAGATGGCCAAAAAACACCTTAAAATTGCTATATCTAAAAGAGAACTCATTATCTTCCCACTAACCATGTCCCTTTTACTTCCCTATTATTGTAGAGAGCAACATCATCCTCCCAGTCCCTCGGGTCAACCTTGGAGTCATCCTGAAATCCTTACTATCTCTCACCACCACCCCCACCTCCTATACCCAAGCTGTTTCCAAGACTGTATATTTCACTTTTGCAGCATCTCTCAAAGATACTACCTTCTCTCCCCTGACACCAATACCCTTTGGTACAGGCTTCTGTCACCTAACAACTGAACTATTTCTATAGCCTGGTGGTGGGTCTGCCTGCTTCAAGACTCTCTCTGCTCCAACTCACATTCCATTCAGCTACTAAAGTGGTTTGCCTAAAACACAGGTTCAATTATGTCACTCCCCAACTCAATAAACTTCAGTGGCCCTCTATCACCTCCAAAAGCAAATGCAAAATGCTCTGATGGTATTCACAATCCTTTATAACTTAACCCCTCCCACTGTTTTACTCTTCTTAAACATTACTCCTTAAAATGCACTGTTTGATCCAGTGACAGTGGCTTCCTGACTGTTTTATGAACAAGACACTCCATATTTTGGCTCTAAACATTCTCTCTGGTTGTCTGCCAGGTAACTTTGGGGAGCATGGCTCCTCATGTTGAAGAGAACTATCAGCTATTGACTCTAAAAGGAAACTAATCCTTAGAGCCCAGCAGATATTCATACGTAATAGAAACGTAATGAGTACTCAAAAAAAGGAGGGGGAGAAAAGCACTTCTAATAACCAGGAACTATGACATATCCCTTTGACACATGTCTTATCTACATGTGTGCCTCACTGCAATTTTCTTTAAATCTGAGAGCACTCCTAGGGGAAATTTATATTTGCAAGGGGAGAGTATGCCTCAGTTTTGGGGGAAAAGTTTTTGTAACTACATTTTTTGCTATGCTTCTTAGTAAATACCTTCCTAAAACCTTAATTTTCTCACCTGTCAATTGTCAAAATAAATAAAGCACATGAATAGGGGTTTATCAGCTTATTGTACTCAAAACCTAGACCCTTGAAATTGCCCTTAGAATTATGAGGAAAGAAGTAGTCAATATACCCTCTAAGGACCGCAAACGACAAGTACCAAAGAAGGTTAAAGACAAAGCCCCACAGGGTGTGTTATAGACACAAAATAAGTACCAAGTAATTGGATAGGTATTAGTTGGAGGGTAGGGCTCTTAAGTGGGCATAATTTTTGATTTATCTTTCATCTCTACAGAAGATTGCCCAATGGTGAGGACCTTCATGACAATTTTTTTTTCTTAATGCTACTGTGAGAATACAAAGCTTCTGAATAGGGCTTCATCTCTCTCTCTTTATCTATCAAGAATGGTAAAGCATTTGATAATTGGCTTGAATTGACCATAGTACTAGAAGTTGGAGTTACTGGTAAGAACTGACCCCAGATAAAGCAAAGGAAGCCTTTTCTCAGAGGGAGACTTTTGAATTCTCCCTATCAC
>CM053580.1:13647405-13700691 GCA_028627135.1 Pseudochirops cupreus | reverse complement strand
AAAATATCCTTAGGAAAAGAAAAAGAAAGTTTGATCTGTGTTTCAGATGCTGGTTCTTGGAAAAAGAAAGTTATGTTATTCATTTAATCTATAGTAGAGATTATTGTCTTGTGATGGGATGAAGAGGAAGGCAAAGATATTGTTTTTGTTTAACCTCTGTTTTCTAAACCATAGTTAGTACCTGGAGGAACCCACACACCTGCCAAAATACATTTCAATTAAGCATTTAAACCTGACCAAAGAGAATTTCTCATCAGTCTGGAGATCTGGAAGTTCTTGGTTGCCCTCTGCTGGAAACAATGCCACGGTAGTTTCAAGGCAGCAAAATATTGAGGTATATTTTCCACTTGTGAACTTATCAGATGATTTGTTAGGCATCTACGAGTGTGCAACAGCCTTTGAGGACAGGGATGGGACCCCTTATTGTACTCATGTAGTGAACTCTCAGATTAGGAAGTTCCTTCTCCCAATCCAGTGACACAGGACTCCTGGTTGGTCCATGAACAAGACACTTAATCTCTCAGCTCTGGGCATTTTCTCTGGCTGTTTGCCATGCCTAGAATCCTTTTTCTCCTCAGCTCTGCCCACTGACTCCCCTGACTTCTTTTCAGCCCACCTAAAACCCTACCTCCCAACTCCTCTTAATTCTATTGCCTTCCCTCTGTTAACAATTTCCTGTTTATTCTGTACAGAGCTTGTTTGTACCTGGCTGCTTACATGGTGTCTCCTCCCTTAGACTGTGGACTCTTTGGGGGCAGGGATTCTCTTTTGCCTCTTTGTATCCTCAGTACTCAGCACATTGTTGAATAGTAGGCACTTAGTAGGTGCTTAATAAATGTTTATGGTTGATTTCCGTTGGTCTTTGCCTCCTTTAAAATATATGCCTAGAAGTGGTATTGCTGAATCAAAAGGCATACTTTAGGGACTTTTAAAGTATAATTCCAAATTGTTTTCCAAAATTGTTGGATGCTATACATCACCAGTAGTGAATTGGCATGCCTGTCTTCTGACAGAATATGTAGTGATTGACATGTGCCATCCTAAAAGGCTTAAAGGGAAAAGACCACATAGGGACTTGGAGGAGCCAGGATGTTTTGGCTCTGAGGTCAGAGGACTGGGTTCCCATTTCAGCATCGGCACTTACTACCTGTGTGGTACTGGGCAAACAACTCTATCCATCCCTTGGCTTCAGCTTCTCCAGATGGGAAATGATGACTTCTGAGGTACCTCCCAGTCTGAGATCTTAATGTGAACCTATGTTTTGGACGAAGGATGAGGTTAGATTTCATGGAGGAGGTCTAGATCCAAGTCCCAGTATTAGATGCCTCTGAGGTCCTCTGTAGCTCTTGGAGAACCTACATGGGTGGTGTTTAGCTCAAGACTGGAGGTGCTGGACCATGTCTGTGTTAACCAACCAACCAACCAACCAACCAACCAAGCAATCAATATTGATTAAGCTCTTACTATGTGCCAGCCACTGTGCTACAAAAAGATGGGATACAAAGAGACAAAACTGAACAGTGAGTTATATTTGCTCTAGCTCTTAACTTGAAATATACTTCAGTGACCTAGCAGGGCTCTTGGTTTCTGAGGCATATTACTGATTTACTATTTATAGAACATATAACGTTCACTGGTATCTTATTCATGTATTACACAGGTGGCCAACATGCTTTTCAGCTGAAGAGATCCAGCTGACTGGTGCAGGGAAGAGATTTTTCCCGAGTTTCTGGGTGGGGGCTTGAGCCAAATGAAATGTGACACCTGTATTAAGTCCCCAGAGGTCTTTGTATCCTAGGATCCTGTGGCAGAAGGATTAAAGACCCAGGAATGAATTGCTCTCCCCTAACTGGGATCCAGGTTGCCAATAATAGGGCTGTCCTTGAGGAGGATCAGGGTCAGGCAAAGACAAGCTAAGTGTGCGTGTATATCTCAAATTGTTGCCTTGTTTGTGCAAAATGTGTATTCCAGAATGCATCAAAAAAGAAATATCAGTTTGTTTTATTTTACCCACTTTGGGATTTTATTTTGCATCTTGGCATTTCATTCGATAAGTTGGGGGGTGGGTGGGGCTCTAACCTCAACTCTGGCCAGATTAAGAGAAAACACCGAGGGAATTTTCCCTACTTACTCTTTCTTTCAAATGGGTAAGAAAGCCCTAAATCTACATTTGCTGCTATTGTTGTTGCTCAGTCTTGTCTGACTATTTGTGACCTCATTTGGGGTTTTCTTGGTATGGATACTGTAGTAGTTTGTCATTTCTTTCTCTAGCTCATTTTACAAATGAGGAAACTGAGGCCAACAGAGTTAAGTGACTTGTTCAGGGTCACACAGCTAGTGTCTAAGACCAGATTTGAATTTATGGCCAGCACTCTATGCACTATGGCGCAACATAGCTGCTGAACCCTGATTAGGACTGAACTTTTGACTAGGTAGAACAAGGAAGGGTGAGTGGGAGCCCGACTCCATCCTAAATATTTTTTTGCTCAATGACATCTGAAATTTCATCATTGCAGCTTCATTCCTTTGGCTGATTCTTTGACACCCCTCCCCCCACCCATTTCCCTCTTAAGAGGAAAATCCAGGAGGTGGGAGGGGGGTAAGATGTCACTCTATTGTTATAAATGAGTACTATGATGCTTTCTGGAGATCATGTTTTATAGGGAGAGGAGCTGAGAGGCAGAGTAATGTGATGGATGGGGCACTGGATGTGGAGGCAGCAAGACTCACATCTGAATCTCGCCTGTGGTACTCATTAGCTGTGTGACCTTGCTCTCTCTGATTCTCAGTTTCTTCATCTGGAAAACAGGGAAAATAATAATAATATGTAATAGGTACTTACAAGGTTGTTGTGAGGCTCAAATAAAATGACAGGTGTGACAATGTGAGTAATTCAAGGTCTTACATGAATGCCAGTTTCATGACTTACAATCCCGCCACCAAAATTGAATATCAGCATTGCCCAAAGGGCAATGGAGAAACACTTAGTGGGTACGAGTAGGCTGCAACACATTAACTGTCAATCAGTCAATCAATGAGCATTTATGAAGCACCTGCCATGCCCTCGGCACCGTGCTGCAACCTGCTGGAAATATAGGGACAGAAACTGTGAGCTCCTGGCCTCAAGGCGCTTCCATTCTAATGTTATAAACAAGAAGTGAATGTAAGAGAAACAGCATTGAAGGATGTCCTTGTGGAAATGCCTGATCTGGCTGGAGAATGAGGAGGAATCATTGGCTAGACAGCTGGGGCTGGAGTTAGGAAGAATCCTGCCTCTGTCACTTACTGACTCTGGGGCTGTCACTGAAGCTCGTTAATGCCCCAGACAAGGTTCCAAGCTTTTAAGCTGCGCAGAAAGTGCCCGTCCTCACTGCTGGAGGCTCCCCACTGGGACAGCTCTCTACAGTGATGAAATCAGTCAGTCAATGAGCATTTAGTAAGTGCTTACTGTGTACCAGGCTCCATGTTACACAAGGGGCTGCAAAGAAATGCCAAAGCACAGACTTTGCCTTTAAGGGTTGTGTGTTCTAATGGGGGACCAACATGTAAAAAACAAGGTACACACAAGAGAAGTGTAGAGTGACATCACCTAAGGGGTGATGTCCGCAGGAGCTGGTGGGGGGGGGAGGGGGCGGTTGGGAAAGGCTTCCTGCTGAAGGAGAGATTAAAGCTGAGACTTGATAGAAATGAGAAGAGAGACAGAGAGACAGAGAGACAGACAGAGAGGGACAGAAAGAGTTGGAGGGAGGGAGAGAGAGAAAGGGAAGAGATACAGAGAAGACAGAGACAAAGGGAAACGGAGAGAGACAGAGAGGGGATGAACATTCTAGCACAGAGCACAGTCAGTGCCAATGGGGTGTTGTTTGGCGATCTACAAGTGGGCCAGTGTTGCCGGACTTTAGTGCACCTGTATGTGGATAAGGTATGCGAGACTTAGAAAGGAAGGTAGGTAGGAGCAGGTTATGAAGAGCTTTGAATGCCAAGCAGAAGATTTTATAACTGATCTTGGAGGTTAACAGGAGCCACTCAGTAGTTTATTCAGTGGGAGGGTGAAATGGTTAGACTTACAGTTTATATACACCAAGTTATCTACATCCTGATTGTAACGATGAGAAATTTGTGAATAAATTCGCGACAATCTCCACTTCTTGAGGGAAAAGCCTGTTTCTCCATTTCTTTGCACCCCCAGCACTTTGCAAGGTGGCCCTATTGGGGACATCAATTTCAGCTGGAATTCCTTCCTCTCCCCGATTATGTTCTGGGGTAACCCACAACTATTTCTGGGCTTCCAGAAGCTCAGAACTCTTGAATGTAGACCCTTCCATGCATTAAAACAACTCCAGAGAATAAATACACAGTCACATAACTGAAAACCAGAGGAAACAGCAGCAGCAACTTCAATTTGGCTAATCACTCAGGATGTGTGGGGGAGTAGGTAGAGAGCTGACCTTAAAGCCAGGAAGTCCTGAGTGCAAGGTTTATCTCTGCCGCATATGGCTGTGTGACCCTGGACAGCGTCTCAGGGCTCTAGGGAGCTCTCCAAGATTCTGAGTGTCAGAGTGTAGCCCCTGCCCTGCATTAGTGAGGAAGTCTGGGGGCCTAGTCCTATGTCTGTGAATGAGGAACAATGTTGGAAAATGGAATAATGAGGAGAAATAGTCCTTGTTCTTTGGAAGCTTAAATCCTTAAGATCTAAATCATAGTGAACTGAAAAATGTACTTGGCGATTCAATATAAAATAACATTTACAAATGGGTCTCACTTTGTACTTACTGTTGTGTTGGTCAGTACTCTCCTGCCCTGTTCCCCACAGTGCCCTGTGTGAGTCTCCTCCCCCTCCCCCGCCTCCTTAGCACCTGGGTGGGTTTAAGTCTTGATTGGTTCAAAGGAATTCTGGGTGACAATGAATACAGGTAACCTTCCAGTACATCCCAACCTTTTCCAGGCTTGCTTTGACTTTGAAACTTGCATGTAACTGATGTCAAATGGGAAGCCATCCAGCTCCAACAAGAGGTAAGAACAGAACTCTCACCCTTGTCTCCCCTTGGTCATCTCAGGAGCATCAGGCTTGCTGTCCTGGAGAATCCCCGAATTGAAGTCTCTCTGGAAGTTACTGTCTGCCCTTTGGTACCATGACTCTCGCAGCTACAAGGCCCTCCTCCAAGCCAACCACCTTGTGTTTGTTTTATAGATCGAGTTTACTTATCCACTTACACCTTAGAGTATAAGCTCCCCGAGGGCAGGGACTATTCCAGTTCAGTTTCAGTGTCTCCAGCACTTAGCCTAGTGTTTGACACATGGTAGCTTAATAAATGGGTTGGGTGATTGATGGTTATGTTCCGTTTTTCACGGTGGAAGGAAGCTCGTTGCCGACTCCTGTTATTATCTGCAGCATGGAAGGTTCTCCATCTCTTCGCTAGAGGGGGTCAGAGTCCAAGCAAAGTGTTTATCTCAGGCAGAGCAAAACAGGCTTTTTACCTTCTTTCCCCCCTCCAGCAGAACACGCAAATGAAAAGATTTAGGAGTCAAGTTTGCTAAAGCTGAATGTTCTCTTATTGCTTCTAACTGAATTAATTCATTAAGTGTGTACTGAGTGCCTGCTGTCTATATAAAAGGGATAAGTGTTGGGGTAGGTGGGTGGAGAAAGGAGGTAGGCAAAGAATACCGACCCCTGAGTTTTGAGTAGTGGTGGGGGGAGGCCTAAGATACTCGCAGGAACAGGTATGATGCAAAACAACGAGAGATTTATGAGAAAGGTATAAAGCAAATGCTTTGACAATTCAAAGGAAGGGAGGCTTATGTTGACTGCCTCCCTGAGAGCCTTAGGAATCAGGGGAATCACAGATCCTGGAACTGTTCCCGATTCTGGGGCACAAGGAGCCCTTAGAGGATTAAATCACAGTGACCAGTAAAATGTACCCAGTCATTCAGTGAATGTATCATTAAAATAGATCTTACTTTAGGACTCTGCCCGGTGTGGCTCCACTGGAATGTAGCTGACTAGGAGCTGACTGGAGCTGACCTTCCTTGTCCCTGTTCCGGGACCCATGAACTGCCTGAGCCTGATCAGCTCCAGCCTCTGATTATTTTGTAAACACTTAACTCTCCCTTCTGGAGATTCCAAAGCTTTCTCTACTGACTTTCACTCCTTATGGAAAACAACCTACTTAGTGAAACCTGCCCCTCTTACTTGCAGTCTGGAAGTTCAGAGAATTGTCCCTACCCCTCCAAAAATTTATGAGAAACCCACACTCAGTTCTGCTGTATGGTACCCCAATTACAGCTCCTTTTTCCCAACTAAGGATCGTAATTTTTTCTATAGTGACTGTCTTTTTAATGCAGGTTGACACTTGCCACCCCACCCCCATTCCTGCAGAAGGTTCTCCCCCTCCCCCTGCACTGGCCTTAGGTGGCAGAGAATTATGAAGGGAGCCAGAACAGAAGCTAATACAGAGAATGGTCTGACTCTTCTGACCTTCTCTAGGTTTACTGGAACTTTTAATTCCAACTAATGTTGAATGAGAGTGTGAGGGATAATTTATAGTGAAGTTTCCCCATTCTGAAAAATCAAATCTAGAATGGCTTCAGTATTCACTAGGCCTAGGGTTAGGTCACCTGACCTTCAAGCAATCTGGGGCTTAGAGCAATGGAGACCCTCCCCAGTGGCACCTCAGCACAAGATATGCCAAACAAGGTTAAGATTGCTTTCATGAGGAGGGAATGGGATGAGGGAAAGTGGATGCAATTGTGTTCAAAGTGGTGAGGGGGGAGTTCAAGTGCTAGATCTTTGGGAGACAACTTGCTTCCTATAGGTTTGGAATCTTCCTAAATGTTTACATATTGTTCTTCCCAATATAATGTAGGCTCTGTGAGGGCAGGGATGAGTTTATGTTTTTGTCTTTGCTTACAATTCTTGGCATGTAGTAAGTGCTTAATATATCCTTGTTGCATGGTAGCTTTGATGAGATCAAAGGTGTAGCCGTGAAGGGGATAACAGACATTGAAGGGAAATTAAGTCCTAGGAACTGTGAGATTGGAATGAACTTCAGAATGCATATCACATTGACTAAGAAGGATGAGAAGAAATAGAGATGAGAGGAAAGGAGGGATATTACTTGATGTATGAGTAAGATTTCATGAATTGGAGATAACTAGATGATGGTCATAAAGGTGGGAAGATGGTAGCATAGATTTTAAGAGAGAAGAGCCTGTTTAGTGATGGGGGCCAAACAATGGTCTGTAGGAGGCAGTGGGACCTAGAAAGGTACTTGGCTTGTTTTTCTCTCCCTGTGCATTGGGAAGGAGAAACCCTGGCCTCCTTCAGAGAGAATTGTGAGGGAAGGTGATCAACAAGGGAAAGCCAACTTTCCAACGGAGTTTTGTAGGTAGAAGGAAGGGTTTCAGGAAAAATCCAAGACTGAGGGGAATTGGCTTGTAATAGATTTACTTGGTAGTGTGTCAAACCACAATGAATTAATAGAGTTGTTGTTGTATGTATCTTTTGCTCTATTCATCTCTGGCTTTTAAATACTACAGGGGCAATAAAGGAGTTATTGCCGAAGTTATTAAAAGGTTGAATAGATAAAGATTTCAGCTGTGACTACTTTATTGTCTGTATCTACATTTCCCTTAAATCCTGAACATCATTCCAAATGGTAATGGAAAGCCTGCTGTGTATCCAATATTTGCATTTGGCTCTGTGGAAGGCTGTAACAAAGACATAGAGGGCGGTTCCTCTTTGGAATTTATATAGGGAGACAAGGTTAATGGACTTTTTATATGGACAAGGCACCCAATAAATGTTTGTTGAAGGGATGAACAAATGGACATGAGATAATTAGCAAACAGTGCTAGAGAGCCTATGATGAACTTGAAAAAATTTCAGGAGGCGGATGTCAAAGTCTTACAGATGTTCAGAACAGGCAAAGGTCTTTATGACTGGGCACACTGGGGAGGGTTTTATGGAGGAGAAAATTAATCTGGGACTAAGGGTTCAGTTAGTTGGAGGGCATTCTTACTGGAGGAAGGGGCAGAAGAAAGAGTATGCTCCTGAATATGCTTAGGTAGGCAAAGACTGACCACTACAGGCCAAGGAAATGGAGTGAAATCAGCGGGTTCAGCCGTAGCATTACAGGGTCTGGAACTGGACAGGACCTCAGGGGTCCTCTAATCCAATTCTCTAACTTTGCAGATGAGGAAACTGGGTCTCAGGAAGGTTAAGGTTTGGGGACTGAACCTGTGACTTTGACCTCATTAGTACCACTGCTGGGCATGCCAATCTAAGCTAATCTACCACAGGTAAAATGTGAAATATACATAATGCATTAGTTGAGACTGAACATTTCTCTAATGACTAAGGCTATATCCTGAAGGAAGGCTGAATTTAAATGAGAGATGTGATCAAAAATTGTGTTGTTTTTTTGTTTATGAGATCCTAGAAAAGAAGGCATAGGCAAATAAACCTTTATCTATCCTTAGGAGAAAAGAGACTTTCATCTTCTCCATTCAAATTCCTTAAAACTCCCATTTTTGTGTATCTCTGAAGAAGGTGGGGGAGTTAGAATACAAATGACCATGTGTAGTCAGGCATGTGTTTGAAATTTCAGACAGATTTTTTTGGGTAAAAAATCTTTTTTGCTTTTAGTTTTTGTCCAATATGATTTCTTTGGCCTTGGGCCCTCTCTTCTTGAGTCTGAAAACCTCATGTGGGGGCCAAACATAGCGAGGGTGAGTACGGCATTGGGTTGGTCTAGGCGGAACATGATGCTGGGATTCATTTCATCTTGCCATGAACCGTAGCCTTTGGGAAGGAGACTTCCAACCAGGGGCTGTGAAAGTGCCTAGTTTTCCAAATCCCCCATTCTGGGGCAAGAGCACCCACATTGGAGGGAGCCAAGATGTGCAGTTGGGTGGTGTGATCCTCTGCTGTTCCAGCACATTATAGGAAAGCAGAATTTAAATGTTTAAATCTTTATGTTGATGGGACTTGGGAAATTACAAACTCCCCTACCAAATGGAATGTTAATTAACTGCAGGTATTGTGGCAAAAAAGGGGAAATAGAAACCTCCCAAAAATGTTAATGAAGCCCCAGGGTAGTAGAAATAGCTAGGAACAGTGAAAGAGTGGTTATTCTAGCTAGTCAGAAGTCTTGGGTTCAAATCTCACCTCTTACACTTTTTACCTGGGTCACCTTAAGGAACCTTTCCAGGCCTGAGTTTCCTTATCTGTAAAATGAAGGTGTTGGACAAGATGGTCTTGGAGGTACTTTTTCTATGAGGTTTTGATCCTTATTAGAACTGACTTTATATAGCGCTTTAAATGAGTACAAAATGCTATATAGATAAACGTATTCCTCCGTTAGGAATACAATACACACACACACACACACACACACACACACACACACACATGCATATATAGATATACATACATATAATCCATCTTATATAATGTACAAAAGATCAACATATTATACATATTTATCAATATATTATTTGTGTCAATATGTTAATATTTAATATATTATGATATAATACAGATCACGCATTCTCTATTTGCAATAACTAACAGGGTTGATGTTATCTCTATGTAACAGAAATTTCCATTTTGTGCAGGATATTCTTCATTTTACTTTGCATAGGAAATGTCTATTTTATTTGGTGTTTAAGTTCAGAATAAAATGAATAAAATCAAAAACAAGAAAGGAGGAGTGCGGGATTTGAAGTCAGACACAAGTTTAAATCCTAGCTCTGCCACTTGTACCTGTGTGACGTTGGGCACATCATCGAGTCTTGGGCCTCAGTGTACTCATCAGTACAATGAAGGATGTTCCATCCTTGTGGGCACAGATTCTTTATGAATTCAGAGTGTGAATTCAGAGCCAATCAGTGTGCAGAAGGTTATCTGGCAGAATTAGAGGCTAGTTCCAGTAGAACATGGGAAGAGGCAGGCTTGGAAGTCTGTGGTGCAGTGGAAAGAGCAGACTTGGAAACCAGAAAATCCCAATTCAAGGAGCAACTTTGATCCTTTCAGGCTGTGTGACCTTGGACAGAGAATTTGGGATCTCTGGGCTCCCTCTTCCAAGAGAAGAGAGTGCATGTAATAAAAGCCGTGTTTTGTGGAGTCAAATGGTATGGAAAGCCCAAGGAGAAAGAGGACTGAGAAATGGCTACTTTGTGAATAGGAAGTCTTTGGTGACCTTAAAGACGTTTCTATAGAGTGAGGAACAAAGAAGTCAAATTTCAGAGGAGGAACAGTTCACAAAATTTATCTATAATTTTTTTTTATAAATCTGCTGTTTAGAGACTAGACAGCAGAACTGTAACTAGCATGGGGTGAGCAGAGCTTTGCAACAGGATGCTAACATTGTGTGTGTGTGTGTGTGTGTGTGTGTGTGCGCACGCGCACACGCACATTTCCTCTCTTGAAAGTGCCCTTTCTGTGGCAGCTACCATATCCCATACATACACCATGTAATAAGGACCTCCTCTGGTCCATACCTGATGGTCCTGGAGCAGCCCAACTCATTCTGTCACTTTGACATGTATGTGTAATCCCCACTCCACTCATCTCTGGGTTGTATCACCCCTTCTTTATTAAATCTGTGGTGGAACTATGCCACCTATCACTCTCCCTCTGCATCCTCATCTAGCAACTCTTTTTGCCCCGGATGAAAATAATTAATTGTTTCTCATACATAGTGCTACATCTCATATTTCCATGTTTCTGTTCTGGCTCTTGCCCATCCAGGAGCATACTCCCTCCTCACTTCCACCACCTAGAAACTGTAGTTTAAGGCTGAGCTCAAAGGTCACCCTCTCCATGAAGCCTTCCCTATTCCCTGGCAGCTGCTAGTCTTTCCCCTCATCCCAGCGATCTCGTATGTATTTTTTATCCCACATATGTACAAAGATGTCTCCCCAATTGAACATAAGTTCCTTGAGGAGAAGGTCAAGTTTGCTTTTGTGTCCTCTGTGCCTAACACTGTGCCTGGCACGTAAGAGATACTAAATAAATGCTGGTTGACTGATTGAATGATTTATAGTTAAGCCTCTATTGGACAGTGAGCAGTTCCAAAACACTGTGATGTGAGGGAAGACAATGTATTTTTCACACTCTAAACTGGATATCCTCTTTTCTGGATCATGAATACACATTTCCTCCTTTGATTAGAGTGAGATATATATGTAATGATATCTTAACTGCCCCATCCCTCAGTCCAGGTAGTTAATACTGGCTTCGGCTGTGTAGACTCAATGTCTACACAGGCTGTGTATGTGTATCAAAGTTAGCATATGACAATCACCTTCCAATCACACGACATCTATTTATAGCCTTCCCTAGCTCACCCTCCCTCTGTTTCTTATTTTTAGTTTTCTATAACAATTTGGCTCTAGGTTTTACCTGAGTAGACAAGCATGAAATGAATTTTCCAGAGCATTTTTACTAATGTCAGGAACTCTTGCAGCTCAGTATCACTGATTAGTAACACTCCTCACTCTGGGGACCATTTTTCCATTTAACTGAGTTAACTGCTCTTGCATTCATTCTGTGTCCTAATTATGTTAGACTCCCCTGGAAAAAATCCAAACTGTGGTTGCCTGTCTCCTCAACTCGTTACCAGGCAGTCCTCATGGCTCCCCCTTTTCAGTGTTACTTCTTGTAGCTTCCACAAGACTAGCTAGAGTTTTATTTTCCAGGAAGAGATGACTTCTTTTGCTGATTACAGTGTCAGGGACACATTGTGTGGAAATCTCAGAGTCTCATCTATTCTTTTATTTGAGCGAGCTTTGTAAGTCCCAAGAAGCTGTTGGGAATTACTACCCCTTTATTACGGCTGAGTCCCTAGGTGACATTTAGGCTGTGGTCTCTTCAGTTTCATTACGATGATAAGTAAAATATTCCAAATTGGTTCTTCAGTAAGTGATGAATAAAACTGTGAGGTCTGAATATTTGATCCCTCATTTTTCTGATTAGATGTTTAATTTTTTTTGGCATGATACAGAAGACATCTCCTTTAGCCTAGTGTCCCTTCAACTGAGGCCAATTAATCTCTCCTTGTATGTGCAATCATACGATCACAAACTCATAGCTTTAGAGATGCGGAAATTTGAGGTTATCCCTTTTAAAATTATTGGTTCTGGGGCAGCTGGGTGGTGCAGTGGACAGAGCAGCAGCCCTGGAGTCAGGAGGACTTGAACCTCAGACACTTGACACTTGTTAGCTGTGTGACCCTGGGCAACTTACTTTAACCCCAAGTGCCTTGTTTCCCCCCTCCCAAGAAAAGAAAGGATTGGTCCTCACACTTGACCGAGTCGTATTCTTTCTAGTCACAGCCTTCAAAAACTTTGGGTAAAAAAAGCCTTCCTTTCAATTTTTCTTAGAAGAGTCTGGTCACGATGTCACAGTGGGTTCTAGGATCAGTCCAGTGCAAGGCAAAGGAGATGGAAGAACTTGATCTATGGCACAGCTAAATCGGAATTGTCTTCCATCCTATGGGTCGAAGGTTGACCTTTCACCCCATTTTGGACAGCTGAGCTCTTTGTTATTTTTGAAGCCAGACTTTCACCTTAGAGCCCTGGAGTGAACCTTTGCTCCTTTAGGATTCAGACACACTCTTGGCATGTTCCCCTCACTCTCATTTATTCTGGATCTGGAGCATTACCAATCATTCATTCAACAGATCCAGGGGAGGCTTCTGGGAGGTGGTGGCATTTGAAGCTGGCCTTGGACGATGGTAGAATTTCCCCAGACAGAGACAATGCACAATGGTGTGCACAATCTTTCCTATTTTCTTGGTTGAGTTCTGCTACCCCTAGACCAGCAGATAGGAGACTGGGGTTCGAGCAGAGATTTGATTGTTCTGGGGTAACCTTGGGTAAGCTATTTCACTTTCCTTACCTTTTGTTTCTTCATCTTTTAAATGAGAAGATTGTACTATTAGATGATCTATCAACAAGGCTCTTCCTACCTCCAAAACTGAATCAGTGCAGCCAAATCACACCTTCCACAGCTCACCTGTTCACCATTACACCTGCCTGGATTCACCTTCTCTGCCTGCCTTCTCTTGGACTCTTAGTGTCCAGCCTCCTTTCCTGATATCCTCTGAACCCATGGTTCTGGACCTGGGTGCTTCTCCTTTCATTCCTACCTAGGTGTTTACCCATGGTGCCAAGCCAGCACATGGTACAGAAGAGGTGCTTAATGTGAGCTTGCCAATTGATCGAAACAATTTCCTTGCCCCTGATCTATGCTATACACACTTGAGTCCTTACAATGAGAGCTTTTAGAAACTCATTACACCTTTGGAAGAGAAGATGGACAGTGTGGCCTGATTTGTCTGTGGTGGGCCTGCCTTTTAGAGCCAATCTTACCTCGAGAGACATTTGGTCATATCTGTAAATGAGCTCCAAATGCTTATTCATCCTTGGACCCGTGCAAAAGCAAAGTTACACTGGGATTATTTGTGTGCTCCTGAATGATAATGAAGATGGCTGCTTTGGGCCATTAGAGTCCTTTGGGAGATTTTTAATACAAAGAAAATTTTTAAACAATAACTTTCAAGTCAAATTGGCAAGAAGTCAGGCTTCCCAGAGCAACTAATTGGCACAGTGAATAGAGCACTGGCCCTGGAGTTAGGAGGACCTGAGTTCAAATCCAACCTCAGACACTTGACACACTAGCTGAGTGACCTTGGGCAAGTCACTTAACCCCAATTGCCCCGCCTTCCCCCCTCAAAAAAAAAAGTCAGGCTTCCTCCCCATCCTCCCTCCACTCCTGCCCCCACTCTAGGAAAAGAAAATCACGAGATTGAAGTCAACAAATGTTTATTAAGCATCTTCCAGGTACCAGTCACAGAGCTGCTCACTGGCATTAAAACTACCAACTTGTCCTAGGCCTCTGACAGAGAGGCTGCTTGCTCATCATTCAAAGCCACGTCTTCCTCCAGTCTTGTATATTTAAAGTGAAACTTTGGACATCCTCTGATTTGGTTTATTTCAGGCCCTTAGCCAGGGACAGACTATTTTGCATAATGAATGATTGAACGTCAGACACAGGCCATCTGTCCACATCTCTACCGTATTAGGCTCACTGTACTGATTAGAGGCAGGGGCACCGCATCATCAGCTCCTAATAGTGATATTCCAAGAAGCAAACTTCCCATGGAAATAGCTTCTCTCTTCACTCAGGGAAAGTTGTTGGGAACATCATGCCCAGCATGTAAATAGCATGTGAGGTTTGCCAAGGGCCCTGACCCTGTTTAATCCTCACAACAACCCTGGGAGGTAGATGCTATTAATGTCCCCATTCTACAGATGGGGAAATGGAGGCAGGTTAAGTGATTTGCTCAGCAAGTGTCAAAGGCAGATTTGCACTTAGGTTCAACTCAGAAGCAGGACTTTTATAGCCAGATGGTCTTGACTTTTCCATGCTCTCGTCCACTTCCTATAAAATAAAAATGAATACATGAATAAGTAATGGAGAAATCTGCCAGTATCATAAATAAATTAGTGAGCTGCATTTTGAAAAAGAAAAGTTATAACTTTGTGTTGATGATTCTGGTGAATTGTGACTCTTATCACTCATCAATGTGATCACCATTGCTCCGTAGTCTTCCACTCACTTCTAGCATTTGACAATGGAACAACAGTGAACATTTATGAAACACCTACTAAGCTCTAGGTACTCTATAAGACCTAGAGAAACTACATTCTTTGTCCAGGATTTGTTTTTCGGTCATTTTTAAGTAATGTCTGACTTTTCATGGCTCTAACTTGGGGTTTTCTTGACAAAGATGGCGGAGTGGTTTGCCATTTTTTCTGCAGTTCATTTTACAGATGGGGAAACTGAGGCAAACAGGGTTAAGTGACTTGTATTGTATAAGGTCACACAGCTAATAAGTGTCTGAGGCCAGATTTAAACTCAGGAAGATGAATCTTCCTGATTCTAAGCCTGGCACTCTGTCCACTGTGCCACCTACCTGCTTTTGCCCAAGATTACATAGCTAAAAAGTGTCAGAGTCGGGTCTTGAACCCCAGTGTTTGGACATGTCTGCTGTTCTTGCCAGGATCCTGTTATGTCCCCTGCGCCTGACATATCACCTCTAAAAAGGACAAGGGCTTAATCCCCTGAATACCCTGCAGCTTTCTCAGTGAAATACTGTTGGCTCATGTAGACATAGTTCTGACTAAAATAACCTAAATAGTGTGGATGGAATGTTTTATTCCTCTCTCCTCCCCTTCCCCCCAACCAAGTGTTCTAAATTGTTGATTCCCAATGCTCCCTCCCCTTTCCCTAAACTCCACTCCCCAAACTGCCCTGGAACAAAGGAGGACTTGGTAGAAAAAAGTCAGATGGAATTTTTTTTTTATAGCCTTAGTCTTGCAAACCATAAATACCTCCGTCCATGCAAGCAAGTGGGTCAGGGATATTTATGAGGCACCTCTCACTTTTCTCACCTCCCCATCACATACCAATTCCTATGCGAAGAGTTTATGCTTCAGTCACAGAAGCCAAAGCAAATCCAAAGGGATTCACTGGGGAAAATGTCTCTGAAGCTCTGGTAAGGGACTAGGAGGTCAGGATGGGAGAGGAGTTGCTGAAATCAGCCTGGTAGTCCCATGTCCTTGGACTTAGACACAGGTTCAAATCCTACTTCGGATACTTACCAGCTCTGTGACTTTAGGTCTTTCTGACTCTGTTTCCTCATCTTTATGGAGTCTAAGAGACTAGACTCTACAGACTCTAACGTGCTTTTCAGCACTAAATCTACGGTCCCATGAAGAATAAATCTCACAATATTCAAACACACAAACATACATGCATACATATATGCATATACACATGCATATACATTTTTGTGTTTAGTGGTAGCTAACTCTAGGGTGAGGGGAAAAAAAGAAATTTGCATGATGTTGTATATTTGAAAGAAATAGCAAGCTGTGTGTAGTAGATTTTCAATTTCTTGTACAATTATCTTTTTTTAAATTGTACTATGCTGTGGAAATGCTTGTTTTATTCCATAAATTGAAAATAATTTTTTTAAAGAGTCTGTAGCCAAGAGACAAAGAGGGATGAGGGCCTGGGTTCAAGTTCCTTACTGTAACCTTGGGTGGATCATTTTCCTCATCTGTAAAATGTGGGGGACTGACCTAGATGACCCCTAGGTTTCCTCCAATTACATCTTTGAATTGACCCCCCCCTTGCAGTCTGGATATCAGTCACCTATTAAATTTTTCTTGTTAGTTTCTCTTGTCATGAAATACTTTGCTCCCAGGGTCTGTTTTTCTGATGATGTTTTTCTTAATGAAAGTCAAATAGAGCGTGACGAAAACCTTAAGAACCTTCTGTGGCTGTTATTATGCCATGGACAACATTTTTTTTCTGGGTCTTCTGCATTTTAGACTTTGCTCAGCCTTCCTGGGCAATCAGAAACCTGCCTGAGACATCATCTTAGCCCTGCTGGTCTAGACTGGAGTCTTTGAATCAAGGAACAAGGGGGCACTTGTCGGAAAACCTAGGGATTCAGATAGACAGTGATCAAACCACACCTCTCTGATTGATGGTACTTTCTGTGGTTGTTTCCTATTTTACAATTAGTGCAGATGTCCAATAATGGGCATTTTCCTAAGAAAATTCCTTCTCTGAGGGGTGAGTGGAGAGTGGGGAGTGAGAGCAGGGATTACACACTAGTCATAAAAGCGATCGAATATTTAGAAACTACTTATTATCAGTAATAGCTCATTTTCATACAGTGCTTGCAGTTTTGTGAGGAAAGAACTTAACAATCTTTATCTACTGTTCACCAGTGAGGAAACTGAGGGCCAGAAGCGTTCAGGTTTGGGGCAGCTAGGTGGCACAGTGAATAAAGCACTGGCCCTGGAGTCAGGAGGACCTGAGTTCAAATCTGGCTTCAGACATTTAAGACACTGTGACCTTGGACAAGTCACTTAACCCCAATTACCCTGCCTTCCTCCCTCCAAAAAGAAAAAAAAAAGAAGTGTATAGGTTAGCCCAAGGCTCTGTACTTGGAGTCATGGGACCTGAGCTCATTTCCTAACTGGGTGATTCACTTCTTGTGACCTGGATTAAGTCAACCTCCAGGAACCTTAATTTCCTCACCTGCAAAACAAGGCAATTGGAGTAGATGACCTCTGAAGTCTTTTCTGGGTCTGGAGGTATGATATTATGATTTCTCCAAAGCTATCAGTGGTAGACTTGGGACTGAAATTGTCAAGCTGAGGGTTCTTTCTGATAAGTAAGGCTCTCGTGATTTAAAGGAGGAAATCATGCTCACCTATCCCCCCAAAAAAGATAAAAGATAGGAAAGCCCTATCAGGAGCTACAAAGCAAATAAAGGGTTACTCCAGAGAGGAAAGAGGCCAGCCATTCTACCTCTCCAGAGAGCACTAAGAGAGTTAATGGAGGGCATAGTGGGAGGCGCTAAATTCCAGATGAAGGTTCATGCAGAGAAAAATGTCCAGACAGTGAAAGTTAAACATTGAAATGGATTGCTGAGGGAAACCTCTTGAAAAGGCCAGACATCTTGAAAATAGGAAAATCTTCCCTGACATTTTTTATGTTTGAAATCTACCAATTCCTCATGTACTCCTGAAATATATTACAAAATCCTAAAATTCCTCATTTTTCTAAATCCCAAGCATCTCCCATTTCTGCATGTGCTATAAGATGCTCTTTATATAAATATACACATACATACAAGACATATTAATCTATCTATCCATCTACCCATACCTCTCTTTCTCTCTCTCTTTCTCTCTTTCTTTCTCCATATCTATCTATCTATCTATCTATCTATATCTATATCTATCTATCTGTCTATCTATATATCTCCATGCATGCACATAAAATCCAATACAGTACATAAAGTTTTAAACTCACAAGAAATTGGGAGTAATTTCTTCTATTACTAATTTTGCTGCAGAATTCCTTTAAATAATGAGCACCTCCAATGACTGATTCTCTAGCTCAGATGTATTGCATAGAGGGACTGATAAAAAGAAAAGTGGGACAAAATAGATTGAGTAGGAACATATGCTTTCAAGTGTAATTTAATTTTAAAAATAAGCCAACCAACCAACTCCTTTTTAGGAGCACACATCTCCCAAAGTGGTTTGCCTTTACTGAAATCCTTCCTGGGCAGGTTTTCTGAAATCATTTTCTAGCATGTATAATCTGACAGGGTATGGGAAAAGTATTGAAGCAATAAGTTTTTGGAGTGAAGTCAGTGTAAGAAGATGGATATTTACAAGGGAAGGGAGAAAGAATGGGTCCAGATTTTGTGATTTCATCCAAGTGGGAAACTCCTATTATAGAAATCCTGCAGATGCAAATTGGCCCTTCATTGGTAACCTGATAGTTTTCGAGAGTTATCTGGGTCATTGAAAGGTTTGGGGACTTGCTCATTCCTAGTATGTGTCTGAGACAGGGCTTCCTGCCTCCAAGGCTAGCCGCCATGCACCATGTTGCTTCTCAAGAAGATAAAAATAAGTGAGAAGCCTAAGGGAGCTTTGTGTGAATGGTTCCATAGGACTGTCCACTTTTGGACACTGCACATCTCAGTTGAACGACATTGATTCCCAATAGCCCAGAAGTGTTGGGCTGTGGGACTGATGAGGAGAATTGTGTCTTAATTCAGGGGAAAAGTGGGACAAAATAGTTTGGGTAGGAAGGCATGCTTGAGCTCTTTCATCTGGCTCTGTTGGATGGGGAGGAGAGTTAATGACCATGTTTACGAACATCTGTGGCTGGTCTGACCACATCTGGAGCGGTTCTGGCCACTCCTTTTATAATTTGACTTTGACAGACTCTAAGCATGTCCTTGTAGAGGAGAGGAAGAGATCTGAGTCTATTTTGGACTGGTTGGAGGAATGGTGTTTCATCTTGGAAAGGTAAGACTTTTTGTTTCTGGGGTGGTGTGGTTGTAACACATTGTCCCTAAATCTCTAAATTTATTGGTCTAAAATATCATTGTGATATGTGTCTCTAAAATATCACTGAGTTTAGAGCTGCTACCTCTGCTACTTTCTGTCTGTGTTGCATCAGGCAAGTAAAATATTTCCAGACTTCAGTTTCTCATCTGCAAATGAAAGGATTGGACCCAATGCTCTTTACAAATGCCTTCTAACTGTGTATCCCATGATTGTACACAATATTTGAAAGTCAGTTGTGTAAAAGAAGCAGCCATCTTCTCCTGTCTGGTTGCAGAGGCCAGGGTGAGAACTAAATGGCTGGAAAGGAGATCTTCACTCACTGTTAAGAGTGACATGGGGCAATCAGTCCAAAAGCTTCTTGATCACCTGATCCTTTCACTTCCTCACCCAGCTGAGTTCATGCTTCCACAAGGTAGGAGTCACATGCCAGAGGTAGCAAGGCCTGTATATGTCAAAACAAGTGCAAAGAGGAATCTAAACCCTTCAAGAAGTATGAAGGGGTCTTCCCTGATGGGAACAGGGACCTCCTGCCATTGGCCACCTCCTCCCTGAAGGTCTTTGAGAGAAGTTGAGTCAAGCTGTGATTCATTAAGTGCCATGTGCTCAGCATGATGCTAAATGCTGGGGGTACAAAAGCAGTCTGCTCTCTCAAGGCACTCACATTCTAATGAGGGTGGGGGAGACTAACATGAAAATAACTGTGCATGTATAGGACATACATAAATGCTACAGTTATCTCTGAATGGAAAGATCCAGCCTTGAAGAATGGGGTAGGAGGCAGGAGTAGCTTCTCACAGAAACTGGGGCTTTAGCTAGCACTTGAAGGGAACCAGGAAAGCCCAGGAGAGGGGACTGAGGAAGGAGAGAATTCCAGGTTTGGGGGACAGCCAATGAACAGACATAATGGGGAGATGGAGGGTCATGTTCTAGGATGAGCAAAGAGGTCAAAGGGAGGTTTGGAGGGGGAGAGGAGTAAGACTTAAGAAGCCTGGAAAGCTAAGAAGGGACTGTGTGATGGAGGGTCTTAAAAGCCAAACATAGGATTTTACATTTGATCCTACAGGTAGCAGAGAGCCAACATTCATTCAATAAACACTTATTAAGCACCTACTATATATGACAGGCATTGTGCTAGGTTATGGTAATGCAATGACAAAAAAAAAAGAAAGGAAGAAAGAAAAAGAAAGGAAGGAAGGGAGGGAGGGAGGGAGGAAGGAGGGAGGGTAGAAAGGAGGAAAAGAAAAAGAAAGAAAGAAAAAGGAAGAAAGGAAGAAAGAGAGAATCATTGACCTCAAGAAACTTACATTCCATTGTTTGTAGGATGTTTGGAGCACCCCAGTATCCCCTCTTCCCAGAGGACTGTTTAGGCCTCATGGTCTCTTCAGAACTGGCCAACTAAATAAATGAATTATGTTGATGACTAAGGGAGAGTTACAACAGATAGGTCAAAGTACACACATTCACATTTTTCAAAGAAGGGCCTGTGTTCAAATCCTGCTTCTGAACCACTTAATCTCTCTAGGTCTCAGTCTTCTCATCTGTAAAATGAGGAGATGGTACTAGCCAAACTCTAAATTCCCTTTCAACTTTTATCATCTTTGATGTTATAAAAGGTGTTTTTATCTTCTGAGCAAAGTGCTTATGGCTTAGGGGAAGGTTTACTCTGTTATAATCTTTCCCAGTGTTTCTCAAAACTGGTGTGTGTGAAGAGACCAGAGCTGTTGATTTCCTAACATCTGCTTAATGGTAACAGTGGCAAACTGTCCATCCTAAGAAAAGATGGGGCCCATATCCCTCTTGGGGCTCCTGACCTCCAGCCCCAATCTTTAGAATCTACTCCAGTGCCGAGAGAAGAGCGTTATGGATCTCTTCCTGAAAAGTGGTGACGGGGTGGAATGGTGTTGCTTGAGACTGAAAGAGAAAAGGCTTGGGGGAGGGGTGTGGGAGCCCCCAGGAGGCTGCCGGCTGAAAAAGCCACAAACTCTTTCCCTGTGATTTATCCCCGCTGGGTTGATTTCTGTAACCTGTGCCCTATTCAAAATATTGCAGTTGTTTAAATTCTTCAGATAACTGTCTTTGACATGATTACCTTGCATTTTTGCAAAATTATTACCTCTTTTGTCATGAAGACATCAACGTGTGATTTTCCAGAAGGAAGCTTCTCAATTGTTTCTGGTTACATTAACCTCATTGTCCTCACTCCATTGTAAAGGGGGAAAAAATAGCAGCTCCTTCTGCCTATTTAGAAGAAATCTTGGTGATCTTCCAGCTTGCCAAGGTCACCAAGCCTTGTTGGCACCCATTGTTCCTGCTGGGCAGTGTTTCCATGAGGTATATGGTATATAATTAGCGGGTGGTCAGCAAGTAAGATTCTGGAGAGCCCATTTAGTTGGCATCATCATGGGCTAGTTTTGCAAAATTACCTCCTTACCTAGATCTATATTTGGTGTACCGGGACTTGGCAGTCATATAGCAACCCTGAAAGAATGAATAAAGGATATAGAGAAAGCATTTTTATTAAATGCTTTCTATGCACCAAGATATTAAGGATTTGTGAATTCATCAGCATGGGGAATGCCCCAGGGTCTCAGTTTCCTTCCTGTAAAAAGAGGAGATTGGATTAGATAGCTTCTGAGGGTCTTGCTGGTTCTCAACCTATATCTATAATTTGCAGAGTCATAGACATGTTGGGATCAGCCCTGGTGAATAGACTCCCCACCCTAGGAGTTCCTCATGCCAAGTGATTACAATATCAGTACTGACAACATGTTTCAGTTTATAAGGCACTTAATTTGTTGTTGTCCAGTCATTCAGGCATGTCTGACTTCTCATGACACCAAGGACCATAGTGCACCAGGCCATTTTGTCCTCCGCTATCTCCCAACTTCTATCCAAGCTAATGCTCATTGGTCCCATGACACTATCTATCCATCTCATCCTTTGCCTTCCCCTTCTCCTTTTGTCTTGAATCTTTCCCAGCATCAGGGTCTTTTCCAATGAGTCCTGTCTTCTCATTAGGTCGCCAAGGTATATAAGCTTAATATACAGGTCTTTGAATCTCAAAACACTAAGAGGTACAAGTACTCCAAGCATCATGATCACCCCATTTTTATAGGTGAGATGATTTGCCCAAAGATGTACAATTAGGAAGAGCCAGGTTTCCTGGATTTCAAATCCAGAGTTTTTTCCAATCCAGGTATGTCAAAAAGTAGGGAAATAGAGGCAGCTAGGTGGTACCGGGGATAGAGTGCTGGCCCTGGAGTCAGGAGGACCTGAGTTCAGAAACTTACTAGCTGTGTGACCCTAGGCAAGTCACTTAACTCCATTTACCTCCAAATGTGTGTGTGGGGGGGAGGGAAGCAGGGAAATGCTTCTATAATAAACTCAGCCCTCTCCCCCTTAACATTTTTAGAAACTCAGTTCAGAAGCTGCATCATAAGCTTCTCATGACTCATAGTTTCCAATATCTCCCTTCTCTAATCCATCTTCCATACAGCTGACAAATTAATCTGCCTAATCAAAGTTCTGACCATGTCAGTTTCCTCCTCAAGAATCTTCAAAAGGTCTCTATTGCCCCTAGTACAAAATATAGACTCCTCAGCCTGGTGTTTAATGTCTTTCACAATATCCGTCCCCTCTATCTTTCCGGCATTATTTCCTATTGCTTTTTTAGAAGTGCTCCATATAATGGGCTTTGTCTGCTGTAACTTGAACTTGGCTTTGCTTCTCCTTACTCTCTATCTTTGCCTGATCTGTTCCTCCCACCTGGAGCGCACTCCTTCCTCACCTCAGAATCCTTAGCTTTCCTTAAGGCTCCGCTCAATGTGCCAAGTCCCATGTGAAGCCTTTCCTGATCCCTCCAGCTGTGAGCTGTTCATCCTTCTCTCAAGCGATATTTTGTGGCCTCTCTGTTTACATGCTGCATTCCCCAGGTAGAACATAATCTCCTTGAGGAGAGGGACTATTTTTGGTCTCTCTCTTTGTATCCCCAGCACCTAACACAGAGATTTGAATATAACAGATATTTAGTCAGTCAACAAGCATTTATTAAGTGCCTATTCTGTGCTACGTAAGCGCTAAGGATGCAAAGAAATGTAAAAACAGTCCCTCCTCTCAGAGCATATGTACTAGTGGGCAAACAACATGTAAAAACTAGGTACACACAATATGTGTAGAGTACATGGAAGGAAATCTGAGAAGAGAAGGCATTAGCCACTGCAGGGATCAGGAAGGGCCTCCTGAAGAAGGTGGGATTTGAGCTGAGATTTGAAGAATACACTTGGAGGCAAAGGTGGTAGGACAGAACTTTCCAGGAATGGGGACATTGATGGTACAAATGTGTGGAGATTGGAAATGGAGGGTTGTGTTTGAGCAGCACATAGACCAATGTAGGCAAATCATAGAATGCATGGAATGAAGTGTGAGAAGAATGGAAAGGAAGAAAGTGCCAGGTTGTGAAGGACTCCGAAAGCCAAACAGGATTTTACATTTAATTCTGGAGGTAATAGGGAGCTACTGGAGTTTATTGAGTGAGGGGTGTGTGCATGGGCATGGTCAGACCTAGGCTTTAGGAAAATCACTTTGGCTGTTGTATGGAGGATGGGTTAGAGCAGGGAGTCCCTAGAAGGTAGCAAGATACTGAATGATAAAGGACTTAATAAATCTTTGTTGAATTGATTGATATGGGGCACTGACCTATGTTCTTACTCTGAGTTGCTTGCCATGGTTATTCAACAGAGCATGGAATGGTAATCTGGATTGTTCTGTCTGAAGACAAGGAATAGTTAGGCCTGGCTGAGTCAAGTCAAGAAGCATTTATTAAGTACCTACTATATACCAGTCAATGTGTTAAGTGCTAGAAATAACAAAAAAAAGGCAAAAAACTACTCTTGTTATCAAGGAGCTCAGTCTAATGGGTATAGACAATGTTACCACAGTCACGTGTGGACAAGATATACACAAAACTGAGCTAATGTCAGCATGGGGGGGGGCTGGGAAAAGCTTAATTTTTAAGCTGATCTTTATCCAGAACTTTTCATGCATTGGCACATCGTGGCCTCCCCACAAAGTTGTGAGGCAGCTCGTACTGGGATGATCATCCCCGTTTCACAGAACAGAAAATGGCGGCTCCAGAGGTCCCCACGTGTGTCTGCCCCTGGTAACCCAGCCGGTAAATGCTGGAAGCGAGAAGGACATGCTGTAGTTCTTGATTCTGAGTACATCATGCTATCCATGACCTGATGGCATCTTAGAACAGTTATCTCTAAGTCAGAGGGAGGCAGACGTTCTGCTCCTTGAAATGATACCAGCCCCAAGTGGTCCCATCCTTGGCTCTCCACTGGGCAAACATGGTCACGGTCGCAGGCTGTGAGGAGGGTGCATGGAGCTTCATTGAGGAGCGCCGAGCCAGCACCATTTTATCCCTTGTCTCTGTGTATATCTAAACCTTGGAGGACAAAGGCCAAGGCTGAAAATGCACTTTATGGAAAGTAATTTGCTGAGTAGAAAAATGAGTAGCAAACGGTGCCAGGTCTGGGGTGACCTGAGGGAATCAGAAGCCAAAGAACATGTTTGGTCTCCCTACTGCCTCAAATGCCTTAAGGAAGGCCTCTACAACATGGCCTAGAAAAGGATGGTGAGGGCCCCTGTTGCTTCCTACCTCTCTTACTGGGACAGGAGATGCATGTCCCACACTGTCAGGGTTAACAAGGAATTCTACATCTGGGAAAATGCATTTGAGTGGGAATGAGAAGGGGCAGTGATGGCAAAGAGGATGATATGATCATGGATTCATCCATGCTGGGAAGTAGGGCATCCTGGCACACAGACAGTCTGCTCCCATGCTCCCATGGGGATTGGGGAAAAGGCAGACTCTGAGTGAGGGGATTATGGACATCATGAACTGGGAGGGGACTGTTGACGCCTAGGATGAAGACCACTAGGTGGCCCCAGGGATTAGGTGCATGCCTCTTCTAAGTGTTAGTGCCCTGGACTAAAGCCCTAATCACCCTGAGCTCGTTCTGGCTCTGGCTCCCATATAAGGGAGCTGGGCCACTGATCCTTCATCAGTTTGGAGGGAAAGGAGGTGATATAAAACACCAGTATTCAGAACAAGAATAATTGAACTTGACTTGGAAATGACAAGAATTGGCTGCAAGTTCTGGTTAGCTCATTTGATGGGAGAACTTCTAAAACATTGATGCTCCCGATTGTCCTAGAGCCCATATTTATATAGCATTGCTGTGTCATTTTCAAAGGAGTTTTCTCTCAACAATCCATTGAGGTAGATAGTGCCTATATTATCCCCATTTTACAGATAGAGAAACTAAGATTCAGAGATTTTAAATGACTTCTCCATCAATCCCATTGTCTCATGGCTAACAAATGGCAGAGCTTGGACACAAACCTTTGGTTCCAAGAGTGAATTCCATCCGATTTCTCATCAAAACATTGCTTTAAATTTCTGTCACATTGTTTCCTTTTTAAAACACCTTCGCCTCCGTGATTTCATTTTCTCTTCCAAATGTCTCTTGGATACAGGTAGGGCAGATATCACAGGAGACAGGCAGCTTCTTGTTTCAAAGGAACAGCTGTAAGAAAGTTTCTCTTGAATTCTTGGGTCACCCTCTGACTTACCTGAGTCCTCCCCTTTCAGAATAAAAATGGGTATCTTCAAGGATTTGAAGGTCTGTGTATGGAAGAGGGATTCAATGGGTTCCTGTGGCCCCAGAGAATAGAAGCAGGAGCAATTGGGGGAGGCACAGAGAGGCAGATGTTGGAAGAGTTTCTGAATAATTTAGCAGTACCCACAAAAGGAATGGCAGTCACCCCAGGAAATGTAGTGAGTGACCACTCACTAGAGGCTTCGTGCTTTGGCTGAATGGGCATTTTTTGGGGGGAAGGGGGTTTTAGAGGAGATTTTCAATTATGGATTGAACAATTCAGTCACAATGTTCCCTTCCAATGCTGAGATTCTCTGTGTGTGTGTGTGTGTGTGTGTGTGTGTGTGTAATGTGTGATGTTCACCATCAGTCAGCAAGAACATATTAAGTACCTACTACGTGCTGGACAATATGTTAAGTGCCAGGGAGACAAAGAAAGGTCAAAGAAGTCCCTGTTCTCAAGGATGTGACAGATAACTACATGGAACTGAAGGAAAAGCATTCCATATTATTAGTACTCATATACCAGATTAGAAAACTGAGCTGTGGGTCCATTAAATAATATCCTCTTTATGCTCAGAGATAGCACAGCATAAGAATCCTAATCATACGTGTTTACATTTCTTTGTTGCTTTAAGGCTTGCAGACCGCTTTACATGGTCTCTTATTTGATCCCCAAAACAATCCTGTGAGGTAGCTACTGTTGTTATCCCCATGTTATAGATGAGGAAACTGAGGCAAGCAGAGGTGAAAGGACTTGCTCAAGGTCACACACATAGTTAATTGTCTGAGGAAGGATTTGAAGTCATGAATTTCTGATTACAAGTCCCACGCTCTAACTACTGCACTTAGCCAGCTGCCCTTGACTCTTTGGAGTGTAGGATTCTGCTGGGAAGACCCGAGTTAAAATCCTGCCTCAGGCACTAGCTGTGTGACCTTGAGCAAGTCTAATTTTCCTGACCGTCGGTTTCCTTATATAAAGTGAGGGACTTGAACTCAGACTTCTAAGGTCCCTGCTAGAGATGGAGACTGCATTCTAAATCTGTGTTCCAATGATGGCTCAAACATACTTGGGTAAGGGAAGTTGGTGCTTAATAAGTGATTGTTGACTGATTATTCAAAGGGATGATGGTATTTTAGATCCACCTTTTGGGATCTGATGGAGGGAACATGGGTACTGTGGTGAAAGATAGAGGAAAGGAAAGAGAAGGAAGGGACAGCCAGGCAAAGCTCAGCTCTGCACAGCAAATGCACTAATTAGTGTAGGATTTCTGGCTTTGATGGCAGAAATCTTGAGCTTACTCATCACTGTGACTGGGCTTCCCCCACTCCTCAAAAGGGGCAGAAGCAGATGTGACTGTAAAGCTCATAGCATAGAAAGAACCTGGGGCAGAGAAGTCAATTAACCTGTCAGTACATCTGCTAGTGCTAGGAAAAGAGACAGTCTGAGACTCCTTGGACCTGAGACCAGTCGGGATGCTGCTTCCAAGGAGAATGAACTAAGTGCTTTGAGTTCCTGCTGTAAACTGGGGATGGTGTGTGCGTGTGTGTGTGTGTGTGTGTGTGTGTGCCTGCGTGCACGCGCACGTGCAGTGATCTTTGGGCTTTTGCCTTACTTATCTCTTGGGGATGGGACTGAATCTTTTCTTCCCAGCCCTTTTGAGGAATGCAGAGCACTATAATTAAGATTTTTGTAAGCGCCTTTAGATCCTTGGAGGGAAGGCTCAATACAGGTGCAAAACCTTCTTTCTCTTCTTCTCTTGATGCTCTGGCTACCATATCATCTCTGCACATACCGTCCTCTGCGCCTGGAATGCTCTCCTTGCCTCCATCTTTTAGCCTCTCTGGTTTCCTTCAAAACTCAGCTCAAGCCCCTCTCCTACGAGAAGCCATCCGTGATCCCCTCAGCGGCTAGTGTTTCCCCTTCCCCTCAATACTCTGTATTTATTTTGTATGCACGTGGATAGGTTGTGAACTGCAGCATGGGAAGGAATTCCTGGGTCCATCAGATCGGAGATCCATTGGATCGGTGCAATTGTGGACAAATTTGAGTTTGTTTTGCTTGGATATCCATCCACATGTCGCAGGACAGCTGACCCTCTCTTCCTTTGAGCTGGCCTGAAGTTGAGCATGCAGAATGAATATAACAGGTTCACAAGCCCAGTCCTCACAAGCATGTGCAGAGTGCTCAGCCAATGTAGTTCCCTCATGGACTTTGAAGCGTGTGTAGACATGACTACTTCTGCCTGCTGCTTGTGTGGTGAATAAGTCCCTCTTTGGTGGGCTATGGAAATGTGGAATAGTCCTATTCCATGATGGGATAGCTTTATCACTCAGGGGTGAAGACCACTCTCGGAGGTCTTCAAGTAAAGGCTGGAAGACCACTTGGGTGTGTTAGGGGATTGTTTCTTGTATCTATTGGAACAGATGTTCAATGTCATTGAGTTGTTTCCATCATGTCCAACTCAGATTCTGAAGTGGTTTGCCATTTCCTTCTCCAGCCCATTTTATAGATGAGAAACTGAGGCAAACAGAGTTAAGTGACTTGCCCAGGGCCACACAGCTAGCAAATGTCTGAGGCTGGATTTGAACTCAAGAAGCCGAGTCTTCCTGATTCTAGGCCCAGTGGTCTATCCACAGAGCCACCTAGCTGCACATGCTCAATAGGTTCCTTCTAGCTCAAAAAGTCCATGATAGAGAATGGACCTTTTACTTCATTGACACAGGGAAGTCAGATTGAACAAATACCTTCTCCAAATACAGATCAGCATCTTTTCTGCAACGCAGGATCCAGAATTGGAGGAGGGGAGGTTGGGGGATGGCAGAGTGGGGGGGATGGCTCTTCCCTTGTTCTGACTTCTTCCTAATTCCAGTGAGAGAAGAGAGACAATATACTGTGAGGGGAAGAACCTTGGGCCCTTCCAGCCAGAGCAAACTTGTGGCCTGGGAACATGAGCCGCCGGCTTTCTTCCTTTTCTGCTTGCTTTTTCATGTTAGGTGATTGGGAGCTATGACCTTGTGAGTTTCAGAAAAGCAGGAGCCCGAGCCACCTCAGAAATAGGATTGGGGTTTTGGAGGGGCACGTGTAGCCGGCTGGTCCAACTTTGCAGCCCTGAGAAGTGGCTAGTGGTGACAGTTCAGAAGGCCTGAGGCCAGGGCCTGTCCGGAAGCAAGGCCCAGTCTAGAGGTGAACTCAGTGGGATCCATGCTGTGTAGAGACTGCATTAAGCTGAGGCCATTCTCCTCGGAGACTCAGGTGGGATAGAGGTGAATGAGCCCCTCCACCCCCACATACTTAGGTGCTGTTGGAAAATGTTTATACTTTTGCTTTTGCTCTAAATTTGAAGTAAACCCTTTTGTAAAGCTAATTGTTGTTAATTGGTTAAATGCAATTTGGGGATTAGTCACTGGCAATTAGAATGGGGAGGTGTCTGCTGGAATGGGGGCTTGGGCTGATACTATTAGAGAAAAAGTCACCTCCCCTAGAACTCTCTCTCTCTCTTTTTCCCCTTCCCTCTCTCTGTCTTCTATATATATGTGTATGTATATGTGTGTGTGTGTGTGTGTGTGTGTGTGTGTGTGTGTGTGTGTGTATTTAAAGACTTGGGAGAAGGGAATGCTTTTAATTATTTTTTTAAAAGTTACATAAAAAGCATTTGAATATTGATAATACTTGGATATATAAATGAATTTCCCCCAGTAGAATGATTTCCTTGAGGAGGAGGATTATTCCTTTCCTGTATTTTTATTCCCAGCACTTAGCAGTGTCTGGTGTATAGAATTCACTTAGTAAATGATTTTTAAACCCAAATGCCGCTTGTTGCTGGTAAAGGGGTTAACAAAATTGCTAATTTGGAACATGATTGTCCCAATGAATAAGATATTGCCTCCCAAGGAGTCTGGCTGTCTACTCATTCTGTAGGGAATCAAAGACACTGGGGTCCCCCTGAGGACATGGACACTGTCATTAGGACAGTAGGATCCAGTGCAGCCTCCCCTGATACCCAACTTCCCAGGCAGCAGGAGGAAGGATTGAGCCCTTTCTCCTCCCACCAGGTAAAGTGACATCTCATTAATGATAATGGCTGTCTGAGCTTGGCATGACAGGTAAGTAAATTAATCTTGGGGTTTTATAACAGAATAAATGGGAGGGGCACAGTCTATTTTATCTCAGTGAGATTTGTAAGGATATTTTTTTAGGGAAAGTAGAATAAAGATAACAGAGCTGAAAGTCCCTTCCTCCTCTGAATTCCATCATTCTCCCCAGAAAGGAGCTCAAGACTCACTATGAGTTGGCCTATTGGCCAGTCCTTCTTCTGTATACAGCAGAAGCAGAAGGCAATGCTCAGCTAAAAAATAAAGCATTTTCTAGACTCTTGTCCTATAGAAGGGACAAGATATATTACCTATACTTCTTGAAGGCCAAAAGGGTAATGATTTTATTTTGTGAAATCCTGGAGAATTATGTTAATTTCAGTATAGTAATACACATATTGTATTGTATGGTTACTCATGAATCTATCTATCTATCCATCTATCTAACATCATCTATCTATATCTATCTATCCATTTATCTATCTATCCATCCAACTATCCATCTATGTATGTATGTATGTATCTATCTATCTATCTATATCTGTCTGTCTATCTGTCTATCCATCCAGCCAGCCAGCCAGCCAGCCAGCCAGCCACCTTCCTCAATTCTTTGTGAATCTCATGAATGCAGCTGTTCCCTACAATAAGCAGAGAAAACCCCACCCGTCACTGCCATTCTTTGTGCCTCTTGTCCATGTTTTCCCCTAAGTCTAATGCAGGGGTAATTAACCTTATGTTTGAGCAGCCTTCTTCTTGGCCTTGTAAGGGAACAGACTCCACTGGCAGAAGGAACACTCCCTCTACTAAACTGCAATATGATGTGCTGAGGTACAGATTTTGAAAACATTCCAGCGGGCTGGCTCTTCCTCTTTGCTTTAGTCTTCTTGTGGATCATTGCTTTGGGGTTCACAGGAGTCCTTGGGCCAGTCATGTCACTTCTGCTGGACTCCTCATTTGTAAAATGAAGGGTTGAACCCCCTGGCTTTCAAGGTCTCATCCACTTCTGCAGCTGTTGTCCTGGGATGCTGTCCTGGCTGCCTCTGTGCCTTTCCATTGCTCACAGATGGCTGCAGCTGCTGCTACTGCTACACACTGCCTGGTTTAGTAGATGGAACAAGAGACCAGGGTTGACGCTGGTCACTGACTTGCTCTTTTTAGTGCCTTGGTTTCCTGATCTGTAAAACTGTGAAAATGATACTTCTTATGTCAACAAGCCTTTAGTCAGGTAATACACACTTATTAAGGGCACTGTGCTCAGTGACAGGATACAAGGAGAGTCAACAGCCCAGGGAAGCTGGGAGGTGGAGATGAGGAAGAGGAGCATTCCAAGCACAGAGCCATGAAAGGACATGGATATTGGATATGGAATATCATACATGAGACACAGCACTAAGGCCGGGGTCACAGAATCATAGGTTATATGGAGGGGAGAGAAGAATAGAAAAGTTGAAAGTGGCTAGATTGTGGAGAGCTTTAAAATCCAAACAGAAGGTTTTCCATTTTATCCTGTAGATAAGATGGATTCACTGGGGTTTACTGAGTAGGTGGTATGGGGGCAGGGAGAGACATGGGCAGACATGGGCTTTCAGAATATCATTTTGACAGTGGTGGGAAGGATGTTTTGGAGTAGGGAGAGACTTAAGGCAGAGGGACCAACCAGAAAACAATAGTAAAGGCACAAGGGGATGAGGGTCTGAACCAGGTTGTTGACTGTATGAGTGGAGAGAGAAGGGAGTGTACATAGCAGACGTAAAAACAGAAATGACAAGACCTACCTCACAGAGCTGTTGTGAGGAAAGTCTCATAAAGCTTAAAGCAGCATAGGATTATAAATCATTATCTTTGGCCAGGCAACAGAGCAGAACTGACCGATTCACACAGGAATCAGACTGTGACTTTGGCTTCCTAGGATAGGACTCTTAACTACCGGATTAAGTTGTGATTGTTCAGCAGATTAAGGATTTCCTTTTTCCCTTTAGCAAAGGTCTTCCTGGATTCAAGAGGCCCCATCTGTAGTGTGTCTGGAAAGTTCAAGCATTCTGTGATCTATTTCACTGGTTTATCCATCCAACTAGAAAATCCATTCTCCTTTGGAGCTTTGGGCAGGGAAGGTGGTCTTTGCAGGATGCCTTATACATGGTAGGAACCTTTAGTGAATCAAGTTAAATTGAATAATTTCACTTTGTGGGATCTGCCCTGCTCCGTCCCACTCATTAATGTAAAGGAAAAGGAGAAAACTTAACATGTCAATAATTAGAGACTTAGGACAAGGCAGCTAGATGTAACAACAAAAGCGATCCCGAATGCAGCTGCCCTGGGATAGAGCATTTGTCCTGGGACCGACTCAGAGGGAAGACTGCCTCCTAATGGGTTCTCGAACAACTAAAGCCTTTATTTGACCTCAGAGAGCTCTGGCCTTCTATTAAGTTCTCTTCTGTAATGAACAGGGATAGGGGAGTGATGACAGGAAAACTGGGGAAGTTCCATGTTCTGACTTATTCTAGAATAAAAATGGGAGTGAGAATCTCAGGTCAGAATCAGAAGGGGCCTTCTTGCAAGTTAGTTCAACAGAAGCCTGGCCACCTCTCACCCCTTTGTCATCCCTGACAAGTAGCCATCTGGCCTTTGGTTGAAGATCTCCAGGGAGAGGCAGCAGCCTATGCTTCTTTGAGGCAGCTCGAATTGGGACACATTTTAATGATACATCAAACCCAAACCTGCCTCTCTGGAGCTCTCAGCTATTGGCTCCAAGTTTGAACTTTCCAGGACCAAGCACTGAAACCCCTAGAATTTTCTTAGATAAACAGCTCTCTAGCCATGCCTCTCTTACTCTGGACTTGTGAAAGTCATTATCTGAACCCAGGTGTAAGTCTTGGAAAGGCAAACGAGACAAAGGGGAAGGAGGCTGGAGACTTCTTCTGAGGTTGTGAAAGAGAAGAGGTAAAAAGAAAGAACATTTTAAAACAGAAAGGAAGGAATTTAAGGAAATTCCGGCAGATAGTCTACATTTTCACAATAAATTAGAAGGCCAGAGTAGGAATAAATAAGTAAGAGGGAGTCTGAAGAGGAGGGAACTGTGGAAAGTAGAAGTGTTCAGGTTTGGATGATGACCACACGACTAGAGATGGGTAAGAGCGCTGCTGAGCAGCAGGGAGGGCCCAGTGTAGATTAGATTAGGGTTAATATTTGTTTCAGAACAAATTCACTTACGGTTTATGACTTTCTCAAGGGGTACTTGGCAGCCTCAGGACATGAATGGGAGATTGGAGTCTGAGATTGAGGGTGGGCTGGAAAGGCACAGTAGTAGAATGAAGGGACAATGGATTCTGCTTCTAATGAAAGTTCAGTTGGAATGTTTGACAATAGGGGCTGATCTGGGTAGGGAGGCAAGTGAATCCAGAAGCAGTTTGGTAGACTGGGACCACTGAGAAAGGGCCAAATATCTAGCTGTCAGGGCATCGAGGACTAGAGATTTTTATCTTGGGGTGTGTGTGTGTGTGTGTGTGTGTGTGTGTGTGTGTGTGTGTGATATAAACCACATATAATTTCTAGTCTTGGAGAGATGCCTGAGGTGTGGAGAACTTCCACCTGTCCATGGTGAGATTACTGAGGCAGGATCACAGGTAGTATCTGAACCAGAGCCTTCTTCTCTCCAAGTGAAGCCTTCTTGCCACTTGACTGAGTCAGTTCTTGAGTGCTTTTCGTGGGTCACCAGATTATTCTGTTAATTCATTGGGGTTCTCGCCCAATGATATCTACTTCATAGGAATGTTTGGAGGAAAATTCTTCTGATCCTTAAAGCATCAGAAAAATGGGAGTTGTTATTGTTTATTTCACATTCCAATGAGTTTCCTCATCCGAAGAATGAGAAGAATTGATCTAATTGACCTTGAAAGTTCCTTCTCGTTCTAGCTCTCTGACCCTGGGGCCATGTTTGGGAAGGCCAGCCTTAGACCCAAGTATCATTAAATTAGAAATCAGCCAATCACTGAGCAGGAAAGGTCCTTAAGGCTCCATTAGTCCAACCCATTTGTTTTATTGAGGAGTAGACAAAGATGAGGAGAGACTGCAAGCTTTGCCCAAGGCTGCGAGGAAGGGTGACCTCTGAGCCTTAGCATTCAGGTCTCCACCCCAGTCCTCTGAGTTTGTTCCACTCCGTAATACTGACCTTTCCAATCAAATGATCAGCATTTATTGAGTGTGAGTGCCTGCTGTGTGTTAGGCGCTGCATTGGGCTCTATTGATACAGATATAGAGTGCAGCAACCTCAGCTTCCTAGGAGCTTATACTCTCATGGGGGGACAGCAAATCTGAATATATCTGTTAGTGGGAAGAGAATAAATACAAAAAAGTCAGGGTGGGAGGCTGGTAGCAGTTGCAGGGGTAGGGGTGGGGCCCTGAGGAAAGGCCCCTTATAGAACAAAGAGGATTTCCAAAAGGTTTGTTTGCTGTATAACATTATGGTGAGGAATGTGTGGAAGATGGCCAGGCACAGAAGGAGGGGATTGTTTTCTTCTGGGGAGCTCTTTGCTTTGTAGTTAACATAGGATAATCCAGCTGTCAGGAGTATCCCTTCGCTTTGTTTCAAGCCTTTCTAGTTATCATAGGATCCAAAATTTGTAAGTAAATGCATGTGTTGGTAACTGTGAATGTGGGATGGGCTGGAGATGGAAGGGTCGGGGAGCTGGACAGTGGGCGAAAAACAAGGCTAGGCCAGTAAGTTATGGGAAGGAAGGAATGTAAGCAAGAAGGAAAAAAAAAATGAATGACTGAAAGGAGAGGAGGAGAAAGAGCAAGGGTTAATTTAAAGTTAGCACAAAGGAAAGCAGAGCTGCTTGTAGACACTAATGTGCAATGACCATGGAGCGCGGCTGCTTGGGGGGCCAGGGAGCTCTCAGGAGGCTGCTCAGATGGGGTCCACCATAGTGTCCTGCCTTCTAGGCCCAAATCTATGACCCTGGGCTTCTCTGGGAGTGGCACCTCCACACAAGCATCTGGGGGACTGAGACAGCTCTTCACTAGACTTAGCTTCCATGTGAGGCGGAAAATCATTGAAAAAGAGAAACCAAATTTCTTGGTGAGCCAGGTAAAGAAAAAGACCTGCCCTGAGAAGGCCTCTAGTAAAGATCCAGGAAATTCCCTCAAAATTCTCTGGATTCTGTCACTCCACCATAGCTTTACCAAGGCTCACAATTGGAGATTTAAAGCTGGAATGGGCTCTGAGCTCATTGAATTCAACCCCTACATTTCACAGATGAGTAAAATGAGACCTAGAAGGTTAAGTGTTTTGCGTAAGGTCATATGGGTAGTAAATGGCCGTCAGAATTTGAACCCAGGTCCTCAGATTTTCAATGTAAAGATGTTTCCTCCATACTATGTTGTTTTCCCTATATGATGATACCCTGCAAGTTATAGCCTGTTATGGCAATAGAGAGGACCATATATATCCTGAGATTCTTTTCTTTAATAATAACGCACATTTGCATGGCACTTTGAGGTTTACAAAGCACTTGAATTACATCAGCCCTGGGATAATGGTAATAATAACCATTATTAACACATTTTACAGGAAACCAAAACTCCAAGAAGTTCGATGACTTAGTCAATGTCATAGAGTTCGAAAAAGGTTTCACCCCCTTGGACCTTTGTACGGCAGCAGCAGAGGTGCCCACTGTTGAAAGCAGAGACTCTTTTTTGGGCATGCCCCAGACACTTTACATGGTGCTCTATTGCTTTGGGGCTCAGGATGGAAACATCTAACAGGCCAATATTTAAACTATTTCAAACAAAATAGAATTGATTAAAAATTATCAATGGCTTTTACTTTTATATTCGGTACATTTCCATCAACCAATCAACCAATCAGCATTTTATTAAATGGTTATTGTATACTAGGCACTGTACTAAGTACCAGGGATACAAAGATGAAAGTACACAATTCTTGGCCTCAAGAAGTTTACATTCTAAGGATAAACCCAATATGTACATATAAAAATATCTCTAGATTATATCCAAAATGAACACAAGGTAGTTTTATTAGGGAGAGCCTCCCTAGCTGGGGGCATCAGCAGGGTTGCATGTACAAGATTCTGTTTGAACTGAGTTTGAAAGGAAACCAAGAATTCCAAGAGGCAGCAATGAGGAAGGAAAGCATCCCAGGTGCTGGGGAAAGTCAGTCAAAAGGCTTGAGGGTAGAAGATTGAGCATTGTGTGTGAGAAACAGCAAGGGGGACAGCATAACTGACTGATAGACTATTTGGAGGGATGTCATATATAAGATTATATAATATATGGAGTAGTTAGATGGCACAGTGGATAAAGCACCAGGACTGGAGTCAGGAAGACTCATCTTGCTGAGTTTGAATCTGGCCTCAGACACTTGCTAGCTGTGTGACCTGGGGCAAGGCACTTTACCCTTCTTGCCTCAGTTTCCTCACCAGTAAAATGAGCTGGAGAAGGAAATGGCAAACCACTCCAGTATCTTTGCTAAGAAAACCCCAAGTGGGGTCATGAAGAGTCAGACACTACTGAAACAGTCTACACAACAACAATATATAAGACCAAGAAGTTTGGAAGAAGACAGACTGGGAAAGGTTTCATGGCCTAGGGCAGAGTCAAGTGGTCTTGAAACAAAGAAAACCTGGGTTCAAGTCCTTTCCCTGACACAAATTGACTGCATGACTTTGGGTAAATCACCTAACCCAGTGCTCTAGGCAACTAGGACAATCAATCAGAGAATGAGTTGACTTGTACTGGTAGAGAGTTCCTGAAGCTGGAATGTCCCTATGCATATGGAATCATAGATCCAGATAATGTAAATATCTATCTATCTATCCATCTATCATCTATCTATCTATCTATCTATCATCTATCTATCATCTATCCATCTATCCATCCATCCATCCATCTATCCATTCATCTATCCATCTATCTATCTATCTATCTATCTTGTCTGTCTGTCTGTCTATCTTTCTATCTCTATCTATCTATCCATCCATTTATCTATCTATCATCTATCTATCATCTATCCATCTATCCATCTATCCATCCATCTATCCATTCATCTATCCATCTATTTATCTATCTTGTCTGTCTGTCTATCTTTCTATCTCTATCTATCTATCCATCCATTTATCTATCTATCTATCATCTATCTATCTATCATCTGTCTGTCTGTCTATCTATCTAGTCTGTCTATCTATATCTATCTATTTATCATCTATCTGTCTATCTATCATCTATCTATCTATCTATCTAGATATATGTAGACAATTTCTGATTATATTCTTCCCTCCCCACTGAGCCTTTCATTGTAACAAAGATTAAGCAGAGGAAAAAAAGCAGTTTAGCAAGACAAGCCAACGTATGAAGCATGCCTGATAAGCTGCACATTAGAGTTGATGCTTTAACAATAGGACATGCTTTATTCACTCACTTCTACTAAAAACTAAGGGTATTGTAGAGTACTGGCTCGTGGGCCAGTCAGAGCTAGTAAGACTCAGCTTCTTCTCATTCACATCGGCTGAATGTCCCGGACGAGCTGTTCGATACTTCATTGGCCCATGAGACTCCTTAAGATAACGAACTGCTAGTGACTTGCTGACAGTATCAGTGGAGGGAGTTTCCGCAGTGGGAGTCTGTGGATAATCTCCCAGATCTGAATCTAAAAAATAATTAAATCGAAATATGATCTCTCTGGAAACTCTTGATTGTTTCAGTAATGAATCAATGTCACATATCTTTATATTGCAAGGATGATTTACTCTTTTTTTAAAAAATCAAGGAATAAAAACCAAATGGGTAGAAAGCGTTTTGCAGCTTTAAGTTCTAGATAAACAAGGGCTGTTATTATTAACTCTGGGAAAGGCAGGAGAGGTTTCCTAGAGTCATTTGGATAAGCTTCAAGCTATAAATAAGTTCCTCTCATCACTTTGTCACTCTGCATTATTCAGATTTACCAGACCATATACCTCAGTATTTTTTTTTTAATCAAATGGGCCACAGTGTGGAAGAGAGGTCCTTGGACCAGCAATCGGGGTCCATCTCAAAGCCTTACCTGACCGATCTTCAGGCTGGTTGCTACCTTCATGTCTTCTCTTTGGGCCAAACCTCCCCACTCCTATGTAATGTCCCAGTTTGGAGAAGTAGAAAGTAACTCATTCTCATCACAACACAAAATAAAAATCCTCTAGGCTCCTGGCTGAGGCTCACGAAGTCTGGTTCCTTTGTTTCAGTCTTCAAGCCCCAAGAGCCTCTGGTCTTGTTACATAGCAAACTCAAGGGGTCAGAAATTTTGTCCTTCCTAATGTCTGACATCACCCAGGAGAAGACTGGCAAAGGGCGAGGGAGGCGTCTGTCACACATTCCAGATACCCCTCTATTTAAAACTCACAGCAGGTCTGGATGACAATAGCCAAGCAGCCAGACCTTGTCCCACACAAAGACTTTTGGCACGGAGGAGAATGGCCGAAAAAGGTAAGATTTAAAGGTCTCTGATTAAGAGAAGAATTGTGTGGTCTGTAAGGCCTTCTTGGCAGCAAGAGCAGAGAATATCCTGTTAATTGGGTCATATTTTATAATGCTTGCTGCATTGTGGATGTATTTGGGGAATGGAATCTCATTGTCAGAGAAGCCTCAGTAATATGTGCTGGTGAGACTGGAAAAGACTCTGGAGAAACCGTGGGATGTCCCCAATCCAACTGTACAAATCATTTTGAAAAAGACACAAAAATGTGTTTTTCCATTAATGCAAACAGTCAAATTTCAAAAGGTTCTTTGGCTCACTCATGGGGATGAGTGGTGCTTGGGGAAAGAAGGATGGATTTGGATTCAAAGATGCCAGGTTGAAATCCTGACACTGTGACTTAATCTGTGTGAGCCTGTAGGAAGTCACGCCCTCTCTCCTCCTATCATGGCTCATTGCTGTGGAGCTGAAAGGGTCCTTAAAGACAGCTCAGCCCCCCCCCCCTTTCATTCTTATAGATGAGTAAACTGAGGCCCACAGATGCCAAGTGACTTACTCAAGGTCACACATGTAGCAGGTATCAGACTTGGAATTTGAATCTGGGCTCTCAGACTCTAAGGATTGGACTAGATTTAAGGTTTATATATATATATTCGTATAGTAGATCCCTTTGGCAGGTGATTGAAGCTTTCTCAGAGCTGTATTTTGCTGCCTGCATTCATAATTGAAGGGGATGCTGTATTTCACCTAAAGGATAGTGAAAACAAAGATGTATTGTTCCCATCTAAGTTCACAGACCCCTTGAAACTGATCCATGGGCAGACAAGAGGTCTGTGGACCCCAGGTGAAGAATCCCCTAGCTCAGTGACCTTCAGCATCCTCTCCTGCCCTGCATCCTACGATCTTAGCTTGAATTAAATATATGGGCTCACTTCACTTACGGCTCCCTTAGAAGACTGAATGGAGAGCTGATCTCAGAGGCAAGCTCTGGGGCCATTTATCCCCTTAGGGGCCCAGGAAATGCTCCAAGGTATCAGCTGAAGAGAAGGTTCTGTTTTGCATTGGCATAGGAAATGTCCTCACCAGGAGCTCCTTAGACCAATGAAGGCAGGGGACCAGCAAAACAAACAGGCAAACAAACAAATGAATGATGTGCTATGATCGGAGTTCATCACGTCATAGAATCTCATTATTAAAAGAACTCTTAGGAGTCCCCTAGTTCAGCCTCCTGCCCATTGCAGGAATCACTTTTATTACCTCCTTGACAAATTTGAGAATTAGATGCATTCTGAAATGGTTTTTTGTCTTTGAAAGTATAAATGACCATTTTTCTCAGTTAGGGAATAGATCCAGGTAGCAAAGGCATAATCTGCCCAGTGAATACACATTTATTTTCAGCCAGAGTGGCCACATTGTGATCCAAATATTCATCCCGCAGACGGGCCAAAGCTCACACTAAGGGACGTGGAGAACATCCACATATGCATTGGTTTGGATTGATTTTTACAAAAGAGTATTAGACAGACAGGTGCCAAGTGAAAGCTGAAAATGTTGTATTTTTCATATATTCTTATGTGATCTCCATATGTGTCTAGTTGTAAGTTGGGCAATATGATACCTAAACTTCCAGGGCCTTGGTTTCCTCATTATAAAATGGGGAAGGCAAAGAAAGGAAGCTTTTAACTGATCTCTAAGGTACATAACAGCTCAACATTGACAGTTCTAAGGACTGAGGGCTTTGGAAAATATGGTGACTTGGAACATCATTTGATAGGTCTTTTGAAAAGACATGTTTGAAATGTAATGCCTTCTAATTTTAAAGTCTTCTTTTACCCCAAATGATTATAAAATGTATATATGTGTATATATATATGTATACGTATACACACATACATATAGATATAATTACTCTTCAACATATACTTATAGAAATATGGGACAGAGAGGAAAGAGTATTAATTTTCTCCAGAAAGGTTAAATAAATGCCTTGTCCAAGGTCATATGTGAGAATAGAAATGGAAAGGGGGTGGTTTTCTTCCCATGAGAAACAATGGGATCTGTTTGAAATTGTCAAGACTGTTTGGAGAGAATCCAATTTTAAAAAAAGGCTCAAAAAAGTATTCTGTTCCATTTAGGAAATTTTCCTTTGAAAATGATGTCTTCAAATTAAAAAAAAAATACTTTCTCCACCAGTGCTTTTACATTAATAGAATTTTCAAAAATGCATATTGTATAAGGGCTGAAAATTATCTCAGGACTGTGAATGCTAAAAATATCCATCCTCCCTTTGTTGGCTAATGGCATGAAATCGAATTGCGCTTCTCAATTGATGACACATCCAAGTCTTTAGGACCAGAATATTAACCATATGAAATTTGTCCTGGGATCATTCCTGTGTGCTTTCGCATGACTGTGTTGTGTTGTGTGTAAGGGTTTAGGAAGTGGGGCAGAACACACACACATCATACACATGCATACGTGTGCACATACACACACACAAACATACACACATACACACGCACACACACATATGGGAATCTTTGCAGACAAGAGTTAATTTTTTAGTAAAATGGAGAAAGTAGTAGGAACCAAAAGAATTAGCTCTGCCTGCCTGGGTGTTTCTCACAGTATCTCACAGAATAGTGGCCTTTGAGTCTAATCAATCAATCAATCAAAAAAGCATTGATTAAGTTCTGGCTATGGGCCAGGCTCGGTGCTAGGTGTTGGGGAAACCAAGACTAAGAGACAGTCCAACCCATAAAGTAAAACCATCTTCTTCACAATGTACCTGCCCCATAATCATCTCCAGCCTCTGCTTTATGTTCCTCTACAAGGAGTGACCCATGGTCCAATACAGTAGAGCATTTGTTAGGTTGTGAACCAGAGGTCTGGTTTTGAATCTTGCTTCTGTCACAGTGTGGCCTTTAGCAAGTTGTTCAAGCTTTCTTGGTCTTAGTTCCATCATATTAAACAATGAAGGCAGTCCCTCCCAGCTCTAAATTTATGCCTAGAGAATCACATGATTTGAGCATCAGAAGAGCTCTCAGCACCATTTTGTTTAAGGAGAAGAATCCCCACTGTAAAACACCCAACGAGTCCAGCCCAGTCCCTTGAGTGTATGAACTTCCTGACAGAGGCATCCCATTCCACTTTTAATTTTTCAAGAATTTTTCTTTCTATCAAACTCATATTTGCCTCTTTGTGATTCCCACCCATTGTTCTGTCCTTTGGGGCCAATTAGACTCAGTCTAGCCCTCTTTGACAAAGCAAGACTTCATAACGCTTGAATAGTTATCGTTCCCCTCTGCCAAGTCTTCTCTAGTCTACAAATTTCCAGTCCCTTCAGCTGATGAACTTGAGACCCTGAACTATTCTGCCCACCCTCCTATGAATGTTCTCTGGTTTATCAATAGCCTTCCTAATGAGCAAGCAGACCCCCCAAGACGGGGTCTGACCCAGACCTCCAAAGTGCACCAACACGTGCTATTTTAAAATGCTATTTATCATGCCCATTGGCAGGCCAGTGCTAATCCCTGCAAACCCTCTGCCTCTGGTTTCTGTCCTTGAGAAGGAGCCATGTTGTGCCATAAGTTTCATTTGACAGGTATGGGTTAGGGTGAGCTATTGAACAGAAAGGTATTTTTTGATGGCATGCAATGCCGTATTGCTTTTTTTTTTTTTTAGATTATCAATAATTATTTCTTTACTCTTTCATATATTTTATACAAGATATTGCTACTGGTGCTGCTTTGTGCATTTAAGAATGAGTTTTGTCCAGTCCACAGTCTATATTGCTGCCAAAGCATTTTTCCTCAAATGCAGGGTTGATCATATGACTGCCCTACTCAACCACCTCCATTGGCTCCTATTAACTTGAGGATAAAAGAAAAACTCTTCTGTTTATCCTTCAAGGCTCTTTATACACTGGCCCCAACTTACCTCCCCCTTATCTCCTCACTCTGTGGTGCTACTCTTTCCATGCTCTTCAGTTTGCTCAAACTGATCTCTTTCTTCCTTTCACATAACACTCTTGTGTCTGAGCCTGTATGCTATTATCCATGACTAGAATATATGTTCACCTCCTTCTTCCTCCTCCTTCTCTTCCTCCTCATTTCCCCTCTCCATCAGGAGTCCTTCTTTTCCCCTTTGAAGCAGCTCTAACACCATGGGATTCATGAAGTATTTCCCCATTTCCCACCCCTACTTTCCTTCCTAATTATCTTGACTTTCATTGTTTCCTTCTGTTTTGTATGTGCTTGTCTCTCCCATCAGACTGTAAGCTCTTTGAGGACAGGGACTGTTTCCTTTCTATCTTTGTATCCCCAGAGCCTGGCATACAGTAGGTATTTAATAAATACTTGTTGATGAATCAATTACACAGATGATTAAAGTTTATAAAGCACTTTGACTCCATTATCTCATATGCACCTCATAGGAGCAAACAGCTTGGAAAACCGAGTCTCAGAGAGCTGAACTCCCCTGACCAGCTACTAAGTGACAGTCCGGATTTGAAAGTACATCTTCCTGCCTCCAGAACAAGCACTATATTCATCATTCCATAAGGCACGTGGGTTAATAGATACATATGTATACACCTCCACGTGTGTCCCACGTGCCATGTGACATACATTACATGTAACCAGTTCCATAAATAACATTATATATCTGACACCTACTTCTATTTTTCTGCACTGCCAGTTCATGTTTGTTTTTCTTGATTCCATGTTAGCACCACAGTGAGTTACTTTGTATGAGTCCATCTCTATCTTCTGCTTTTTGTTTGTTTGTTGAATAGAATCTACAGCTTCCAACTTGCTTGTCCCTGTTCTTCTGCTGATTGGCTGGATTGTGGGCTGTGTCGTGATGATTTACGTCATCTTCTCTTGACAGAAGTAGGTGGCTTTGAACTGAACATAAGTATTTATACCAAGTAAAACTCTAGTATAAAAATCTTTTTTCTTTTACTGATTGCAGCTTCTATCATGCAGGAAAGAAGATTTCAGACTGACATCTCTTAGAAGATCCAAGAAGAGAAATGAACATGACTAATCATTAAAAATGTTCCATTGATAACATGACATTCGCCATCACTTTCCAAATCTGGGCATGCAAAGCTCCCACTTCAAAGTCTTTTTCTTCTTAAGTATTTAGGCTGATTTTAGGACACGCAATTTCCAGGTGCCTTGTCAATGGCCTGGTGGGGTGGTTGGAACAACCTCACATCGCATTGGTGTGCTTAACTGAGATGAAGAGAATATGGCACATTCTTCTACTAACACCTTTCCTACAAAAATATTGCTATTGAAATAAGTAGGCACAATTGTTTAAAAATAGCGAGAACATTAACCTGTAATAAATGGAGCTCTGTGGGAAAGAAAATCCTTCGACCAAATCCCCCAGTTTAGACCTTCAGAGAAATGTATAGAACACTGAGAGAGTGATTTAGGGAGGGTCATCCAAACATTAGGTGTCACATGGAAGACTTGAGGCCAAGTCATAATGGGTTTCAGGTGGGCTCTTACTCTCAAGCACTTACTCTCAAGTATTTAAACTTATTGGCATAAACATTTAAATGGGACTGCTTTTAAATAGTGTACTCAAATTAAAGTAAGACTGAAAGAAAGATAGTCTCATGGATATAGTTCGGTGATTAATTCTTAAACTCTTTTCTACAGATTCAAAACCATGATTTACACCCAGACTTGAATAAAAATAACTCTCCTTGAATCTATAGTGGAAACATCCCTGGCTTAGGGAACTTGGATTCAAGTCCCAGTTCTTCCACTTATTACCTTGTGACCTCAGCAAATTGAGTAACCTCCCTGGGCTACAATTTCCTCATCTACAAAATTAGGGAGTTGATTAGATGGTCTCTGAGGTTCCTTCTAAAATTTCAGTCTATGATGATCCTGTGATCTTTCCTGGTTCTCCAGATATAGCTTTGTCCTTAGTCTCAAAAACCTGAACTCATTTTCTACCCAAACCCCTTTCAGGTGGCTTCTATTTGCTTTAATTCAAGCAATGATTTTTACTTTCCTTCTGACTCTTCTGTTCTCAAATACTGGATGAAACTCCAAAGCTTGGATCTGATTTCACATACTGGGTCATATACTTTCTGAGTTAACCTTCTGGGTTTGACATGAGAGAATGAAACAAGGATTTTTACGATCATCCTGGGAAAGTCAATAGGTTATATTCTGCTGCCTCTAAATAATTATTGGAGCCTTCAGGAAGGCCTGCATTTATTTTCCCTCCAAAGACAGAAACAAACAAATTACAGTCACCATCTATGTTTGCTCCTGTCTTTTTTCCTAATCAATAGATTTCTTGTTCCCCTCCAGGAAGAGCCTTGGTGGATCGGCTTTTCTTCCCTTTGAAGCCCTAGCACGTCTTTTCTGATTTGCACTCATGGTTTAGCTATTCCCATTAAACACAAAGCACCCAGTTCCCGATTGACCTCGGTTGACCTCAGTTGACCTCATATGGCGGAGTCTCTGACACAGGTTACCATTTTTCGAGGCTACCTTTTCCCCAGACTAGACCACATTCACTTTTGAACATATCTCCACTGTAATTCCTCCCTAGTAAGCATTTTTCCAATTCATGTGGCAATTTTATCCATGGTCTGCCTCCGAGGCCAATCTCTGGTCCTGTTGCCTCCATGAAGACAGCGACCCAAATGTCTACTGATCAATCGTTTTTCAAACTTTTTAAGTTTTATTATCCCAATTCACATTTATATTTGAGAATCAAATTGCTTGTTACTACATTAATTTGAAATGAAATAGAGTGTTTTTATTTGGTTTTCAAGTGCTGATCCACCTATCACCCCTCACTCATGCTTTCCTGTGACTTGGTCTTGGGTCTCTTTCTAAACTGTGAGGTAGTTTCTCATGAGTAGAGGCTGTACCTTACCCCTCAGTGCTATCTTATTCTCTGCACATGGGAAGAACTAAATAAATGGTTATTGGCAGATTTCTTTTATTGATCCACTCTATTTACGTTATCATTTTATATGCACTATTCATATATATAGCTAGGACTACTAAAGTTCTTCTCATTGAAGATGACAATTTTAAGCCAGGTTGGAGTTCTCAAGTAACTGACTGGTGGTTAGTGTCCAACAGTCATAACTAGAGTGGGGCAGTCTGGACTTTATTTCCCAAGACCAGTATCTAGGTAGGGGGTATCTGCTCCCCACTGAGGTCTCGAGATGGCCAACCTTATGCCTCGAAGCTCAAAGTTCCCTCCCTGCCCATGCCCTGGTGTAGGAGAGGAGAGGATAAGGTGAGGTCCTCCCAGTGTGAATAGAGACTAAAAGAAGAGAAGACAGACCATCCCATCTCCTCCCATGACTTCCTTTATCTTTAGTTGGACCATTTCTTAGGTCATACCTACTTCCTGGGATTGGAGGCCAGACCTTGAGGGTAGGGAAGGAGAAATTCCACCCTCAACCATCCCCAGATAAATTCTCCCTAGGTACCAGGATTCCTATCTATACATCAGGTTTCCTGTAGGTAAGTTGAACAGTTACTTTTTCAAACTCCCTAATCTATACTTTAAAATTTTTTTTGATCATTTCTAAATTCTCTAACTTGAATTCTTTTACCTTGCAAAACAAGACTAATACTTCTTCATTATTTCCAAGCCCAGGCTGTGCTCTTCCTATCCATCTTCAAAAATCATTCAGGATATGAGACAGATAACTTTATTTAGATCACATATTAGAATCAAAATGGACAAAAAAAGTTGTTGTTTTTTTTTTAAAAGAAATCTCTTCTCAGTGTCTAGAGAAATGGATGAATTTAGATGAATCTTTTCATGTATATAAAGACACTGCCCCTAAGCCACTGAGACTGTTTTAGGCAGAACAATTCTCAGAGGATATTGAAAGAAATGAGAATCTGGATCCAGAGGGAGGGAATCTATTTAGACAAACAGCAATAGAACTTTCAGAGGAGGCCTCTATCTCAGGTCTTTGTGATTAAATGAAACAATAAAGTGCATTTTAGTGCCTTTTTAACACTTGGTGGGGAAAACACTATTTTCTACCTCTATAATGTGCAATCTTTATTTGAGCTTGACATTGGTTTATTTTAGGGGCAGTTGGAAGCAGATGGAGAAAGGAGGTCAGGGGGGTGGAGGAAGAAGATGGAATATTGAAGGCACAAAAATGCATTCTCCAGGACTTCTTTAAAAGAGAGGAACTCTAGGACCAGAGTAGTAAATACTTAGTGCTGGCAGGAGTCTGGAGAGGAGAATGAACTGGATGGGGGATTTCTGTGTTCTTGCTTTGGGTAATTTGATCTGAATTTTTGAGTTGTACAACTGAGACGGTTTTAACTAGCAGCTAGGTGGTGCAGTAGTTAGAGCATGGGACCTGATGTTAGGAAGAACTGAGTTCAAATCCAGTTACAGACACTTCCAAACTATATGACCCTGGGCAAGTCACTTCACCCAGTTTGCCTCTGTTTCCTCATCTATAAAATGAGCTGGAGAAGGAAATGGCAAACCCTTGCACTGTCTTTGCCAAGAAAACCCCAAATGGGGTCACAAAGAGTCAGGTATGACTGCAGCAACTGGACAACAACAAAAATGCTAACAGTAGCCAACACATATCTCTTGAAGGTTTTCAAAGCGATTTCCATATATGATCGCATTTGGTCTTTATAACAACCCTATGAAGCAGGTGCTAGCTATTATTATTCCCATTTAATAGAGGAGGAAACCGAGGGTGAGGGGGGTTAAATTATTTACAAGGGGCTATACAGCTAGTAATTGTCCAAAACAAGATTTGAACTCAGACCTTACTGATGATAATCTAGTTCTTTATGGACCCTACTGCCTAGATCAGTGGTTCTCAACCTTCCTAATGCTGCGACCCTTTAATACTCGTATGTGGGCGTATCTGCATGTGGGCAGACCCGCCTGGAGATGGATAGAGGAGCGGTGTCTCAGTTCCTAACACCATTGGAAATATGTGTTTTCCAATGGTCTTAGGTGACCCCTGTGATGCCTGTGAAAGGATCGCACCCAAAGGGGGCGCAACCCACAGGTTGAGAACCACTGGCATAGATAGAGATCTAGAAGGGTCTTTCGAGCCCATCTAGTCTAAACACCTCATTTCACAGTGGAGGGAACTGAAGCCCAGAGAAATTAAGAGTCTTGTCTGAGAGGTAGGATTCAAATCCAGGTCCTTGACTTGAAATCTGCCTACCATAATTTCCACTCTATCCCACTCTTCCATTAGGAGACTTCATCTCTGTCCTGGTGCTGAAGGAAATTGAAATACACCCACACTCACACAGCTTTGAGTTGGTTCAGGTCACTTGTCCCATGAAATTGTGGTAGTAGCTGAGACAGAATGGAGTTGGCTATCGAAGGGTCTTTGGGACATTCTCCCCTGGTTCTCCTCCTTTCTGTTTGACCATTCCTTCCCAGTCTCCTTTGCTAATTAATGCTTCATCCACGTCATGCTCTCTAACTCTGGGTGTCTCCAAAAATTCCAACCTTGGGCACTTTTTCTTTTTGGTCTATACTCACTTGGTGACCTCACCAGCACCCGTGGGTTCCATTATGATCTCAGACAGATGATTCCTGGATACACACACATGCATATACAGACACACACACACACACACAGCCCTAGTCTCTCTTCTGAGTTGTAATCACACATTTCCAACTGCCTCACACTAGACATCTATCCCACAAGCATCTCAAACTCAGTGTGTCCAAAATAAAACTCCCCATCTTCCCCACCCCAACCCCCAACACCAACCTCTCTTCCCAGCTTTATTCTCACTGTCCAAGGTACCACTCAAGGCAACAACCTTGGGGTCATTCTTAACTTCTCCCTCTCGATCACCCTACGTGTCCAAATCAGAGCCAAATGTCCTTGGTACTTTCACAATATATTTCATATACTTCCCTTTCTCTCTCCACCCACACACAGTCACTCCTCCAGTCCACGCCCTCATCATCTCTTGCCTTCTGGTCTCTGCCTGCCAAGAGTTATGCTGTATTTATTTTGTGTTTGTTTATCCATGGACACGTTGCCTCTCCCCAGTAGAATGTAAGCCCTTGAAGGCAAGGACTGTTTGGTGTTGGTTTTTGCCTTTCCTGAACATGAGACACAATAGAATATTAGAATATTGGTTAAAAAGTGACAAGTAGTGGAAGATTCCAAGGCCTGAGCATGAACTGCCTTGTACAATAACCTGGAGATCTCTGAATCCCAAGTTATTTACAATTCAAAGGACTCACTGACAGTTTGGTGTTGTAGAAATGATGCAAGAGTGAACAGTGAAGCTACATGTCCTTTTTTGTCTCCCTTCATTCACTTGAACTCCTTCCTCGGTGCACAAAACAAGATAAAACGTGGATATTATCTGCCTTCATTCTGTGGTTACTCTCATTCAGGAAGCCACAAGATCTTGGAAAAAATAAACAACAGCTGATTCATCTCCCTAGCTTCCCTGTCTCAGGTTGGGTGGCATGTGGAGTCTGAGAAAGAGAAGTAATGTGAGTGAATGAGCAGAGAAGAAGTTGTAGAGATCAGGCCTCTGGACTGACTCACTCAAACCAGGGAGGAGCCTAAGCAGGGGTCAGCAACCTTGGGTTCCAATCTACCCCCCCCTTGGACCCACACCTCAAGAACTTTGTTTCCTGGTAAATACCTAGAACTCAGGGCCTCAAGTCTCTTTGTGCTGTACATTTAAGCTATGGCTTCTCCTCATCCCCACCTCCCTATAGAGGCTGCTAGCTCATTAAAGTATAATGAAGTTTGGCTTATGACTGGTTGGTCTAAATGCCCTGGACAGTGACCTGGTTGTGCAGTTTGTCTGGGGAACATTAACTGAATCTCCCTATCATCTGGACGGTGGATTAATGGGAAAGAGAGATGGATAAAGATCTATCAAGTGCCTACTGTGTGCCAGGCCCTGAAAATGCAAATATAAGCCCAAAAGAAGGGCAGTCCTACTCTCAAGAAGCTTATATTTTAATGGAGGTAGACAGCACATAAAGAAGGATGAAAGCAGGGAGCAGAGAGGGGAGATAGCCAGGTCTGGGCAAAGGTAGAAATGTCCAGAGAGTCAGGAGCAGAGCCAGGTTTGAAGTGAGCATGGCTGGTCTGGGCATGTCCTCAAATGGAGCTTCTGGGCAGGAATTCACCAATCAGAAGGAAGGAAATAAGCATTCACTGTCTACTATGGGCTGGGCACTGTACAAATAATGTCATTGGATCCTCATAACAACTCTGAGAGGGAGGTGCTGTTTTGCAGGTGAGGAAACTGAGGCAAACAGAAGGTAAGCGACTTACCCAAGGTCACCCTGCTAGTGTCTGAGACTGAATTTGAACTCAGGTCTTCCTGACTCAAGGCTCAGCACTCTATTCACTGTGCTGTCTAGCTGTCTTTGAAGGAGGAAAGGGTTCATCGGATTCAGAGGTGGCAAAGACTCTGGAGATTAAATAGTCCAACTTCTTTATTTCACAGCTGAGAAAATGGAGGCCGATAGAATTTCAGTCATCTGCTCATGTTCATAAAGGATTCAGTCACTAGCATGGGGGATGGGAACTTTGGGACCTCAGGATGCTTCCCCTCCTGGTGGTCCTTCTGAACTGCCACCCTAATGCCTCATGGTCTTGTGATGATCCTTGTGATGCCTGGAGCCTGGTTCAGTTCCCCAAATAGCATCACATCCCTTTCCTGGGTCCTGATGAAGCACAGTTGTGTCACTGCCTGAGGTGGGATCACTGCTGCGTCTTCTTCCTCCACTTACTGCATCCCACAAGTTACTGCATCCCACAAGTTACTGCATCCCACAAGTTACCCCCTCCCCAGAGTTCCTAGTTATGTCTCTGATGGAAAATAGGCAACAGATCCAAGCCCAGGTGCTCTGACTCAATTCACTGTGCCATGCTAGCATATGAGCACTTCTTGGCTAAAAAGAATGGTGAGATCATGGCTCTAGAACTGGGAATGGAAGGAAGAAAGAGGGGGCTGCCAAGAAAGCTCTTAGGCTCTTGAGCTGCATCAAGGAAGGCAGAATTGCTAAGAATAAGCAGGCAATGGTCCCTCTGTATCTTGCTCTGCTCAGACCACATGTGGAGCATGGAATTCAGTTCTGGGCACCATAGTGGAAGAAGGACATTGCTAAGGTAGAAAATGTCCAACACAGGGCAACCAGGACTGTGAAGGGCCTATGAAATATGAAATTCCATTTCATATGAGGCACTGTGTAGGGTTAGCCTGGAAATGAGAACTGTTTTTGCAACGATACACTTAATTGGGTTTAATATAGTGATTTGAGGTAATCGTTTGATTGAATCTACTTGTAAAATCACCTAGGACTGGGAATTTTTTTCTTCTAGAGTTCACTTATGTCTTATTTAATTTATCTTGCCAAGATCAGGTTGTTTAAATTATTTTCTTTTCACGCTGTTAACCCAGCTGGGTATTTTGTGTTTTTGTATGTTCGTCTCTTTCACTTACCTAAGGGAGGGCTTGTCTTTGGCAGGGCGCGTTAGTAGGGATAGATGTAAAAATATCAATAAAACATTTTAAATTCAGAGGAAAAAAACAAAAGAAGTGCAAAAGGGAATCCAGATGAATGGAACCATTTTGTTACTAATTTGTCAGATTTAATGTTTGTATTTCTTATAAAACAGCAATAAGACAAATGATAGAGGTTCTTATACAGTCCCCTTCATTCTCTTTGTTTTTTGAAAGGTTTGTATTTGTTGGTAATTCATAAATTCACAATGAAAAAAGACCAAAGCAGGGAAAGAAGATGGGTGATGGTGGTGGTGATCTGATAGCTGCCTTCAAGTACTGAAGGGTCATTACATAGAAGACGGATTAAGCTCCTTCTTATTTGCTCTCCAAACCAAGGCAAACCCCAAGAAAGAAGAAGAGATGCAAAATAGCCAGTTCAGATCTGATGTCAAAGATAAATTCCCAGTAATGAGCGATACCGCAAAGCAGAATGGTCTACCCCCAGAAGACTCATTGGCTGTCACCAAAGTTGGGACAAATTCTTTTCAGGTTTATCAGTGCAAGATTTCTCTTTTGGTCATTTGACTAAAGGTATATTGAGGTCCCTTCCAAAACTGATAAATTATGAATCTGAGACCCTCCAGAATCAGTCATTGATCATGCGTTAATCCTTCATTCATGCATCATATCTTCATTGATACGGCTGGGTTCTGACTAAACTGCCCCTGGTTTATGATGTCTGTCCTCAGACCCATGAGCTGGACTCTAATAAGCAGTCACCCAATACGAGTGCTTTCTCTGATGACTCTCCTATGAATCAGTTGCTGAATGACAATGCCATTTGGAGTGGTGTAGGTCAATTTTTTAAGTTAATGTTGTCAGAAAAACCACTTCACCTACCCACCCTTCTAAATTCTCTTTGCTTCAGGCTTTGAGTAGCATTTTCCAGTAATTCTTGATGTCATGACTTCCCTTTATACATACTTTCTTCTAAAGACTTTTCTTAGCCTTTTAACAGAGAGAATGAAGTTTGTGTGTATGCTAGTACTCTGAGAAAAATAGACCAAAGAGGAAATAAATTTATTTGCCTTAAAAAAATCACACAAATTCATTGCACTTGAGCATTCTTTTTATGGCCAAATATAGCCAAAAGGTTAGATGTGAACTTCCTGAAAAGAACATCTTGTGTGTGTGTGTGTGTGTGTGTGTTCATTAGAGTATCAGAGATTCAGAGAATCATAGGATTTCATATCAGGAAGGGCCCCTAAGGGTCATTGTAGGCACTCGAACAAGAGTCTGTTCTACATCTTACAAATTTTTGGCTACTTTTTGGTGCAGACTCCTTGTGAGAGAATGCCTTCCTGTCTTCTGAAGCAGCCTCTTCCACACTAGTTGGCTTTTATTTTTATCAAGTTTTGTTTTTTTTTTGTGACATACAGCCTAAATTTTCCTCATAGCAACTACTTCTTAATCTGCCTTCTAGGACTGAGTCAGCCAGTCCACTAGCAAAGTTCCTACTATGTGCCAGGAGCTTTACTAAAAACTGGAACCCAATAGAACAAGACTAATCTCTCATCCACGTGACAACCCTTCAGATACTTGGAGTTGGGATGATGTCACCCCTTCTGTAGTCTCTTCTCTAGACCAAACTTTCCCAAGTTATGTAACTGATTGATGTTCATGGGGTGTCAACTAGAGGCTCTCTGACATGTTGGCTGACCCACTAGAAATGGGCTTCAGCTCACCCTTTCTAATGTGTAGCACTTTAAATCATCTAGAGCACTCAGTAAGTGACCTGAGGAAGGCAGAGAAGACCAGGACACAAGGCCCCTCTGAAAGTAATCTAAGGTGGCCTTGGTTTTCTTGGTTATCACAGGACAGTATTGAGTGAAGGTCCTCCATTAATACTACACTTTTCTTTGAAAATAATCATGAGGTCTTAGTGGATTATATTGAGTCAAAAAGCTTGCAGTTCACTAAAACCCCAAGAACTTTTCTTCAATGGAACATATTATAGTAGTAACAGCAATAGTAGAGTTCTGTTACCTCTGAAATTCACTGATAATCACCAGCGTTCCTTTGCAACCAGGGACTATAATATTGTATTTGTATTTCCAGCTTAGCACAGTGCTTGACACATAGTAAGCACTTAATGTCTCTCTTTCCCTTCCCTCCTTCCTTCTTTCCTTCTTCCCTCCCTCCCTTCTTCTCTCTTTCCTTCCTTCCTTCCTCCCTCCCTTTCTTCCTTCCTTCCTTCCTTCCTTCCTTCCTTCCTTCCTTCCTTCCTTCCTTCCTTCGTCCCTCCCTCTCTCCCTCCCTCCCTGCCTCGCTCCCTTCCTTCCATATAATGCAACACTTTTTTTTCTTTGTAGTTTTATAGAACCACCTTCTATGTCAATAGTGCTTGGTCAACACTTCATTAGCACATTAGTTTATTCGCTGCTCAGCATGAAGTCAGAGAAGGCTGGTGACAGTCTGTATCGGCAAGCACCCTAGCATACCTAGGGCGGCTACTAGCACAGGTTCTTAGATCTGCTTTTCTAAAGGAAAGCAACTCAAAGTGGGTTAACAATCTTACTTTAATCGATCAAATATCATTTACCTAGTTCAGGGG
>CM053580.1:13606896-13637108 GCA_028627135.1 Pseudochirops cupreus | reverse complement strand
TATATATAAACTATATATATAATATACATATAAACTATATATATAATACATATAAACTATATATAATATATAAACTATATATATAATATATATAAACTATATATAATATATATATAAACTATATATATTTTATATACACACATATATATGTATATATATGTGTGTGTATATATATATATATATATATATATATATATATATATATATGTATAGATGAGGAAACCGAAACAACAGGAATAAGTGTCTTTCCCAGGGTCACACAGCTAGCTAGTAAATAAGTGTCTGAGGTAGATTTGAACTCAGGGAGATAAGCCTTTCCTGACTCTGAGCCTGGCATTCTATCTACTTCACCACATAGCTGTTCAAAACTAGAGCTAGCAAAATTAGTTTCTAGATCCCAAACCTTAGACTCGAAGCTGGACCAGTTATTACTTCCTTCCCTGACCCCCAACTCTTTCTTATCTTGTCAATTTTAACCTCTTTTCCATTCCCACAGTTATCATCCACCAAAATGACTTTTGTAGGTGGTCTTGGGGAGTTGATGTTTGAAAATTTTAATCAGCTTGTGGCTGGCAGAGTGAGGGTTCTCTTCAAAATTAACTAGGTTGATTTTGGGATGAGGACGTGTCCCCAAGCCTATTCCTGAAGCCATTTCAACTTGATGTGACCTTCCAGAGCCTAGGCATTCAGTTGCCATAACCTTCTTTTAAATCTAAGGTAGGTTCCATGGTGCTTCATAATGAAAAGTAGAAATAAATAGAAATGATAAGTGTCAAAGGAGGACCTTCATGGGGGGGCCACGAATAAATCTTATCCAAGTTCAGCAAAGAATTTACTCTAGAGAAAAGAAGGTCAACAACAACCCAAGTGCCTCCATCCCTCGGAGTAAACAGGTTGTTGTTGTGAAGGACTTTTCCTAGGGGATACTGATTGTCCCTGTTTATAGTCTGAACAAGATAAAATGGGCTTAAAATAAAGGAAGAATGATTTTGTCTGGATACAAGAATTTTGACATCAGCACGGTAAGATCTTAAGAAAGGCTATTGATACGGGCTGTGCTGTGTCCCTGGAAATTTCCCAGGAGAAATGATACAATGCCCTTCAACACTTTTATCAGTCCTCTGGAGAGAGATATTGGTGGTAGGCTCCTGTTTAAAATAAAAGGTCACCAAGCTTAGACCCAGAGAAGGATTAAGAAAATGCGCCTCTTCCCTCTCATCATGGCAGAGGTGAAGGACCATGGGTGAGGAATGTTGCACGTACCGTTACACAGGGCCAATGAATTGCTTGTCATTTTGAACTCCTTTATTTTCTCTTTAAAAAAAATTGTTATAAGGGAGGGCATGGGATGATATATTTTTAAAATAAAGGCAACATAAAAACAAAAGGCAATTAAAAAAATAAAACAACAGCTTATATTTATGTCTTGCTTTATAAAATGCTTCGTTCGTAGCAGCCTTGTGAGGTAAGAGATCATACAAGGAATGTTAATATGGCATGCCAAGCTTTGACAGGTATTTATTCCATGGATTATTTAGGTGATGCAGAGGGTAGAGTGCTGGACCCAGAGCCAAGAAGACCTGAGTCAAAATCTTCTTCAGATACTTGCTGGTTGTGTGACCCTGGAAAAGTCACTTAACCCCAGTTTCCTCATCTGTGAAATGGGGATAAAAATAGCACCTTCCTCAAAGGGTTGTCAGAAGTGTCAAACGAGATAACATATGTAAAGCACTTTCTAACGCTCAAAGCACTCTAAAAATGCTAACATCATCACCTCCTGAAAGCCCTATGAGGTCAGTACTATAAGGATTACTGCTCTGTCCTAGGAATACGAGAAGTGAAATGAAACAGACCCTGACCCAAAGGTGCTTCCATTTTACAGATGAGGAAACTGGGGCTCAGAAAGCTGAGGGGCCTCATTGACAATCAGGTCTAGGCTTTCTTATGCCACCCATGGTGCTATTTCCACTTCAGAGACCATGAAGTTGGGAGGGCTCATTCACTGGCTGGATGGCCGAATTAGAATCAGAGAAGATTTCCATGACACAAATGTACAGTAGAAGAGAAACGTCTATACGATAGTTGTGGTTGTGAAAAAGACCCAGGAGCATCAGGAGATTGCAAACTGAGGCTAAATCAAGAGTGTGATGAGGCTGCCAAGAATTTCATAAGGTTTTAGATTGCATTCCCATAAATACAAGAGCCAGTTAAAGTGGCATAATTATTTCCCTGAACTCTGCTCTGATCAGATCACATCCTCAGTCTTGTACTCGGTTCCCATCATTGCATTTAAAGAATGCCAAACTGGGGGGTATCCAGTGGGAGGACAAGTCAAATCAGTAAGCATTTATTAGGTGCCTACTGTGTACTAGGCACTGTGCTAATCTAGGCCTACAAAGAAAGGCAAAAAGCAGCCCTTACCTCCAAGGAGTTCACAGTTACTTACTTGGTGAAAGATCTAGAATGAATGACTTTTAAACCTGGAGGAGAGGAGATTTGGAGAGAGGAAGTCCTAGGAAAGATTTGTCATATAGGAGAGAGATTAAACTAATTTTTCTTAGTTTCAGGGCTAAGAATAATGGGTAAACGTTACAGGGAAATAGATTTTAGCCCAGTGTAAGCTCAGTCTTCTAAACAGTGGGAGTTCCCTGAAAATAGAATGAGATATTTTGTGAGATGGGGAGATCCATGGAATTGGACATATGCAATCAGAAGCTGGAGGACTCCTTATCTGGAATGTCATCTGTCATTGGAGAGGAGAGAGCAGTGGACTTAGTCCTGGATTTGGAGTCAATGGATTCTGGATTTGAATCCTGGGACAGCCAGTACAAGTCACAGCTCGGGCCTTCAGTTTATTTAGCCATAACATGAGGAATTTAGACTAGAGAATTGGCTCTCAAACTTTATACACTTAACCCCCAAAGATTTTGCTTACATAGGATATATTTATCAATAATTACTAGATTGGAAATGGAAACATCTTAGTATTCTTATAAAAGAATTTGGACTCCATGGCCTCCATGAAAGGTCCTCAGAGACCCCTGAAGTCCTTAGACTACAATTTGAGAACCAAGTATATGAATGCCTGAGTACATGGAGACTTCCAAAGGTCTCTTACAGCTCTATTCCTTTGACTGGTATATTGAATAGGTAGTTAGAGTCGACAAAGAATGTTAAAATTCCTTTCCAAGTCTATAATACTACGAGAATGATTTATGTTTCTTTGGTTAAACACATGTGCAATGAAAAGCCATGAGCCAGATTAGCTGATGTCTGTAGCTTCATGATTTAAATTCTGTTCCTCCTATCTATTGAGAAAACATCTAAATTGCTAAGTCTGTTTCTCAAAGTGTTCATATGGCTTCATATACTCTAGGTTGATTCATTCCCTTGAAACTGGCAAAGAATACCAACTTGATTGAAATGTGCTGTGGTGTGTCCTGGGGAGGCAGAAAAGAGGGATTTTTTCCTAGATCCTGAGTTTCCTTAGAGCTTCCCCCACCATTTTACAAATGGGATTAATTGCAGTCTACAAATCCTCCTACTGAAACCTCATCTTCATGTTCATTATGGTTTTTTTGGGGGGGCTATTTGAGAGACAGGGGGGTACAGTAGAAGGAGTAAAGGGCTTGGAGTTGGGAAACCCCAGGTTCAGGTTCACTTACTAGCTAATATGACCATACAAAGTATATTAATGTCTCTGAGCCTTAGTGGTGATGATCTAGTAAATCTAGAGTTTTTGGTTGTGTTCTCTTTAGTTGGAGCTCACGCCTTCAAAATCATAGATCTAATACTCCCAAACTCCAAGATATCCATGATCTCAAGGATATGAATGCTTTCTCCAAAGCTATACGACCCATATATGGATGCCTGACCAGTGAGACGCTTATTAGTTTCTTTCCATAAATATGCCACAGTAGCACTGGCAACATACTAGGGTCATTCCTCTAGACCTCTTGACATTTCAGGGATGACCAATGGAGCACCCAAGCGATTGGCTACTCTGTACTATTGCTATGTGACTAGTGCATAGATTTTATTTCTTTCTGATTATACGTTTGTCTCATGACATCTTGCTTCTTATTCTCAAGCCATGTTTTCCAACATATTATTTTGTGATCTTCCTTATGCTCACTTAGCAAAGTTATGTTGATTTAATTTGCAGGATCTTAGTGAGTTCTTTGTAGAATGTCTCTCTCCCCCAATCCTCTGCAATAGAGATGTACTAGCATGAGCTGCAGTTCTTTCCATGGCTGTCTTCTTTGCAAATATTTATCTTGAGTACTGCAATATGGGATGACTAAATGTCTCATGAAATTATGTTTCTTGCCTTTGGGTACACAATAAAACCAACTGTCATTTCCTCTATTACTCTGTCCAAGGACAAACTTGTGATTCATCCTTCATTTAGAAGCAACATCCCTTTGTCTTTTGGTTTTATTTATGGTGAAAAAGCAAGATTAGTATGATTCAAGACCTCTGGGGCTTTGTCTACTCATTGGACATTGGTCTCACATTTAATGGTCATGGGTCTCACATTTAGAGAACCAACATCTATGGTAATGTTTGTGGATGACCTGAAAACCATGGGATTCTCAGTACCCTGTGCCTTTACTTCTACTCCTGCTCTACCACCACTGCCATGGAGGACTCAGGGTCATTTGGTACTTTTGTTTCATGGGTTGCCCTGGTCAAAGAGTTCATGACCCATTGGCCACCCTACTGACCATGAATCTCTGGTATTTAGCTAGGTTATGTCAGAGATCCTTTTGGAAGCCAATGCTTTCCTTCTACTTGGTTTAAGAACACAGGATCACTTTCACACCTTGATTTAACATTAAACTGGGATTTTGTGGAGAATATATTGATAAAATTGCAATATGTATGCAATAGTATACTTGTGTGTGTGTGTGTGTGTGTGTGTGTGTGTGTGTGTGTGTGTGTGAAAGGTCAATAGCTCAGCTACTAGCAGATAAAGAACCCAGCTGAGTATATTTGGTATGTGTTCCAGCTTTAAAGAAGGACTTTTCCTCCTTTAACACAATCTTTTCACCTTCGCGATTCCTGAAATTCCTGTAAGGGGTCACAAAGCCTTTCATATTGCTAAGAATTGCTATGAAAACATCTCTGAAAAAGATAACACAGGGAATTAATGCCTTCGGTATAAATGACATAGTAGATAAAGGGAAGGCACAGGGACCTGGCAGGAAGATGGCAGAAAGTTCTGTGAAAAGGAAGATACCCGATTGTACCCAGTCCCACACCACATGTACATTATTATTACCACAAAAGCCTTGGGTGCACAGATGATTTGTTCTCTACTGTCTTGTCTTACTCCCTAATACTCAAAGTATCTTGACATCAGCAATAGCAGCTAGGGGGCGCCACAGTACACAGAGAGCTGGACCAGAATCAGAAAGATCTAAGTTCAAATCTAATCTCAGACATTTATTCACTCACTGTGTGACTCTGGACCAGTCACTAATTGCTTTCTGCCTCAGTATCTTCATCTGTGGAACACAGCTTGATGACAATGATGACGATGATGGCACCAACCTCTCATGGCTGTTGTTAGGACATAATGACTTAACATTTAAAAAGTGTTTTGCCAACCTTACAATACTATATAAATACTAGCTCTCATTACCACCGCTATCACTATCACTATCACTGTCACTATCACTGTCACTGTCACTATCACTGTCACTGTCACTATCACTGTCACTATCACTGTCACTGTCACTATCACTGTCACTGTCACTGTCACTATCACTGTCACTGTCACTGTCACTGTCACTATCACTGTCACTATCACTGTCACTGTCACTGTCACTATCACTGTCACTGTCACTATCACTGTCACTATCACTATCATTATCACTGTCCCTATCACTAGCATATACAATGCTTTAAGTTCGCAAAGCACTTTTCACTTATTATCCTATCTGGGTTGTTTTTCTCACACATTTCTGACATTCTTGTGAGTGAGGGACAGACAAGAAAGACCTGCCATGTTGGTTCTCTAAGGACCAAGACTTCCAAAGTCTTCGTTCACTTCCCATTAGCTGTATTCCTTGGGCTAGACTCCATCATGCCCCTGCTGGGGACCTTCTTCCTGCACTACCTCCCCCCATCCCTTTTCAGCTTCTTTTTGTGGGCTGTCTTGCCCCATTAGATTGTAAGCTCTTTAAGGGCACAGACTAATTTTTTTTCTTATTTGTATCCTCAGTACTTAGCATAGGGCATGGCATATAGTAGGCACTTTAAATTGTTTACTGACTGACCTGAAAAGGGTAGAACAGACAGACATCAAGACCTAAGGCTCAGTGACAGGATGTAAATCCAGATATGTAGCAGGGGATGATGGACTGTGGGAAACTCATTCTGGAACACAGTCACTCTGTAAACAAGAGGCACTCATTTGATTCAAAAGTAATCTAATGAGAAAGCACTGAAGTAAGGAATGAAGCACTAAATTCGCCCTCTAAGGGGAAGGGCATAAGCTTTTATTGATTAGCCACTATATACCAGGCACTAAAGTAAACACTTTAAAAATATTATCTTCTTTGATCTTCACAACAACCCAGTGAGGTAGGTGTAATTATTATCCCCATTTTAGAGCTGAGCAAATTGAGGGAAACAGGGTTACAGGACTTTCCTAGGGTCACACATATAGAAAATGTCTGAGGGCAGATTGGAACTCAGATCATCCTGACTCCAGGCTCAGCACTCTAACCAATACATCACCTCTGAAGACAAGGTTCTACTCACTTTAAAATTGATTGTACTCTTTGGTCTACGGTGTATACTGAAAATCTAACAAAATAAAACCCCTTCAAGAGTCCATGGCCTTTCATTCTTCTGGTTTACTGGGTGTTGATTTTGCTGCTTATCCAAGTTCTGGGGAAATTTTGGTGAGAACCCAGAAGCAGGCCCAGATGGCTTTTCTTCCTGTCCTTCAGGAGGTTAATGGTTTTCTAAGTGGAAATGCACTAGAAAGATCAAAATGGACACATGATTTACACATAAGGGGTGATGTCATAAGTAAATTAGGGGCAAGTGGAAAATTACACCTGTCAGATCTAGGGATAAGGGAAGAATTTATGACCAAACAAGAGATAGAGATGAAATAAATGGATAATTTTGATCACATTAAGTCAAAAGCTTTTTGTACAAACAAGACTAATGCAGCCAAAATGAGAAGAAAAACAGGAAATTGGGAGGGGGATTCACAGCAAGTTTCTCTGATAAAGGTCTCTTTTCTTGAATATATAGGGAACTAAGTGAAATTTATTTAAAGAAAACTGAGTCATTACCCATTTTGATAAATGATTAAAGGATTAGAAAAATCAGTTTTCAGAAGATGAAACCAAAGCTATCTGTAGTCATATAAAAATGCTCTAAATCACTTTTTATTAGCAAAATGTAAACTAAAACAACTCTGAGATACCATGTCACAACTGTCAGATTGGTTAATGTGATTGAAAAGAAATAGCAAATAGTGGAGGGAATACAAGAAAACTGGGACAGTAATACGCTATTGGTGGAATTGTCAACTGATCCAACGTTCTGGAGAGAAATTTGGAACTGTGCCCAAAGGGCTATAAAACTATGCACACCCTAGACACAGAAATACCTCTACTAGGTCTGCATTCCAAAGAGATCCAAGAGAAAGGAAAAGGACTTGTATGTGTGAAAATATTTATAGCAGCTATTTTTTGTGGTGACTAAGAATTGGACATTGAGGGAATGCCCATCAATTGAGAAATGGCTGAACAAGTTGTGGTGTATGAATGTAATGGAATACTATTGTGCTATAAGAAATGAGGAGCAGATGGACTTCGTAATAACCTGGAGAGACTTATATAAACTGATGCTGAGTGAAGTGAGCAGAAGCAGGAGAACATTGTACACAGTAACAGCCACATTATTTGATTGTTGACTTTGTTAGACTTAGCTCTTCTCAGCAATACAACAATCTAAGACAGTTCCAAAAGACTCATGATGGAGAACACCATCCACATCCAGAGAAAGAACTATGGAGTCTGAATGCAGATTGAAGCAGACTATTTTTTCTCTCTTTTTCTTTCTTGTGATTTTCCCCTTTTATTATGATTCTTCTATCACAACATGACTAATGTGGAAATATGTTTAAAATTATTGTATGTATATAGCCTATATTAGATTGCATGCCATTTTGGGGAGAGGGGAGGATAGAGAGGGAGAAAAGTTTGGAACTAAAAATCTTATTAAAGTAAATGTTAAAAACTAAAAATAAATAAATCAATTTAAAAGAAGGGATTGTGCCTCTGTAATACACCTATTATAGACACATCCCTACAAAGGAGATTGCAAGTCACCTCTGGAGTGGATCTCTGGACCACCCCTACAGCTCCTTGACTTACAACTTCCTTTTGCTCCTCCCTAACCCTTACAGTGATTGTTTCATATGTGCAAATATAGACTTTGAGTTTCCATTCTCCCTTCTTATAGTGACAAAATAGAGCATGTCAATAATAATATATATAAAGCCATAACTAGGACCAGATGACTAGGGCTTTGTCCCAGAGGGTTGAAATTTAGAAAGCACTTTTAACACTTCAGGTTGAAACAACTGAGCACCTAGATAGCAAGAATAATTGATTAAAAGTGGCAGGTAAAGTCACTAAAATGTTTATACCCTTTGATCCAGAGATCCCATTGCTAGCCATATATCCCAGAAAGGTCAAAGATAGATACCATATACAGTAAAATATTGATAACAGCATTTTTTTTGGTAGTAGAAATGATTGGACACCAAATATATGTTTATCAGTTGAGGAATAGCCTTTTTGAACAGTATCACGCTCTCTGGCAGTATCCCACTGATTGAATATTGTATCCAGAAGTCTGAGGTGTATCTTGGCAAATAGTGGAGGGAATACAAGAAAACTAGGACTTTCAATGAGTGTACAGGGTAGCTGGTTTTACAATCATGATCCCCATCTTGAATGCCCTTAAAAAGATGATAAAAATTAATACCTAGACTCTGGGTAGGACAATCTGGTTCCTTGTTTTATCTGGAGCAAGGGTGTGCCCATACATCAGTCCCATCAATTACAGTACAATTAAAAGATGGATATCCATGTAGCACTGGAGAGGCTATACTGTAGACATAATATGTAGATGAAATAAATAATTTACATGGTAGTATATGTGTATGGGAGACCTCACTATGAGCCTGTCTTGAATAGCTAGATGGGCTGTGCCCAAGTGTAAGGAATCAATTAGGGCCATTCAGAACCAATCAGGCTGTCACTACACATTGAAAAAACATTGTCTTATGATTAGTAAAGGCATAAGAAATTAATTGAACTAATTTTCTTTGTGGAAGAAGTTTGTTTTTACTCCTCAGTTCAAGTCCAAGGTAATGGTTCCAGTGATTTTCATTGGGAATGACTTAGGAAGGGATCATTTGAGCTACTTGAAGACAGGCAGTCCTACAGACCCATAAGCATGTTCCTGCAGACAGACTTTGATATCTCCATGTGGTAGTGTTGGATTGTTTCCAACTTTAGACTCCTTGAATTTAAATTTTTAAACAAATTAGGATTGCATGACTGAAACTAGATCCTGCTTAGCAAACCCACTTCTTCCTTGTTGTTTTCCTTCTTTATCTTTCAAGTCTTTTTCATGACAAAGAAAGTATGGTCCACATATTTTCAATTAATTTCTGAATCACCTGCCATTAGGAAAGTTATTTGATATTCACAAAGTCAGGTGTGGCTCTTGTTGATTTCCACCAGGTAGAGCTGCTAGGTTCTTGACTTGGAAGCATCAGGACTTGAACTGGCTTACAGACTTGTGCACAGCTGCTCATTCTGTTCCCTTGGCAAGTCTTGCTTCTCATACCAAGACCTCCACTTTACAGGACACTCAGCTATTTTTCCTGACTCTGCCTGGCTCTATGGTCTTCAGGGAATCTGGTTTTGTCTACTGGTCATTGGAACTAATCTCTATTTGCTGACTCTCAGACGTCTCTTGTTCAAGGAATTTTTAACATTGCAATCAAGGTTCAGACCTTGGGGGTGGAAGTGGGGGATGTTTAAAGGAGAACGTGGTTAACTAATCTGGTTTAATTATGCCCACATAGATGACTGGATAATTGTGATTGTCCTTCATGCTGGAAGAGAACCAAAATGACGTCATTATGTTGGAGTCAAGGTACAGTGTGTCTGACTATGACTGATCAGACCAATATAGGCTTGAAAGGCTCTACCACAGGTCAGGTACAAATAGTCCACATGAACATTTAGAGTGGAAGTGTCTCTAAATCTGTGCATGTCACATTTTCTTTGTGCTACTGTGATTCTGCTTCACTTATAGAACACTGTAACTTTTTTGATGAGGGCATGCTATGCTTGACAGTCCTGTGCCAGTGTCTCCCATGTCTCACAATCAGTTCCAAAGTTCTTCAGAGAGACTTTGAGTATGTCCTTGTATTGCTTCTTCTGACCTCCCTGTGAGCACTTGGCTTTTGTGAGTTTTTCATAAAATACAGTTATTCCTTCCATATCATGGGGGTTACGGGTACAGCACTCCCACAATCTGAAAAATCCCCCAAATTTTTTGGCCCTCCTTTCATACCAGAGAAGAAGTCTGAATTATTATGATATTAAATGATAAAATATGTTGATATTATATAATACACTATATATATTTATGCATTTCTGAGTTTCTAAGCTTTTTCTCTATCATCTGCTCACCTTTACATGTTGTCTGCAGCTTCCACAAAACTCCCCCCAAATTCCCATCTAATTCCTTATGCTGACCTGTGATATATTGAAACCACAATGGGGAAAGTCATGATATAGAAGGGATAACTGTAGTTTTTTAGGCAAACATATGTTTAGTATTTGAGCAACATGCCCAGTCTGTCTGAGTTGCACTCTCCACAGTGAGGTTTGAATGCTTGGCATTCCAGCTCGAGAAAGGACCTCAGTATCTGGTACCTTAATTTGACATGTGATCTTCAGAATTTTCCTAAGGCAATTCAAGTGAAAGTGATTCAGTTTCCTGAAATGACACTGGTAGGATTGTCAAAGTTTCACAGGCATACAACAGTGAAGTCAGCACAACAGTTCTGTATACCTTCAGTTTGGTAGGCAGCCTATCTTCTCTCCCATACTTTCCTTTGGAGCCTCCCAAGCACTGAGCGAGCTCTGGCAATGCTTGTGTCAATCTCATCTTCTATGTGGACGTCCCTGGAAATATACTGTCAAGGTAAATGAACTTATATGTAAAATTTAAAATTTCTCCGTTTCTTGTAACTGATGGTTCCACATTTGGATGGTGGAGACTGATGGTGCTGACTGGTAGAGAACTTGCTTTCTTGGTGTTAATTGTCAGGCCAAAATTAGCACAAGCAGCAGAAAATGGATCCCTGCTCTGCTGCATCTCAGTCTCAGAGGCTGCAATGAGTGATTGCAAACAAAGTCACACACCAATCTCCTTCCTCCTTAGTCTTGACTTGTAACCTTTGCAAGTTAAATTATTTATTGTCCATGTGGCAGCTGACATTGATACCATTTTCATCCTCATTGATGATGTTTGACAATATCTCTGAAAACATCATTCTAAAAAGTTTGTGAGAAAGCACAAAGTCCTGCTTCATTCCACTGGTAGCTGGGAAAGCACAAGAGCCTTGTCCATTATCCAGAACCCGTTCATGCATGCTGATGCAGAACTGGTATATGATACTGATGAACTTCTCCAGGCAACAAGATTTTGACATAATTTTCCATAAGTCCTTGCCACTGATCAAAGACCTTGCTTGGATCAATGAATATTGTGTACAGACCTCTCTGTTAGGTCCTGGCATTTCTTCTGGGGTTCATGAGCAGCAAACTCCATGTTGAACATTCCTCAGCCATTTCTGAAGTCATACTGGCTCTCATGTAGATGACCAACTTCCAGGTGAAGAATCACCCAATTAAGGAGGACTCTGGCAAGACTCTTGTTGGAAATGACTAAGAGAGAGAGACTCCCCTGTGATTGTCATAGGACAATGTATTTTTTCCTCTGGTATTTGGCAACTCTCAGATGCCTCTTGTTGAAAGAATTTTTTCACACTGCAATCAATATTCAGACCTTGCAGATGGGGACAGTGAAAGTTTAAAGGAAGACATTATTAACTAATCTGATTTCATTTTGTCCACATAGACAACTGAATAATAAAGATGACTCAGCCATTGGGGAGATGCAATGTGGATGTTTGGTCCTGGAGCCTTGAATAGTGAAGAGTAAGTGATAGAGAACTGCATGAGAATTGGCTGGACTATCCTGACTGAGAGACCACAAAGCAGTAAAAGTAGGGGCAATCCTAAGGGTACTGGAGGTTGTGATACCAAACACCTACCTTCCTCCTGTGTAATGGTATCCAGGGGTGGGGAACCTGTGGCCCTGTAGGTCCTCAAATGAGGCTCTTTGACACAGAATGGTTTGGATTCAAAGGGCTGCACTTGAGGACCTAGAATGCTACTTGTGACCTCGAGGTCACAGGGTCTGCACCCTCATTTGTCAACACTTGGAGCCTACTGTCCTGGCTCCCTTGGCATATGATCCAAGTTTATCTGACGACTACCTGAAGGGGAGAAGAAACAAATATGGGGCAAAATTGTTCAAGATATCTTTGTTACATTCATTTTACACACACACACACACACACACACACACACACACACACACACACACACACTTTTAAATGTAGCTTTATTTCCCTGATTTCTGCTGTTGCTGCCTGAGGAATGTTTGGTCATGTGTAACTGATGATATGCGCCAGGTAAAAAGCATCTTAAATTATGTTAAACCTGCATTGGAAATTGGCATGGCAGGCTGCTTGCTTTGTTGAAGAAAAAATAAACTATGGTTCTGGATTTTAATGACCTGATACTGTAGAAGGGGTCAAGGCCTTTTCCTGGGCCAGCAGGGAAAGACCAAATGTATGCGGAGAGTTGGACAAATGCTGTTCCTTCTAGGTCTTTACCTAAGGGAAAAAAGTGACTTCTCTGCCCTCTGAGGCAGTTTCATGTTGGCAGTACAAGTGTAATATTTGTGAACTCTCATATCAAACACAACACAAAGAATTTTGCCCCGAGATGTGCAAAACCAAGAAGAGTCATGGTCCTAAGATTTTCTTGGTGTGATTTTTTGTCAGTTCCATGTTTTATTATCTTGCCACTTAGCATGTACTAAATTGGGTTGAACTGAGATTATCTGTTGGTTGGATTTGATTACCTGCTCAAAGCAGAGAAACCAATTCTTTCCTGAGGTTAGGTGATGACAAAGGGTCCTTGGAGAAGGGCTTGGAGAAGATAGGATTTCTGGAATCATATGGCATCAGCTCCTAGATCTATCATCAAGAAGGCATTTCAGAGAGGTAACAATGGAGGTAAGGGACTTGTCCAATGTCACAAAGACATTCCATATCATGAGGGAGATTGGAACCCAGGTTCTCCAAGTCTAAAAGCAAGGAGCTGGAAGAGACTGTAGAGATCGTCTAGTTATGAATGACAAAATCCCAGAATTTTATATCTGGAAGGAATTTTTAAGATCATGTAATCATGTAAATCATGAAAGCAGTAGAATGTTGCAAATGGAAGGAACCCTAGAGAAAACCAAAGAGATTCTTCATTTTATATGTAAAGGGTGTGTGTGTGTGTGTGTGTGTGTGTGTGTGTGTGTGTGTGTGTGTATTACCTAGATGAGTTATGTGAATATTGCCATGGGTTCATTCAAATCAGGTTTGTAGGAAGGCATGAACAAATATATCTGTAATCTCACCTACCCCTCACCAAGAGAGATTTGGATTCCTGCAATGAGCAGAATTGGAATTGATTGGGAGGGGGGGGGCACAAACCTAGCCTTCTGTGCTGTCCTCAGAGAAGGGATACTGGACTAAATACTAGTACTGCTCTCCTAAATATGTTAGTCTAGAAAAAAACTCCAATTTTTAGGTTCAAATAGCTTTTTCTGGTCAATATCGCTTAATAGTGGAGTGCGCCAAGCTACATCTGAAGGTTTGACTCCCTTCTATCAAATTCTAGCTACAGAACGGTGATCACAATAGTGAATGGTGAATGAACTCTTTAGTCAAAACAAACAGCAAAGAGAAATCAGAGAGGTTATACCAATTAGAACATGCCAGAAAATAGACAGAGTTCTCTGTAAAATGGGATGAATCCCAGCTCCTACCTCAAAAGGTCATCGCGAAGGTTGAATGAGATGTGTGGAGAGCACTTGGCACTCTTTAAAATGCCAGGCCACTGTGAGTTATTCTGATTTAGCTAATGTCCAGCTCTTCTACCATCTCTCTTAATTGGCTTGTCTTCTGTCCCCTTCTTCCCTGAATAATCGGATCAATAACTAGGAGGCTGGTTCTACTTCTCTCACAGCTACACTTTCAACAATAGATGTACATCATGCCAAGTGTCCTGATGGTCAATGCCTTTGGAAGGTTCCTGCATTTTTGTTTGCCACTTTCTCCATTGTCTTTTCTAAGCCCTTTCTGCAGATTCAGTCTTTCGCATCTCCTCTTCAGCTCTAGTTAGGAGCCTGACAAAAAGGTCCTTAGCAGGCAGCCTCCCTCCAACTAACTTGATTATCCAGTGCCCTCAAGCATTCTGGCTCTACCAGATGGATTTTCTGTCATTAACATATTCAGCTATCAAAAGCTCCTCTCTCATCTCCTTCAGCTGTCTTCTCTTTTCTGCATCTGACACCTGCCAGTCTTGGAGGAGTTTGAAAACGTGTACAGACAAGAGTTCAGATTCCTCCTCTCCCTCAAGGGCTACAGCGTTTTCTGCAAGTGATGGCGGCTTCCCACAGGGGATGCACTCAGGGAACAGCTGTAGTATGTCACTGTGCTGGCCCAAGGACTCAAGCCCATGCTTCTGCCAACAAGGCTACATTCAGGGGTGGAGGGCCCCTCTCTCATTCTGAGAGATTTGCAATTTCTAATATTTAGACATAAAAGGTGACATCATAAGCAAATTAGATGAGCAAGGAAGAAATTGCCTGTTAGGTCTATGGCTAGGAGAAGAGTTCAGGACCAAACAAGGAACAGAGAAGATAAAATTGACAATTTCAGTTGTAGAAAATTAAAAATCTATTGCATAAAAAACCTCAATGGGTTAAAATTAGGAAGGAAGCAGATAATTGCAGAAAAAATCTTTGCAACATTGTTCTGACAGAAGTCTCCTATCCAAGATAAGTAATTAATTCAATTATTTTTTTTTGAAATTTATGACTTAGAAACATTTCCCAGTAGATAAACGATCAAAGGCAGTTTTCAAACAAAGAAACACAAGCTACCAACAGTCATATGAAAAATACTCCAAATCACCAAAAGTTAGAGAAATTCAAATCAAAACAACCCTGAGGTCCCACCTCACACCCATCAGATTGGCAAAGATGGCAAACAAGGAAAGCTTCCAGTGTTGGAAGAGTGCTGGGGGGGGCAACCAACACACTGATTCACTATTGTTGAATTGGTACAGTGGCTCTGGAAAGCAATTTGAAACTCTGCCCCAAAGTCAATAAACTGTCCACATCCTTTGACCCAGCAGCAATACTAGGAGTAGGCTGATACCCCAAGGCTCATACACAAGGTGGGAGGAAAAGGATCCATATGTACAAAAACAGTCATATAAGATCTGACATAATTCTGTCTGTGTTCTACAGGAAACAGAATTTTCAAGAATTCAAGGTCGGATGAGAGCTTCATGATTACTTTCCAAGAATTCCTTGTCCTCATCCTCACCCCAGTATATCTCTAGGGGACTTTTAACTTTCAGAAAACTCACAAAGGGAGCATCTGTATTCTTTACTCTTTCCTAACTCACTCAATATTCTGTATTTGCCCAGAGACTCTATAGCAGCAGAAATGGCCATTTCAGTGGGGTGTTAGCCCAGTAAAATTCCCCAAACCAGCAGGGCTTGGTATAGGTTTCATTCATTTCAACATATCATGAACCTAATCCTCCTAGCCTTTGTAAACCACCAGCTATGTGCCTGGCACTGTGATAGATGCTGGGGATGCAAGGATGAAACTAAAACCAGTCTCTGCCCTCAAAGAGCTTACATTCTCCAGAGGGTAGAGGATGAAACATGAAAAGAGGTAAGTATATGTTGGCTGGAATCTCCTTGAGGGCAGGGAGTGTTTCATTTCTATCTTTGTACCCCTAATTCAATGTCTGGCACATGGTAAGTACTGGATATGTACTTAATGGATTGACTGATATGTGATAATTTGATGTGGGAGTCAGCACCAAAAATTGGGGTGGAATGGGAGGCCAGGAAAGGCTCTTTGGAGCAGTCAGCAGGTGATCTGCTCCTTGAGGAAACCAAAGTCTAAGAGGTAGCAGTGAGGAGGTGAGCATTGTGTACAGCACATGGAAAGTCAGCCAAAAACTATTGAGTGTCTGTGCTGTGGTAAGCACTGTCCTAAGCGTTAGATGCAAAAAGAGGCAGACAGTCCCTGTCCCCAAGGAGTTTACAGTGAAGGAGACAACAAACAAATAAGTACAAATGAAGAAACACAAATGCCAGATAAATCAGAAATAGTTAAAAGAGGGAAGGCACTAGAACTAAAAGGGGTTGATTGGGGCAGCTAGGTGATGCAGTGAATAGAGCACCGGCCCTGGAGTCAGGAGGACCTGAGTTCAAATCCCACCTCAAATCCCACTTGACACTTATTAGCTGTATGACCTTGGGCAAATCACTTAACCCCAACTGCTCTCCAAAAAGCAAAAAAAAAAAAAAGATCTAAAAGGGGTTGGGAAAGGCTCCCAGCAGGAGATGGGATTTTAGTTGGAACTTAGAGGAAGCCAAGGAAAGAGACAAAAAGGGAGAGAGCATTCTGAAAAGGTAGAGAGTTAAGAGAATGGTTTCCCAGCCTTCAAGCCTCTCCCCATTTCAATGCATTCTCACACAGGTGCTAAGGCTATCTTCCTTAAGCACCAATCTGACCAGTCTCCTAGTCAGTAAACTCCAATGGTCCCTATTAGCTTGGGGTTCAAATAGAAAATCCTTTTTTTTTGCAGGGGGAAGGTAGGGCAATTGGGGTTAAGTGACTTGCCCAAGGTCACATGGCTAGATTTTGTGTTAGGTATCTGAGGTCACATTTGAACTCAGGTCTTCCTGACTCCAGGGGTGGTGCTCTATTCACTGCACCACCTAGCTGCCCCGCTTTTTGCTTTTTTAAAGCCCTTTACAAGCTGGTCCTAACCTATCTTGCTGACTTGTAATACATTTCTTCTCTATACACACTTTATGATCAGGTCAAACTGGCCTTTGCATTATTCCTACTTACCCAGGAAGCTTTTCTGAAGACCTCTTTATTCTACTCTAATGCCTTTGTCTTTCCTGATTATTTCCTATTTATCCTGTGCTTGTCCCCACACGTTTGCTTGTTGTCTCCCCATTAGACTGTGAGTTCCTTGAGGGCAAAGACTGTCCTTTGCTTCCTTTTATATCACCAGCACTTAGCACAGTGCCTGGTGTATGGTTGGCACTTAAAAAATGTTTGTCTATTGATTGTTCCTCTCAGGTAACACTCCATCTCTGGGGTCCTTCTCTTTGCCTTTGCTGTTCCCCACACTTGGAACACATTCTCTCTGTGTCTCAGCCTCTAAGAATCCCTGCTTTCCTTTCAAGCTCAGTTCCAATGCCACCTTTGACTTCAATCAGTCGATGCACATTTACTAAGCTCCTATCTGTGCCAGGCACTGTGCCAAGCACTGGAGATACAAACAGAAAAAAGAAAGACGGTCCCTGCCCTCCAGGAGCTTACAATCTAATGAAGCCTTTCACGTTCTTCATAGTCTCACTCTGTCAAATTACATTGTGTTTCTTTTTCATATGTTTTATATGTGTTGCTGTGTCTACATGTTGTCTCCAAGGGCTGTTTCAGTTTTCTCTCTGTTTTCTAAGCACCTCACATAGTGCCCAACATATACTAGGCTTATAATTAATGCTTACTGACTGATGGATGTAGAACAATGAACTTAGGGAACAGCAAGTAGGTGATTTGGGCTGGACTGTGTAGAGCACGGAGGGGAGGGTAGCTGCCCTGACCAGGGCAGGGGTGCTAAGGTTGGACCTTGGCTATAGAAGCCTTCAATGCTAGGCTAAGGTGTTTGTGTCTTATCCTGAAATTGTGGGTCATGACCTAAAGGTTTCTGAATGTGCAACGACCAAAAATGAATTCAGAATCAAATGTGTAATGAATTGGAGGCATTTCTGGTGCAGTCTTGGTTTTGAACACAAAGCACGCACACTTTGCACTACACACGCCCTCAGGCCATGAAACACCAATGACCACCAATGGGAAAAGGGGGGTTGAGAGTGGAAAAAATGTAAGAAGCCTTGCTAGACAACAGGGAATCATTGAGGACTCTTGGGCAGGTGAACGACTAGCCGTGTGACCTTGGGCAAGTCACTTAACCCCAATTGCCTGCATTCTTCCCTCCAAAAAGCAAAAAAAAAAAAAAAAACGGAAAAAAAAGCAAAAAAAAAAAAAGAAACAGGCCATCAGATGTAGCAATTATGAAAAATGGTTTCTGACTGGAGACAGCAGGTTCAGATGAGGGAGGAGGTTGGGAACCAGACTGCTAGGCACTGAAAAGTGAACAGAAGGAGGGGAAGTCCAAGTCAACAAGGAGAGATATTGTTGCTGTTGGTTTTTTCACTCTAGGATCTCGTTTGAAAAGGATGAGAGAGGAAGGACAATAGTTTGAAGGACAATGGCTCAGAAAATGTCTTTTTGAAGTCGTTTCTTTAGCTCACCCTCTCAGCTGCTAACCCCGAGGTATTATAAACTTAGAAGAAAGTAAATATACGTAGATGAATATAATATAAGGCAGAACTCAAGAGCCAAGGATAAGTACAAGAAAAGTACTGTGGGAGTTCGGAGGATGGATAGATCACTTCCAGCTAGGAGGCTCACAGAAGGTTTTGTTGGGCATGTGGCATTTGAACAAGGCCTTGCTGGGTTGGATTTTGGCAAGAGGAACAGGCAGAGAAAGCATTGTGGGAGGTACTAACAGCGTAAGCAAATGAGCAGCATGTTTCCTGCTCAGGAAACAGTATCGTAAACTCCTCGAGGGCTGGAACCATCAATTCTACTTTGCAGTCCTTGAGATTCTATAGCCCTGGCACATATGGTCAGTGTTTGTATAAATGACTTTTTGTTGGGAAAAGTGTTATCTATCCCTGCCTAGAGGGAAGAGCTAAGGGCTCGGACATTTAATGAAGTCAAGAAGAAGTCAACTTGACGAGCATTTATTAAGTATTGCCTAATAATCTGGTTCCCAATCTCACCTGAACCTGCCAGATCTAATGACCTTTTCTCGGTCCTCATGTCCAGGCACTGTGCTAAGTGCTTGGGATTTCAAGAAAAGCAAAGCCACTGTCCCTACCCTCCAGGAGCTCACATTCTAATAGGGTACATAATGTGCAAACAGCTTGTACTTTTAAGATTATGTACAGAGTTAATTCGGGGGGAGGTTATTTTTTTTGTTTGTTTTTAATTTTTTTTTGCTGAGGTGGGAAAACAGGGCAATTGGGGTTAAGTGACTTGCCCAAGGTCATCCAGCTAGTAAGTATGTTAAGTGTCTGAGGCAGAAATTGAATTCAGGTCCTCCTGACTCCAGGGCTGGTGCTCTATTCACTGTACCACCTAGCTGACCCTGAGGGGTTATTTCAGAGGGAAGAAATTAGTATGGAGAGAGACTGGAAGAGGCTTCTTGTAGAAGGTGGAATTTGAGGTTCAGAGCCTTGCAGGAAGCTGGGGAATCTAGAAGACAGAGATGAGGAGGGAGAGCATTCTGGGCTAGGTGGACAGCGAATGTGAAAGCATGGAGTAGTAAAATGGAGGGCTCAGGGGACATGCAGTAGCCACTCACCTGCCTCAGACTAATCCCAATATTGATCTGCTCCATTTTTCTAACCTGGGATGGTTTGTCTCTTATTGGACAAACTGGTGGTCCCCCACTCCTGGAGGCCTCCCTATTGGTGTCACACCGTGTGGACATCTACTGGAGTCAAGCCCAGCTCATGTTTCTTATGAAGATCAAGTCAACTCAAGTAAATTTGGCTGCCCCAGCTGCATACAAAGTAACGTCCTGGTTGGCAATGGGGTTGGTCCAGTTGTAGCTCTTACAGAGGAAGCTCCAAGGTGGGGTGGTTTCACATGACTGACCATCAAGAGCAACGTATGGTCCTTCAAAGAAACAATAAGCACTTGTGTATACATCCCAGGTGACGTCCGTCCATCCCTTGACGCTGTGATCTCATCTTGGACCCATGCTCAGGCTGCTCCTGACTGATTTCCACAGGACTGCTTGCCTCTGGCTTGTGTATATTGATCATTTGGCACTTTTGGCCCCTCCCTGAGTGGGAACTTTGAGTGCACAGCCTTTCTCCAGTGGACACCAGTCAGTCAACCACTAGCGGCTGATGCTCATCCCATTTCGCAGGCAGGTTTAGCATTTATAAGGGATTTTCCTCATCCCTCTCCCAACCCTGCCAGGCACAGAGCACATGCATTATCATCTCCTTTTGTCAGATGAAGTAATTGAGAGGCTCAGCCAGTTTAAATTACTTTCTCTGGGTCATGCAGCTAAGTGTCCGAGTCTGGACTGAAACCCAGAAATCTCCAGAATTTTTTTTCCATCGTGTCCTACCCTGTGATCATCTTTACTGCTGAAGACTTGAAGTGCTGGGCCAATGGTCTCCCTCCTATCACTGACAGAGGACTGGATATAAAGTCATGGCTCCAGACAAGCTTCACTTCATTCCTTACTCCCTGGTCACCATCTTCTTAATAGCCTCATCAACTGCCTCAGGACATCGTGTACCCTTCTGCAATCCACCCCCATTATGAAATCAACTCTTCCCTCCCCCCCCATTGTTTTGGGAAGAGATGTGTTCACCTGCCCTCCTATAGCCCTGCACACTTTCCTAGGAACTTTCTAGGCTACAGTGTCCCTCTCAGGCCAGCATTCCTGGAAATGTGTTTTCTCCTATTAGACTATCAGCTCCTGGAGGGTAGTGACTGTCTTTGCTTTCGTATTCTCAGTGCTTAGTTCAGCACATAGTGAATCCTCAAGAAAGGCTCTTCCAAGATTCAATACTCTGCTTGTTACTACTGTTGTAGAGGCCAATAGACTACAGGCACATGGAAGGCAGGCAATGAATGCATGTTGTTCAGTCACATCAAATCCTCATTTTCAGCCTCTGCCATTATCTTGCCTTCTCCTGCTCAGATCTGGGGTTCTCAGGGTTTTTGAATATACTTTTCACATTTCCATTGGGGGTTTACAGCTCCTATTTTTTGGCTCAGATATTTCTCTGTCACCCTGTCATACCCTTCTTCTCTTCTCTCTCTTCCCCTCTTTCCCTTTCTCTTTTCTGTCCTTTCTTCTTTCCTCTCCTCTCCTCCTGTGTTCTGTCCTCCCCTCCCTGAACTCCCTTTATGGATGCTCTAGTAAGAAAGAGGCAGGCTTTGTTTACCATGTGCTGGCACCTTCATGGTATTTCTCTTTCGAACTGCCAAGTGAGACTAGGTTAGTTGAGCTTGGCTTTGGGCCATCATTTACTTCCTCAGGGCATTTCCCAATGTGGGGGTAATGTTGATGCTTCCCATTTGACTGTTTCAACTTCATGGGCCATTTGTATGGGGCTTGTGTACATCAGTGTATTTCTACTTACTATAGACATTGTCAACATGATTAGGCATAGTGCATAGAGAAATGCTATATATGTGTGTATATTTACTCAAGCTTTCCTCTTTTTTTAATAGTCAAGAATAATGAGACCCAGAGAGGTTGCTTTAATCAATCAATCAATATTTAGCAAGTGCCTAGTCTGTACCAGGTACTGTGCTAAGTGCTGGGGACACAAAAAGAGACAAAGGCAGTATTTGACCTCAAGGAGCTTACAGTCTAAGTGAGGAACTTACAGTTTAATGGTTACACAAAATCTCTCAATGTTGCCAGACGAGTGCCTATCAGAATGAAGTTTGGCTCCTGAGGCGTAGTTCTAGGCGTAGTTCTAGTAAACATAAACAAGTGTTTATTAGAAAGGGTGAAGACAAAGGGATGAGGAAAAACAGAGCTGTGGAAAGTGACCAGGCATTCTCGTCCACCATGTGCATAGCACACACTTACCAGACCTCCTCTCATCTGATTCAACTGACCTCACTGGTGACCATCCCTTACTTCCTGTGGTCTGTACTTAGTGTTCTTCCTTCTTAGATTTTCAAATCAGCCCCAAACCAGAGTTCAGTATTTGCAGATGAATAATTCATTTCTCTGAAACTCCATCTCCCATCCCTAAATCATTAGCTTTTTATTTTGCCTGTGTAAAAGCCAAAGGTTTGCTTATAATAACGTGAGAACTCATAGAGACTGCTATGGAAGCCTTTTAGTGGCTTCCTTGAAAATCTGCCTGAAAGTGTCAGACGTAGGCAGGGGGACAGGTAGCTAGAATAAGGATTCTTGGTGGTGCCATGATTCTTTCTCTGGGTCCTCAGTAGAACAAATGTCCGAGCACTGAATCTCAATTTTGAGGCAATGTGGCAAAGGGATTAGAGCACTGAATGTGGCCTCTAAGACCTGAGTTATATATTACCTTTAAACACTTAACTGGTTGTGTGAGATTTAACCTCTCTGTGCCTCTGTTTCCCTGTCTGTAAAAGGAGGGTGCAAGACTTAATGGCCTCCAAGGTACTTTCCAATTCTAAATGAATTGGATGCATCTTGTGATTGAGTTTCAGTATTTCATCATTTGCCAATTTCTGGGCAATGTCGATTTTATTTGAGAATTGAAAACAAATGTGTCACTGATGCAAGCAGTGATCTGGGAGTGTACTGGGTTGCATTACAATGACTTGTCAGGCTAAATACATTTATTTTATGAGCAATTAATGTAATTAAAGTGCTTAGTTACATCTGCTGTTCTCACTTTCCAAGTACTGTAGTAAAAGAGAATAAATAATTTATAAATCAAACAACAAGTTCCTTTTGCATTTTCTATTTGCTAAAGAATTGAGGATTACATAATATGCATCTGTTTGCTCATGGGCATATTTAGGATTTGAGTTTGTGGAACTGCTGGCTCCTGGTTAGACACTCGGGGCTTCAAGCCAATCTGAACCCAAAATCTTGTTTCCTGGAAAATATAAGCTGTGCAGTTGTCAATATTTCCTGCCAGGCCACTGGGAACAAAGAGACAAGGCCTGGGAGACACAAGTGAAGCACTTTGTGAAATGAGGGAGCATCAGATTTTATCGTCAGCTCCCTGTTTGCCATTCAGGTTGTTAGCTGAACACATATAACGAAGGTTGCTCCTTTGTTCAAGTTGCTAGCTGTCCAAATCAGTGATTTTTCTGAGAGTGACAAAATGACAGAATCTCCCCTTACACAAATCTACACACACATTTCCAAGGGCTAATTGAAGACAGGGTCCGCCCTGGATATAAGGTGCCTGCTGAAATGGTATGATCCTGGGGAAAGGTGCCACAAGTTGTTGGAAAGTCCATTGAATTGGGAATTGAAAGGCACAATCAGCTCTGATCTTGGTCCCAAGTGTGACCTGGGATAGCTCATTACTTAATCTTTTGGGGACTTGTTTTCCTTATCTATAAAGTGAGAGGCTTAGACTAGATGACATTTCAAGTTCTTTCCATTTCTAAATTCCATTATTCAAGATCCTTCCCTTCTTCCCCCTCATAGAAGACCCATCTCAGAACATTTCTGACTTGCTAAAACATCTGAAATTCTCACCCCAAGGCTGATCATTTTAGCTCAAAGGATTGATTCTCCAGGATTAAAATGCCAATGTCTTACATTATTAGCAGCCATTAAGACATCAAAGAAAGATAGCAAGTCCAGCCTTAGAGTCAGAAAAAACTAAGTTCAAATTCTGGCTCTGAAATATCCTGGCTATGTGACCACAGACAATTCATTTGCTCAGTCTTTAAGGGGTCAAGTTCACTCTCTTATACTCTACATTGCAGCGAATTGTTCATCTGCGTAGGTGGAGAGGTTTGAAACTGGGAGCTCCTTACCCTGATGAGTCATATCTTTATCCCTCTTCCTTATCCCTCCCCAGGCCAAAAAAAAATGGTATTAGCAGGATGAATTTAACAGGTGAACTGCTTAGCTGCAACCTTGGGAAGCAGGACCTTGAGGGAATGGCAGGAAAGTTAGATTTTGGTGAGTCTAGAAAGGTTTGCCATGTGGCATGGGCCCCACATAGAAAATCTTGGTGGGGGCCTTTGACTGGATGAAGTCCCTAGGTATATGGGGTAGGGGACAGGCTGCTGAGGAAGTGAAGGAAGAGATTGACTGAAAGGTAAATTTCATCTATTTGTCTATAGATGGCTTGGTCATAGAACTGGCCTGATTGAGGAATCAGAAGCCCCCTCATCCAACTTTTATAAAACCCTCATTGTGATAAGGCAAGTCTGAACTTCTCAGGGAACACCTTCACATGAAGAATTCACATACAACAAAGCATCATTTGAAAAACCATTAGCAGAGCTTGCATAATACAGTGCAGGCAGCCATGTTGCCTACAAGGCATGGAAGGATTTTTTCCTATTATAGAAATATGAATAGGCTTCATATCTTTGAATTCATTAGCTGTTGTGTATGCAGTCTTAGTGGCAATGAAACAAGTTACTGGAGGCCCTCAGGGCTTTCTGCTTGCTCATCTTGAGTTCATGCCTAGGAAAGTTTGCTTTCCCAATTCAATCCGCCTTCTCCAGAAAGCCCATTCTCAAGCTGATCTCACCGGATCATAGGCTTAGAGCTGGAAGGAACCATATGAGTTACATAGCTCAAATCACTCAATTTACAGATAAAGAAATGAGGCCCAAAGAAGTTAAGTGTTTGGCCTCAGTTTATCCAGGGAATAATTGGCAGAACTGGAATCCAGGTCAGATTCTCTGGCTCTCAGTCCTCTTCCTGCTTTTCTTGTTACTCCACATTGCCTCCTGGAACATATCAGTTTTCATAATAGTCAGAGGATCAATTTAAAGCATCAATTAAAATAAATTCAAGAAACATTATGTAAGTATCTGCAATGTCCCAGGCATTGTCTTCCATGATGTAATGCCAACAAAGCAGTGGTTTTTAGCTCCATTTCCTCAAGTTTCTTGGTTTCTGTAAATAGTTCTCAAACTTTTACTTGTGGAGACCATAAGAGAGCTGAAAGGGACCTGACAGACCACTGAGTCCAATGCCTTCATCTTACCTGTGAGAAGCCTGAGACACAGAAAGAGATGCAGACTTGTCCAGGGTCATAGAGCCAGCAAAGGTCTGAAGCAGGATTCTAAATTCCAGCACGCCGAGCACCAAGTTGGCAAGGATATGAATAAAATTTGATTTGTATGAAATTTCTCTTGAATAAGGGTGGCCAGTTTTTAAGATTTTCTCTTTTCTTTCTTTGAAAGTTCAAGGTGTGATGTCTGTTGAGGTTAAGGCTGAATTAGAGGCAAGCTTGCATGTTGCTTTTGGGATACTAGACTTACCATCCTACATGCACTTGATGTTAAAATTCTTTCTTATTTTACTTTTTATTTTCAACGATCCAAGATAATGGGGCAGAAACCTAAGAAAATGCCCTACCCCTGAGTGGGTGGCAGCACACCTTTGAGAACAGGGAGGCAGCTAGGCAGTGCAGTGCATAGGGAAGACCTGAGTTCAAATCCTGCCTCAGATACTTACTAGCCACATGACCCAGGACAAGTCACTTAACTTCTGTCTGCCTCAGTTTCCTAAGCTATCAAATGAGGATCATCATTGCCCCCACCTCAGAATTGTTGTGAGGATCAGTTGAGGTCATATTTGATGCCTGGCACATAGTAGGTGTTTAAGAAATGCCTATTCACTTCCCCACTGAGCACTGCTGGTGCAGCCTGGAAAAATATCTGTTGATCTCATTTTGCCAAGTTCACTGAAACAAAAGACAACGCCATAGCAGAAGATACACAGGGTAAAGCTTGGCTGGCCCACTTCTGTCCTTTCCTCTGAATATTTACTTTAAACTAGGCCTTTGGACATTAGAGAGTCAGGCTGGCCAGAAGGTTTCCATTTTTATTTTATTTTAACCTCTATTTCCACATCTGTAGAATGGGAATAATGGGGATCACCATCTGTTTCTAGCTAGGTTATTATAAAGATTCAAATATATGAAATAAATGCTTGATTGATTTCTTAGGTGCTTTGCAAACCTAAAGAGTGCTGTCCAAATATTAGCTATTAGAGTGAAAAAAAAAAAAAGCCAGGGCTGTGCAGGCAAAGGACCTGAGCTGAAATCCGGGCTCTGCTGCTTATCCCTGTATGACCATGACTGAGTCACCTCCTCTCTCCGGGCTTCAGTTTCTGTGTAAAACTAAGGAGCACAGAGCTTGGAGTCTGGAAGGTCTGAATTCAAATTCAGCCTCAGACCCTCCTTAGACGTATGACCCTGTATAAATCCCTTCATCTCCTTCAGCTTCTGTTTCCTCATCTCTAAAATGGAAGAATTGAACTCAGTGACCTCTGGGATCCCCTTTAGTGCTAAATCTATGATCCTCAAGGCCATTCTAGCTTTAAATCCATGCTCTTATCATCCAAAGACTAGATGACCTTTAAGGCCTATGGTATTATGATTCTCATCCTCACCCCCACCTTCTCTTTCTAACCTCACCCATTTTCCTCTGTCCATATCACAAGGACATGTGTGTGTCCTTCCATGTCCTGGCACAGACCTCTTGGTGTCTTTCTGACCTAGAACATTTCATTTACATGAACTGACTTACTTGAGTAGTGAATCAGTTCAATTTATCAGTTGCAGGGCCATAGGAAAACTGTTAATGGCGGAGGTCCGCCGTATTGTGTTTGGTTGTCATTTCTAATTGTGGGTGATTGTCTTGAAATCGGAATTCAGGAAGAGCCTTGACCCATCCAGACAGTAAGCTCTTGGGAAACTTTGGGGTCTTGCCTGGGGCTGGTAACTGAGTTTTCATCAATAAATATACGTACTGATAAAATCTATCATGCCCTTAATGATAAATAGAGTCAAATAAATTATATAATCTCTTCTTCACAATTTCAGCAACGCTAAAGAATTAAGTCTGGAATTCCCCTGTGATTTAAATCCTGTCGGCCTGAAACAGCTTTCATTAATTTATTGGAAAATGGAGCCCCTTCTTTCCTCTGTACTTTTGTACTTTCCTGTCCTATGCCCCTCAAACAGCCAACTGAAGTTGGTTCTATCATTATAGTCTCCAATCATTTAAATCACATGAATTATTTATTTTTTAAATTAAGTACAGGTGTGTCAGGCAACTGTTCATTTGGGGGTTAATCCAATTTTTGCTCTTGCCCCCTAAGTCTTATCTTGAAACCTTTAACATAGACTGTTTTAATAACCTGGCTTAATTTCAAATTCTACAAGAGAAATGCACTAGTTAGATGCCTGCTTTGTCAACAGCCCTGGCTCCAGAAATTGCTCAACCCATTTTAACCAGTGCCCTAACAAGTCAACCTTTAGGCAGAGTTGAGTTTCATAGCGCAGTGTTATCTGCTCATGATCAAGGGCTGGGCTGCCAAATGTTTGCAAGCTGCTCTTAGGTTCATAAACCACTGGCATTCAAACAAAGGGACCTTCTGTGAACTTTCTATGCCTTCTCAAAGCTGGCATCTAGGAAGTAGTTGTTTCATTAGCATCAAGAATGAAATGGGCTTTATTTCAGTTCGACCCACATGAAAAAGGAATGATTCCTCCCCTTGGGCCAGCCAGTAGGGCAAAGGTGATGGTCCTGACTTCAGTGGTTGTGACTTTGGCCTTACCCCCTAATCAGCTGGCCTCTGACAGACAGAGCATGTTCACATCTAGGCACAAGTTCAGATTAGCCTGGCAGGGCTCTAAGACAGGGATGAGACTGCTGCAGGGAGCGGTTTGCATCTTCCCAACAACAACTCTAAACAAACATCATCTAACCTTCAAGAGTTTCAAGAACAAATAAGAAGGTAACATGAGCTTGTTATGACCTCACCGGAGAACATGGGCTCCGAGGGACCAAGGACGGGCTTCTCCGGTCTCTTACCACAAATAGCCAAGTTAAAACCCCTCAAATTAGGGAGACAAGATTGTGGGAGCATTGCAAGTGTCCCTTCTCTCTCTCTCTCTCTCTCTCTCTCTCTCTCTCTCTCTCTCTCTCTCAAAAATGACAATTTCCAAGTTGTTTTAGGGACTCCATCGTGGAGGGAGGTGGTCAGGAATCATTTTTTTCTTGAAGGAGGGGCCCTGAACTGCTATGTCCTTGTATCCTCGGGACCTAATATGGTGCCTAGAATATAGTGGGTTTGTTGAATCAAATTAAACAATGGGGCTGGGGGTGGGGGCATAACTCTCCCACCTCTCTTATCTTTCTTGACTATCTCTCCTTTCTTGGATAAGTAAGCATACAATGCCTCTTGTGTATAAACACATTTTTATGGAGCTTTATGAATTTGCTTACAGGATTTAAGATTATTACAGACTCCCGTTCTTTGATGAGAATACTTCCACTGTGAATAGAGATGATGACTTTCAGGCTGTCTGAGAGAATCACAAATGTGCAGAAATCTGATAAAGGCCCACACTGCTCCTTAACATAGCACAATGGGCTCTGTCTTTTGGAAGGTCCCATTCTTGGGTGTATTCCATCTTGGCTTGCATACACATATCTTTCTATATAGGGATCTCTCTCTCCCTCTCTGTCTCTGTCTCTCTCTCTCTGTCTCTGTCTCTGTCTCTCTCTCTCTCTCCCTCTCTCTCATATACACATTTATCTAGATATTTACATACCTTTATTTGTATATCATTTTTATATAATGTTTATATAGGAATATCTATCCATCTATCTATAGCTATCCATCATCTGTCTCTCTAACTATGATCTTAATTGTCATTCCTCTGATCTATCAAGCCATGTTTATACTGAGAGGTAGCGTGGTGCAAGGGATAAAGGGTCAGTGTCAAACTCAGGAAGACCTGAGTTCAGGTCCTATCTTCAGACACATATTGCCTGGGTGCATGCGGTCAGTTATTTAGCCTCTCAATATTCTAGGCTACTTTCTAAATCCATGAATTGCTGAAGAGTTGCTATATGTATTGGTAGAGTTTTCTCTCTGGGAGCTCCCCATATCCTTATTAATTATAGATCTGGATCAAGCGATGTGGCGAAATGAGTATCCTGGGGACTAGACCAGGCTAGGCTATTTGATTTGCAAGTTTGGATTTGAGCCTCAGCTCCATGACTGACCTGTCAAGGAAAGATGGCTGAGTCAGGTAACTTTCTGAGTCCCAGTTTCCTCTCCCTGTTAGATAACATGACTTAGGCCATTTAACTTCAATGGTTTGTAGTGAGGAAAGTGCTTTGTAAACCAGAAGGGCTTTGGAAATGGAGGCTATTATGATGACAAAAGTAGGATTACACCAATAAGCCCTGGCCAGTGGATTCTGGTAATTATACAGAGCCCTCTTTCCCTGCACTGGGCTGTCTTCCAGTGAATGCCATTGAGGAGGTGGAAAGTATTGCTAATGCTTCTGTTCCCAACATTACAGAAAGTCAGACTTGGAAAAGACCTCTGAGCTCATCCAATCCACCTTTTGCCTACACAAGAAAACCCTCCACACCACCCCTGACCAGTGGCCATGCAACTTTTACTTGAAGACTCCCAATCCCTCAAGAGCTAGCTCAATTCACTTTTGCATTGCTTGGTTCATTAAGAACTTTTACAATTAACATCAATTATATATTTACATCGAATATATTTTATATCAATTACAATTTTTGTAACATCAATCACGATTTTTTCAACTAACATCACATATAAATTTGCATCTTTGCTGCTTTCCCCCCCTCCCTCTATTGCTCTTGATTCTGCTCCCTGGGAACAGGCAGAACAAACCTCATCTTTCTATGAGGGATCAGCCCTTTAAATATTTGAAGGCAGTCGTCATACCTTGTTCCCCTCCCACCCATATCTTAACTACTGTAGGCGAAATGTACATTGATCTGAAGTCAATACTCTTTACCATTTTGGGCATCTCCTTCCACAGATTCTTCAGTTTATTAGTGTTCTTTCTAAAAATGCTAACTAGGCCTTCATGAAAGTCATTTGAAAAATGAAAGT
>CM053580.1:13496896-13604396 GCA_028627135.1 Pseudochirops cupreus | reverse complement strand
CACACACACACACGCACACACATATATATATATGAAAAATCATTCCCTTCATATTTCTACTTGTCGTCCTTTCTCTGGATGCAGGCAGCATCTTCCTGCACATGTCCTTTGTCGTTAATTTGGGCATTAATACTAATCAGAATGACTTAACCATCCAATGTTGCTGTTACTGTATACAGCCTTCTCTCGGTTCTGCTCTTTTCCCTCTTCACGATTTCATGCAAGATTTTCCGTGTTTTTCTAAGACCGTTGAGCTCATCATTTCTCATAGCACAGTCATGTCCCACACTGCGACTGTTCAGCCGTTCCCCACTCGACAGGCATCCGATGACTTCCAGTTTTTCACTCCCACGAAGAGAGCGGCTACAAACGTTCTAAAACGTGTAAGTTCTTTCCCTTTTCCCGAATCCTTTTGGCGCTCTTCTAAACAATTCTTGTCAAGTTGGAATGAATTATTGTTGATATTTAATAATGGGCCCATTTTTATTACTTTAAGTCAAAATAAAGGCTGTTCTCCAAACGAGCAAACCTGTTCCTCTGGAATTCACTTACCAGGTAAAGAACTCTTCTCACCCACCATAGCCTTCAAGAGTAACACAGGTACAAGACTTTTCTTTCCGCTGATGAGAGGAAGAAGTGCTTATGAGTAAGACAGCATTGAAAACCAAGCAAATTCTCCATCGCAGGCCAAGGTTTGACTCATTAGCTTTTATATAGACAGTCAAAGGTCTTGGACAGATTTGCATTTCTGACTGATGAACAGGATCCTTCAACCTGAGGGTTCATGGAAATTTTCAGGAGAAGTAATGTAATAGTAGTAGTAGTAGTAGTAGTAGTAATAGTCGTAGTAGTAGTAGCAGTATAATATATAGAGCCTACTGTATACTATTATTGTGCTAAGTTTTAGAAATATGATCTCATTGGATCCAAGGGCCCTGGGTCCAAAGCTGTGTCCTCGCCTCCTCTGGTGGGCCTCTGGCAATCTAGCGATCCCTGTGGCCCCTTTTCAGAGTCATATTTCTAAATACAGAACTCAGTCAGTCAACTACAATTTATTAAGCATCTACTACATGCTAGGCCTTGTGCTAAATTCAAAATACAAAAAAAAAAGACAACATGCAAACAAGTATGGACAAACAACATATATGTATACACATACATATACATACATGTACATACACACATACATACATACACATATATGTATCTGTCTGTATCTATAGAGAGAAAGAAAGGGGAGGGAAGGAGAGAGGGAGGGAAAAGGGGAGAGAGAAAGAGAGCGAGCGAGTGTGAGAGAGAGAGGGAGGGAGGAAAAGAGGGAGGAAGGGAGGAAAAAGAGTGAAGACATTAGCATTAAGGAAGATCAGGAAAGGTTTCTTGCAGAAGGTGGAGTTTTAGCTGAGACCTGAAAGAGGCCAAGGAAGTGGAGATGAGGAAGGAGAACATTCCAGGGATGGGAGGCAGCAAGGGACAATCTGTGGAGTTGGGAAATGGAGTGTCCTAGTTGAGGAAGAGCAAGGAAGCCAATATCACCAAATCACCAAATATGTGGAGGTGCAAAGGTGTAAGAAGACTGGAAAAGCAGGAATAGTCAGTTATGAAGGGCTTTAAAAGCCAGAGGGTTTTGTATTTGATCCTAGAGGCAATCGGGAGCACTGGAGTTAATTGAATAGGGAGAGGACAATGTCAGACCTTTTTTTTAGGCACATCACTGATACCTGGAGTGTAGAGCTTGGGACACAGGGACCCATCAGTAGGTTATTACAATGGTCCCAGCCTGGGCTGGCAAGGACTTGTACCTGGGTGGTAGCAATGTCAAGGGAGAGAAGGGGCTAATGCAAAGATAGAAAGACCAGAACTGACAACTGGCTATGAAGGTGAGAGAGAACAAGGAGTGGAAAATGCCCCATAAGGTTCAGGGCTGAGTGACTGGGACAATGTTACCTGCAACAGTGGGAGGTACTAACAGCATGAGTGAATAAGCAGCATGTATCCTGCTCAGGAAACAGTATCATAAACTCTTCGAGGGCTGGAACCATCAATTCTACTTTGCAGTCCTTGAGATTCTATAGTCCTGGCACATATGGTCAGTGTTTGTATAAATGACTTTTTGTTCCCTGCCTAGAGGGAAGAGCCAAGGGCTCAGACATTTAATGAAGTCAAGAAAAAGTCAACAGTGATGGGGAAGAAAGGAAAGGGGAAGGTTGCTGAGTTTAAGATTTCTATGAGACATTCAGTTTGAGATGTCTTTAAAAAAAATTTTTTTTGGAGGGGGGCAACTGGGATTAAGTGACTTGCCCAAGGTCACATGGCTATGGGGTGTGTGTGTGTGTGTGTGTGTGTGTGTGTGTGTGAAGTGTCTGAGGCTGGATTTGAACTCAGGTCCTCCTAACTCCAGGGTCAGTGCTCTATTCACTGCACCACCTAGCCACCCCCTGTGCCACCTGTATTGGTAATGGAATTTGGAGATGCCCCTGTATTGGCTTGGTTTTTAGGTTGAGTGTTAAAACCCAGAGCTTGTGAATCCCACTTGTGGGATGGACTTGTTGATGTGAAGAGAGAGGGCTGAACTGGGAGGAGACCTGAATTGGGAGAGAGGCCCAAGCCTAGAGAAGGCCAGGACTTTGGGAGAGCAGTGTCCAGTATCATGGAGCCTGAGTTGCTGAGAGAAAGACTGCTAAGAGCCCATGGGAGCTGCCAAGGACTTTGAGAACTGCCACCAGAACTGCCAAGAATTGAGGAGGCGTGGCTGTGATGCCGGTATTTTGTCTGTCTGTTTTGATGTTGTTTTGCCAGATTCACCTGATGGTGAAGGACAGTGCTGCTGTTGTAGAGGTCCTGGAACCTGGCACTTTGAGAAGAGTTGTGTGATTTGGCCAGACAAGACTCTGGGAAGCCATTGAGTCCCCAGGCTTTGAAAAACCCAGATGTTGGTGCTTCCCTCTCTGGTAACTGAATAGGAATGGATGTAATGGTCAGATGCTGGAAGCCTGTCTGCTGATCTGTTTCGTCGTTTGCTTGTAACTTGGGTTTGTAACTTGGGTTTGCATTCTCTGAAGTTTAGGGTACTGACTTTTCCCCCTGAACCAGGTAAATGATATTTGATTGATTAAAGTAAGATTGTTAACCCATTTTGAGTTGCTCTCCTTGAGAAAAACAGATCTAAGAACCTGTGCTAGCAGCCATCCTGGGTATGCTAGGGTGCTTGCTGATACACCACCTAGCTGCCACCTGAGATGTCTAATAATGAGTTGGAGATGGGAGACTAGAGCTTGGGTGAGAAGTTAGGGATGGACCAGTAGATGGGATAGCCATTTGCCCTAGAAAGAAAATAAACACAGGATTATAGAGTAAACTAATTCTATTGAAATACAGTCATCAAGATATTGAGAAAAACAACACAAAAGATCATGAGCCCTAGGTTCCAAGCCCTGCTCCAGTTTCTCAGTCATGGGAAAACAGAAAGAAGTCTAGTAAGAGTGGTGGTTTGTCCTCTGATCATACAACCTATAGCAAATGGCAGAGCTGAGAACATGACTCTTCAGTTCAATGGGCATTTATTAAAGGCTCTCTAAGTGTAAGTCATTGTGCTGGGGCTGGGGACACCAAACAAAACTGTCCTGCCTTCAAAGTGGGTGGTGGGTGAGAGGGAGGTGCCTTTAGAATACTGAAAAGGTAAGTGCACTCAAGCTAATTTGTAGAGGGAGAGAAGAATAATTCTGGGGGCAATCAGGAATGACTTCCTGAAGGAAACGGTGTGAGTAGGAGTCTGAGTGGAGGAGGGAACCTCTTTCTAGCATGTGTCAAATGGGGTGGGGTGGGGGGTTGGTAGAAGATGCACATTAATCTGGGGACACAGCTAGATGGGCAATTTGCATGGAAGGCAAAAATCCATGAAGGGGAGTTAGTAACACCAGTTCACAAAAGTCAGTGGAAGGTTGTGACGGAATGGTTTGTATTTTATCCTAGAAGCAATAACAAGATTTTTTGATTAGGGCAGTGTCAGAGTCAAACCTATGTTTTAGGAATATTAATTCAGCAGCTGCACAGAGAATGAATGGGAGAGGGATAAAGAGGATGCAGACAGCTATCATTCTAATCCAGGTGAAGGTGATGAGCTCCTATAATAGCCGGGGAATGAGAAGGGGCATTAATAATTATCATAAACCTAATATTTATATAAAACTTTAAGGTTAAAAGTTGCTTTGTATTTATCATCTCATTTGAACCTCAGAACAAACTTGTGATGATGGTGTTAGAATTATTCCCCTTTCATAGACAAGGAAAGAATTTGAGATAGATCAAATGACCTGCTCAATTTCAGGAAGCTAATATCTGAGGCAGGATTCAAACTCGCCTTTTTCATTCCAACTGCCTCACTCAATGCTCTTTGACATCTAAGAATCAACATGGGATTCTCCAGTATGGGGGGAAAATACTGAAGACCTTATAATATCAATAATTGCTTTGGGTATCTTTTAGAGATTGCTAGGTATTCTTGGAGCCAAAGGTCCTTAGTTTGAAGTTATTGTATTTCCATTTTTAAGCAGGGACTTATGGAGGTAGTGATGGAGAAAGAGTTTAATTCTAGAGGAAGAGAACCTGGGAAAATATTAATAATTCTCTGTGAGCTGTAAATCTGATTCTCAGAGGTTTTCATAGCTCAAAAATGTGGTTCTCCAAGGTACTGGCACAGTCACTGTCACTAACAACATACTCTAGTTGTTCATTTCTTTCTGAAGGAACCAGTTCCTCATTTTCACTTTAATGTGATAATATTGTTTAAGAAATCTAACTGGCTGTGTTTCGGAACTCTACTTTATGCTGAGCAAATGGCAAGGTTAGAGAGTAACAACTTAAAACATCCTTGCATCAGTTAAAATATTGCCCATAAAATCCCCAAGAAAATGAAATATTCAGCAGATTAAATTCATTGATCAAAATTTAGATGCTCACATATGAAAATATTTCTATAGCTTTGTCATGTCCCCAGGCTCTCCCTTCCCCCCAAAAAACCCATTAAGCAAACAATTTATATTTGAGAGACTTTAAATGATATAGTCATAAATATTTTCCTGACATATTAGTGGGTGTACAAGGAAAATCTTCACTGTTTTAATTAGTTTGCAAGCTGAGATGAAAAGTGGGTGATTGGCAACACTTGGGAGATGTTGAATATTTCACCTCTGAATGATGAGTGTGATGTTTCTTTTATAAAGGCCAACATTTTGTCTTTGCATGAGAAGATCATTTCTAATTATTCATTGCAGGTGGAAATAAAAAGCTTCACCTCCATGGAAATCTATGGGGAGTTCTTTCAGATTGAGGCAATGCATATATCATAGCTGCTTACAAAGAGTTGTGAGAAAAATAGGCAATATTCATGGAACATGTTTTTGTAAACTTTCAACACAGAATCCTCCGGATTATGAATGCTGATGTAGATTTGCATTTTATTTTTGTGGTTAGATGACATCTGGAGTCTCTGTAACACCGGTCTTTAAGGAATTCAAATCATTTCTAGGGGGTTGTCTCATGGATATTTGCAACATTTGGGTGAGAGAAGTGTTATTTCCAGTTTCATTTAAAAAAAAATATTACTTATTTATTTTTAAACATTTATTTTCTTTTGAGTTTCAAATTCTTTCCCTCCCTCCTGATCCTTTCCTACTGACTTAGAAGGCAAATAATATATCAATTATACATGTGAAATCATGTAAAACATATTTCTATATTAACCATATTTCAAAAAAAGAAAGAAAAATAAAGTAAGAAATATATACTTCAATTTCTACTCAGAATTCATCAGTTCTCTCTCTAGAGGTGGATAGCCCTTCTTCATCATAAGTCCTTTGAAACTGGCTTGGTTCATTGTATTAATCTCAATAGCTGAATTTTGTACAATTGATCATCATTCCAACATTGCTATTGCTATGTACAATGTTCTCCTAATTCTGCTCACTTCACTTTGCATCAGTTTATATAGGTCTTGTTTTATTTTTTTTTCTGAAGCTACCCTTCTTCATTTTCCACGGCACAATAGTACTTCATCACAAGCATATGCCACAACTTGTTCAGCCATTCCCCAATTCATTTCTAACAAGTGTGAGGTGGTATCTTAGAATTGTTTTAATTTGTTGTTTGTTACTTAGTTGTTTTCAGTTTTGTCTGCCTCTTTGTGACCTCATTTGGGATTTGCATGGCAAAAACATTGGAGTAGTTGGCTATTTCCTTCTCCAGCTCACTTTCCACGTGAGGAAAATAAGGCAAACTGGGTTAAATGACTTGCCTAGGTTATACAGCTGGTTAAGTGTCTGAGGCTGGATTCGAACTCAGGTCTTCCTGACCCTAGACCTGGTTCTCTATTCATTGTCACCTACCTGCCTTGTTTTAATTTTCATTTCTCTAATTAATAGTGATATAGAGCATTTAAAAAAAATTGACCACTGATAGCTTTGGTTTTTTCTTCTGAAAAGTGCCTGTTTATATACTTTAGTCATTTATCAATGGGGGAATGGCTCTTATTTTTATAAATTTGCCTCTATACTCAGTGTATATTTGAATAAAGAGGTCTTTATCAGAGAAACTTGTAAATATTTTTAATATTATTTCATTGTCTATGGTACCTTTTTTAGCAAAATGTAGTTTCCTTGATTATCTCTTTTAATCAGGTCTATTTTTGCTTTTGCTTTGTCTGAGATCATGATTGCTACCCTTGCCTTCTTTTTGAACTTCAGCTGAAGCATATTAGATTCTGCTCTAGCCCTTTATTTTAACTCTGTGTGTGTCTTTCAAGGGTATCTCTTGTAAACAACATATTGATGGATTCTGGTTTCTAATCCATTCTGTTACCTACTTCTGTTTTATAGGTGAGCTCATCACATTCCCATTCATAGTTATAATTACTAACTATATTTCCCTCCATCCCATTATCTTCTTTTTCTTCCTTTCTCTCTTTTATTCTGCTGTCCTCAAAAGTCTGTATTGCTTCTAACCATTGCCTCCCTTAATCTGTCCTCTACTTTATCATTCCCACCCCTTTCTCTTATCCCCCTTTCCTCCCATTTTCCTATTGTGTAAGTTAGATTTCTAGATACAACTGAATAAACTGAATGTGTGCTCACACTCATTCACACACACACACACACACACACACACACACACACACACACACACAATTCTTCCTTCTTTGAACCAATTCTAAGAGTGAGGTTTAAGCATTGACTGCCAATCTCCTCCCCCATCTCCTCTTCCATTTTAGAAGCTCTTCCTGGAATGTGAGAAATTTTTCCTCATTTTACCTGTCCTTTGTCCCTTCTCCCAGTGTATCCCTCTTTCTCCCCTTTTACTTTTTTTTTGTAGATCATTCCAAGTTAATGCACTCATACCCATGCCTTCTGCCACTACAAACTTCTTTTCACTGCCCTCCCAATGCTAGAGTTCTTAGGAGCAACATGTATCATCTTCCCATTTAGGAATGTAAACAGTTTAACTTCGTTGAGTTATTTATGATTACTCTGTCATCTTTACTTTTCATACTTCCTTTGAATCTTTTGTTTGGCAAATTTTCTATTCAGTCTTTTCATTAGGAATGCTTGTAATTCCTGTGTTTCATTGAATATCCACTCTCTCTCCTCCCCTCCTCGCCCCCCAAGGATTACACTTAGTTTTGCTGGGTAAGTGGTTCTTGGTTATAATCCTACCTCCTTTGCCTTTTAGAATTTAATATTTCAAGCTCTCTGCTCCTTCAAGTTGGAAACTGCATAGTTTTGTGTGTTCTTGACTGTAGCTCCATGATATCTGAATTCTTTCTTTCTAGTTGCTTGAAGTCTTTTCTCTTTGACCTGGGAGTTATTGAATTTGACTATAATATTCCTGGGAGTTTTCTTTTTTGGATTCCTTTTGGGAGGTGATCAGTGGATTCCTTTAATGTCTATTTTACACTTAGCATCTAAGATACTGGGACAGTTTTCCTTGATAATTTCTTGAAATAGGATGTTTAGGGTCATTCTTTGATCATGACTTTCAGGTAAATAATTCTTAAATTATCTCTCCTTGGTCTATTTTCCAGATTAGTTGTTTTCCTGATGAGATATTTCACATTTTCTTCTACTTTTTTCATCCTTTTGACTTTGATTGTTTCTTGATACCTCATAGAATCATTAGCTTTTACTTACCCAATTCTAATTTTTAAAGAATTCTTTTCTTCAGTGAGATTTTATACCTGTTTTTACATTTCACCAATTATTCTTTTTAAGGAGGTCTTTTCTTTATATGTGTGTGTGTGTGTGTGTGTGTGTGTGTGTGTGTGTGTGTGTATACCATTTGGCTAATTCACCTTTTTTAAAGGTATTATTTTCTTCATTTATCGTTTTGTGTCTCTTTTACAAACATATTAATTCTCTTTTCATAATTTTCTTTCATTACTCTAATTTCTTTTCCCAATTTTTCTTCTACCACTCATCACTTTCTTTAGCTCTTCCAGGAATTCTTCTTAGGAGTGAGTCCAATTGGTATTTTTCTCTGAGGCTTCTTTTGCTAGCTGTTTTCTCATTGTTATCTTCTTCTGAGTTTGTCTTCATCTTCTTTGCTTCCTTAGTAACTTTTTATATTTAAATTCTTTTGCTGTTGTTGTTGTTGTTGTTGTGTGCATGTTTTTCTAACCTATTTCTAGACTTTGAACTTTATATTAAAATTGGGCTCTGTTTAACTTTTGATACTTCTGTTTCAGAGTTAGTTCTGGGTGTCTAGAAGGATTTGGTGCTGCCAAGGAGGTATAATCCTGGGAAAGGTGTGGTCACTCTTCTGGTTTGTGTGATGCTCTTCAACCAGAAAGGTCCCTGATCCCCAGCAGCCACAAGCACTCTTTGCTTTGGAACTGTGACAAAAGTTTGTGCTCTCTTATGATCCACCCCCAAAGTTCCTCTTCACTGAGTAACTGGGACCCCAAACTACATTTAGGCAAAAGTTGCCAATTGGCATCAGTTTTACCCAGTGGCAATAAAGGGTAGCCTATAATTTCTTTCTATGCAGTTGTCTGACCCTCTTCCTATCTCTTGGCTGGGAGCTCCCAAAGCTGTTGCTACTATTGCTGCCAATGTTGTTGCCACTACCACATGTGGAGGCCCTAGACAGACCTCCATCAGACTTCTACCATGGTGTTACAGACTTTTCCTGCTGACCTTTCCTTAGGTCAGAAAAAAAAAATCTCACCTCAACTTTCTGTTCTTGGCCCTGCTGCTCAAAATTTTTGAGACATTATTTTAAAATTGTTTAGAGGCAATGTTGGGAGAGTTCATCTGAGTGACTGTCCTTAACCTGCCATCTTGGTGTATCAACAATGCAGTATTCACAATGCCTACAGTAACTATAAATATGCTGATATGGTTATTAATCACAAAATGTAACAGGCTCTCTACATGGGAAATATAGCTAGAACATTTATTCAAATACCAGAAACCTGAGTCCCAAAACCAGAAAGTCAAAGCCAACACAATAGTTATGAAGTTGGCACATGTAGTTAATGTAGTAAACACCCACATTCTCAAGCCTTCAAAACAGGACAGGCTACCTCAGGCAAAGATCCTCCTCTCCTCGCTCATGTAACTGCTCAGTGTCCAGGCAGCTTGCTTCCAGAAGCTCTGGCTTTCTCTTGCTCCACCCCTTCCTGCTACATCAGCAAGTTCAAGGGGCATGGAAGATCTTCAAATCCCATTATCATTACATTCAGCCCCAAGATCTTTCACGTCCCTTACTTGGCAAAAATACATTAACAATACATTTCATTACGTAGGTTAATAGGAGTTTTAGGAGTAACTGGTGTCAACAGAATTTTACAACACTATAACAGGGATAGCACACAATAAACACAGAAAACAACATTTTAGGGTAGAGCTTGAGCACAAGCTCCCCATCATTCCTGCCCCCCCCGAACAAATGGGGTCCCAAAATCTTGAGGTAAGGGGTGAAGGTATCTTCTTTCATGGATACTTGCAGGAATATTATGGGAATCTGAAGATCTTCCCTGTCCCTAAACCCTTTGATAGGCTTAAAGTGACTCTGAGAACCTTCCCTGATTTGAAAGTATACTCTGCCCCCTAATAGGCTGAATGTGGTCACACAGAGCCTGTGACGGGAGGCTTTTTCTTCAGGAATGCCTATGCCTTATTACTTTGTGATTGGGCAGCAGGTCAAGAGGGCTGTGACATTCTCTGATCCAGGAGAAGGCTATATATAGCCTGATGTGAGATTTTGCTTTGGGGCTCACTTTGGAAAGAGTCGTGTGATTTGGCCAGACAAGACTCTGGGAAGCCGTTGAGCCCCCCAGCTTTGAAAAACCCAGATGTTGCTGCTTCCCTCTCTGGTAACTGAATAGGTATGGATGTAATGATCAGATGGTTGGAAGCTCGTCTGCTGATCTGTTTCTTTGTCTGCTTGTAACTTCTGCTTGTATTCTGTTTTTATTCTCTTAAGTTCAGGGTGCTGACTTTTTTCCCTGAACTAGGTAAATGATATATGTTTGATTGATTAAAGTCAGACTGTTAACCCATTTTGAGTTGCTTTCCTTTAGAAAAGCAGATCTAAGAACCTGTGCTAGCAACCATTCTGGGTATGCTAGGGTGCTTGCTGATACACTTGGCTCCACATCCCAGTTTCATCTCTGAGTTGAGGAAACTAAGTCATAACTTTTCAGAGGTAGCCATGACGTTTTCCAAGTGAATACAACCAAGGCACTTTCCCTGGTAATGGTATCTCCTTGCCTAAAATGTCCATAATTTTTTAAAAATAGTAATTTTAACAGCTGACTAATGTTTTGATCCCAGCCTTCTTCCTTTTCCTATTCCATAGAGCACTTACACATTTCTGAATTTGGCATGGTACACTTTGTGCATACTTTTGTTTATTGGGAAAAGTTAAAAGAGAATTCTACTGATGAAATTACTATAAAAATGGTGCCTACTGGAAGTTAGGAAGGTAGGATCTTCTCATTGAGAATATTAAAAGGGACAGACAACATTTATCAGATACCACAGGATCAATCTCTGATGGGAGGGTCTCTCAGAATTAGTGATAGCCTATGTAATGAGGAGCAAGAGCTTCTGGGAAAGCCTCATTTGTCTTGAAGACGCTTCACTTCTTTGGGTGGGGTGTGTCCCACACAAGTTAGCCAACACTAAAATAGGAAACTATGTGGATGGGAATGAGCTGACCAAAGGTTAATGTTTCAAGCCTCATGTTTGCCATAAGAATATAGCCTAGAAGGACTGGACCTGGGGAGACTTATGCGGTTCTGTCTATAGCCATGAGAAATATGTGCACAATACCCAGTGTGGCTTGGGTGGGAGTTAGGGAGGAGCGTGAGTCTTCTGTGGCAGTGAGATATTATTAAATCTGGTCTGAATAGAGACCACCACACTCTCTCCTCCACAAACTGTGACTTGGATAAAACTCAAGTGAAACTTGGAATAAGGGAATAATAATGAGAGTGACAAAGACACCAGAGATGAGGCAGTTTGGTGGCTGTGCAGTAGATAAGAGTGTTGGATTTGGAGTCAAGCAGACCTGAGTTCATACTAGCTTGTGATCCTAGGCAAATTACTCAACTTGTTAATAGCACCTATTTCTTTCCTTCCTTCCCTATAATAGTCTCTTGTCCACTGGCTTCCTTGTTCCTCTTCCTCACACAAGACACCCCATCAAATGTTTTCGCTGGCTCTTCCCCCCACTCCCTTTGTGGAATGCTCTCCTTCCTCATCTTTAGCTCCTAGTTGAAGAGGCATCCTTCACAACTCAGCTAAAGTGCCATCTTCATCAAGAAGCCTTTTGGGGGAAGCTAGGTGGTGCAGTGAATAGAGCACTGCCCTGGGAGTCAGAAGAACCTGAGTTCAAATCCAGTCTCAGACACTTGACATTTACTAGCTGTGTGATCTTGGACAAATCACTTAACCACAATTGACTCACCTTCCCCCTTCAAAAAAAAAAAGGTAACAGCCTTTTCAATTTTCCTTTATCTTAGAGTTTTGCCTCTGACATTCTCCCCAACTTGTCCCGTTTTTCTTTTGATGGTACAAAGCCATTTACAGTTGTCTCTCTCATCAGATGCTGAGTTCCTTGTGAGCAGGGACAATTCCATGCTTTTCTTTGTATTCCCACAGTGCCTGACATGTAGTAAATGCTTAAGAAATGATTGTTGATTTGGATGTTGAAATAGTAAATGTTTTAAAATGATGATTTTCGGGTAATTTTGAACTGTCTCTTGATAGATCTTTAGCAATGATGGCACATATCCATTTAATCTATTAATAGCTATGTTTTTGTTAAGTTCCTGGCATTCTAAAATGGTAGGGAAGAGAGTAAAGAGAGGAGACAAGGAACAGCCTGTGAGAAATGAATTAAGTGGTGATGTTTAGATCCCCAGAAAATGAAACGGAGAAGCCAAAAGGCTTTTCTAGAGAGAACGACGTCCACGGGTTCATTCCTTTATTCCTTCCTGGACTCCATTCACTCCTGACTCTTGAAATTTCTTTTACTATAATGCCCCAGCAGCATTTGCACCCTGGAAAACTCCTCTGCTTTATAGTCTTCTCATTCTCGAAGGTCTTTCCACCTCAAAGGTCCCTTTCTCTGCTTTGTATTCCTTCCCAGAATCTTGATTTTAGGGAATGTTCAGATTAACCATACTCACACCTTCAATTCTTCTCTCCTCTGTCCATTCTTTCCTGTGGTAGTAATAAGTAAATGGATGCCATGGACAAACCAATTCAATGTCTAAAAATGTTTATGTCGCTTTACCTCTTTTCTTCTTGAATAGAGGGTAAATTTGCTAAGGGCACAAACTATATTGTGTTTGTGGTTGTATCCCTAAAACCCAGCACGTTGCATGCTACTGGCTTCGTAGAATCTGGTTCAGTTGGATTTAATTGTTGTTGATCATTTAAAATCCTACAATTCCTTTTAAAAAAGAAATGACCAAGAAGTGAATGTTCCCATCGAGTGTGGAGTAACTTAAGAAAGTGGGCTCTGCATTGTTGTCTATAGCACAGGAGCTGGTAACGATGAGCGTTTCAGAAATTGCCAGCCATTAGCAGGTAATGAAGTTGTCTCGGATCCATAGAAACATGTTCCATCGTGATGTGATGAGATCGGTGCTGGAACTGGCAGATGGTATTTTTTGCATTGTTGGAACAACATTTACTATGGATGAGTTCCTCAGGATGGTCAAACGAAAGACATTGAAAGAGGCTGCAAGTCCTCAGGGAGTGGGCCTGCGTGCTTTTCAGAAACACATCCAGCACCACTGCCAAGAGCGGGAAATCAACAGGAAAGATAAAGTCTTCAGTGCACCAAACAGCCCCAGGGCTCTCCCAGTCCCTCCACTTGAATCTCCAGTTAGTCCAGCTGGCTAAACCCAGGTGCTCCCAGGTCAAGGTCACATTCCCATGTAGCCTGCTAGCTGGCTTCTCCTTCCGCAGACAATGGCCACTTCCTGAACCTCAGCCCAGGCTTCTTAAACACCTGTGGCTGGCCTGCAGGAGGATGTGGACAGAGCCTTTCCTGCTCCCAGGAGGGGTGACAGGGTGGGAGGGTGCAGACCCTACTCATACTGATGCCGCTCTGTGGTCTCTATTAGAAGTGACTCAAATGGATTCTGGCCAGGGTCCACAGAAATGGGGGAGGAAGAAGGTAAAGAGACCAAGGGAGAGTGGTGGCACCTTTGGAAATGCTGCCGAGCTCTGAAACAGATGAAAATAAATGGGATCCACAGACTGGCCCCTGGGCCAAACTAAACAAGCTTCGTTCTCAAAAGTAGAGAATGGCAGGTGCTAAGTTCAGAAGCCTCACAAAGTCTCATTTACATACATATACACACCAAATAAATTTTATATGCACGTGTATACATATATATGTGTATATATACTCATACATATGTAATATATAGGCACATATTATATATACTGTTATATATTATATATACTGAAGTATATAAAATACACAAGATATGTAATCACACATTATATATTTATGTATTATGTATAAACACTTATATATAATATACACACTATATAAGCACATATATATACTAACATATATGTATTTATATATACACATGTGTGTATATATTTGTCTACGTACAGAGGAAGTCGGAGGAAGGAATAGGGAGAGATTCAAATAGAGGGAGATAGACAGAGAGAGATAAGGAAGGATACAGAGGGATAGAGACAGAGAGAGGTTACAGTTGTGAGTTGTTAAAGGAAGCTCCTGATGCTGATGAAATTCTAGGTGTAGTAAAAAAAAAAACGTACACAAGCAGAGAGAGAGAGAGAGAGAGAGAGAAGAGAGAGAGGGAGGGAGAGAGAGAGCACATACATGCATAGCCAAGGTGGAAGTATCTCATAAAGAGCTAGCCTGTCAGGAGGCCCTGTGTTCAATTCTTATCTCTCATACATGCTAGCTTTATGAGTCACTGAATCTCTCATTTTTCCCAAGAAATTCTCTCAGATTGTAAATTGTAGAGAATGTGGCAAGTCATATTAGTAGGTTTGAACTATCTTACCTCATTGGGAGTTCCTTGTATCAGCGGAATTACTGATTTCAGTGAATCAGTGAAATCCGTGAAATAAAGATTGGAACATTCCGATTTCATGGTGTAGAGAACTATGATTTAAGAATTACATCCAATGATGCACATACACTGCACTTGATGCTCTTGGGGTGAGAGTTGCCTGGACACCCCAGGCAACTGTGTGTGGAAATAATAAGCTAAATGACTTGCCCTGTTCCTTCCTCCAACGCCCTCTGTACATAGATGTATAAACATATGCACATATGTTTATATATATAACTTAGTAAATATAATATGTGATTATACACCATGTATATAACATACACGAGAGGTTATAGCCATTACATCGAGCTTGTATGTGCCCATCAGAGGCAAAACTCAGACCCAGGTCTTTCTGATGCCAAGAGCAGGCTTCACCCTTCAGGGCTACATGGAGTTAACGACCATCTGATACACAACCAAATAAAACCATCATTAAGATTCTTAGTAAAGAGGAAATTTAGAAACGTAAAAAGAAGTGAATCATCATGACTAGTCTTCCCATTCTTTCTTTACTGCTGCGGTAGATAACCCATCATTATCTGGGAATGATTCCCTGGCCGTTTTCTGCCAGGCTTCCATTACAAAAGCCAGAAGATTTGTTTTGCAAAACAAGAATTTGGAAGGACATCATTTCAACTATTCCATCTAAAACAATGACAGTAGCTTCCCCTTCCCCCACACCTCCAATCCAGCGCTGGAGTTCTTTTTTTAAACCAAGGCTGGTACAGTGAAAAGAGGATTGGATTAGGATGGAGAGGACCTGGATTCAAATCCTACTTTGCCTATTTATTGCTTTTGTTTCCTTAAAATGTCACTGAGGTTCCCTGGGGCTCCATTCCTTCCTACCCAATGAGGAGGGTTTGCACTTGGCTCTGCATCCCTGGTGCAATGACCCTGAATGACAAGTCTAAAGAAGACATCAACGCACGGATGGTAAAATGGACCAGTCTACTGAGTATAACGTAGTTAAAGACAGTCCTCAAAGGCTCTCCTATGTCTTGTTACCACTTGTACCTTCTTGCTTATGTCATTTCTGTGACTTCCTAAGAGCAATCAGATGAGATGCTTTTTTTTTGCACTATTGATGGGAGAAAATGGAAATTTTCTGCAAGGATACCAAAAATATTTTCATTTGATTTGATTTGATCTCATCATTGTGATCATTTCCTCCAACCACACAGATTGCGGCACATTCATGCCTGCCCATCCCGTGTTCCTTTTTTCAATGTCTGCCCATCAGTTTTCTGTTAGGGATTCACCTGAGGCACACCTCTAGAGGGCTCTCCTCATTTCCCCTGATGCCCTGAGGATCCAATGGAGCAGGCTTTCCCTCCATTCCTTCCTCATTCTCTTCACATCAGTAACCTATTTTTGGTCAAAAATTCTTGGGATGACAGCCTTCAGTCAAATTTCCTTCATAATTCCTTATCTGTAATGTGTTAACAGCTTACTTACGCCCACTACATGTGTATCTCTGTTGTACTCTGAGTGATTTTTGCTTTCAATTCTTGGGACATTCTGGTGTTTTGTGACCTAGAGCTAGAAAATTTATCCCTGATAGAACTTGGGTGCTATAGAGAAGCCATCTTTCAAGGAGAAGTTTGGGCTCAAACTTAGAACTTTTCCCCTTCCCAAAGGCAACAGGACACATTGGTTAAGAAGCTTGATTTTTTAGATGTTGGGAGAGGAACGAGATCTTTGGGGAAGAGTATTTTTCTCCCTTGCATTTACCCAGAATGGGGCTATTTTAAGAGGGAGAAATGGAAAAACACTTGAGTAAGAAGGTACAAAGGATCACTCTGGAGTACTTGGGAAATGGTTTTGTTTTGATATGGGAGCTTGATGAATCTGTCTGAACATTAGGCCTAAAGTCTCATTTTTTCCCCAAAGTTGACAAATTTCTTCCATTTTGAGACTCCTCCATTTGAAGTCAAGATTTCTAATGATCTTTGCAGTGTTAGTGCTAGTCTCACAGGACTTTTAGATAATAAAACAGAGCATAACCTGCTCAAAATGTGCTCATAATAGCAATGGAGGTCCTCAGAGCCTGATCTTCTCACTTGGAGTGGTCTTCTGGCTCCCCTCAACCAGAGCTACTGACCACACTGCCTCTCCCTCAGCTCTTATCAGGCAACACAGAATAGTGAGACAAACACTGAATTTGGACCCAGAAGACCTGTGTTCAAATCTTGCCTGTTATTCATCACCTGGGGTCTTTGGGAAGTTCATTTATCAAGTTGGACCTCAGTTGGACTAAATGTATTTTAAGATTCCTCCCAGCTCCAAAGTGATGTTCTTTGCTAGCGATGGGCTATGAATTTGTAAGAAAGGAGTCCAGGTCTTGGCATATGGAAATGCTCAGAAATTCCTGTGTCAGCTTCACCCCTGAGTTAGGAGGCATTTTTTTTCACACAATCATAAACTTTTGGAACAGGAAGGATCCTCAGTGGCCAGACAGAGAAAGGGAGCTCCTCTAGCCTTTGTTTGATGATTTTCATTTTTAAAAATGCTTATCCTTTCTAATTATGCAACAGTGTAAAGATGTTCTTAGGAGCCAGTACTGGTTGTGGGACTCTATATCCTTCTCCCTTCCCTTCCATTCTCACTCTTCTCACTCCCTTTCCTTCCCTCCCTTTTCCCATATTCTTGCCATATAACGTAGGTTGGAGCAGTGGTAAGAGCACTGGCTGACTGAATTTTGATGTACTTAAAGCCTTAGAAGATAGTTTTGCCAGGTAAGCAAGGTTCAGCAGTTCTTCCCGCCCCATACCCCACCCTGGAAGCTTAGGTGGGAGCTGCTCTACCACTGGAAGAATTCATCACCCCTCCAGACTCTTGCTCCTGCTTACGGACAGCTGATAGCCAAAGACACTGCTAGCACATAAGCTGAATTTTAAGCCACAGTATGACTTACTCTCAACTTTCAATGAGCAGTAGATAGAAGGGAAGAGAATGACACATGGTTAATCTGAATTCTTATGTAAGTTGTGTGGCTACAGAGGGAAGGCTTTAGTCCTTCCCCTGGCACATAGTGGCTATGTGACCATGAATGCATCACTTAGGCCCTCAGTGACCTCAGAAAATCTCTAAGACTATATGTTACAGATTCCTTGCAAGTATTCATTGGTATAGAATTTCTACAATTTGTGGTTTCCTTTTGGTTATGAAATTAAAGTTCTAGACTGTCAGTCTGTCTATTCATCTGTCCACAAATACACAGATCCAAAATTTTAATGTCAGCTCTGTTCTTGATCTGAATGGCAAGGGAAAGAAGAGGAATACCCAGAATCATTTACAAACCAGATAACTGAGAGTTGACTTCTTTTCTGCCGAATGTTAGATTCTTCCCATTCTAGAGCTTCCTCCCAGTTAGAAACCTCAGAGCTAATGTGAGAAAGAGTGCATGATTTAAGACCTTCGGATATTTTCCATCCAACTTCCTCAGATACCCCAACTCATAAAAGACAGTTAGCACCAGAAGCTTGGTGAGAATCAGTCTCACAATTTGTTTATTATATATAAAAAAAAAACCAATCCATTTTCATCAGGTGACATTGAAAGATAAAATAAACATAACATGGAATCAGGGTCGTATGCAGGAAATTATTTCTTTATCATGGAATCCCAGAAATAGTTACAGACCATGGAAAAATGTGGGAGGTGGAGACTGCTCCCTCTGGAATTTCTACTCATGTCACTGGCTGCCTGCACTAATAACCACCATTGGTTTAGTCAGCCTGCAGTGATTTTTATTAGTTATCACCTCATTTCTGACTGGCATGCTGGATTTGGAGTCAGAGGTCCTAAGTTCAAAGCCTAGGTCTAGCAATCACCAGGCTGGACAGGCCACTGTACTTTTCGGGGCCTTCAGTATTCTCTTCTGGAAAATGAAAGATTTGAATTCAGTGACCTCTGAGGTCCCTTTTAGCCCTCAAGTTAAGACTCTATGATGCTATAATGCAGAGTGATCATTCAGTCAACCAGTAACAATGGACAGGAACACTCTGAAGGCCTTTGGACCTGTCCTCTCCCTTCCATTGATGGAATCAACATCAGTGCCCACGAATATTATGGAATTCATAGTAGGGAATCCTTAGACTGCAGCAACAGCGTGTCCTTGTTACCTTGCCACTGCTTAGAGGTTATCCAGCTGAGGCCCAGACTTGCCCCAGTGAGGCTGTGCCCCTAATGCCCCAGGGGAGTTCCATTCCTACCATGGAATCAGAGAAGCAGCTTTACCTATTGCAGTACAAATCGCAGGAATTAACTATTGATTTTTGGAAATTTCTGATTGCTTCTACAACAGAGATGTCAGTCAGGCCTCTGGAAAATTTATCTGAACGTGACTCTTACACAAAAGTTCTGGCTTAAAGCTTTTTTTGCAAATATGAATATTCATTTTTTTAAAAAAAAGTCTCAAATTTTAATCTGTACAGTGTTTTACAGATATTGGTTTGCAGATGTTTCCTTAATGTAAAGAATGTTTCATATCTCAACTTGAAATGCCAATCCCCAATTGTGGATCAGTGATTATATCCATCTTTCTATATAGGTATATATAGATATATCAGTTACTTTTTCATACACATAGTTAAAAATTAAATATAAAAACTATGATTTATACATTACTACAAATCTTTTAAAAAGACCAAGTCTAGAGAGAACAAGAAATTATTTAGAAAATTACCAGAGAGCTTGGGGATTCTCAATATCTGTCAGTGGGGGATCAAAGAGAAAGACGTATTCTGTATTTTCCTTTCTTAATTGAATATGATTATGGCAAATTAGTTGCCTTGGATTAAAAAAAAATGATTACAGGAATAATGACTTCTTTTCAAAAGTACTTCAAACCCCAAATCCCCACTTGGGTGAGGGCATTGGGAAATCAGGAAGAAAAATCCAATCCTTTATATTTAAAGAGATGGCAGAGCCTATTTCTCTGGTTTCTAACTGTTGTGTCCTCATTAGACAGCTGTTATCCTGCCATATTCTTTCACATTTTCTTCTTCCTTTTGATTAAAAATACCCATCTACATTCATAGGCGATTAACCCTGTTCCCAAGTGAGAACGTTCATTCTGTTGACCAAATAGGAAACAGACATTAACTGGAAACCACTATTCCGGAGTAAAGCATTATGTACACAGTCGTGTTAGGTTTAGTGGATATTAACCTGGGTCTTCTTCATTCTCTCACGAGCAGCTCACATCCAATTTCAGCGGCACTGTCACTTTTTTTAAGCCTGAAATTAAAATCCTGAAGCTTCTCCCCTCCTCAGTTAATCACCCTCTTGTAACTACAGTCAGTTTAGTGCACAGTTTTTTTTTTTCTCCTGTAGAAAGTTCCAGATTTCAGCTGTTCAGGGAAGTCAGTTGCTCCTTCTTTCTAGAATCACCACACCCGACACTTCTTTTCTGGATTCATATAATCATTCTTACGGCACTTAAAGGCTTCTGAAAACTCTGGGGAGTTCTGCAAAGTTCCTATGATCCTTCAAAACAAAACAGAAGTCACTGTCAGTGGTGTGTACAAACCCAGGAGTATTAGTTTGGGTAATTGACCTGTCTTTGACAGAGCCTTCTTTAAAATCAAAGAGGCACCTTGCTTTGGCTGGTCTGATCTATCCATTCAAGAGCCTTCTAGATTCAAACAAAACGATATCCTTCATATAGAATATTCTTCAATGTTAGTTAGGGTTAGTGGTTCAGAGATTTTTGATTCCATGGTCACAGGTATGCTGTTCACCAGCACAGATTACCACTGCTCCTTTCTTGGTAGAAAGCATTGATGAAGTGTTGTGGCCAAAAACCAAACCCAAACCAAAAAACAACTCATCTTCTGATAGGACTAACCTTCATTTGACAATGAGTTTCTCTGACCTCAGTCAAGCAGGGACCTAGATTGAGCCTGTACTTGAAACTTCTCAGCCTGACAGGACCTAGCTGAACTTGTGCTCTCTTGAAATAGAACTCTCCAGATCTTGGACCACCCCCATGTCATTGGGCCTGAGGTATCAGGGGATGACCTTGGCAGAAGGCTGCAAAATTTGTGGTGTTCAAAGTCTCAAAGGAATCAAAACAGGCACTAATTAAATAAACAGTAATTATCATGGCATCCATGAGACTAACCAAAGCCCAAAATGTTATTTATAAGTAGCATAGAGTCTCATGACAATAGAGTCAGGTGGGTGGCACAGTGGGTAGTGTTTCAAAGTACTTGCTAGTAATGTGATGCTCAGTAAGCCACTTAAAGCTCTCAGGCTCAGTTCCCTCATCTGTAAAATGATACTAACATCTACCTCAAAGGGTTGTTGTATTGATCAAATAAGATAACAAATTGGAAGTGTTTTCTGTAAACCTTTGCTAGGTATATTTTTAAAATGATTCTTATTATTGTTACTATTATTAATAGTAAAATCAGTGGCTCATGGGAGGTACAAATAGGCACTGCTTCAGGGAAGGATTTCCCTAAGCAAGCCAAACCTCTCACAAAGCAAAGCCCAGAAACCCCACACCACCTCACAACATCACCCCGAGTCACCAATGCTTTAATAAGTATCTGACTTAGAGATCCAGAAACTAAAATTTAAATAGAAAGGTGGTTTGATTTCCTAAAAATTCCGATTTACTAAATTACTAGAAAACAATTTAGTCACTCATGGGGTCGTTATCCTGAAGGAAAAATAAAGTGTTTTTTTTTCCTTTCCTAGCACCAATCAGTTATATCCACTTAGACTTATTAGGAAAAAGCAATGGTCAATATTTCATATAAACCAACAGTAATAAACTCCAAATAATTTGCCAGGTTATGGCAAATATTAGCACAATAGGTAGCAACTACTTAAACTGATTTCTGATGGTCAACAAACATTCATCTCTGGAAGGAAGCCAATATTTGAAACGCGAGGTTATTCTGCAGTAAATTCAGGGAGTGTATTTAATATTTTGCATTTTCTAGAATCTTCTCTTCCTGAGAAAAGAAAGGAATAGCCAAGCTTTTCAGGTGGGGGATTTAGGATCCAACAGGCATTTGTGTCTGTGAGTTTGAAGCCCATCACAGGCAGAGTCACTCTGAAGTGAGAGCATGAGGGAACCACGAGTTCTTTTATCTTACACCCCTGGGAGCAGCCATGTAGGTGGAAGCCATACAAAGAGCAATGAATCGGGTGACGGAAGATCTGGGTTTGAATCCTGACTCCAATACTAACAATAAATGAGACCTGGTCAAGTCACTTCACCTCTCAGAGAGCCTATTCCACATGGAAAAGAACGGGACCTTTCTTTAAGACTTATTTCAAGAATCAAATGGAATAAGAATGTTTTTCTGGCTTTCCTAAGGTCTCTCAAGTTGTCTTAGAGGGACAACTGCTTTATCTCTTTATTTTTGCCTTTCTGCGTTTATTTTATGGCAATGTTCTGTTTGTTCTGGAGAGCCTGGAAACTTCTGACCTGTTCTACCACCTTCCCAGAATGCACCCAGAATGTAATGTACTTTGTAGACCTTAAAAACCTATAATCATGGGAGCTATTTCAATGAAGCCCAGCTTTCCTACATCCTACCCACATGACCTTGGGATAAGTCACCTCTATAAAATGAAGCATTGAGCTAGATCACTGCTTTCAGGGGGTAAATCTGGGACTCTATGATAAATTAACTAGTCATAGGCTTGGTCTGGAAAAATGATTTAGCAGTATTTCCAATGCCAAACACATTTCTCCTTTATTTTTGAAAGTAGTGGCAATGACCACCTAGACTTATAAAAATCTTCCATGTGTTTGAGAAATATTTTCCCATCAATCACTAGTGTATTTCCTCTGAACAAAGACTTAGTGTCTAAAACTTTTTCAGGTTCTTTAAAACATAGTATTTTAAAAAATGGGTAGAACCAGGAAGCAACCCATTTCCAAAACTAAATAGAACCTCAACCTTTTGCCAAGGAAATCCTTTTACCTCTAGAGAAAATAATGATTTCCTTGGCAAAAGTTTGGCATTCCATTTACTCTTAAAAAAAAAAACACGACCCATTTCTGAAGTGAAGGGAAATATTCACAGAGCGGAACATGCAGGGCCAGGCCCAAGGGAAATAACTTTCCAACTAAATAATAAAATGATGCCTTCAGAGTTTAAAAAAAGGAGGGTTTTTTAAAAATGTAAAATGTGTGTATATACAGTAACACCTCATTTGTTCAGAGGTCGCTTCTCTGGCAACCTCGACCACATGGAACCTATCCAAAAACAGGAAACACTGGAACAACACAAAGGCTCTGAGTTGTCAGAGATGGTATAAAGCTCATGTCCTAAAGTTTTACTCAAAGAAGATCCTTGTCCCCTCACTCAGCGCCTACTTTCTCTTACTTTACACATGATTCTAATGGGCTCAGTGCTCTGTTTTCCTAGCCTGTGCTGAATCAGAACCAGGAAATGAGGAGGAGGCAAGAGTCTGGCACAGGGAGAAGTGGTAACTGGTACCCTCACATCAAGGAATAAGGCAGGAAAATGATAAAATAATAAATAAGAAGTGAAACTAAACAGGAGTCTCAGGTCATATAGTACGGAGGCAAACATCTGCTCCTTCCTCGACAGGCTCTCTATTACCTTCAGGATCAATTATAACATGTTCTGTTTGACTTTTTTAAGACCTTCCCAGCCTGGCTCCTTCCTACTTTCCCACTTACCAATCTCCTTAAACCTTACTTGCTGCCATGTACCCACCAAACCAGTGATACTGGTCTTCCTTGCACAGAGGATACTCCATCTCTGGAACTCATGCCTTTTCACAGACTGTTGGCCATGCATGGGACCCTTTCCCTCATTATCTCTACCTCCTGGTTTCTTTTAAGATGAGGCTTAAATCTCACCTTCTGTAAGAAGCCTTTTCCTGATGAACTCTTCTCCCATCCTCTCCCAGTGCTGTGTATGCCTTAGAAATGCTTGTTGACCTGACTTGAAAACCTTTCAGTAGTTCACTATAGAATTCTATAATCACTGACAAGCATATTGATTCTCAGTCTTCAAGAAAGTTTTGTCTAATATACTGTAATATGTAATCCAAAACTTTTTTTTAGTCAAAAATGGCCCAGATAAGAAGCAATTTTGGTGCTTAGTGAGAAAAAAGTCTATTTGTCAGGGGAAAAAATATTTCTTGTTATGTAGAATCTCTCCTTCCCTGACAATGATAGGGAGACATCACTGTAATTCTTCCATATTTTTACAGAAATATGAATTTGAAAAAAATCATAATTGTGAGTGACACAAAATGAGATTCCTGGAAGGCATAAACAGGCTGCAGAACATCACCACCAGCACTGACCTGTTCTATCATGGCACAGCTCTATTGACCTTCTGTGGAATTATTTCCTTTTGTGTTGTCAACATTTAATGCCTGAGATTTTCTCATCTCCCCACATGGAATTCCCACGTAGAATTTTAGCACATGAGGTCCTACCCATCCCTTCTCTAAGTTGTTTGAAATTACTCTCCCCCTAATGCAGGTACATGTTGGATTATGATTAACTTTCTTCTGTTGTGCCAAAAATTATAAAATGGAGTCAACTCTTCATCCCAAGGTTCCCATCACTTTCAGCCCAAGCAACCAATTCTTAGTATTTGTTCATAAGAAGTGGTTTCATAGTAGAAGGGACTCTTACTGATTCTTTCACCCTTTTTCATCAAGAAAAGTCAGGAAATAAGTTGTTGTGATTCTTTTTGTCAGAGGTAGCTCAGCATCTGCTAGGCAAACTAAAGATCCCCAACACAGCTAATGGTATGACTGGCTGGGCCATGGATGCCATCTGTTTCCTGAAATCCTCTTCCATATCCTCCCTCCACCAAGAGAGTCTGTTTTACACTGTGGCGCCAAACTCTTTCTCCCTCCATTGCTCTTCACCCAAATGCTTGCCACCATACTTGCATCCATAACTTGCTTTCTGGGTTTCCCCACTTCGGTAATCTTTGTAAATATACAATATCCACCATTACCTTTAGTGATTCTGTTTCTTTTGTTTGAGATATCCCTTTCCAAAGATCCATTCCTATTATACATTTTATCCCACTAGATCTCAATAGGCCTTATTCTTTGCTGAATAGGGAAAAAAAAGCCTTTGGAAAATCAAAATGTGAACAAGGTCAAGCTATTTCAATCGGCATTACCTGAACCACAACAAAAGCGCTCGTCACCATTGAGGACTAACCCTGACATCCACAAGAAAGAAACAGTAAGCATTGGCTGAGTGACCAAATGTTGAAAGAGGCACTTTCAAGTCATTGCAGGACAACGTAAGAAAAGAAAAGGCCTGGAAAGCTTTTGTCTATTTATTAATATGCTCATTTACCTCGAATAAAACCACCCATGATGCCTGCCATGACATGTGTTTTCCTTTAACTGTTTCATAGTCTTTTTGCCTGGGTTTCTCCACGATGTAACTTCTCTCCAGGAGTGAGTTACTAGAGGAGATGATCCATGTATCAGGCAGAGATTTTGTGTTAGCCCATGGAAGGCAGGCTATCATCTCTTCTTTAAAAATGCTTTTTAGACACTGCATAAAATACCTCTTTGAGAGAGCAGTAAGACTGAGCTGCTGAACTTCCTGCCATGTAGAGATGTCCCTGAGAGCAGCACAGAAGTATATCGGATGCAAGGTTGGTCTTAGAATCAGGAAGATCTGGATTTAGGTCATGCCTCTGGCACATACCAGCTGCATAACCTTGGACAGCTACCTTAAGTTACTCTTCATCATATTAGTGACAGATGAATGGCTGATATGCATCCATGGAGTGAGTTTCTACGTTGGATATTTCCCATACTTAAGAAATCTCAGATTCAGACTTTCCCACCATCCCCAAATAAAAGCATTAAATGTTATGGGATTCCAAGTATGGGAGGTGGATGAAATGAACAATCTGGAGTCTTTTGTTCTCTTGGAGATAAGTTCTTTGCACTGGGTCCAGCTTCCCATGTACTGATATTCATCTAGTTACTACTCAAGGACCTCCAGTGGAAACCTGCAGTGTCCTGTTCTGTCGGGCACAGCTCTATTTGTTAAGTTCTTTCCCTCATATTCAAAGAAATTTGTATCTTTTACATCTTCCCCCAATGGGCTTTAGTCTGGTTACAGATTCAATCCCTTCTGTACCACCTTCTAACCATGGAATCTGCTAGCTCTATCAGCCTGTCTTTTGAAATTGTGCATCTTTATTATTAGAATTAAAGTGTGTGTCTAAGTGTCTGGGGCAGATCACCTTGAAGGTCAAGACAAGAATGCCATGAGGACCCCTTTGCGTTGACCAGATACTTCATTATCTTTGAAATGTTAACCCAATAGTTTGACATTTGATTCCAAGAGCACAAAGCTAAGTTCACTCTTAATGTGATGAGATTTTTCATGGGTCAGAACTGGCTTATGTGGAAAATGGTTTGATTTGAATACAAGGAGTGTATGGACTTCTGAACAGAAACAAGAGTTTAAACTTGGAACATCAATAAAAAGACCATGATAATTGCACATCACTGAGTCATTCATGACCACTCTTCAGGTCTGGCCATTCAATTCAAGGCCTACCTGAAACTGCCTGGACTGTGAACATCAGTTTTGATGGAATTGATGGCATATTCCGGCCTGTATGTCCCACACCATACCTAGGAACACAAATGGAAGGAACAGAGCATGAAAAACAGGATCCCTTCAGAAGATTCTTCTGGACCAGAAGATTCTGGCACATTTATTCAGGTTTTAAGTGGGTAGGTTGTCAGGCAGGTAGATGTGAAATGTTCCCAGGGTTCCTGAAGCAACTGTCATCGAGGAACTTACAGGGGAACAGAGGACATATCACTGTCTAGCTTTAACCCCATGGGACCAGCGGCTTCATGCTTTGAAGGGTGGCCAAGTTGAATACCGCCACCCTGGATGAAGACTGGGTGAATCATGAAGAAATCACGATTCCAAAGATCTTCCTCTATGCCTATCAAGCATTTATATACAATACCTGAGCAAAGTTCAAGAAGAACAGCTGTTTGTGGTTGAGCTTAAGTCCAGGAAGTAACTTCTCTTTCCCATTCTTTTTCACAAAATTCTGATAGGCCTGTGAAGTGCAAGGACATAGGAATGGCATGTTTTCAATTCTTACCAACAAGATCAGTAATATCAGCTCAAATTTCTGTAGTGTTTTAAATTTGACAAAGTATTCTATGTGCAGGGTATTCCAAAATTCTTAGTGAAGGTTTAAACTATTAAAGCTTAAAAGTGTCTCAAGTTTTAGTACATGACCTCACTGATTTGTCTTTTGGAAAGATTGGATTTCCCTGTCCTGTCCAGGAGTAAGTGTAGGGCCTTGATTCCACTATGGAGTTTCTGACCTGGGCTGGTTGCACTTTCCTCAGACTACCTGGTGGTCCCCTGCTCCTAGGGGCTCTCCTTTTGATGCTAAACTTGGGGCAGACACCCAATAGACACGGCCCACAGCAGCCCAGTCCCTTTAGCATCAAGCAATCTGCCAGACTTAGTCTCCTGTTAGCCGGGATTACAGGTGCATGCCACCAGGCCCGGTTGGTACTTGTAGTTTTGATAGAAATCCCTTGACACCAATATTCCTTTAAGGATGTTAGGAGGTTTCACGTTATGGAACATCACATTCTCCAAAGAATTAGAATTCATGAGAATATAGGTTTAGAGTCAGCTGGGCCTTAGTGGACTTGTAGTCTCTTGCCTCATTTAAGCGAGACCTCCAAGCAGTCTAGGAACTTGCCCAAGGCCAAACGACCGGTTGAGGATGCACCAAGGACAAGAGAGAGGCTCAGGGTAGGCAAGAACAGAAGGCTACCCCTCATCACAAATGAGGATTTTGTAGGAGGACAGGGGTACCCGATGTTATCAGAGAAATGGATGAACAGAGAGAGCTTGTGCATGTCCTGACCTGGTGTGGATGGGCCTGGGGTTGGGAAGCCCTGAGTTCAAGTCTGGCCTTAGACACTAACTGTTGTGTCCCTGGGTTAGTCACATAAGTTCAGTTTACCTCAAATCCTCATCTGCAAGATGGGGGTAATAACAGCACTTCCCTTCCAAGGTTATCAAGAGAATCAAACGATCTCTTTGTAAAGTGCTTTCTTGCAAGCCTTAAAGCAGCATTATTATTATTGCTGCTAGCATTGCAGTTTATGATGAAGAAAACTAGGGGACTCCTAGAACATTAGGGGAATACCCTGTGGGAGATTTGTATAGATGCAGTATAGTTCTATGAGCTAGTTAATTAGATGAGAAGCATTGAGCAAGCTTCTACTACGGACCAGCCACTGGGCTGGGTTCTGGGTATACAAAAAGAGACACAGGACAGACCCTGCCCCAAGGAGCTTACAATCTGATGGGGGAGAGAAAAAGCAAATGAATGTATACAGACAACTGTATGTAGGATAAATAGGAAATAAAGTCCTCTCTAGAATTAAGAAGTACTGGGGAGGGCCCCCTGTAGAGGGCGGGCCTTAGAGGAAGCCAGAAAAGTCTGTAGTGAGAGCCAAGGAAGGAGAGTGTTCCAGGTTTGGGGGGACAGCCAGAGAGAATGCCCAGAACCAAGGGTGGAGGGTCTTCTTCATGGCGCTGCCAGGAGGTCTGGGGCACTGTAATAAAGAATTCATGTGGGGGAAAAAGGTGTCAGAATACTGGAAAGGCAGAAGGAGGCCTGCTTGTGAGAGTCTTTGAATGCCACATACAGCGTTTGGTATTGGATCTTGGAGGTGATTAGGAGACATTGGAGCTTACTGAATGGGGCTGTGTGATTGATGACACAAGTTCTACACGCAGTAGCTGCACACGATGTCTTCTCCTACTTCCCCCTCATCCCCAGTGTTCAACACTGTACCTGGTACATAGGGGTGGGGATATTGCATTGGTACAAGGATGTCCTACCAATATATGTCCTGACTTTCTCTACAATAAAGTCCTAGAGAACAGCCTAAAGCAGGGAAGGTTAAGTGAGCCGTTCATAGTCATACAATCAGAATGTTTCAGAGGGGAGCCTTGGACCTCATCTTCCTGGCTCCCAGACCCAGCTGTCTCTTTACTTCCCTAGGGTGCTTCATGTAGGCCTCACACAAAGCAAGCACTTTCCAAAGCTTGTGGACTGCTTGAATGTAGGAGGACTTGGACAGAAGTCATATAGGATGAAAGGGCATGGGCAAGTTATAATTTGTGTTAGCAGAGGGGAAGTATACACATTGTTCAGTAGCATTAGGGGGAAGGGACCTGAGATCTGACCCTAGGTCCTTAGGAAGAATTTCTTGACAAGTACATCTAAAAAAACATTGGAATCAGGGATTACGGCATCTCCTTCCCAGGATATTTTAAAGTCGAGGATGGACAACAATATTTCTGGGATGGTTTATTGGTACCAAAAAAGGGGGTACATAGCATCAGTGTCATTAACAGTAACAAACCATGTTCATTTGTTAATTATCAAATACATATAGGACTATGCGGTATGTGGTGAAGAGACAGAGTCATAAGACCTAAACCCTGTCCTCAAGTGGATTAAAGTCTAGTGTGGACTGGGCCTGTGCTTTCATCGATAAAGGAAATTTCCACAGGAGAACAGTTCCTTCTCTCCTCCTCCTCCTCTTTCTTCTTCTACCTACTGTTGCTGCTGCTGCTACTACTACTACTACCTTACTACTACTTCTACCTTACTACTACCTTAATACTACTACTACTACTACTACTACTACTACTACTATTACTACTACTACTACTACTACTACTACTACTATCTTACTACTACTGCTACTACTACCTTAATACTACTACTACTACTACCTTACTACTACTACTACTACTACTACTACCTTACTACTACTACTACTACCTTACTACTACTACTACTACTACCTTACTACTACTACCACCACCACCACCACCACCACCATCACTGCCATCACCACCTAGTGCTCTGTAATGCTTTAAGATTTGCAAACCACTTTATAAATACTATCTTGTTTGATCGTTACAACTACCCTGGGATGTAAGTACTATGATTATGGCAATTTTATAGATGGGGAAATTGCAACAAAGGTTAAGTCGCTTTGCTCAGGGTCACAGAGTTAGTTAGTGTGTGAGACCAGATTTGACCTCAGGTTTTCCTAAGTCCAGGTCTAACACTCTATCCACCTAGTAACCTACCTGACCTGACTCTAATAGTTTTAGAATGTTTTGTTAGAGCTTAAGGCTGAGGTCACCCAGCCAGGTTTGATCTCCAAATCTGATTCTTTCTCTGTTTCTGTCTTTGTCTTTCTCTCTTTTTTTTTTTGAAAATCACTCATTTATCAAGAATGAATATGTAAGAATAGACAAACATGTAGTAGACTGAGCAGCTCTAGTCTTAGTAAGTATACTTATAAATCAAATAAGAAATAAAACCAAAAAAATTTTTAAAAAAGAGTTGATTAGAAGTCATTGCATTAAAATGTATTCTCATAAGTTTGAATTTTGAAGAGAATTATTCACATAAATATGAATTTTCATTTGAAGATAAGTTCTTTAAAATGAAATTTTTTTGGTCAGTTTTTTTCCCTGTTCCCTGAATTTTGTTCTGAATTCCCACCCCATGAAGAAAATGACACTGCTCACCCTGTACGCTTGTCCCATGCCTCCATTGTCAGCAATGTTTTCGCCCAGAGTGTTGATTCCATTGAGCTGTCAAAAAAAACCACACACACCCTGAAATGTATTAAGAAAGAAAAGCAGAAAAATATCCAGAGTTTTAACAAGATCAGAGGATTTAGCACGATGGTGCTGATGACGTACGTGTTGGCCACCTGCTAAGTCCCACGAAAAGTTTCCATATTGGTATACCATACATTGAGACTGTTCTTTGAAATTTTTGGCAGATTCTTGAGTCCACCAATCAATGAGATCCCCATCTTTGTTGAAGTTTCTACCTGGAGAGAGAGAAAGTCCGTGATTACAACAGGGACTTACAACAAGTTAGTCTCTCATTTCAAAGTATAAAAAGATGATTGAGAAAACACAAAATCAAATAGAAGAGACTAAATCTTTTTCTCTATGCAGAATTGACAAAATATTAAGTTTTGTGTATCTTTTTCAGTGATGGGTCTCTGTTTTGGCTCACCTGTTTCTCATCTTGAATTCCAGGCATCTAAGCTTCTGCTCCTGACTAAGGCTGCTAGGGAATCCAGCCTGTACATTGCTGCTACAATTAGCAAGTACAGGTCAAACCATGTCTGTTTCCACTTAGGATACTTCACTGTCCTTTTATTCCTTTTAGGATCAAGCGCTGGTTGGCACTGGAAGTCCTTCTCATTTGGGTTCCGGCCCATCTTTTTTCACTGATACCACATTACTCCCCTCATAAAACTCTCTGTCCTGATCAAACCAATTGGCTCCATTGTTCCCTGTACATGACATTTCAGGTCCAATTATCTTTGTGTTTATTCCTATTACGGGGCATGCTCCCTTCTCTCTGTTTTATCTAGTTACTCAGCTGCAGTTTTCTGTAGATAGCTTTCCCACTCCCTTTTCCATTCCCCCACCCAAGTTTTTACCATTCATTGACTCTGGGAATTATTTCTATGTATGCTTAAGTTGCTTTTCTCCAATGGAATGTGAGCTCCCAGAGGGCAGGGACACTTTGATTTTTGCTTTGTAGCCCTAGCACCACCCATGGTCACTGGTACATAGTAGAGCTTTAATTTATGCTTGCTGCACTGAGCTGAAATCTTCACTGATAGTTGGGTTTTGGTTTGGTTGAACAGATTTTCTTTTTAAGTGAATCAAGACCTCTTGGATTGAAACCCTAAGATTCTGAAAGATCTAAATCTCTGTTCTTGCTCCAGTATAATCAAAACATTCTGAGGGAGCCAAAGGCACTGATGTCTCATCTTTAATGCATGCATACTGAGTTTTTTTCATCCACCTTTAGCATTGTCTTGTGCAGGTAGCTTGTCCCCATCGCCCACCCAAATGAATTCTTCCTCTTCCTCTTCCTCATCCTCACAGGACTTGTTCTCTTTCACATTTTGACAATTGCTTTCTCTCTTATATTGTTGCTTACTGTCTTGGGTATAAAAGTCTTGTTTGCCTAATTAGGCTGTAAATTCTTTAACGATGCTTCTCCAGCATAATCCCCCATAGTCCCTAGAACTATGCCAAGCATGCAGTAGACCTTCGATAAATATTGTTGAAATCACTCCCCTGTTTCCCTTCTTCCACTTTCCTTTCCATATGAGTACTGGCTCCTTGCTGTGTTCTTTCCTTGGTGAACAGATCCTGTCTCATTGATTTGGTTATCATCTCTAACTCTCAAATTCATGCCTCCAGCTCAGACCCCTCAGCTGAGCTCCAGGGCCCCATTTCCAGCTGCCTCCAGGGCATCCCTAAACCCACTTGGGCCTCAGTTTTCTTAAAATAAGTTAAACTCTGAGAGCTATTCCAGCTCTAAATATAGAAAAACCATCCTCTCAGCTGAATCCGAGAGTATCCAACTTTCTGACAATGCCCTCATGGATTACACATTCTACTGCGTTCCATTCCATCCCATCCCATTTAATACTGTAAGTTTAGAGAAGAAAACAAAACCACACTCCCTTCCCTCAAGGAGCTTCCACTCTACTTTGGGGAAACAAGGGGCACCTGAAAGAATAAATACAAAATCACTGGAGGGATGCAGCAGGGAGAAGCTGAATGAACAGTTGGAAAAATGAGGAAAGGTCTAGTAGAAGGACATGCTTGGGCTGAGACTTGATGGAAACAAGGGATCCCAAGAGATGGAGATGGGGATAGAGAGCATTCCAGGCACAGGGACAGCAGCTTTGTCAAAGGCAGAAGGCTGATGTGAGGAACAGCAAAAAGGCCAGTGGGCCTAGAGCAGTGGTTCTCAACCTTCCTAATGCCGTGACCCTTTAATACTTGTAGGTGGGTATATCTGCATGTGGGTGGACCTGCCTGGAGACAGATAGAGGAGCGGTGTCTCGGTTCCTAAGACCATCGGAAATATGTGTTTTCTGATGGTCTTAGGCAACCCCAAAGGGGTTGCGGCCCACAAGTTGAGAGCCGCTGGCCTAGAGTGTAAAGCGTATGACGGGGAGTGACAGAGAATGGAATCAGCCTGGAAAGCAGATGTGAGCCAGATTATCAGGGCTCTGAATACTTAGCAGATGACTTTGTGTTTGCTCTTAGAGGAAAGAGGGAAGCACTGGAGTTTAGTGAGCACTGAGGTGACCAAATCAGGCCTGTACTGTAGGAATATCAACTTGGCAGTTGGCTGGAGGGGAGACTGGATAGGACAGGCATGGAGGCAGGGAGGCCTATGTAGAGGCTATCACAGAAGTCAGAGTGAGAAGCAAGAGGGCCTAAACTAGTGGGGTGCCTGTGTAAATGGAGAGAAGGGGGAAGATGCTAGAGATAGATGTGACAAATCTTGGAAAGTGAAGAGAAGGAAAGGGAGAAAAAGGACATACCTTTTACCGGTAATTTTCGTGGAACATATTTATCTTTAGGGAAAAGTGAACAGAATAGTGATGAGCTCACCATTGTCATCAAAGCCATGGGTGATTTCATGTCCTATGACCATGCCGATGCCACCATAATTCAAAGAGTTGGGCTGGCTTGCACTGAAGAATGGAGGCTGCAGGATGCCCGCTGGGAACACTACAAAGACAGAAGGCAGGAATTCAAATTTTGCTTTGTTCTCTGAAACATAAGTCCGAAGGCAGGCTTTGCTGTTTTTCTAGAAGGACAGCAGCCAGCAAGGTGTTCTGCTCAACCCTCGGGAGTCGGAGGATCTGGTTTTGAATCTATCTCTGCTATTTGCTGCCTGTGTGACCTTGGACAAATCTCTTGCCCTCTCTGAACATTATCCCTTTGTTTATAAAATAAAGGAAGTGGTCTAAATGACCTCTGAGGTCCCTTTCAGCTCCACAATCTGAGACTTCATGGCCATAACCTACCATCCTTTTGGGGGGCATTCGCTGGCCCAAGTAACTACCAATAAGCCACAGTTACTGTCCCCCGTAGATTTTTGCCCCTCCATCGAGGAATGTGAGGAGAAATAGTTGAAGCCATTCTAATCCCCAAAACGATTCTTTTTGTTCTATCGGCATCGTTTTTTGGCAAAACACATTTGAGTGTATCATTGCCCTAGAGGTGCTAGGAAGACAAGTAATCCAAGTCTATTTTATCTGGTCCCTATAATGAAAGCTTGGCTCTGGGGTCAGTCTTGGTCCTGGGCAAAAAAGCTATCAGGAGTTCCATGCTGGCAGCATGCAGTGAGCTGGCTCGTTCTGACCTGGGTACCCCATGGCCCTTATGATCAGCATTCCTCCCCAGGCTGCTTTCCTTGGTGATCAGGTATATTGCTTTGCATCCCCATTTTCTTGGCTGGCTTCCTATCTTGTATTTATAAAGCTGTCTTCTGAATCTGGGAAGGCCTCACTTCAAGTCTCCCCTCTGAAACATACTGGCTGTTTGACCCTCGGCAGTTCCTTCCATGCTTTAGGTCCTGTGTGTGAAGCTGGGGCAGATCTGCATTGCTGGAGGATATTCCCCAGCCGGTTTCCCTACAAAGATACCCAGGTCTAGGATGCCTAACCTGATAGAATCTGAGCATCTCAAGGGCAGGGACCATTCCATTTTGATTCTGTATCCCCATGCCCAGCACAGCGCCTGGAAATTTACAGACACTTCAAAGCTTGCTGGTGAATTTGTACCTGTTCCCCCCTCTCCCAATAGCTGAATTTCCTTTTGTTTCTGTTCAGTTTATCAATCAATAGAAATTCAGTAAGTTCCTACTATGTGCCAGGCATTGTGTTAAGTGCTGGGGATACAAAGAGGCCCCCCAACATTTACTAGCTCCCCTCTCAGTAGAGAGCTCTCACTGAAACCCTGGGGGAGACATGAAGTTTAGACAAGACCCAGGGTCTGAACTCACCAAATTTCTACCTGTTAGGATCACATCACACTGACGTTTTTTTCTTTTTTGCTCAATCTGTGACTTTTATCAGTATAAGAAGCTTCAGGTAAATAATTTCCTCTGGCATTGTAGCTCAATTAAGGCAAGGAAAGATTAACTGACTTGCCCAGAGGCACATAGTGAGTACCTTACTGCAGAGGGACAGTCTTTATGATTCCAAGGCCAGCTCTCTATCCACTAGACACCAGACTGTGTCTCAACACATACATAATAAACAACTAGAATTCAAAATTAATACCTGACAAGTGTATGAGAGAGAGAGAAGCGAAGTACTACGTGAATTTGAAGGGGGAGATGGGGATAAAGGCCATTACTGACTGATTTGGGGATCGCTGAAGATTTCCTGGAGGAGATGATTTTGGAGTTGACTTTTCAGGATAGATATGAATTCAAAAGCGGGTTGGGGGAAGATATTACAAGGACGGTGAGCAGCATGGGCAATGGTATGTGCTGGGACAGGGTGAATATGGTGAGAGCCTCATTTGGCTGGATCGTGGTGTGGAGGGCGCCCCAGGCACTTACTGCCAGAACTCTCTGCCAGGGGATTCCCAGCTTTCCCCTTATTCTTCTATTGCTTGTCTGACACCTGTCACTGAACAGGTCAACAACTCTATTTTAGACTCAGTTTAGACTTTGACTAAAGGTACACCGTGTTCCATCTAGGGGACTTTTTCTCTTGGGATGATCAGATTTTGCTTCTACTTTTTTAGATGATGCCCTCATGTGAGCGTGGAGAACAGACTCTCAGCCTTTGCCTGATCTGGTGAGTTTGCCCAGCTATCCCTCATTCTGCCTGTCTTGCTAGCACCCTGCACCTAGCTGTAATAACATGATCCTGTATCTTGTGGTATACTTGCATGCATGTTCCTTTATGCATATAATAAAGCCAGCACCACGTCTGGTGACTGGAGATTTGGGGAATGAAAGTCAATAACCAAGACTGAGTCATTGCCATGTACAAAACACTTAATATTTGAGTCGAATCTTATTGGGAGGAGAAAGTCAGAGGCTATCGTAGTCCGAAGGAGCAGTCTGGCAAAGCCTAGGGACCCCTTATCAGAATGGCTTCTAGATGCATAAAATAAAATGCATGGGAAAGTGATTATATCCAAATAGTTATCCAAATATTAAAAAATGTCTAAGCTCGTGAATTGCTAGTTAAGAACCCCTGTGATTAGAATTATGTGACTTTGCAGTGATTTTGAAGAAATAAGACTAAGAGTCAGACAGTAAGCAGAAATCCTAACTGAGATACAGAATTAATATGCGTGCAAAGGTCAGACTGTAAAGTCAAACTTGATAAGAGAATCTGAATTTTACATGATAAAAACCTATTTATAGCCTGGCTCCCAAAACAGCTTCTGTTTATTTAGCAATTCTCAGAAGAGTCCTTTGAGGTTGGGAGAGTGGTTACTTTCATTTTTACAGATGGTGAGACTGAGGTTCAAACATGAATGACCATAGCTCATTTTTAAGGCACTCTAACATTGTCCCAAGGGTTTCACATTCAGTATCTTAGATCAATGAGATTAAGATTGAATGTTGATTGACAGCAATATCCATTTATCCTCAGAACAACCCTGTGAAGTGGATGCCACTATTATTCCCATTTCATAGTTGAGAAAACTGAGGCTCAGAGATGGTGAAAATGACTTGTCCATAGACTGTCTGATACTGCATTTGAACTCAGATCTTACTGACTCTAACCCTAGCACTCTCTCTAGCTGAAGAGACCTATGTAAGGTTTTGTTGTTCAGTTGTTTCAGTATGACTTTTCAAGACTCCATTTTGGGTTTTCTTGGCCAAAAAACTGGAGTGATTTGTCATTTTCTTCTCTAGCTCATTTTACAAATGAGGAAACTGGGATAAACAGCCCAGGCTTCAGATATGAATTCAGGTCTACTGGACTCCAAGACCAACAGTCTATCCACTGCACCACCTAGCTGCCCCGTCTAAGCCTAGTAAATGAGAGAATATGGCTCTGATTCTGTTTTGACTAAAAAATGCAATGTTAATTTTGTCATTTCCCTGCCATCTTTCCAGCTACCTTGCTGCCCTACCCACAAACCAGATCCTAGGTATTTTTAATCCTTTCAATTCAAGAAATCCTGCCTTGGGGCCCCCAGGCCCTTATGGGTGAGAACCACACATATGGTCCCCCCTATATTGGCTCTTCCAGTCATCCTTCACTTGTCTCCCCAGCCATTCCTCCCATCTACGCTTTCCCTTCCTCCCACTTTCCAGTTCTGGAACCCTAACCAAGCCAGTCCAACCACTCTTAGTAGAAAGAGTGTGATTCTTCTCCCTTATGGTTTTGTTGACCATCCCTCTAACTTCCCAGAACAAAGTGCTCCTCCCTCGCTATCAGTCTCTTATATATATTATCTTCTCCCTACATAAAGTAAATGCCACAATGATAAGGACTATATTTGCTTTTTTTCCAATTGTTTAACACTGTGCCTGGCTTAATAAATGATTTTTCATCCATCCATCTTTTCATTTATCTACTCCATATTATTATTATGATGATGATGATGTCATATACATGGTTTTCTTAACTTTTTTCCTCCCCTTAAAAAATGCCAATGATGTAACATTGGCCTCACTTTGAGGTACTTAAGCCTTAATAAACTTAGATCTCAATATTTTAAGAACTCATAATTTCATCGAGAGAGGCATTCCCTCCATGCATACCCATTTCAGCCTTCTATGCTAGAATAGAACAGTCTTCAAGGACTACTGTGGTTCCAAATATGGCCAGGCTGGTGATAAGCCTCTCCATCCTTTACTCTGCTGATCCCTGGGCAGACCCATCCTGGCAGCCTTTTCCAAAATAGAGGCTCTTGATTCCATGGTTGACTTTGAAAGCTCAGGGTCATCTCCATGGCACCATGAGAAGGAGGATCTGAGGAGAGGACCCTTTGCTAAATCTACTCTGACTTTTGTAAAATGCCTTGAAGGTAAGTGTTTTTTAAAAAGATGGTACAATTTTGAGTTTTTGATTGTGTTATTTCTGATGATATTGCCTGACCCTAAATCTTTGAACCATTGCCATGATACTGATCTCACAAGATGCTTCAAAAGCATATTCTGTTCTGGGTTCTCCTGTCTTTGGAGGTTGGCTTTTTGATCCTTCCCAAGCAGAATGGCATGAAAATGTAAGCTTGAAAAGAGGTTGTTGCCTTCCCTATTATCTCCAGGTCTTAGCACTGCTCTTGGCACACAGTAGGAGCTTCACAGGCTCTTGTTGATTGGTTGATGAACCAAGACTCTGGGGATCCAAGAGCAGGCAGTTGCTCTTGGTTGTTTTTGTTCTTTGTAGAAAAAAAAGTGTTCTCACAGTTGTTTCCTACAACCTCGACATTTTAACACAGGAGACAAAGACATTTTAATTGTAACAAAAATAGCCCTGCTCAGTTATCTCTTAGAATCAGAGATAACAAAAACAAACATTTCAAATTCCTCTTTAGATATTTACATATGCTGTTCAGGAACCATAACATTTCCACGTGGGAAAGCACTTTATAAACCTCAAAGCCATATATAAATGTGAGTTATTATTATGGCTCTTATGTAAGCGTGAGTGATGGCGGTTATTATCTGAGTAAACAGAAAAATCAATATAGAAGCCCTGCCTTCTCTTTCTGCTCTGCTGCTGTTAACAGGAAATTCAGTGGGGAAGGCCCCATAAGATTGACTGTGCGGTTATAGGGGAATCAGTTCACCTTTGTGTTCTCTATGTATGTCCCCACCCAGAAAGCACTGACCACACTTTCTTTCATTGGGTGGGAGACGGGATTGAGATTTTTAAAAAGACACAAAAAGTCCAAGTGTTAGTAACAAGGCTGGATAAAACAGTGTCATGGCTAAAATCCGAAGGCAGCAGTACTGGATCGTGTGGTTTGATTTTCTGTTCACAAGATTATCCAGCAGCCTATGGTTGGTTTCATGTTGGGTAGACTTCACCCACTGGCCTTGCTATAAAGCTATTCAAATGGAAATTATGTTTATACATAAAGTCAACATTGAATCAGAAAGGGTGTCTTCAGGGAAATGACATGCATCATTCCATATGAAATTCAACAATATGAATGGTTTGCAGTAAGTAAAGGGGTGTATTGGTCCCATGTTGTTATTTTGCCAGGATCTGCATTATGATATGATGCTAAAGGTCATGAACTTGTTAGGTGAGGAGAGCAGTCAACTCAGCAAACATTAAGGAAGTGGCACATGCAAGGTATTTTGTCGGACACAAATTAAAAAGATGCCGAAATCAGGCTGGACTTGATTGGTTGTTTCTTTCTTTTTTTTTTAAACTAGAACACGATAGGAATCAGAACATCATAGGGTCAGAAGAAAACTTAGAATCATCTAGCTTAGTTAATGGGGTAGCAAAAAGAGACCCTGGGTTGGAATTGGGGTCCTGGCTTCAACATTCACTGTCTGAATGACCCTAAGTCTCAGTTCCTTTGTCAAATGAAGAGATAGGTAGACCTCTAAGGTTCCTTCCGTTTTAAAAGCTCTATTAATTTAGAATACCAGAATCTTGGCATTAGAAGATATCCTAGAAATCCACTAATACAGTGTTTCCTAAATCCTGGCTATTATTTCTTAAGATCTATGGAAAATTTTAAACCTGTAGGTTTTTTTTAAGTTAACAAAGGACCTTATTTCTTAAAACAGAAATTTTTTAAAAAATGACTTCTCCATGCTCCTTGGGTCACTCCTTCTGCTGAGGTCCAGAGTTAGAGAAAGATGTCATTTTGCCATCCATAATTAGGTTTGGGGAACCGGAAACTCCACAAGACTTTGTAGCTGAAATGGGCCTTAGAGTTCTTAGTTCCCTCATTTGACAGATGAGTAAATTGAGTCTCATAGTGTGAGGTGACTTGTCAGAGTTAGTTAAGGAGCAGAATCAGGACTTCAAACTCGGTATCAAGACTTGGAGCTGGAAGGATCTTCAGAAGCTGTCTAGCACAAGGCTCTCATTTTATAGATGAGGAAAGATGAAAATCTTTTTCCAAGGTCTTCTTCTCACATAGCCACCATTCTTGTTCAGCCTCTTACCACCTCTTCCCAGGACTACTATAACAGCCTCCAAGTTGGTCTTTCTGCCTCATGTATCATGCCCCTTGAATTGTTCCATGACACTGCTAACAATGTGATTTTCCCAAAGCACAGATCTAATCACTTCAATTCTCTACCCAAGTGGTGGCTCCCTATTGCTTCTAGAATTATAGATATAAAGAGAGACAGAGAGAGAATATATATCTTCTTACTGGCATTCAAAACTCCTCACAATCTGGTCATAATTTACATTCTTATTATATATTATTCTCTTTTTTATACTCTAAGGCATAGCTAAAGTGGCCTCCTAATTGTTCCTCACATCCATCCCTCCATCTTCCATGTTTGTGCCTTTGTACTGTATGGCTCTTTAGGAATGAAATGCACTCTATCTTCACCTCTGTTTTTCAGCATGCCTCGTTTCCTTTAACATTCAGCTTTAATGCCATCTCCTCCTACATGCAGTTTTCCCTGACTGCAGTGATCTCCTCTCCCCATCCCCAGACGCCAATACTTCTCTCTCTAAAACTGTCTTTGTAATTTTTGTGTTTCTGTATCTATATAGACACCAATCAAGATACACATACACATAGATCAAGCTAGCTACCTAAACAGATGCGTAAGTATGCACACATATATATACACATGTACCACCTGTGATACACAATGGCTGTGGCATCCTAAGCAAATTTACTTAACCTTTTCCTTTCTCTAAAAGAGGCTCTAAGTCAGTGGTTCTCAACCTGTGGGTCATGTTCAATTTGTAACAATGAAAATACATCCTGCATATCAGATATTTACATTACGATTCATAGCAGTAGCAAAATTACAGTTATGAAGTAGCAACAAAAATAGTTTTATGGTTGGGGGTCACCACAACATGAGGAACTGTATTAAAGGGTCATGGCATTAGGAAGTTTGAGAACCACTAGAGTCTAAGTTGAAGTTCCAGGGAAAGGTTACAAATGAGAACAAGATTCCGGCTGTGATGAGATACTCAGATGCAGAACATACCTTAAGAGCTTATCAGCCCCCAGCAGGCCCTGAATGCTGGCAGAGCCCCACGATGAAGGGTCAGCCTTGCTAAGTTAGCATCACCAATGGGCTCTTTTTAAGCATCCAAGTACATGAAATAACACGTGGTGCATTTATTAAGTGAAGGCAATCTCCATCTCCCACACTCTGCGCTCTGGTTAAAATCCACCCATTACATAAACTGTTCTTATGAAACGTTCTATCAAGGCTGATCATTGACTCCAAAGTCCCTGCTGCTTTAATTATACCCTGATATGCCACAGCTCAGACACAAGATAAGATTTTATGTTTCATATTAAACACTAGTGATCAAGCTCAGCCTCCCAAATGACGATAACCACACTGCTTCTGTTACAGCCGAAGCTCTGGAAACCCATTCCTATTTTTTGCTGATTTTTTTTCCAAGGTCCTTTTAGGGCCTAACTGGGGTATCTTCAGGACTCATCCCTTATCTGTGAGCTGCTTCTGCCAGAGCAGTCTGGCGGACTGAAGAGAATGCAGGGCTTGGGTTCAAATGCAGACTCTGCTGACACCCTGGCTGAATCCCGTAACCACTTTTGAACCTGTTTTCTCACCTGCAGAATGAGGTCATTTGACAGGATGCATCTAATCTTTGATCCTAGAGAGTTTAAAAGTAGAAGGGGTTTAGTGAGTGAAACCTCACTTTGCAGGTGGGGAGACTAAGGCTCAGACACAAGTGACTTGCTCATAGTTGCTATTCAGTTAGGTCCATCTCTCTATGACCCCATTTAGGGTTTTCTTGGCCAACATACTGGACTGTTTGCCATTTCTTTCTCCAGCTCTTTTTATAGACGAAGAAAGTGAGGAAAAAGGGTTGAGTGACTTGCCCAGGGTCACACAGTCAGTAAGTGTCTAAGGCTGGATTTGAACTCAAGATGCTGAGTCTTCCTGACTCCAGGCCTGGAGCTCTGTGCATTTATGGTGCCACGTAGATACACACAGTTACTCAGCTGTAAAGTATTGGAAGTAGGGATCCTGCCTCCAGGTCCAGGCACTCTGGACTATCACCACATTGCCTGAACTATTCCTGGGTCAGAGGAAGGGAACCTCTTATCTTTACCAAGGTCATGCATTATATCAAAAACAGAGGAATTAAGTTTTTCTGGTTCATAAAGAGCCGTTTGGAAGGCTAACTTAATTAAATGAAAGCGCTACAGATTGTGTCTATAGAGCAACGTTCAAGCATTTAAAAAGTAAAACAAACCACACCTTTCTTAGGCTCAGGATGCAACAGGAAGCATGGTGCTGTACGGAGCATGAGAGGCGTTGAGTTCAAACCCCACCTTTGCCATTTACTGCCTGTGTGGCCTTAGATAAGTCACTATCTCTCTGAGACTTAGTTTCCCTCTTCTGTAAAAATAGAAAATGTTGGGTTAAATAAACTCTAAGATCACTCCCACTTCTCATTCTCTTTCCCTAGGATTCACTTCCTTTCTGGAATATGACTCCTCCATAACCATACCAGCCATGAATCTGGTTACCTGACGAGAAAGTGTGTGGAACTTTAAAAATAAAATTTTATGGATTTTTAAGATTTTATGCCACCTGAATTTCTGAGTCTGTTCTTCCCACTTCCCCTACCTAAAGAGCCATGTCATACAACAAAGAACAATGAAAAATGGGGGGGAAAGCAGTGTGGAAAAAGAAATAAATACATCAAGGGGCTGGGACTATCAAAGCAGATATTTTCAGTGCAAATAGGTGCCCCTCCCCACACAATTTCTTGTTCTTGAAAAGGCTTCCTGATGCCACATAACTAACTTTTCCTTTTTTTTTAAATCAACTGTCTTGAGTCCATTACCCAAAATCATTACAGAGAGTCAGTGATGATGTCATTTCTAAGGACTTTACATTGGCCATCTCCAACGCCTGGAATCCATTCCCTCTTTCCCTTGGGTTCTCAGAAACTTTAGCTTTCTTGACATCTGAGCTCAAACACCACCTCCCTCAAACACTGGCTTTTCCTCATCACCCGGCATGCCGCTGTTCTCCGACAAATTACTCTTATACTTGTTTTGTGTCTACTTAATGACAATGTCAATCAACAGACATTTATTAAGGATCCACTGTACATTTGTGGTGGGAGCCAGAGACACAAAGACAAAGGAGGGAACTGTTCTGGCCCTGGGCGAAAAAGATACTGATATACAGGTATATAGACAATGTATACGAACCATATTTCCTGGGATAGGATGTAATCTCCTTTAAGGTAGGGACAGTATGCCTACAGCCTAGCATAGTACTTGGTAGAGTTGGTGCTCAATAAATGCCTGTGGCTAGGCAGATAAGCAATTTGAGGCAGTATGCACAAGATACCTAAACTTGCTGCCAATTCAGTAGCCAGTTTAGCTGTTAGGTTATCTTGATCGAATTTCTCCATCTTCAGCGAGAGATACAGGCACCAACATCCTTCTGTTTTTATCTCTCCCTTGGACCTAACACTCCTTTAGGCCGAACTGGTGCAACCCCAAGGCTGCTGTCAAGGAAAGTGACTGAAATTTCAGAGATCTGTTATTTTTAGTCAAGACAATCTCCACTTAAGATTTAAATGAAGCTTCCAAAAGAAGTAGAAAGAAAAATGTCAAAGACCTTCCCCTTCCCTGACATTCTCTTCTCTGAACTGCTTTTCTGAGCAGTCAAGAATGTGAAAAGAGCCCACGGTTCTATCTTTATCCTTCTGCATTTCCAGTGGGAAAGATGGGCCTGACTAGGGTAAGGGAAGATCTGCGTGCTTCTCTGCAAAGATCCTTAGAGCTACTTCTGCTAATTCGGGGACTAATTCTTCATTCTGTGCCCCTTTCTATAGCTTCCCTATTTTGATCCTTTCTCTTTTTATATAATGATCCAAGACAATTCCAAAGGACCCATAACAGAAATGCCTTCTACCTCCAGAGAAAGAACTGATGGAGTCTCAATGCAGAGTGAAACAGACAATTTTCCACTTTAGTTTTTTCTGAGTTTTTCCCTTTGGGTCTGTGTTTTCTTTCACAACATGACCAATATGGAAATATGTTTTGTGTGATTGCATGTGTATAACCCATATCAGATTGTTTACTGTCTCAGAGAAGGGGCAGGGAAGAGAGAAAATTTGAAGCTCATAATTTAAAAAACAGTTAGAAATAGTTTTTGCATGTAATTGGGAGAAAAAATAGGAAGTTAAAAAAAGGATAATTTCTACTTGTTTTCCCTTCCTAACAGTTCATGTAATTCATATTGCGAGAGGTCTGTAAAGTACTTTATGTATGTGTGATGATTTGATCTTCACAACCATATGGCAACTTCCAAACAAAACCCAACAAAACAAAAAACAAACAAACACCTTTTTCAGTTCAATGAGTCACTGGTTACACATGTGACTCATGTTTCTCCTGAAGGGAAAATAAGTGACTGAAAGGTTGGGTGCTACTGCTACCCCCATTTTACAGATAGGAAAGCTGATGCTTAGAGAGGTTAAAGCCCTTGCAAGGGCCATATAGCTAGGAACCATCTGAATGGAAACCAGGTTCATTCACTCACTCAAAAAGCATTTATTATTCAGTAACCCTGACTGCTGTCTTGGTTGTTTCACAAGCAATACCCTCCATCTCTCAGCTCCCAGCATTCTCTCTGGCTGTCCCTGTCTGGAATGCTCCCCCTCCTCAGCTCTGCCCTCTGACCTTCCTGGTGCTCCAATTCTTAGCCCTCCCTAACCCCTTTTAACTTCAGACTTTTCCTCTCTTCATTATTTCCTACTTATTCTGTAGACAGCTTGTTTTGTACATAGTTGTTGGCATGTTTCCTCTCGTCTTAGATTCTAGATTCTAGATTGTCCTTTTTGGTATCCCTTGTGTTTACCACAATGCATGACATGGAGTAGGTGCTTCATAAACATTGACTAATTAAAGGTGCACATAGGCCAAACACCGTGCTGTTGCTGGAGATACAAAGCCGATAAGGAAACAGTCCCTAAAGAAGCAACACGAACAAACAGATTTAAATAAATACAGCCCCTTCTGGGCCATCACTCTGGATGGAGGCCACTGCCCCTGGGTGGAAAGTCACCATTGTCCATGCTCCAATAACCATAGCTCCCAGGTCCCCACCTGTGAGTTTACTTTTACTAATCAGCCAGCAGATGCCATTAGTTCAGCACAAAGGCATTGACTGAGATGGAATTATAAGAACCACAGCTATCAATCATTCCCTCCCCCATAAATCTGGGGTGCACTTTCCCACAAATAGACACAACATAGATGGGAAGAGGGGCCATAAACTAAGAGCACCCTAATAGTAAGGCATACATAAGGGTATATGGGGACATGTAGGGATAAGGGACACGTAGTGTCCCTTCCCCAACCTCCTCTGTCCATTCCAGGCCAGGCACAAGCCCAGAATGAAAAAGAAATTCCATTACAACAGAAATTGGCTCTAAAGATTGCACCTTTACACTGGACTCATACTGGAGATAATTCTGATCAGGGCCTGATAAATTGGCCTGAAAGACTTCAAGGAATATCATAAAGAGGGAACATTATAGTTCCACTGAGTAGCCTCTGAAACCTAAAAATGCAATTTCAAGTGTCAAGTTTATTGCAATAAAACTTTCCAACAAAGATTGTAGGCTCCTTTCCTTAAGCTTAGGTGCATGTGACTTATATCCTATTTATAGGTCCCTATTTTTTAGAGGTCATAATGACAACTCTTAGTTATTCAAGAAGAAACTGTCAATGAATATGGAACTTCTCTCAAATATTGGTAAAAGTTATGTAGATGACCTTATTTCTGTTAAAAAGTAATGAGATTCAATAAAAAGGAAATTTGGGAGATTGTGAGATTTCAAGGGCAGCCTTTCAGTGAACATATCCTCATGTGAGTCTCAGTTCTCCAGTTTGGTTCCAGATATCCAGAATTTATCTGCACTGAGAAATTTGCCCCATTCTTGTCTAGACTAATCCTGGTAAGGCTGACCCTATTAGGAAAGCAGGAATCATACACTTACTAAGCACCTTTGACACACATGGAACTATGCTAAATATGTTACAAATATCTCATTTAATCAGCATCATAACCCTAGGAGGTGTTATCTTCATTTTATGTTTGAGGAGATGGAGGTAAATAGCCCAATGTCAAAGTTACTAAGTGACTGGGGCTGGATTTGAACTCAGATCTTCCTGACTCCAGGCCTAGCACCCAATCCACTTCACATAATTAGGAATCTATCTAGGAGGCCTTTAGGAGACTGGTTCATTGGATAGAAAAAGGGGGTAATTGTGTCCAAGTCAACCAATCCAATGCAGCAAGCATGTAAGTGCTACTATGGGTTGGGCATTGCTTTAGCTATTGTGGTTACAAAGAGAAAACTTAAAATAGTCTCTGCCCACAAAAAACACACATTCTATTAGGGGAATAAGAATTAGGTGAATAATACTTGCCTGTAAACAGGTAAGTATACTCTAAAGAGGGCAGCGAGGTGATGCCATAGATAAAGCACTAAGCCTGGAGTCAGGAAGATTCATCTTCCTGAATTCAAATCTGGCCTCAGACATTCAAGCTGCATGACTCTGGGCAAGCAATTTAACCCTGACTCAGTTTCCTCATCTGTAAAATGAGGAGGAAATGGCAAACCAGGCCAGTATCTTTGCCAAGAAAACCCCAAATGCAGTCATGAAGAGTTGGCCATGAGTGAAAAATGACTGAAAACATGGAAGCCCCAAATGCATCTATGATCTTGCTGCTGTGGGTACTTTCTCTGCTGATAAAGGTAACATCAAATCCCGGCTACTCCTTCCTATACAATCCTTGTCCATTCCTTCCCATGCCATTGCTTGAAGTGCCTCCCCCTCCCAAAGTTCTATAAGTGATTTCTGGAATCCTTTTAGAATTCTGAAGATGCCAATGAGCCCCCAAAGCTGTTCTTACATATACAACCATTAAGTATCTACAGGGCTCTTTGAGAAGGAAGAGAATCTTAACAACTAGGGGCACGAGAACAAGGCTTCTTAGACAAGATGGCTTATGGACTCAACCTTGAAGGAACTCTCAGGAGTGCAGGCAAAGAGGGCATAGATGCATTCCAGACTCTTGGGGGCCATCCTGGGCAAACCAATGGGAAATAGCCAAATGGAGCATATGAAGGGGAATGATGGGAAATGATTCTGTAGGCTGGTCATGGACTCTAACTGTCCAGCTGAAGAGTTTCTATTTTGGCATTAGGGAGCCCCAGACATTCCTGATCAGAAAATAAAGTGATCAGACTTGGGTTACTGGAATATTTTTCAGCTATTGATTGTTTTGAGAGGGTCAGACCTGCTTGGGTAGGACACCCATACCTCTGGGCAACATTCATTCACTCATCAAATATTTAGTATTTATAATTTGCATCATATTTTAAGTCACCTTAGAAACTCTCCCAATACCTTGAGAGTTTTCTGGAATAATGATGATCTGGGATTGGTCCAACCTCACTAGATTAAACTCCTGGATATTCATGGGGGGGTGGGGGCGGTGCAATGTGCTGCAATGCCAGTTAAGTTGGCTCTTGGTCTTGAAACCACTTTAAAACCCCTTCAAGAAAGTTTGGAGACCCTTCTGAGCTAACATTGAGATGGTCTTTGGAGTCAATATAATTTGATGGATATAGTTAAGAGAATAACCTAGCAAGGAGAAACTTGGAATTAAGGCTAACAGTCTCAGCTACCACCTGTAAGGACAAGAGCTCTTTAAAGCAATTTGCATCAATGTGTATTACCAGTCTAGAAAAGGAAAATGCATGGTGCGGGATTTGGATTTGAAGAATATGGGTTCAAATCCTGGCTTTGGAACCTGACTAACCCAAGACAAGTTATGTGACTTCCTGGGGCTAAAATTGTTGGTAAAGTTAAGGATTTGGATGAGATGACCTCTAACAATCCCTTCTGTTTCTAAATCAATGACCCCATAACCCTATGAACATAGTATTGCCATTGATAAGCACCACAGCACAGAGGTTAGAGGGCTTACCTTGGAGTCAGGAAGTCCTGGGCTCAAGTTTCCCCCCCCTCCCACCCCCCCACCCTCCCGACTGGGTTGAGTCAATGCCTCATTTAATCTGCACACTCTACAATGTGGAGAAGTAATTGTGTCCCAGAGAATTTCTCAAGGCTACAAGCTTCAGAAGACTGACTGATGTGCTTCAGTGGAAACCATTCCTAACCCTGCGTTATTCCTATGTCAGACCTCTCTAAACAGCAAGGTTGAGCCATCAGAGGGAAAGGAAACCCTGGACAGCATTCACCTTCAAGAAATATAACTAGGGTTTCTGTTTTGAACTGTTTGTGGATGGAGTAGTAGAGGCATGGCAGAAAGTCACAGACAGTTAAGCAACCATCTGTAAGTCAAAGAAAGAGCCTTACCGATCTGGTTTCTGCCGGAAGAATAAAAAGCATTAACCACTGCTGCTCCACTTATCCACCTGTGTAAAAAGAGAAAAAATTGTTACAAATGCCCAATAGAGGCAGATAAGATGGAGACATCCATCCATCCATCCATCCATATTATACACACACACACACACACACACACACACACACACACACACACATGCAAAAACACACCTGTATACACATGCAATTAAACCTTAAAACTTCCCTAAGACTTTGGGGACACCCTGTATATCTCTTCCCCATTCCACCTCCCTGCCATGATTTCTTTCCTGTAGACAATTCCTGGAAAGGAAACTCCCTTAATGGAGAAAGTAACTGTGCTACTTATGCTTGGGGCCACAAGAGAAGTGCTTTGTCCAGGGGTCTTGAGAGGTAAAACTAGCATTTAGGCTTTCCTGCATCTGAATTGACTCTCTAGCCCCTCTGCCAAGCTAGCTCAGTAAAACAGGGCTCTCCCAAGCTTTGGCTTCACTGTCTGCATATGAAAAAAAGTGATCAGCCAGGGGAAAGAAAGCTTTCAAATGAATTTCCTCATTTTAGTTTCTTGGAAAAATCCATCTCTTGTGAAGGCTTATAATATGGCAGTATTTCCGGTGCCTTATGACAGTGTATATAGTCTTGTTAAGAGTGGCAACAGAGTTAGCCCTTCTCTTTTTTGGTTTGGTGCCGCCTTTTTCATGATGCTGGTTAACCACCCAAAAGTCTTCAGTACTCTAGTGCCTGGGATGATGGGTAACCACCAGTGTCTTCAGCAAATGACCCAGTACTGAGTGACTCAGATGCTAAGTTCCAGGTGCCTTTTGCTCTGTATCCAAAAGATTGACCCATTTTTTTCTTTTACTAAAAATAACAATTTTCATTGGTTCCTTTGGTTTTAACACCACACTAATTTCTAGGCGTACCGTTCCCCACTCCTACCCCACAACTTAACCACACCTTGTAACAAAGGAGAACAATTCATCAAAAACAAATAACGGAAAGACCTCTGACGATTCCTGCGACATTCACCATTCTTTACTCAAGGTCGTGCCATAGAAGGCTCATAGATCTAGGGGTGAGGAAAATGGCCTTGCCTCTCTTCCAGGTGGATGGAAATATCTTTCATTATCTATTCCTAAGTCTAGTGTAAGAATACAATCCCTTAGGAGGTGACATGGGAGATGTTTTCATGAAAGTGAAAATTCCCTTCTTGGAGCAGAAGGAGGGCAGCTACAGGCTATCACAATAGATGTATGCAATGGAGGAAACTCCTCTCCTCCTCCTCCCTCCCCAAGCTAAACACTGGGTCATGGTAAGCATGAGAAAGGAAAAGCAATTCTTCCCCTACTGAGTAGACAAGCTGATAAGTTGGCTTCCACAAGGATTGCTTGTCAAGACTTTTAAATCGACTCGAGGTAGCTCAACGTCCCATCTCGATGAAGCAGTACATATTGCTACTGAAGTCCTTGTTAGAAAAGAAACACTGCTTAACCTCTAGCGAGCTCCTTGGCTTTGGCTCACAGTTGTTTCAGGCACTGTTACATAACAGTTGGTCTGTTGCTAATTTTCCATCCTACAGTACAATCATGGCTCTTAATATGAGGAATTGTTCTAGAGAATAGTAAAGAAGTCATTCAAGTTAAGTTGTTGGAGTTTTCTTTAGGGATTCCTTTGGAAAGGATATACTGTTTTAATTACTGAGAGATCATTATTTTTTTCTTCTGTACAGTGTCAGAAGTGGGATTTAAACCCAAGTAGGCTAAGCTTTCAAGTTCTGCTCTCTATCTTCTCTCAGAAGGTCACATGGCCCCATCAGTTTTAACATTACTGTCTAAGGAGAGATCAGCCAAGATGGTGGAGTGGAAGTAAATAATATAATAGAGCCAAGCTCTCCCCCACAACTAGTCCAAAAAGTCCTAGAAAACACAATGGATTGAGTTCTTTTTGGGAAACTCAAGGGGAAAAAAAAAAGTAATTTTTTTTTTCCTAGCCCAGGTTAGCATATGGGAAGAGTCACAGGAAAGGAATGAGTGCCTACCCAGAGTTGAGCACCAGGGCAAAAAGTCCCAGATCTAGCACAAAGGGATTTGTCTTTGTGCAGGGAACAAGGACAGATGCCAACCGGAGGTTGTCACTCATTACTGACTGCTGAGATTATGATCCAGTGCAGATTGTGAAGGGGAAACATGCCAGGGGGGAGAGAGGCAAATAGGAAAGTCCAGGGCAAGGAATAATACCGGGCCCTACGCAGTATACTCATATACTAAGCAGTATATGAGCAAATAAAGAAACGAGCAATAGCTTTGTGGTTCTGACCTCAGGAGCAGAGTGGGGTCTCAAACGCAGTCTGAAACCAAACATGCTAGGAAGTCCATACTGAAGTGGAGCCTGACATTCTGTCAATCTGAAACTGCTGAGCTATCCCCCTGACTGGCAGTGCTGAACCAAGCAGCAGTCCCCTGGAACTCCAAGAGGTATGGCCAGAGTTGTGTTGCTCACACAGAAACCCAAGTGAGGAACTTGGACAGTCCAGGCCAGGAAGGCAGCCCTCAGACTTCACCCTCATCAGATAATATCTTTGTTTTTATTGTATTAGTAGTTTATATTACTCCTCCTCCATTAGTAATTTATATTCCTTCAAATAGATCTCTAATGTTAAAATAAATCTGTGATCTTAATGTTGTGAGCATTTCCTCTGTTGGTACAGATTTCAACTCCTCCATGAGTCATAATAACAACAGTAACTAACATTTATAGAGCAGTTTAAGGTTTACAAAGCACTTAGCAAATATAGCTTCATTTCATTCTTACAACAATCCTGGGAGGTACATACTACTATCACCTCTATATAAAAGATAAGGAAACTGAGGCCAACAGGTTAAGTGACTTTCCCAGGGTCACACAACTAACAAGTATCTAAGTCCAGACTTGAACTCAATTCTGCCTGATTCTGGGTCCAGTGCTCCTATATTCAGGAATCTCCCCAACATGTGTTTTTGCCTTGTGTTCTCTTGATGTAGAACAGATCCCAGTGTAGCATATAGATTCTCCTACCATTATCTCTAACTCTTAATACATGACTGATAAACATGAAACAAACATTCGGGAAATGAAAGCAAACATTTTTTAACTATTCTGTGGTTATTCAGCCTTTATTGAAAAGCCCTCTTTCTCTTCCGACCCCCACCAGGTTTTGGTTTTTTTCGCGGTGTACCGGCTTCACAGCTTTTGAGATGCTGTTTTTTTAGGGTTGCCTGGCAAGCTTGCTAGAATAGACATCAGAGTGTGTTTAATGGCTCATTACATTTGAATGGTTTGCATAAATTATGGGAGATCGTTGAGCCAGTCAAAAAGACGAATGGCAAAAGCAGCCCAAAGACACTGGGACAAAATTGGTGCCATTGTTTTAAATTGTTTTTCCCTAAATGTAATAAAGAAAAGGAGAATCAGGATAGATGACCCTCAAGTGTTGGCTAATGAATGATGACACTTTGAAAATGCAGGAGAACAGAGATAAATGAAGTTTCTACAGAACTGCTCTTCTGGAATTTCTTGTATTTTGGGGAAAAAACTAATTCTCAGAGATTTTGATCAAGTGCTGTCCTCTTAATATTCTTCCATCTGCGTGGAATCACATTTTTCTGACCATTTGTAACTTTTTTCAGCATCTCCTATACACTAGGGGCTGTGTTAAGTACTGGCTTGTTTAGTCTCTGTGACCCCACTGGGAGTTTTCTTGGCAAAGATATTGTTATGGTTTGCTATTTCCTTCTCTAGCTCATTTTACAGATGAGGAAATTGAGACAATAGGGGTTAAGTGACTAGCCCAGGGTCACACACCTAGTAAGTATCTGAGGCTTGATTTAAACTCAGGAAGGTGAGACTTCCAGTGCTCTGTCCGCTGAGCCACCTAGCTGCCCCTTTTAACTGCTTTAAAAATATTCTATTTAATGGTCACAACAACCCTGCAAGGTAATAATATAATCCTTATTTTTCAGATAGGGAAACCAAGATAGACAGCAGTTAGGTGACTCGCTCAGGGTTGCAAAGCTAGTAAATGTCTGAGCCCACGTCTGAACTCAGGTATTGCGGATTCCAGACCCAGTACAATATCCACGCCCCCACCTAGCTTCCCGGAAGTTGAGATAGCAACATCAGTAAAATATTTGGTTACTCAAACACCAACCAAGAAAAGGCTGTAAGTTACAAGAGGTAGCCTGTGCAGCAGACATTGGAAAAGTAATTGACTGTGGTCAATGTGTACCTCATAAAAGTAATAGGTATGGGTTACCAACTTGGGGAAGAAGAACCGGAAACATTCCAGTGCTGCATCAGAAAAAAAGGGCAATGTTCTGTCCTCCTCGGGAAGCCAAATCCAGGCAAGGAAGTGACCTGGAGACAGGTGTTCCTTTAAAGGGACAGCATGACAAACAGGAAGAGAGGGATGGATTTGGAGATGGAAGCACACCATCCTGGGGACATAGACATGAGCCAGAGAGACAGAAGATCAACCTTGCTTCTACCTGGGCTGGTTTACTTACCAAGTTTGCATGTGTGTTAATTATACAAAAGAAGGGACTTGGGGGAGGAGAGAAAATAAAATATTATTCCTAGTAATCATAATCCACAGCACATGTAACTAGGATTCAATTATGGCATCTCAGGCTAGTTGGACATGTTTAGGGTATTCAACAACCCATTGGGGAAGGGATGCCTAGACAATCTGTGTCTCAAACCAGAACTAACCATCTAAATGAGGAACTTCAATGTTAAAGCCTGGAGAGAGGGACCAGGTGTTTCTCTTCTGACTCTTATTACCCAGAAGGGTTTAAATGGCAATGAAATAGAACACACAGGACCTTTCATTTTACAGCAGGCAAGGAAAGCACTCACAGACTGAGTAGTGCTACAGACTTTTGATGATAATAAACTCCATAGATCATAAAAAGCCTGAAATAAAAGTTTCTCTTTTACCCACTCAAGTGTGACTTTAAAAGCCCAAACAACATATTGGCTCATGTCCCTTCCCTGCAGGAGCTGTTCGATTTCTTTTTGTTTAGTAGTCTCAAAACAACTCTGCAAGATAACTAATGCATCAGAATGCTTTTTTTCCCCCTTCCTCCCCAGGTATCCCTGGTTGGAAAGGATTCTTATCATTTCATTCCAATAATTCTCATAATGCCTTGCATTCAGTCTGCAATGTTCTCACAAAAAAAAAATCTAAAAACCTTTTTACACATCTTCATTTCACTTTTGACCATCTAAAAAAGACAGATAGTAGTACGTCCTACCCCTGTTTTACAGATGTCAAAACAGGCACAGAAATAAATTCCTTCATTCTAATAACCCAATATGGTGGTGCCAAACTGCAATAGGAATGGGGGCTATACATACTTAACTATAAATAAAGGTCTTTGTGGGGTGCATATTGGTTTAGAGAACCACATTTTTGAGAGCAGAGCCAAGATAGGAAGTAAAGGCAGGGATTCATCTGAACACTCCCAAATTTCCCCCTGAACAACTTTGAAATAGCTTCTCAAAATGAATACTGGAGCAACAGAACCAACAAAGAGACAGGGTGAAACAATTTTCCAGTCCTAGACAGCTTAGAAGATCTGCAGGAAAAGTATGTTTCACTGGGGTGAGAGTGGAACACAGTCCAGCACAGGCCACCCTCAGCAGACAAGTCAGTAGTTGCCCCACAATCATATGCAAGCCAGCAACGAGGACCTGTAACCCTGCACCAGGCAGCCAGTAAGGGGAAATGCTGGGTGTAAGACAACAGAAGGTGTTAGGTACAACTGAATTGGCAACAATGTCTTCCAGAGCTCTCAGCCCCCAGACAGTAAGAGAATCTGACAAGGAATAAGAAAATCACAGGGGACTCTGCTGACACTTGGAGCAGAACTCTGTTGCATTGCCTACATGCGATCCCAAGTCACTGAGCCAGGGCGAGGAGAATCACTAGCACACAAGAGCATGTGCCCACAAGTGAAGGAGGACCCTGATCATAGTTTTAGGGTGGAAAAAAAACCTTGGAAGAACTGAAAGCTTACAAACCCCTAGAACTAGCTTGGTATAAACAGCTGTATGAAAATCTGAAGCTTGGGACAGTATCTCCTTCATCACGGGAGCAGAATCCAACTTTGGCATAAAGTTAAAAGTCAAGAAATAGGCAGGGGAAACAAGTGAACAATAGGAAAAAAAAAGAACCTGACCATAGAGAGTTATTATAGTGACAGGAAAGATCAAAACAGAAAAAGATCAGAAAAAGAAAGTGAAGTCAAAACAGCTACATGCAAATTCTCAAAGAAAAATGTGAATTGGCCTTAGTCTCAAAAAAGAAATTTTTGAAGAGGAAATTCAAGTAAGAAAGGTAGAGGAAAAATTGGGAAAAGAACTGAAGACAATGCAAGAAAATCATTTTTAAAAGTCGACAGGTTGGTAGAGGCACAAAAAATGTTGTAGAAAATACCTTAAAAAACAGAATAGGTCAAATGGTTAAGAGATGCACAAAAATCTACTGAAGAGAATTTTTGATTTAGCAACTTCTATGTGAAAGGATCAGAGGGCTTAGAATATGATATTCCAGAGGGCAAAGGAGTTAGGATTACAACCAAGAATCACCCATCCAGGAAACTGAGTACAATCCTTCAGGAGGAAAAAAAAAAGAGAGAGATTCAATGAAACAGAGGACTTCCAAGCACTCCTGATGAAAAGATCAGTGCTGAATGCCAGAACACAACTGCAAACTCCATTTAGAGCACTGAACTAAGGTTGTTTTTTTACCTCTTGCTTGGGAATAAAAACTCTCTGGAAAAGGACAGGGAAAGCCCACCCAGATGATACTAACAGCAGATCTTTCTCTCCACTTATAAGAAAATCTTTCTCACAATTTCTATTTCTCAGCCTATATGTTTTGCCTTTTGCAGATAGTGGACACAAAAGCCCACCACTTCCTTCACAATTGGGGTTCCCACTGAACAAATGGAAAACCATGTAAGATATTAAGAGGTTAGGCAACTGTCAGTTCACATTCCAGAAGGGGCTCTGGATTCATGACATTGATTTCCTCTCCCCCCCACCCCCTATCACCAAGTACACTATTTGAGGACTCAAGTATATAATAATCCAAGAATACTCCCAGACTCTAACTTAATTGAGATACTCTACCTGAGGTGCCCCTAGAACTTTAGATCTGACCAAAGATCCAAGTCCAGTAAAGCCAATGCCTGGCATACAGTAGGTTCGTTATTCTCCCATTCGACTGTAAGGTCTTTGAGGACAAGGATCATTTTTTGTTTTGTTTTGTATCTCCAGTGGTTAGTACAGTACCTGGCATATAGTAGACATATGGCTCCCATGCAATCAGGAAAATACAGAGAGCCATGGAAGTGGCTGAACATGTGACTGGCCTTTATAAGAAGACAAAATAGTATCGAATCTCTTCTTTTTTCTACTTTATCTAATACTGACAGATTATCTTCCCCCAGGTGATCCTTGATCCTGAGCTGGAAAAGAACATCTATGTCATATAATCCAACTTTCTTAAGGAAAGTGACTGGCCAAAATTTACACACAAGTAGTCAATGTCAGAGCTAGGTATTTGGATCCAGTGCCTCTGACAAAGTCAGTGCCTTAATCCAAGTATGTCAACAAATATGGGGCCTCCAAGTATGTTTTATAACAGAGGCAAGGACTTTAATCTCTCTACAAATTAGGAGAGAATCTTCATGAGCTGTCCAGGCAGATACACAGAGAAACATTTGTGTGAAATGATGGCTGGAAGGAAAGCCTAAGAGTATAGTATGGGAGGGGGGAAAGATGGCAGGATACCATGATAAATCCCAAACAAGGATCATGAGATTCCACTAAGTATCTTGATCCAGCTGAATTTCTTGAGAAGTATCACTCTCTCTTCACATTTCTCAAGGAGCCCTTGGGAGCTTTCTTTACAGAGTTGGAATGTACTCAGAGCCACTGTTGATAATGTCTTTTGAACATGATCCATGAACAATAATGTATAAAAGTCAACCTTGAACTTGTTAATCCTGCCTCCCTGATGGCTTCCTTGAGCATAATTTAAAAACAGCTTTTAGCTGATGAAAACTTTCCACATCCAAGAAAAATGGAGCCAGGGATAGGGTAAAAGCTGATTTGTGTTGGTTTGGCTGAATGTGCTGGGGGGATTATCTGAAATGTTCACCTTTGACCCAATGGCAAAGAATAATTTTAGATATCTAGCATCAGAGCTGCTTGTTCCTTGTTCAGCCTTCCAGCCCGAGCAAGTTATTGTCATAAATCATGCAAAGAAGAACTTCCTGAGGATCACAACTAGCCAAGGGATGGCTCAGTGTATGAGAGGGAAGGGCTTTTGAGAAACAAAAGAGCCATAAAAATTAAATTAAAAAGGAAAGCACTTAGGTCAGTACGGCCTGGGGACTTTCTCATACACTTTTCTACTTTGTTCACTCTGCAGCATGGCTGGAAACTGTCACAGTGAATTTCAAAGGAAATCTTTCTGGACTTTTCTCCATCCTCTCTTATTTCTCCCTCCCATCTCCCAAACTATGATGCTCCTAATTAACTGAATGTTAATATGGAGGGGATCTCAGAATTCACATTTTGTAAATGTGAAGGCTAAAGGTCAGAGGGGGAAGTACATGGCTAAGACAGTAAGCTAGTCAGGGTCCTGACTCCCAGGCCAGTCCTTCACTACCCTGCCCTGCCATCTGCCCACCAATCGCCTCCATTTCTTGTAGAGCTGGACAGATGGGGATGAGGCCAAGGACACTTTTAGACATGACTCTGAATGTTCATACAATATAAACTGTCAGAGCTTTAGGTGGTCCTCAAGATCATTTAGCCCAACCACATCTTTTTAGGAAACTGAGGCCCATCTGAGGAAGTGACTTGGTCCTTAATTCCCTTAAAAAGCTCAACTCAAGTGCCAAGAGGACCTTCCTGAGTGGCTCAGGCAGAGCTCTCTCTGAAATGACTCTGTCTCTACCAATAGAATGTAAGTCTATTGAGCACTGAGCACTGAGCCTTTACATTCATCTTTCCATTCCTAGCACCTAGCACAAGGCCTGGCACAGATAAAGGAGCACTTAATAAATACTAGATTGACCTGACTTCTCCAATGTCACAAAGCTAGTAAACTGCAGAGTCAGCATCATAACTGAGATGTCCTGAGCCCACATCCAAGGCTCTGATCATTACACCATACTGCCTGCCCACAACCATTTCAGGGGGCAGTTAGGGCCTTATGTCGACTGTTGCTACCTTGACCTGCATGATTCGGCTCCCATCTACCCAAGTGTAGACATGTCAGCCAACCCCAGATCAGTTCACATAAAAGGCATTGAACTTGGATGTGCTCTGTACACATAATTATTTCTTTGCTTGGGACTTATTTGAATACTATTTTACTGCTGCCTGAAGACTTGCATTATAGTAAAGTAACAAGTTTCACTTGAGTTTTGCCATTTTAGTTCCAAGATTTTGATGCATCAGAACCCAGGGACCTGGTATTGAAAAATTCACTGTGGTTTATGAAAAGTAACACAATTGCTCAGCAAAGCATGATATGTAAGTATTGGCACCATGCATCATGGTTAAGACCATGAAATGTTCTGCTCTGAGGAATCCCCAGGATAATCTGAAGCTGGGAAACCGAGATAGAGATGATGGAGGACTGCCCAGGTTTCTTTTTTCTTCTTGGGGCCTCCTGTCTGTTTATCCAAAAAGGAGTGTAAATTCACACCTCATGTACCAGAACAGTGACACATTTAGAGATGCTATGATTCTCTAACACAGCATCTCTCAACCTGTGGGTCGTGACCCCTTTGGGGGGGGGGGGTCAAACAAACCTTTCACAGGGGTCACCTAAAACCATCAGAAAACACATATTTCCGATGGTCTTAGGAACTGAGACACCACTCCTCTCCAGCCGGTTGCACCCACATGCAGGTACGCCCACATACAAGTGTTAAAGGTTTGTGGCATTAGGAAGGTTGAGAACCACTGCTACCAGATCTGCAAACCAGAGGAAAGGATTTTCAGCTACTGAGTCCAAATAATGTCTATGAGAATGACCTCTATGGTCACAAACGGATACAGCTTTACCCACAAAATACCTGAACAGCGGTCTTCTAGACTTTGCCTGAAGACCTGCAGAGGGGGACAATTCTAACTACATGAAGTATTTTTTTCCTGAAAGCAGGCTAAAGTTCACCTCTTTTTATGTCTATCTGTTGTTTCTAGACCTGTCTCCTGGCCCCAGTGAGAACATGTCTTTCATGAAGCTCTTCGAATACTTAAAGTCAGCTATCAAGGACCCTTCTTCAAGTCTTCTCTTCTCCAGGTCCCCCCTTAGTTCCTTCAACTGACCCTCATGGGGCATGAACTTGAAACCTTCCACCATCTCAGTCATCCTCATCTGGACAGTCCTTAGTTTCGTCTTCCTGATGTCATGGTCCTCTTCGAGAAGAAAGGGCAAACCATACAAACCTTTGAGTACCCTTCCTAAAAGCGACACCCTGAACACAGGACTCCAATCATCAAGATCTTTGAAATAATTTTGAAATTTGACATTGATCACCCTGAGACTACACCACCTTTTCCCCTCTTTATCTGGGTCCTTTTGCAATTCATCCTTCTTTACCCAGAGAGCAAAATGCATAGGAAAGTATAGGTATATAGTCAGACTTTCTGATTTTCTCAGTTCCTTGATTTCGGGTCAGCTGCACCACCAATAGACTAAATGATCAATGAGAGATTTACTGAGGCAAGACAGTGACCAGCTCTGGTATTCCTTTGCAGTTAAATGATGCTTGAAGTCTCCTTGGATCTCCTCAAGCAGAGGCCAGATGTCTACTTGTTAACTATGTTAGTGTTGGGGTTCCTTTCACATCTGGCTTGACCTAGAACAGTATTTCTCAACCTTCCTAATGCCATGACCCTTTAATACTTGTATGTGGGTATATCTGCATGTGAGCAGACCCTCCTGGAGACGGATAGAGGAGCAGTGTCTTGGTTCCTAAGATTATCGGAAAGATGAGTTTTCTGATGGTCTTAGGTGACCCCTGTGACCCCTGTGAAAGGGTCATTCAACCCTCAAAGGGGTCCCAATGAACAGGTTGAGAACCATTGGCCTAGATGGTTACTGAGGTTCCTGCCAAATCTGTGATTCTGTGATGACTTACCAGCACATGGTAAGTCATATATAATAAAGCCTTGTTGATTTGACTTCACTAGCTTTATGGATTACCTGAGTATCTTTACTTCAGATCTTTTTAGGTTTTGCTGCTTGCACTTATGTAATCTGCCCTTTCCCCTCCTCCAATCAAACACCATGATGGGTTCCCTTGGGAACCCGTTACCCAGCACCCTATTCTGTCTCTCAACTTTGCCTGATGACATCTATATACCACAGCTTTTCAATTTAAATTCTGAGTATTTTAAAGACATGAAATGTGTTCTGATGGATGAAAGACACTTTCAAAATTGAAAAAAAAAAAAGCTCCATAACAAGGTGATTTTCTTTTTCAGATTGACAGGCTCATCTTTTCAATGAGCATTTTAGGGCTTCCAGATGCAGGATGTAGTGGCTGTAGAGTTAACTGTATTTATCCCCTGACCTTTCTCTTTCTGCAGCTGGAATTCTCAACATTTATCTCTGAAATGGTGGGAGTTTCAACTTCTTTCAGGCTAGCTAATTGCTGACTCCATCCCTCTCCCTGAAGTGAGCCTGCATTTAAAAGGATCCTGGCATTGCAAGGGCTCAGAATGTTCTGCTGCTGTCTCAGGGTATCTGTCAGCAAAGCCATGGAGGGACCTAGGTCAAATTTCAGTGTGTACTCCTGGTAATGAGTACAGGGTATCACTGCCATCATGTAAAAGAGTTTATGGAGTTGTCTGCTTCAGCATGCTGCTGTCCTGGCTGCACTACAAGGGTATGAATGCTGCATTGCCCCCGACTCCCAGCGGTCTGCACTTCAGGCAAAGTTGTAGATGAATGAACCAGTTAATTTATCTACATATATGGATACAGCTTTACCCACATTTTCAAGGACCCTAAAAACTTGAAAAACTCTTTCCTTGGGAGACAATATGGTTCAATGGAGGAATCCTTGTCCTCTGGACTCAGAGGAGTAGGTTCAAATCCTACCTCCTGATACTTACTATAGTGTGTGACCTCAGGCAATTCACTTGATTCTCAGTTTCCTCTTTTGTATAAAAGAGAAAGGCCAGACTTTTCATCTCTAGATCTATTGTCCATTGAGCTTATTATCAGACCCATTTTATAGATGAGGAAACTGAGGCTCTGAAAAGTCAGTTGGTTTGCCCATGAGTGCATATCCTATTAAATGTTTGAGGAAGAATCTGAACATGAGTTACCTGAATTCAAGCACAGTGGTCTTTCTACAATGCAGTTTGGTGGTGCAGTGTCTAGAGCACTGAGTCTGGAATCAGGAGGATAAGTTCAAATCAGACTTCAGACACTTACTAGCTGTGTGACCCTGTGCAAATTGACCACTATGTGCCTCAATCTCCGTATCTGTAAAATAATGTCACTGAACTTCCAGGATTGTTGGGAGGATCAAAAGGGGGTATTTGTGGAAAAAAAGTGCTTAGCACAGGGTCTGGCACATTTGCAGTGGTTACAAAATGCTTGTTCTCCCTCTTCCCCCTTCTACTTCACCAAACCACTGTTCACCACTAGCTAGATGTACTAATTATTATTTCCAAATAAAGGAGAAGTTCATTTGAGGATAAGTGGATAAAGAAGAACTCCCGGAGTCTTAAAATTATACTTAACAGTTGACCTTCATATAATACTTTAACACATTATCCTTCAATAACACTATGATGTAGGTCCTAGTAGTACTAACTCCATTTTATACGAAGTTCACACAGATTAAGTGAGTTGCCTAGTTCAAAGAGTTCATTTGAGGTGGGATTTGAACCTGGGTCTTCATGACTTCACATCCAGTATGTTAAGTAATAGGTAATGGGTGCATTTGGGGAAGTATTGCCTTTGAACTGACTTTTTAATACTCTATAAATACATGCTGGCAATTCATGAAGGCAATGGATTTTTGAGACCCAATTGATTGATTGTAGCAAGGTCAAAGATCATGTATGAAATTCCAATGAGATGAGAATAGTAGGAAGTGATCAATGGATTGGACCAAAAAGGCACTGGATCAGCCTCTCTGTGAGAAGGTGGAGAATCAAGCAAAGAAGAAATGAGAGAATGAAGAAATAACATAGCTTAGAGGTCTTTGGTTATGAATGTTGAAATGGAGCCATGTTCTTAGAGCAATGGTATGATTATAAATAGCTGTCTAGTTCTAAAGATCAGTGAATGTATTGGGGTTGTTGTGACCTTACTGAATTGCATGCCAATGAGAAAGACATTTCATTTTAGGAGACAGAAAGGGAACAAAATATTACAATGAAATAAAATATTATATGGAATAGATTATAAATCTCAATATGCCTGGGAGAAGAACTCCCTATCTGACAAAAACTACTGGAAATTTGTTTGACAGAAATTAGAGTTAATTCATTATCTTTTGCTACATGAAACAATCAACCCAAAATGATGACATTGCCTGATTATTCAAGTTTATACTGTAAGATAATTAGAAGATTTTCATAATTTTGACTGGGGAGAATTCTCAAGTAAACAAGGGGTAGAGGAGATAAAAATGATTTTGATAATATGAAATTGAACAATGTTTGTGTAAACAAAATCAATGCAGCTAACATAAGGGAAGCTGAAGATGGGGAAGGGGGAAATCTTTGCTTCAGATATTTCTGCTAAGTGTCTGATATCCAAGATAAACAGTGAATTAATATATATTATATGAGCAAGAAATATTTACCAATGGTCTTAGTAATCAAAGGGAATGAACAGTTTCAGAAAAAAGAATTGTTAACTACTAATGACTTCAGGAAAGGTTTTGTTGAATTCTTAATATTAAGAAAAAGGTAAAATCAAAACCTCTCACAACCTTGCTAATTAATTAATATTGGATTAGATGGCCTCTTAGGTTCCTCATAGCTCCAAGTCTGTGGGTAGCTAAGTGACACAGTGGATAGGGTGCTGGGACTAGAGCCAGGAAGTCTCATCTTCCTGAGTTCAAATCCTGCCTCAGACACCCTGGGCAAGTCACTTAACCCTGTTTGCCTCTACACCTTAACTGTAAAATGAACTAGAGAAGGAAACAGTGAAACCACTCTAGTATCTTTGCCAAGAAAACCTCAAATGAGGTCGCAAAGAGTTGGGCACAACTGAAATGACTAAACAACAACAAAAATCAAAACAAGTCTGAGGTCTCACCTGACACCCACAAGTTGGGTTTATGTGACCAAAGATGACCTTGGTCTTTCTAGGAGGGACTGGGGAAAAGAAAGGTACAAGAGTAAGCTTTTGTTAGAGTTCTAAATTTGTTTCGCTATTCGTGAAAGCAATTAATAATGATAGCTAACATTTACATAGAGCTTACTATGTGCCAAGAATTGTGTTAAGCACTTTATAATTACCACCTCATTTGAGCTTCCCAACAACTCTGGGAGAGTTGTGCTACTATGATTCTTAGTTTACAGATGAGGAAACCAAGGCAGATTGAGTTTTAAGTGATTTGCTCGGGTTTACCCAGCTAGTAACTTTATGAGGCTGAACACACACACACACACACACACACACACACACACACACACACACACACACACACACGTGTGTACATGTGCATATGCACACACAGATATGTATACACACAATGACTACAATAATATAATTGGAGAGAACAAAAACCAAAACAAAACAATTCTGAGGACTCCTAGTGATCAGTCTTGGCTTGGGAGAAAATTAGGCATCTTTTTAGGGCCTCTTGCCTTTCTTTGAAGAGGTGGTGGCCTCTTGGCATGGAACAGGGGAGAATTCTTAACCCAACAAGGGTTAGACTTGGGTATTTCAGCAGAATTCTTTGTTCCTTTTCTTTCTTTTTGTTTTTTTTTTGTTCTTTGTTACAAAGGATATTTCATTGAGAAAGGCATAGATCTAAGGACTTAGGGAATGCAAACACAAAAGGTAGCAAGAACAATTCAGAACAAAGCCCAGAGAAAATGGGAATATACATACTCTTCCTTGTCCACTTTTTCTCGTAGTTTCTTTAGCTGTTTATTTTGGCCAAAAACCAGGTTCTTCAGGATATTCTCAAAGTATTCTTCTTCTTTGTAATTCAACTAAATAAATTGAAGAAAATATTGCTTTTGGTTAGAAATGCAATAGCAATATCTTGCTTCTAGGTTATCTTCATTTATCATCGAGTCATTTATATGCATCTCTTCTAAGAAAGAGGGAATGTTTTCTCAAATTCTATGAATTGCCAATAAGCGTATTAAATTTCCATTTAAAATGACCAAAGTGGGATTTGGTTTTGTCCAAATCATAGAGAGGTCACATATACTTGTCACAGAAGAATCGTTGTTTGATTATATGTGAATGAATGACAGAATAAAAGAAAAAAAAGCATTTATTAAACACACACTGTATGCCAGGCAAAACTGGGGATGCACAAAAAGTCAAGACCTAGACACTTCTACCTTATCAGAACTTCCAGTCTGGCAAGGAACACAATTCATCCAGGGGAGTAGAGAAAATGATGATTGAGAATAACGGGGCAATTGATTCATTAGAGATTCATTAGTTCCATAACTATGCAATTAGTTCAATGTCCGCAAATATCAGAGATGATACTATGCCATGGTTTTTGTTTATGCTTTGAATGTTGTGAGTGTAGTTCATAGATTGTGACTCATGGGTGATGACACTCTCATTTAGAGGTAAATTGGTTTGTTTCCATATGTGCTCATCCATTCTGCTAAACACTTTAAGGATGATTCAACCCAACTGAAATATCAACACACTTAAAGCAGTGAGAGCCATGAGAACCAAACAATGAAATGTTCTAGGAGATATCTGTGAGATGTGCATGACCTTGAGGAATTCCTGGGTGCAGAAGTTCTTTAGACTTGGAGCTAGCAGAGATCTCAGAGGTCATCTAAGCCAATGATCATTCATTAGCAAGGTAGTGAGTGATCAAAGGGACAATTCCACCTCAAGGGGACAGAGTTGATTTTGCCCCCAATTCTAATAACTTTGAACGATCTAAACTATTTCTTTGCATTTAGGCAAATCACTATACCCACTGTAAAAAGCATACATCTTCAATGCAGGCTTTAAACATGTTTTGACACCATGTATCGTTCAAATTAATTCCCATATACCATGTTTGTGTGCTATATAGGATATGGAAAGTTTGTCTAAAATCCTAGTTTTGATTTATGAAATTCATTTGTTTCCACAACAATGATACTATCCTTGGTACATATGGTGATGCCAGATTGTGCTTTGCATTATTTTAATGCTTTCAAGTTCTCTCTAGTATTTGGGTTTTGGCTTAAACAAGTGATTCTTGAATTTCCTTCATTCTGTTTTCCTACCACCCCAATCCGAGAGCTACTGTGACCCTGCAACCTCCACCTTCCATACCATCTATCCACCAAAAAACGAAACAGAAACAACTTATTTACGAGGAAATATCTGTCCTCCATGGTGGGAAATATATTTTTTTTGTGTCTACTGTGACCAATGAAAAAGCTATAAATTCAGTTTCTAACATTTGCTCTCAAAGAGATTTGGGATCTGCCTATTTATCAACAATGAAACTAAGCAGTTAATTATTTCAAAAGTCTGCACGCATGTCCAAGCAGAAATAGATGAAGGATCCAATATACGCATTTACTTGGATACATCAGTTTCAATATACCCTTCTAAAGATCCTTTCAGTAAAAATATCCTCTTCTTGTTGTTCTTAGTCATATCTAACTCTTGCTGACCCCATTTGGGGTTTTCTTGACAGAGATACGGGAGTAGTTTGCCATTTCCCTCTTCAGCTCATTTTCCAGGTAAGAAAACTGAAGCCAACAGACTAAAGTGACTTGCCCAGGGTCACAAGCTGGTAAGTGTCTGAAGCCAGATTTGAACTCATAAAGATATTTTCTTAACTCCAGGACCAGGGCTCTGTGCACTATGGTGTTACCTAACTGTTCCTAAAAATATTCTCTAGGCATTGGCAATGAGAAAGTTAAAAGATGCCAGAAGGATATAGAACTGCCTAAATTTAGGTAATATTGCGCTTTTTACATGCCTTGAGAATTTTGAGTCAAGAATGTGGAATGGTAAGCTGAGACAGAAAAGCCTTCAGGACCTCAGGCTCTTCCTCTGACTCTAGGGTGCACTTTGGGGTGGCCAGTCACAGCAAGAGTGGAGGTAAACACAGTTCTGGTGTGGGAGGTGAAAATGACCACCCTCTACCTCCTTCCACCTTTGCTTTTCATTTCTTTTTTCTCTTGTTAATGTAAACATCAAATATGTAAATGTTTGAGGGAGGGAGGAGGGAGAGGGAGAGGGAAGGGAAGGAGAAAGAGAGAGAAAAAAGGAGAGGGAGAAAGAAGGAAAGGGGGGAAGAGGGAGGGGGAGAGAGAGAGAGAGAGAGAGAGAGAGAGAGAGAGAGAGAGAGAGAAGACAGAGAGAAAAGAAAGAGGAAAGAAGAGAGAAAGCAAAGAGAAAAATGAGAGGGAGAAATAGAAAAGAGAGGGAGGGAGAGAGAGAGGAAAGAAAAGACAAGAGAAATAGGAGAGGAAGGAAGGGAGAGGAAGAGAGGAGGAGGGAGAGAAATAGGGAGAGGGAGACAGGGCGAGGAAACTGTCCTAGATGACAAGTCCTTAAACTCCCTGAGGGCAGGAATGGTTTCTTTCTTTATCTTTGTACTCTCAGTTCCCAGCATAGTTCCAGTTCCCTAATGGGCATTTAATAAATGATTGTTGAATTGAATTGCATTAGAAAAATCAACCAGGACCCAAATAGCATAGTCCTTGATTTTGTGTTTGTTTTAAAATTTCGCTAATTTATTTTTTCAACAAACAAGCATTTAAGCATTTATTTATTTTCTCTCTCTCCCTTCCAAAAAAAGGAAGAAAAATAAATTCACTGACCAGGGACTTATTTTAGCTGATTAAGTACAAGTGTACAGACTGGCTTGACTACACTTTTAGATGTTTTCACCCTAAGATTGGAAATTCTGTTCACAATTGACCAGAATTTGCATTCTGGATTCTTTGCTCCCTCATTTTAGGCTTCAGTGTTGTGGAAGAATGGATATTTTAAGCAAAAAGAATCTCCATATCTGTCCATTTCCCTCTGAAATTTCTTAAATTCCCTGTGGAGGTAATTCATTTTCATTCATTCTCGCTCAGTGGGGAATGGTTGGGGTGTGTGTACGTGCGCGCGCGCGCGTGCACTCTATTGAAGATAGAACCTAAAAAAATCCTCAAAAGATGAGAGGAGCCTTGGGAAATGGGATGATTGTGGGAGAGGAAATGAGCTACAAAAATGTATTTGGAAGATTAAGTAATACACCGTGACATCAGCCATCTGAGGGAAGATACAGGGAAGGAAGGGATCCTAGGGGCCTTAGGCATGATCCTAGTGCCATTAGCTAGAGGACCAGACATGGTACAAAACTCCCTGCTCCTGACCTGGAACCTCTCAGCTCTTTCCAAGTCCCCTCCCTTTGTCTGACTATTCTTCAGTTACTGATCTGGTTAGATGCTAAAATAATGGCTAAACATGACTGGGGCTAGAACCTAAACCTGTAGGATCCTAGCCTGAAGCAATGAACAAGAATGTCATAGACACAGTTTTCAATATGGTGCCATTAGTTTCAGAAGGTGAGTCTGGTGACTCTGGGTTCATTCTCGCTCCCTTTGGTCACAGCCCTAACGCAGCTCTCCAGCAGCTCAGGTTGGACTTTTCTCATTGGTCTTTCTGTTCTGCTTTACCCCTCTGATCCATGTCCACAGAGTTTCCAAAAGAATCTTCCAGAGGAATAAATTTGACCACACCACTGTCTTATTCAAATGCCTCCTTATTGCCCCTAAAATAAAAGTATAAATGTCACAGCTTAGCCTTTAAGACACTTCATAATCCAGGTCCTTCAGAGCCTTTACTCACATTAATTCCCACTTCTGCCTGTTTCCATGGATCTGCACTGGTTATTCATCTCCACCCAGTCCTTAGAATTCTTCGATGCTCTGGTCAGGCAAAACCCATCTCTTAGACGCCTTGCCGATTGTTCGTATTCTCTCTCTCTCATCTGTCTGTCTCTGTCTCTCTCTTCCCTCACCCTTGCTGTCTGTACTTCCAGGAGAATATAAACTTGTAGAAATCAGCATTGTTTCCTTTTGGTCTCTGTATCCTGAGACCCCAGTACCGTGCCCAGGCCGCAGTGTTGTTGCTGAGTTGCTTCAGTCCTGTCCTGCTCTTCATGACCTCATTGGGGGTTTCTGCGGCAAAGACACCGGCGCGGTTTGCCGTTTCCTTCTCCAGCAGGCCATAGTTGATACTCACTAAATGTTTGTTGACTTGAATTAAACATTTTTTAAAACTTATTGTATGGAATTGTGATTTCCTTGGTCTAGGGAGAGCCAGCGAGGAAATCCCCTTTAAGAATGCAGATCAGGGCATCATCTTGCACCTTTTTGGGGCCCTGAAAAGTCAGATGACCAGGCTCATGAAGCCAATGTGTTGAGGAAAGGAAGAAAACATTTTTAAAATAGAACAATAGGACACATAATGTGTATGATGCCAATATGCCCACAATCCTGCCGTAAACGCAGTTCTGCCAGCCTTCGAGCGTCATGCGTCCCATCCCCTGACAGACTTACCTCACTGTACTCCTTGTTCAGTTTCTCATTATTTGTAACAATGTCATCAGGATAGCCAATTCTTTCCTTAATTGCCTTGGCCTAGAAAAAATGAGATGACTGAATTTGAAAATTGACTGGCAAAATCTGGAAAAAAATCACATTTCACAAAGAGCCTGAGAAATTTCATTTACAAAACCAAAACAACAACCACAAAAAACCTCTTGATACCAATGTACCTTCAAATAAGGAGTCTTGTCAATAGTGGGTTCCCAGGGTGTACTAAAAAATCCCATTTTCAAAAAATCCAAAGAGTGCTAAAACAACGCAGGTGCTTCATTTTGACGAGGCCTTTCTTATTTGGTGCAGCTTTCCCAAGAAACTTAGCCAAAATGAAAACTGACAAGGTACCGCTGCCTATATGGGTTTGTGTTTTATGAAACTGTTTTTTCAAAGAAAGGTTCTTGCTTACATATTACGTGAGGCCTGATGGCATGAGCTGAAATTCCAGCTGCCATAATCATCTTTCCTCTATCTTAATCTGGTTGAGAAAACAGAAAGTGTTTGCAGGCTTAGGGCAGATGCTCTCGCTCCAATTTTATGGGCGCCACACTGACTTTGCAGGTTTTATATCATCGACTCAGTTCGTTTTCAAGCCAATCATTGTAGATTATGGGGCCTCAGGCCCTTCAAGGTCAAGAGAATAACATTGTTTAACTGAATGGGAAAGATGAATGGTCAGACAGTATGTGGCCCGCTCACCTCGCCTACATATTAAAAACATGCTATTCCTATGCTCTCTACCAATAACAGGTTACTGCCATTCTGACCTGACAATTTCAGTGACTTTCACATCTGTCTACATGTGGAATTAATTCTCCAAAGAAGTTTCTATGATACAGATATGGCTATTTATTTGTACTTTGCAACCTTGTAATTAATTCCCTTTGTTTCACTTGATCCAAAAAGAATGAAGCTTCACAACAATTATGAAAGTGACTGTCACCTCAGCCCCAATGTCAGTGAAGAGGACTAAGGTAAAGTGGCAGTAAATTGTCACAGTATGGCCGTGTTGGGGGGTGCGATCTCTTCTGTGCGTGACAGAGTGTGAATTACACAGGGTTTGGAGCATAGAGTGGAATCCTTCACTCAGTGGATTTGCCCCTTTATCAATAACAATGGGGGGAGGCCATGTAATTTGCATGGAGAAGTGAGTATGATGGCAGTTGGGACAACCTGTATTCTGGGAGGCTGAGCTTTTTCCCAGTGGTAGGATGAAGAAGGTCCCTTTGAAATGTGCCTGTCTACACTAGACAGTAGAGAAAAGAAAGAATGGATGACAGGGATTGCTGAAGCCTGACCCACAGAAAGATCCTTTCTGTACAATCTTTGACCCACCTTCGACCAAGACCCTTCTAAGGGTCACAGTGTTTTCACTGTCTGTCCCCATGACAAGTATTACAAACAGATGGTTTGTCACTATCCAGGCTACAACGTACCAGTCAATCAACAAGCACTTATAGGGCCTCCTATGTACCAGCGGGAAGCTAGGTGGCACAGTGGACAGAATGATGGGCTTTGAGTCAGGAAGCCTCATATTTCTGAGTTCAGGTCTGGCCTCACACATTTACTGTCTGTGTGATGCTAGGCAAGTCACTTCACCCTGGTTGCTTCAGTTTCCTTATCTGTAAAATGAGCTGGAGAAGGAAATGACAACCCACTCTAGATTTTTTTGCCAAGAAAACCCCAAATGGGGTCATGAAGATTTGGACATGACTGAAAAAATGACTGAACAACCCAATGTACCAGGCACTGTGCTAAATGATGAGGATACAAAGAAAAGCAGTGCCTTCCCTCAGGGAGCTTACATTCTACTGGGAGAGACAAGTGGAAAATAAGTTGAATACATTAGACTACAGAGTAGATAGAAGGTAACCTCGAAGGGAAAGGCTGTAATAAAGCCTCCAGTGCTTGACCTGAATCTTGAAGGAAGCCAAAGATTCTAAGAAGCAAAGGGGAGGAAGGACAACTAGATAGAAGACATAATGTTGTGAAATGACACGATATACATGAACAAGGGCAAATGGGCCGTATATTCTGTCCTGTGGCTGTCATTGAGAACCTGCCCTTGAAAGCTGAAAGACTGTCACAGCTCAAGACTGAATCTGTAGAGCTGACCTCTTCTCTCAGATGCCACTTGGATGTGTTCTCACCCGGGGCAGAAAAACTTTACTGCGTCAAAAACCCTGCACTGGAGACCTCTTTCCAGAGTGGTAGCAAACCATTAATGAATGAAACCAAGGAGCAAACTCTTTGGGCCTGATCACTAAATAAAGGTCAAGCCTACATTTCTCCCTCTTGTTTACAAGAACATGAGAGACACAATCAAGCTTTGTTGAAACCCAGGCCAATTATTTCTACAGCATTTTTCTTCTCTCCCTTGGGTCATAAAAGGAAATAACCACTTGTTTGGCATTCCTAACAATTTAAAATAGAATTGATCTTTGATACAGATTTGATAAATTGAAACTATTTCTTATCAATATTAACTCTAATTTAATAATCTTAGTCCCAAATGTCCCAGTCCAAGGGGACACCGTTGAGATCAACAGACATTGTTTATTAACTCACCACTTGGAAATTTGGTGTGAAGGAGTCAGGGCTACTTTCAAGCGGGTCCCATTCATTTGCAGCGAATTACTTAGACAATAGGCAGGCTGACTATGTGTATGTGGAAGCTAACATGTCTCCTTATCCAATTCTACAACTGCAGGTGATGCTAGCTAGATATAGATAGAGATATATACACACATACATATGTACAACACATGTGTATGCATGCACACATCATATATGTATACATCTTACATATAAAGCATATTTACATTTAATTAATTGGTGTATAATTAAGTATATAATACATATACATAGTGCGTACCATACATATATAATTGTATCACATTGTTTTTACTTTATATATAATGTATATATATTTATAATATACAGTTACACATATGTACACATATTTATGCATATACTGTATACATTAATATGTGTGTGAATACATTCATAATTAAAAATGTATATGCACACATAGGTAAGCTCCTTGAGGGCAAGCAGGGTCTCTTTCACCTTTTCATTTGTGGCCTTGGTGCCTAGCATAGTGACTAACAAATAGAAGGCACTTAATAAATGCTTTCTGATGCAATGATTGATTGCTATATGGTTCAGACCTATGGTTTTATCAATGTAAAGAATTCCTCATGTGAAAGCTCCCTCCACCAATGAAGATTGGCAGCTTATATATAACTTGTGGGCTGAGAAAGGTCCCTTGGTCCTGAGAATTAATAGGTGACATGTTATGGAAGGAAGAGGGATAGATTCATCAGGATAGGACCAGAGCTCACACCCTGGCTCTTGCCCTGGAGTGAGTCTAACCTCTTGGAGCTGTTTCCTCATGTGTAAAATGAGAGAGTTGGGCTAGGAGAGAGGGGACTTTTAGTCTTGTCATTTTTCAGCTGTGTCTGACTCCTTCTGAACCCATTTGGTTTTCTTGGCAAAGATACTGGAGTGGTTGCCATTTCCTTCTCCAGCTCATTTTACAGATGAGGAAACTGAGGCAACCAGGCTAAAGTGTTCAGAGTCACACAGCTAGTGAGTGTCTGAAGTCAAATTTGAACTCAGGTCTTCCTGATTACAGGTTTGGCTCTCTATCCACTGTAGCACCACCTAGGTGCCTCACAGAGGCAATGTGGTATAGTGGAAAAGAGCAGGCTTAAGAGCTAGAGGATCTGGGTTCAAACCCTACCTTATTAGGGGGCTTATTACTGTGTGACCTTGGATAAGTCACTTGAAGTCCCTGGGTCTCAGTTTCTTCATCTGTAAGGTATAGGGGTTGGAATGACTAAGCTTTCTATCTGTGTTCCTGTGATCCCATGGGGAGGACCTGAACAAAGTTAGCCCTTTCTCCACTATGGCAGGTTGTCTCTCTCTACAGTATATATACAACATAATGACAACAATGACTACAATAATCCAGCAATAGGTGATGCGTACCATGGTTTAAAGCCTACAAATCACTTTGCTTCCAGCAGTTCTCTGTGGTAGATGATGATATACATGTTTTACTGGGGAAGGGGCTGGAGACCAGAGCAGTGATGTGATTTTTAACTATGCATTTCAGGTTTTTAAAAACTAAAGCTTAATAGTCCTTGGCTAAGACAGGGCACAAGGCTCATGTGCACATGACCTTTCACCCTCTCGCTGGAGCTGTCCAGTCCACTTGGGGCTCAACATAGGACATCGTTGCTGTGTGCATGGATTGAAGCTTCCAGATGGGTTGCAAGGGACCAAATCAATTGTGATCAGCTCAACAGCCTTCATATTCTTAGTTTTGCTTTATACAGCTGTGCCTTTCCTATATTTAACTTACACTGGAGAGAAACAAGCATATGAGAAGTTTAAAGATGAACTCTTGGAATGATCTATGACTACACAATGGTTTCAGTGACAAAAAAAAAAACACCACTAAAAGTATGAGGCCCATAGGAAAAGAGGATGCAGGCTAGCATTTGTAGGAATACTACTTTTTCATGCACTGATCCTTGACTATGATGCTTTTCTTCTTGTGTTATGCCTCTGCTCCCACCCCCCATGAAAGCACCCCCTCCTTTGTGGGAAAGCTCCGATTCCATCTCTACCTTATCTTCAGCTTTCTTTTTAGTCTCAGCATCCATCCAACTGAGGTCATCTAAAGTCTCAATGAAAACTTCCCGAATCTGCGAGATCAGATCTTCCACCTGAAACAAACCAAATGCAAGGAGAAGTAAGAGGGTCAGTTGATTCTTTAGAGAGCTTCCCAGGCTCCCAGAGAATCAGGAGCTCAGTGGGATGTATAGTAAATCAGTGCTTAACTTTGCAGCAAAATGACACCATCTAAAGAAAGTGAAAATGGAACTCTCTCTTTGCACGGCAGTTTGCTGCCGTTTCTCCCAGCATCATGAAAGATGTCCAGAAGTAACAATGTGCTTAGGACTGAGGGTGGCAGAGCTTCTGTCAGAACTGGCCTTCAAACTTCTGGTTAGTTTGTTCTTTGCAGGTCTCTGGGGGTAGTTAGGTGGCACCATAGTGCACAGAGTGCTGGCTGTGAAGTCAGAAAGACTCATCTTCCTGACTTCAAATCTGGCCTCAGACACTTATTAGCTGTGTGACCCTGGGCAAGTCACTTAACCCTGTTTGCCTCAGTTTTCTCATCTGTAAAATAATCTGGACAAAGAAATAGCAAAGCACTCCAGTATCTCTGCCAAGAAAAGTGCAAATGTGGTCATAGTGAGACGTATAGGGGCCCAGATGTGTGATTTCATCCACATCAGTTTAGGGAAACACTGAGCACACTTCAGTGCAAAAGAAAATGCTTGAAAACAAACAAAAAACCCAAAACCTTCTAAGAGCTGACTGTGGGCAAGTAATTGAATCTCCCTGGACCTCAGCTCTTTCATTTGTAAAATGATGTAAGTGGACAAGGTGGCCTCTCAGGTCGCTTCCAGCTCCATATCTATTATTCTGGGAGCCAAAGTGCCACATTATTGCTGCAAGAATCTAAATGATGCTTAGAAAAGAGCAAAGACATTCAGATGGATGTGGCAACCAGAAGAGCTTGATTCCTGAGGTTGGAAGAAAAGGGGGAAAATCATTTTTAAAAATTGCTATGAAGAAAAAAGCACCAGCCACAAGTTGTTGTCCAGTCATTTCAGTCATGGCAGACTCTTTGAGACCCCATTTGGGGTTTGCAATTTTCTTCTCCAGCTCATTTTACAGCTGAGGAAACTGAGGCAAACAGGCTTAAGTGACTTGCCCCAGGACCACGCAGCTACTTAGTATCTAAGGCCAGATTTGAGCTCAAGTCTTTAAACTCCAGGCTTGGTGGTCTATCCACTTTGCCTCCTAGCTGCCCAATATAAAATCTAGTGTACTGAAGATTTGAAAATAGTATTTTTAAAATTAATTTATTTTTAGTTTTCACTATTTACTTCCACAAGATTGAGTTCCACATTTTCTCCCCATCTCTCCCCTCCTGCACCCCAAGATGGCATGCATTCTGATTACCTCTTTCCCCAATCTGTCCTTCCTTCTGTCACACCTCCTCTCTTCTCTTATTCCCTCCTTTTCTATTTTCTGGTAGGGCAAGATAGATTTCTACACTTCATTGCCTGTATACCTTATTTCCTGGTTTCATGTAAAAACAATTTTTAACATTCATTTTTAAAACATTGAGTTTCAAATTCTCTCCCTTCTTCCCTCCCCATCTACCTTCCTTGAGAAGGCAAGCAATTCAATATAGGTTATACATGAGCATTCACGAAAAACACTTCCATGATAGTCATGTTGTGAATGACTAACTATATTTCCCTCCATCCTATCCTGCTCCACATTTATTCTGTTTTCTCCTTTGACTCTGTCTCTCCTCAAAATGTTTGCTTCATCCTTCCATCTCATTTCTCCTTCCCCTCCTACTTTGCTGTAGGGTAATATGGATTTCAATCGAGCGTGTGTGTTATTCCCTCCTTAAGCCAAATCTGATGAGAGTTAAGGTTCCCTCACTCCCTCTCACCTCCTCTCTCTTCCCCTCCAGTGTAAAAGCTTTGAAAATATTATTTTTTACTAATGCAACTAACTCAGAGCATACAGGAACTCCTGATCCTCTTAGGAGTACAGGCAAGCTGGTCAGATATGTTCATCACATTTTAAACATCCACCCAGAAACATGTTTTTGTTTTTGTTTTTCCTTCATTTAGTTAGCCTAGAAAGCTTTTCTCCATTGAGGGAAGGATGGCTTCTGATAAATATGTTAACATATTGAGGAAGAAAGTCATAGAAATTCCCAAATTACGCTAAAATACTGCAATACAATTTGTGCCATGTCTCACGTCACAAAAAGTTAGCTTAGTTCTCAACCTGTGGTTTATGTTCAATTTGTAACAATGAAAATACATGCTGCATATCAGATATTTACATTATGATTCATAACAGTAGCAAAACTACAGTTATGAAGTAGCAACGAAAATAAGTTTATGGTTGGGGGTCACCACAACATGAGGAACTGTATTAAAGAGTCGTGACATTAGGAAGGTTGAGAACCACTGACCTAAGAGATAGAGATAAAATAATTCAGTTAAATCTATCTTAATTTAAACCCCATTGATAATCTAATGGCTAGTCTTAGAAAAATGAATCCTTTGTCAAAGATATTTAAAGTAATAAAAGTATGGTTTTATGATGAAGAATCATGGAACACACACATTCATATATATACACACACACGTGTCAAAATCCTTGAAACTGTCAAATTATTTAAAACAAGTGAATCTAGCAAAAGATAGATCTACTTCTCATTTGCAATGTTTTGTAATGATATAAAAATTAAAATTAATTGTAAAATATTGATTAAACTCATTATCTTACATTATTTTAAAATATACTTATTGTTTCATTTATTTAATTCATCCCAAGTGATTCACACACCCTTTTATGCAGGCAGAATCCTAGAGTAACTGGGGCTACTTTGAATTAGCCAGGAAGACACTTAAATTGAATGAGGCATGTTGGTGGCCTCTGACAGGTTGCTGGCTTCCTGAAAAACCAGGGATGTGATGGTGGTTGCATCTCTTTGGTTGTGCTATTCTTTCAAACACTGCCACCTTAAAGTTATAAAGACATGACCAGGTAAGGCAGAAATACTATCCAGAAGTAGTACTTATCCACTTTTTCTTTATGTAATTCATTTATCAATAAAAAATATTTTCATGTTTTAAATGTTTAAAAAAACCCAAAAGTTATATGATCTCTATGTTGATCAAAAAAAAAATTAAAAAGACCTAGTAATAATAAGATTTATAGGGAGAAGAAACCCAAAATTAGAGACTTCATACTCTGTAAATAAGATGCTTAACTAAATTTTTGACTACTGCCTTATATTGCTAAGGAAAAATAAATAACAGAGTTAATTGTACCAAAAAGCTTACCATGTGTTTACTGTTGCCAGCAAATGCTGCTTCTACGTAAAGTCTTCCAACGGCATTTTCCATGTTCCCATTGACATAATTAGCACAACGTCGCCAAGTGGCAGTTTCAGATGTTGTACCATAAAGAGCCTGTTGAGGGGAAATACAAAATCAAATTTGTGGTGGTTTGTCCCAGAGTCCAGAGCATCAAGTTACAACTTTGTGGAATTCTATATTTTCAAAAAGTCCCAAGGGAGACTTGAAGCTCTTTAAGTCCTGTTCAGAGACCTTACTCAATGGATATACATTCCTAATGCAGGGGCAAATACCATTCCTTAAATTCTTTGTCTAAATGATTTTTTAAGAAATCTAGACCATTGTTCAAATGCCTCCTTACAACTCTCTGTTGTGGTTACATGTTAATATTTTTCAGGACTGATGTGGAATATAATACTGGGCCATTATCTATGTTGTCAATATAAGTGAGGATTATTGTTCAACAGATATACATGCATTATTCCATCTCTGAGAAGGGCAGAATTTCAGGTCACTCTCCCTTAAACAGAAAAACATCCCTGCCTTAAAGTATTCCAGTCTAAATTCTCATGGCTAGAAGCATTAAGTAGGTGTCCATTCAAATACCAGCAGAGGGATTTCACCAAGTACAAGAAACTATAGCATTGAAACTGTCCTGTTTGACAATCTCCTAATGTTAAGGCATCTCCATGGTACTTAGCCAATAGTTGAAAGTGAAACAATCTAATGAATGAAATGGTTCCACTTCTTCACAGAACATCACTTTCCCTATGGCAGTCTCTGTGCGAATGACTGTTGTTTTAAATATGGTTCTAAATATTCCTTTTAGATTTTCTTCAGGTACCAGTGATGTCAATGGGTTTTCTAGGGCTAGACAGTTTAGGAGATAAAGTTCTGAACTTGAATCCAGGAAGGTCTGGGTTCAAATCTTGCCTCAGACACTTACTAACTGTGTAACTCTGGGGAAGTCATTGAGTTTTCTTATTTGTAATATGGTGATAATGCCATCTATTTGAAATGTTGTTATGATGACCAAATGAGAAAATACCTGTAAGACACTTTGCAACTTTCAAGCACTATAGAGATGCTATCACTATTATTATTGCACAGTTCATTTATATAGATATTTGGACTTGTGAATAGAAAGCATGCATGATGCATTAATTATGATTTCAAAAGGCTCTAGCCCTGACGTTCTAGTGCTCTGTGATAAACAATGACTCCTGAATTTGGAGTTAGAGACTCTCGGTTTGAATCCCAGTTCTGTTACTTCATGCCTCAATGACTTTGGACAGATAGTTTCAGAGAGGCAGCATGATATAATGGATAGAGCATCTGCTTTGAAGACAGAAAACTTTGGTTACCTGCATGATTGGTAGTGAATTATTTAAAGTTTTGACCATCCCTGTCCTCTTCTAGAAACCAAAAATGAGGTTCCAATTGTAGTAGACCTAGGACCCCATGAATTTCCAGGACCTATCTGTAAAATGAAAGGGTTGTTCTAAATCTAGAACATTTTTGTATCATACACCACTTTGGCACTCCAGAAAACCCTATGGACCTCTATCCAGAACAATTTATTTAAATTAATTGAGTAAAATATGTAGACTAATAAAGGAGACAATTTTTTTTTAAAAGTTCAACGGTCCGAGGTTGAGAACCTCTGCTCTAGAAGGATGACTAAGACTGCCTGTAACTCTGCATCTGATGAGGCTGTGGTATGGTCAAATGTTTCTGCATTTTCTTGACATTATACACTCTTGACATGTAAGTCAATTACCCTATTGATTAAAATTCTAGCAGTGACACCAATGAAGTCACCATCTTTCTTATAAAAGAGACTCCCCATGGATAATGATGGAATACCGAGAGCAAGTCTTTTAGCTAGCACCTCGGACAGCACCTGGCACAGAACAGACACTTAACTGCTTTGCGTTCAGTGTATTCCCACCCTTCAGGCGATGCAGGATGACTATCCTCAGAGCAGCACGAGATTTTTCTAGGTTACATATTTAACCATGGGTCGGATAGCTAGCTCTTGGTATTTTTCCCCCTTGCCAAGTTCACCGCATTCACGTGGTGGACACAGCAAGGTCCCCAACTTTGGATCTCTTTAAGCTTAAGTCTTAAGAAGAGAGAGATTTTTTCTTCACCTTCCGGAAAGCATTTCTTGACTCCTTGTAGGTTCGGCTGAGGCTGCTTACGAGATCCATAATGAGCCGCCAGGACATTAAATTTTGAAGATCTCTGTATAAAAAAACACCACCACCCGGCAACAAGAAAGATGAGGCTGCAAGGCTTCTAGAGAGCATAGTGACATTAAAGTGTTACTCATGAAAGGACAGGCGGGCACCTACCTGGGAGAATATTTGGTAAGAATGGGCTTAAGTTTGGTTAAATATTCGGGAGCATACACAACCACATCTTCCTCATTTGCAACACTAATTTTCACAGTTGACATGATTGTATTTGTGAAATTTGCCCAGTTGAATGGCTAGAAAAAAACAGGTATCACGTGTTTAGTAGTCTGTCAATTTCACTACTTGGTCCCAAGATTCTAGCATGAAATACTAGGGTGAAATACACAGAGGCTGGTTTTATCACTAGTGGACTAAACCCATGATGATGATGGTGATACATAGCTGAGAATTTTTTTCCCCTTATTCACTCAAGAAGCATTTATTTGGTATCTACTGTGGGCCAAGCATTGTGCCAGGCACTGCAAATTTTTTTTTAAGTGTACAATCTATACAAGTGGAGACAAGTCACACACACACACACACACACACACACACACACACACACATATATATATGTAGATACAAAGCAGAAGAAAATTTGTGGATTAGGCACTGTTGGCTACAAGGGAAGGTCATAAAATGTTATATGTAGACAGGGAAGCAGGAATGGAGTCTTGAAAGAAACTAGGGGTTCTGAGTAGCAGAGGTGAGGAAGCAAGAAATTTCAGGCAAAGGGGTATACCCTCTGTGTGAAGGCACACAGATAGGAGATAGAGTCTCATGTAGGAAAAACAATAAGAAAGATAGTTTGGGTGAATTATCATATTGTTTATGAAGCTGACCAGGTAGCTAGGGACCAGGTTGTAAAAGACTTCAAATGTCAAGCAGAAGAAATTCTATTTGACAGTGAAGATAATGGGCAAACATTGGGGTTTATTGAGTAGGGGGGTAACATGGTGAGAGCTGAACAAAATCACTTTGGCAAGCAGGTGGAGGATGGAGTGTAGTGGGAAGAGATTTGATTTAGTGAGACCAGTTAGGAGGCTATTATGGTGGTCTAAGCTGGAGATGGGGGCCTGAAGCAGTGATGGCTTTTTGAGTATGAAGGACAGGAGAGATGGAAGAGATAGTGTGGAGACAGAAAAAATAATTAGTAATGGATTAGATAAGTGGGGTAGGAGTAAGGAGTAAAAGGTAACTACTAGGATACAAAGCCACATGACTGGAAGGAATGGTGCCATTTAGAGAGTAATAAAGTTCCAAAGAAGGAAGGGTTTTTTAACAAAAGATGTTGAGTTTTCTTTTGGCCATATTGTATATGAGATGCCTATGGGGTACACAGTCTGAAATGGCCAGTTGGTAGTTGGTGATACAGAACTGGAAATCCAAGAGAGGCTCAGGATGGATATATAATTGTAGCAACAAAGAATTTAGGGGCTTGAAATGATGCCCAGATTACCTTGTATTCAAATATTCTGGACACATTTTGTATATACTTACATACATATATGTTGTCCCCTCCTCCCCAAGGAGAATGTAAGTTCCATGAAGACAAGAAACTAAACATTTCTGTCTTTGGATCTCCAGAGTCTAGGATAATACTAGGTACACAGCAGACACTTAATAAATGCCTTTTTATAGGTTTGTATTATTGGAGAGAATTTCAGTGGCCACCTAGTCCAATTCACAAATGAAATAGTATGACCTCTATAACATATGAAACAAGTAGCCATTCGACCTTTCCTCCTCAAGTGAGAAGGAGCCCACTACTCCCCAATGCAGCCCATTCTGCATTAGGATGCTTATAATTAATCATTAGGGTGTTTTTTTTTTTCTTAAATCATGCCTAAATTCACCTTTTTGTAACCGTTGCCCATTTTTTCCCTATATCTTCTCTCTGGAGCCAATCAGAATAAATCTAATGGTTATTTCCTATCATAGCTCTTCAAACTCTTGAAGAGTTATCAAGCTCCTCTCCCACCCTAAGTTTTTTTTCCCCCTCCAATCCCAATATCCTCAGTTATATTAGCCTATCCTTATATGGCATGGACTTGAGGTCCTTAACTATTCTTGATCCTGTCCCTTGGATCCTCTTCTGATTATCCTTTTAAACTTTGGTTCCCAGAACTGATACAGTCTTTTTAAAAGAATGAAGGTGAGGCTTGTGGATGTATATATTTTGACAGAAAAAAAAAACATTAAGAAATCACTTTGTTATTTCTAAGGGTAAGGAATCCACAAACAGAAATTTGTCTGAAATTTAACTCTTAGTAGCAAGTTTCTATCAACACCAAAAATCAGTTTTTAAAAAAACTATGGAATCTATTATGGTTTAGTGAAATGGACTAGTATTTTCCATAAAAATGCTTCTATGTACAAAGCAGATACTGATGACCAAACACATCTAGTTTAAGTCAACAACATATTGTTTCAACACCAAGAGGAAATGAGATCTTAATTTTGCAACAGAAAAAAAAATACCATCTCATGCATAGAATCACACACAAAGGCAGTCAAAAGAAAGTGAATATGAAAAGACGCATGCACACTCATAGCACACACATGCATATATACATGTAATACACATGGATTTAATCCACCAATGTTATGCCTACTGTGATTCTTCCTGCCCATTTCTATTCTAGGAATCTAGACTCAGGGTTGTGATTATGAATTGTTTTCTATGGGACTTGAGAAAAGAGACTGGTTACTTATTTATCAGGGGGAGTTGGTGAAGTCAGCCAAAGGAGACTATGAAAAGTTTGGTGAAGCTTTAGGATTAGAGTCCACTTAAGAATGTGGTAAAAAATTTGAAGGTGAGGCTTACTTTTGCTAAGTGGCTCAGATCCCTCTAGTCATTTAATATTGAGTACTCAACCCAACAGCCTGTTCTCAGAAAAATTCAGCTTGGGGTGGAGTGGAGAAAGCCTGAGAAAACTTGGGCTGAAATTTAGGCTCTGCCCACAGGTCTCATTCCCCAGCTGTGAGACAGATGAGACAAGACAAAGTTCCTGACAAAGCTTAACATACTATTATTACTCCTTTGATCATGTCACTTAATCTTCTTTGAGCCTCCTTTTCCTCATCTATGAAATGGGGATAATAATACTGATGGCTCCTTTACTTGCAGGATTGTGAATATCAAAAGAGAAAATCTATGCCAAGTGCTTTCAAGCTGTGTATGGAAGCTAGAATGATGAGTATTAGAAACGATTGAATACAAGGATCTCTCCCAAGCTAGCAGTTGAAAATTTTTTCAAAAGCTGATGCTTCTGGGGCGGCTAGGTGGTGCAGTAAATAGAGCACCGGCCCCAGAGTCAGGAGGACCTGAGTTCAAATCCAACCTCAGACACTTAACACAAAAACTAGCCGTGTGACCTTGGGCATGTCACTTAACCTCAATTGCCCTCTAAAAAAAAAAAAGAAAAAAAGCTGATGCTTCTGAATCTTCTTTGGGGACTTTGTGGCCTTTCCTCAGGGACAAACTAGGAGCTCCTTCATTTTCTGATGCTGATGATTTACTGTCATTTTTTAAAAAAAGAAATAACTAGAGCAAATGTCTATTTTCCAGAAGAGGAGATAGGGAACATTAGCTATAGGGAGGTGGCTTTCAGCCAAGTGACATGTATTTGTGGACTTTCAGGAGTGGGATATTGTGATGCTGACCACACAACTTTTGCCTGCTGCTCAGATTCAGCATGTTTCCTTACCCTTTCCTTTGAAGGGATAAAGACTATGATTTCATTAATATGAGGAACTCCTTTAATGATGCAGGTTAGCACTTTTTCTGCAAGGTTCACTATTAGAGAGTTGTCCAGGATACAAGGAAGTTTAAGTGACTTGCCCAGAGTTATTTAGGATACTGGGCATTTTAAGTGACTTACTCAGGGACACATGGTCAGCACACATCAGAGGCAGGATCTGAACTCAGCTTTTGTTTTTGTTTTTTTAACCCTGGGGCTGGTTGTCTCTCAGTTTCACATGTGACCTCTCATGTCTCATTCCTTTCAAGTTGTGTATACCTGTGTATGTTTACTTTTTCATTCTGGCCATATACTTAGAACTGGAAGAGAGGACATCTAGTCCCACCCCATTAATTTGCATCCGAGGAAATTAAAGCCGAGCTCAGCAGAGTGCTTCTTCAAAGTCCCACAGATCCAAATCACATAGTTATGATTTGACCTCAGGCCCTCAGGCATATGTCAGCTAGACATATGCACAATGTTTCCTCTCCTCTCTCTCTTCTATTCTACTCCACTTCATTTCATTCTAATCCATTTTCTGTAAAAGGCTAGAGACCTGGGAAAGGTAGAGAGATTTCTAAGGTAAGTTTCCACCCATATACAAGGTACACATCTGGAAAGCCACTCATGAACAGACAACTTTTAATTCAAAGGCCCTTTTTAAAAAAAAATGAAAAATTTCCTTGAGCTCTTCCTCTCCTGGTCTCTTATTGAGGTCAGCTAGACATATGAAAGGCTCTGAGACCTCTTGAGTAGCAGGATTTTTCTGGGATGGTTCTCAGATCATCTCATAGTTAACCCTTTAACTTTTCTCCCTCTGAATTTCAATTAAGTTAAAACCAAATAATGATTTCAAATGAGGTTTTATACATGATTACATAGGCAAGGCACTCTAATGACACTTAAATCCATTTTGAAGCCCAACAAGTTTCATTTAATGTGCTTTTTCTTAAAGAAAATAGCTCATCTTAAAATTATTGCTTTCAGGCAATAGTTTACTAAAAGAAATTTGAAAAGAAGCAATACTCACCCGTCCATTAATCTCTAATGAAAAGTTGTGTTGGACCTGGGCCAGGGTCATTTTATTATAGAGGAGGATAGGGTCATTCCGGTCTTCAGATTTAGTTGTAGCCTGCAGAAATAATTGCAAGGTGTTATTTATAACTTAACAAGAAGAGATTCTTTAGCACAGGGGTCCTGACCTAACTAACCCTGTTGGGTCCTGTCAGTCTGGTCAAGTCTATAGATCCCCAGTGGAAGCATGTTTTTAAATAACTGGAGAAAATGTTAGGATTCAGTTAGAGATTTGCGAAAATTGAAGATATAATCTTTTCCGCAGCCAAGTCCACGGATCACTTGAAATCTGATCACAGACTGCATGTTTGCAGACCCCAGGCTAAGAACTCTTGCTTTAGCAGAATTGTGGACAATAATGATAACCAGGAGCAAAAAAAACCAAAAACCAGAAATGTTGGCATAGATGAGTTTTGGGCTGAATATGCCATCAATAACAAATTTGTAGTTTACTTTGGGTGTAAGAAAATTCAAGTTGTTAAGAGGTCTATTGAGTAAGAATGCTCCCGATGTGTCTTTGGTGTCTATTTTTCTTAACAGGTTCTTTGAGAAAATGCTCCTAGCTCTCTCTCCCCCTAGATTGTGAACTGGAATCTCAGTTATTCCTCCAACTGTTTCATATTATAACAGCCTTCTTGGACACTCATGGAGTTAAATATTCTATCATGAATCCCCCAAGAACACTCTTGTTTTTTTTCATCTGGGGTACCATGTGCCTCTCAAAACATAGTAATAAAAGTCACTGTCAATAAAAACATGTGCATATTTAATGCAAGCAGAGCAGGAAGAGGGATAAGTCAGAGGTCCAGTGAAAATGAAAGACCCCTGGAGGCAATGATAGCTTTTCCTCCTTCTTTAGTAACTCCCCTCACTACACCTACTTCTGTGCTTAACACTTATCAGATGCTCATTTATTTTTATCTGAATTTATTGACCTTTCCATTACTCTTACTGATTACTTCCCTCCACTCATTCTATGGTCCAGCCTTACTGGCTTTTTTTTTTTCTTTGCAGAAGACTCCTGTTTCTGTGCCTTTCTTTGAACTATCTCCAATGCTTAGAATGTTCTTCCCCCTGATTTCCATCTCTTAGAATCTTTGATTTTCTTTAGGCCTCAGCCTAAGAACCTCTTCTTCATGAGATCTTGCCTATTCACTCCAACTGCCAGATCTCCTTCAAAGTCAACTTGGATTTGCTTTCTTTATGTTTTAAATATACATATGGATGTATTGTCTCCATTAGACTGTAAAGTCCTTGTAGATAGGAATTGTTTGGCTTTTGTCTCTGCATGTCCAGTGCCTAGTACACAGTAGATGCATAAAAAAATGGTTGCTTGCCTGATTCATTCTTGAATAAGCTTTCCCATTTGGAACTGAAAATAAATTGAGATTTCATTGGAAAAGTTCCTGAAAGTACGACCCTGGCATGGAAGGCATTTACCCATTATAATGAGCTTCATCCTTGGTAGGGACAAGAGTAAAGAAGCTCTGAGAATCTGGGCTTGGAAGGGAGAAAAGAATGCCTGCTCCTTTTTCTGGATTCTGGCCATTTCAGAGTCAGAGGCAGCAAATCAGGCAATAGCTGGGTAATCAATCAATATTTATTAAGTGCTTATTATGTGCCGAGCACTATGCTAAGCAAATCTAAGTGATATTCAACTGTAAATGTCCCTGAGGACAATCTGGATAGAAAAACAATCCTCCAGATTATGTGGCTTCTGGGGAAGCTAGATTATCTCCCCCAAACCTTTGGTTTCTAGGACCTTTCTGCTAATGGTAGGGAGCAATGACCAGGGGCTGAGTTATTTATAGCTATTGAGAGAGTTATGGTAAATCCTGTACTAAAACTGATACATAGAGCAATGAGGAATATGGAGGTGACTCAGGGAGATAACTCCTGGAGTCTGGGGAGAGCCTGGGGCAAGGTTGGACACTCTAGACTGAAGAGTCAAGAGTAATTCCTCCTGAGAAATCCGAGCCTGAAAAGACCCCTACCCAAAGCCCAGGAGTTTGGCAAGAACTGGATAAACCTCAAGAGTAGGGGAGTATACTCTATTTGCTTTCAGCAAATGGTAGCCCCTGGCATTTCCTCATACTGCCATAACCATGGCAAGCTGCCTTTAGCCATGGGACTACAGTCAGGGCAGAATGGGATGCAATATAATTGCATGTCATGCCAATCTTACCATCATCTCTCCTTATCCCATGGCTCTAGGGTTAGTACAGCATGGGAATCACATGAGCAGAGAGGTTGGAGACCAAAGTGCTCTCTTCTTAGAGCTCTGTCTATGAAACCAACATCCAAGAACACAGTCTGGATGTCTGCCTCCAGCAGGGGCAGAATAGAAAGAGAAATGTCGACTCCAATTTCTACAGAGGTAGTTAAGCCTGGTGGAAAAGAGCACTGGATTGGTAGTCAGGAGGCTTTGATTCAAAACCCTGACTCTAGTCTTGTTACCCAGGTGACTTTAACCAAGTGGTGTAATTTGATAGGTTCATCCTCTATCAAATAAGGGAGATTTGATCAGATAGCTTCAGAGGTACCTTTCAGCTCCAAAGCCATGGTATTTAGCATCTCTGCCAAATTTTAAAGAATACACATGTCTTAGAAAGCTGCCAAATAAGTTCATCCATTCACAGATATAGAGGTGGAAAGAGGCTTGAAGGTGATCAATTGCAGTCTCCCAATTTTAAAACGAAGCCCCACTGAGGGCAAATGACATGACCAAAATCATACATTTATTAATAGTCTGAGTCAGGATCTGAACTCAGTACTTCCTGATGCCAAGTCCAGAGATGACTTGCCATTCTACATCAGGCTCTTCAAGGAAGATTCTGATACCTGAACTCAGGGATAACTTGTGTCTAAGCAGCTTTTATAGTTATTTCAGAAATTCTTTAGGGAAAAGAAAGTCTTTAGATGGAAGTTACCCAGAAATGACCAACTCTCAAAGCTTTTGACATTCTGGCTCCAGTTTACTTCTCCTGTTTTGTTTTACATCACTCCCTTTCACACACTTTACATTGTGGTCAGATTGGACCACACCCTGTTCCCAAAGTCATTTGGGGCATTTCATGCATTCTGGCAAGTCACTTTCCATGCGTAGGATGCATTCATTTCTGCTTTCTACATGGTATCACAGCATGTGAGAAATGTGGGGGCATTTCAGGGACTATTACGTATATTCTTTTCCTCTAGGTGCCATCTCTAATAAAAAGCCTTCCTTGATTCCTTCTGACTGAAAATGAATTCTCCCTCTCCAAATTTTCTTGGAACACATTGTGATAAGAGACATTTGAATTTACATCTATCTTAACATGCTCCCCACATTAGATAATAAGCTTCATGAAGGAAGGGAGCATGTCTTAATCATCTCTATATTCTGCTTTGTATCCTACCATAGTGTCTTGCATGTTAAAGGTATTTCATAAATATCTGTTTAATTTAATTTACTTATCAGGACAAAGGTCAGTACAAAGAGTACCTTGTACTAAGTACCCAAAACTTTATGGAAGAGAAAACCAGAAAAACATGAAATACTTTTTGACTCCCCTATCAGATGCCCTAAATCCCAATGGCACTTTTCTTTCCACTGATCCCTGTAACCACTAAGCAAGGAAGAACAGTCTTTTCATGACCAATATTTGGGTCATTTTGAAGCTCTTGTGCTATTGCTGATGAAGCAATACAATGCATGAATAAAATAGCTCAATGAGGTTTTGAAAAGCAGTGGAATTCTTTCTCAAAGGCTGAGCATTTTCTGTTAGATAGCCCTGACTTTCTACCACTTAGCACAAAATTGGTCTTTTCGCCACCAAAACCAATTCTGGAAGGAGAAAGGCATAGAGAGATGGAGCTGAATGGTACTCAGTGGAATGGAGACAAGGTGCTTTACATTGGCAATCTCTTTTTCCAGCTCCATGATTCGATGCACTTCCAGGGAAATCTGGGTCTCATTGATGGACAGTCCTTTATCTTGGCGGATCAGTTTAGCCACAAAGATCATGAAATTCATGTATGCTATGCAAGCCTGTGGGGAGAAAACAATTGAGGATTTCTACATGTTGGCCATAAAATACTTTAGATTTTTCTAGTTTTTTCTTTTAAATAACGTTTACTGTTTGGTAACAGAAAAATGAAAACAAAAAACATGGTAAGTTAGAAAATTTCTTTGTGAAGACCCCTTAAAAGAAATGAATCATCAAGACATGAGAACCATTAGAGAACTCCATGGGAGAAAGGAAATAGAACCTTCTGTCTCTTTCCCTATCCATAAAATGGGAATAACAAGAACTTATTTAGCATTTTAACCTTTGCAGAAGTGGTTTCCATGCACCCGAGGAAACAAGCTCTAAGTGGGAAAGTGACTTACTTAAGACCATTTGGGATTCCTTAATTTCCCACCATGTCGTACACACTTTCCACTAAATAGGGTCTCTCTAGTCTTTGTCATCCTTCAATGTTTAACTCCCTCGTCACATCTTCCCAGAATTCTTACCTGATTCCCTTAGAGGCTCCTCATAGTCCTGACTCCCCTTGTCAAATACCATCATATAAATACATTTAAATATTGTATACACTGAATAAAACGTAGGCTCCTTTAAGGCAGCAGGGACAGCTTTTTTTTTTTATCCCTGTGCTTTGCATAAAGGAGGAGCTTAATCCATGCTTGAGGCAAGTAGGTGGATCAGCAGATAGAGTATTAGGTCTGGAGTCAAGAGGATTTGACTTCAAATTTGACCTCAAACACTTATTCACTGACTGGGTTCAAGTCACTTAATGGATGTTTACCTTAATCCAGTGGAAAAGGAAATGGCCAAGAAAATCATTGCCAAGAAAACCACAATTAGGGTCACAATGAGAAGGACATGACTGAACAACAATAAATGCTTGGTGAATTAGGATCCTCACTGGTATGCAGTGATACTCAAATCCAATACTGTCTCACATAACTGTTTCATTGTAGAGAGCCCCTACCTCAATATTTCCAACCAAGAAATTTGTGTTACCTTGACTCATCAAATTTCTTCACTTTCATACATTTTTCCCATGTTGAGGCACAAGTAACATTTCTGAAATTAACTCAGAGGCCAGAAGAAAAAGCCCCTTATGGTCCTGATACCTTATGTCAAGCACAATACACACAAGCACAATAACACTACAGTATTTTTCTATCCTGTCAACAGAATTTTGAATTCAGTCCCAATTGAACTAGTCTCTAACCTGGGAATGACTGGAACCTCAACAGAGCAGGCCAGAGGCAGGTGTGGAATCAAGTAGTGGTTTAATTCATTTTAGAGTGAGGAAACACTTGCAAGTGGAAGTCCTTGTGAGTAGAAGGGCTTAACACATTGGGGTACAGGCAGTGCTTATATACATACTGAGCTCAAGGTTATTGTTGTTACACCAAGCTCAGGGCACAGCAGGGATCAGTTTTTATCTAAAATTCCACCCTGCTTCAAGTGCCTGGCATAATTCTCTGCACAACATCAAAGTTTAGTAAGTTGATTTAAATTGAATTGAAGCCAAGAAAATAAGGAAGTTTGATTTAGGCTTAAATGTTGGATAGAACCAATGATGGTAGAATAGTTCACCTTAAGGAAGCTCCAGAATATTTTGACAATCTCTACCCGTCAAGTGGGGTTGTGTTAATATGAATTCTTTTAATGTCTAATCTAAATCTCCTTGGAGATAGGTCTCTATTGGAATAAGTCCAGACTGGAAAACCCTTAGTACTACTGAACCACATGGAGAAACTCCATTATCCCTTGTTTTTGTAGAGCCAGAAGGGACCTAGAAAGTAATAGTGACTCATAGAATCTTTTGAGTTTGAAGCAAGCTTTGCTGAAACAGTGTTCTTTGAAATTACGGATCACCTCTTGACTGCTAAATCCAAAGGGTTTTTCTTGGTCCTTTTCTGCTCTATCATGGCCAAATACAGGATGGTCACAGCTCTTCTTACCCATAAATCTCCCAATCACAAGACTCATGAACTCTGAAATTCCTTCCTCTAACTTGAACCTTTAAGTCTTCCATCTTTTCTTTTGCTTCAGTCCTCCTAAATTTCTTCCTCACCATGTCCTTTGGTCCCTTTACCCTTTCATTCTTCCTCAGTCCATCACACCAGCCATGGCTTCACTTTCTTTCCTCCTATTGAAATCTTGATTCTATGGTAAATCAGTTTTCACTTTAAATTGTCCTTCACCAAAATAAATAAATAATAAATAAAAAAAATAAATTGTCCTTCACCAGCTTCATCTGTTTGTCCTAACTCCACTTTGCTTCATAAAGCCCAATCTCAAATTACTCCAATCATCTGACTTCTCCCATTTGTGGTTGCTAAACACGTCATACCACTATGTTGAATGGTTCTACTACAAGTTTATGCTACATAATCTGCCATATAGCATTTCTTTTAGTTTTTCTGTAATTGACTACTTTGTTGCTCCTCCAACTGTGGGTATTACAAACCTTTTCCTTCATTAAGGCACTTGCACCACTTTGTCCCCGTTCTTCTCAGACGGAGGACTCACTTTGTATTTGACTTGAGAAAATAAAGGTCTTTCATTGTCAGCAAGCTTGCTCTTCTTCCAAATTCAGAATTTCAAATCCCCTAAAAATTATCTCTCAATTCCCTCTTCTCCAGCCTTAGAGGAAGAAGAAGCGCTTCCCCTGGCCAAGGTCAACTTTCCCACTTGTGTCCTTGATCCCATCTCTTCTATTCTCCTTTAGGTATTACCTCCCCCTCATCCTCAGTCTTTTTTTCCTTTTTTACATTGGCTCCTTGCCTCTTACCTACACATATGCTAAGATTGCCATCCTTATTTAAATCAAGAGTTCTTAACACAGAGTCTGTGGTCCCCTATAGGAAGCATAGAGAAATTTCTGGGAGTCTATGAACTTAGATGATACACACATATATATGTAGGTATATGTATATACAATATGAATATGTGTGTATATACACACAAACACATATGTATGTGTATTTACACACATATCTATATACATTTACATATATATCTCTATGTCTTTATTTTCACTAACTGCTAGCTAGAATTATTTCCTTCAATCATTATTCTGAGCACTAGATTATCAAAAGAATTCATGATAAAAAATAGATTAACAACCTGTTTTAAACAAACCAACCTTCTATAGATCCTGCCATCCCCTCAAGTCCTGATCCTGTATCTCTCCTCTCTTTCACTGCCAGACTTAAAAAGAGCCATCTACCTTCCTTGCCTCCACTTTTTCTCCAACTCACTTCTCAAAACCTTGTATTCTAATTTCCATCTTTACCACGGAACCAAAATTGTTGCCTTTTGAGTAATTCCCCCTCCTTCCCAAGCCCACCCTGTTCAATCTTTTAACTGCTAAATCCAATGCCCTTTTCTCAGCTTCATCCTTCCTGACCTCTGTAGTTTGTGGCAAGGCATTGTTGACTACTCCCTCTACCCAGATACCTTCTCCTCACTGGATTTTATGACACTGTCTTTTCTTCCTTCCGATACCTGTGTTATTGCTTCCTTTAAGAAGACTCCTTTGTTGGGTCGTTGCCCATGTCCTAACAACCAGCTTTTAGTTTTAATGCAAACAATTCAATAAAAAACCCTAAAGTGTGCCACTTTTAGCAGGCTTTAGGAAGCCAGCCCCTGGAAGGGAAAAGAATGTAGGTGTTTTCTAGAAAAATGAACTACTGTGCATTTTTCCATATTAACAAAGCATAGGAAAAAGATATTTATTTATCTGCTTATTCTTATGAAGTGAAATGAGTGAGAGCTTAGTTTAAGGTCATTATGAATGCGGCACATTTTAAAATTTTTATTGAATTGTTTAAATAGATTAACACTAAATGCCAGTGGGGAGAGATGAAAGAAATATTTCCCTGCCAATTACATAAGCAAAGTACAGAATACCTTGTTGATTTAGGATTTAAGGGTTTAAGTTTAAAGTAAATGATAGGGAATAGTGTTGTAGACATAAAATTCTGGGCACTCAAGCAAAAATTTAAGAAAGGGCCTGAAATAAAGGTTTCTCCCCCTGTTGGGAATTGTATGTTATTATATTTGAAATGCATCTGTGGGTAACAGTAACACTGTGATGATCAACTATGATTGGTTTAGCTCTTCTCAGCAATACAATGATCCAAGATAATTCCAAAAGACGCATGACAGAAAACGCATCCTCATCCAAAGAAGAACCATGGAGTCTGAGTGCAGATCATTGTCACTTTTTTTGGTTGTGTTCTTTCATCACATGACTAATGTGGAAATGTTTCCATGATTGCTCGTGTGTAACCTATATCAGATTTCTTGCCGTCTTGAAGATGGGGGAGGGAAGGAGAAAAATTTCAAACTCAAAATCTTTAAAAAGTGAATATTAAAAACTATCTTTATATATAATTGGAAAAAATATTTTTTAAAAAGAGATGCATTTGAGGGATTGCAAAAACTATAAAATAGGGCTTGGGATGGGTCATAAACCTAAGGTGATGGTCACCAATTTGTGAATTCAGTGAAGGGGATTGGACCATTAGGAAGACTTCAGGTTGGACCTGGCTTGTAGCTAATATTCTGGTTCTCCAAATGAACAGGGGATGTGAAAGATTTTGAAATTACAATTTGGTGGGAAAGACAATGGTCAGAGGGGCATAGATTTAGAACAGAAAGGAATCTTGGAGCCCATTGAATTAGTTTTATAAGAAAGCATAGGAAAGGGCAGTTAGGTGTTGTAGTGAAGAGAGGCCCCAGAGTCAGGAGGACCTGAGTTCAAACCTGGCCTCAGACACTTCACACACTTACTAGCTGTGTGACCTTGGGCCCCAATTACCTTGCCTTCCCCCCTCAAAAAAACAAACAAAGGAAAACATAGGTGAAATGTTTTGCCTGGGGTCACTTGTCAAACAGAAGGTATGGCAGTGGGGTGAACTTTGAAGGTATTACTATCAATGCATCCAACCCATTATCCCAGAAAGCCAAAGCACTATTTTTCCTCAGGTTACTATGCAGGCTTACTTTTGACTTGTTTCTATTCATGCCTCCATCAGCTGCTCAGTCTGCCTTGTTAAAAACATCTTGGTGTTATTGTTGAGCCCTTCTCTTCTTCTCTAGTACCCTCAACATTTATGTCCAGTAAAGGAACAAGCCCTTTAAACTGTACGCCTGCCTGTACACCTCCTCCACCTGGCCTTTGAGGTCCTTTACAATCTGGTGCATTCTTACTTTCTGATTTTATAGCATACTGTTTCCCATCTTGTAGTCTACACAGTAGACAAATTCGACTCATCGCTGTCCTCTGGACCTTTGTTTTTTGTCTTTCCGTCTTGAAGAGGACCATGATATCAGGGAGGTGATGCCATCACATGCAAGTGAACTGGATGGAAGTAAGGGAGAGCCATGCAAAGTTACTAGCTTCACTTTCTCCTCTAGAGTTATCTGTATCCAGTAGCAAGATATAGATCAAGAAGACTGGAGATGGCCCAAAGCAGTGGGAGACCTCTGCACCTTTCACCCACATTGTTGGCTATGTCTGGGTCACCCTTCTGTGAGTGACTGCCTTCTCTCATCCTCTACCATCTCTCCTACATGTTTCCTCTTAAATTTCTCTCATACTTGAAAATCCATAATATTTTTCCTGTATATCATTTTGCACATATTTGTTATCATGCATGTAAATGTCATATCCCCAGCTAAACATTCAGTTACATGAGGTCAGGGATTGGTTTTTTATCTAAAATTCCACCCCCTGCCATACCACTCAATCTACCAAAAAAATTGCTTTATAGAGCTACAAAAAATAGTGACAAAATTCATTTGGAAGAACAAAAGGTCCAGAATATCAAGGCAATTAATGAAAAGAAATGCTAAGGAAGGTGGCCTAGCCATACCAGATTTTAATCTGTGTTATAAAGCAGCAGTCATCAAAACTACTGGATGAAGAAAAGTAGTGTATCAATAGAATAGATTGGGTACAAAAGACTCAGTAATCAATAATTATAGTAATATACTGTTTGATAAACCCAAAGACCCAAGTTTTTTGAATAATAACTCACTATTTGACAAAAACTGCTGGGAAAATTGGAATATAGTATGGAAGACACTGGGCATAGACCATCATCTAATGCCGTACAACAAAATCAAGTCTAAATGGGTACACAATCTAGGTATAAAGGTTGATACTGTAAGTAATCTGGGGAATCAAGGAATACTTTACCTGTCAGACTTATGGAGCAGGAAAGACTTTATGACAAAAGAGTTAGAGAGCATTATAAAAGGCAAAATGGATAATCTTGATTACATTAAACTTAAAAGTTTCTGTACAAACAAAGCCAATGTAACCAAGATTAAGAGGGAAGTGGGTAATTGGGAAAGAACTTTTATAACCAACATCTCTGATAAAGGCCTCATTTCTAAAATATACAGGGAATTGAGTCAAATCTATAAGAATACAAGTCATTCCCCAACTGATAAATGGTCAAAGGATATGAACAGGCAATTTTCAGAGGTAGAAATTAAAGATATCTATAAGCATATGAAAAAATGCTCTAAATCACTATTCATTCGAGAAATGTAAATCAAAACAACTTTGAGGTACCACATCTCACTAGTCAGATTGGCTAAGATGACAAAACAGGAAAATGACGAATGCTGGAGAGGATGTGGAAAAATTGGAACACTAGTTGGTGGAGTTGTAAACTGATGCAACCATTCTGGAGAGCAATCTGGAACTATGTCCAAAGGGCTATAAATAATTGCATATACCCTTTGGCCCAGTAATACCACTTTTGGGGTTGAATCCCAAAGAGATCATAGAAGTGGGAGTAAGACCCATATGTACACAAATATTTATTGCAGCTCTCTTTGTGGTGGAAAAAAAATGGAAATTAAGGGGATGCCTATCAATTGGGGAATGGCTAAACAAGTTGTGGTATATGAATATAATGGAATACTATTGTGCTATAAGAAATAAGGAGCAGATGGACTTCACGTTTACCTGGAGAGGCTTATACAAACTGATACTAAGTGATAAGAGCAGAACCAGGAAAAATTTGCACACAATCACAGAAACATCGTATGTGTGACAACCAACTTTGATAAACTGGACTCTTCTCAGCAATGCACAGCTGTAAGACAACTCTTACAAGAACAGAGTTTAAATGGCGACTGAAGCAATCTCCATGCTATCATTCTTTTCCAGGTTTGGTTTTGTTTCTTTTTTCCCACTGTTCACTCCATTGGCTACAACCCTTCTAGACAACCAGACTAATGTCCAATGTGAAAGTATTTGCAGATCCTATACATGATTGCACGCCGCCAGGGGGGGGGGGGGGAGGAAGGGGAAAGGGAGAAAATTTGCATCTAAAGGGATTGTAGAACTGAATCATGTAAACTAAAAGTAAATAAACAAATCAATTTTAAAAAATTCCACCCCTGCCCTAAGCAATTGGCACAAGTCTCTGCACAATGTCAGGGTTTAGTAACTTTACTTACATTGAACTGAAACCAAGAAAATAAGGAAGTTTGATTTAGGCTTAAATGTTGGATAGAACCAGTGATGGTGGAGTATTTCATTCATCTCAAGGGACAGTATCAGTCTTGATAAGAATGAAACAAAGACTAATGTAATAACCATCTAAATAAATATTTCTATATTCTAGCTCAGACTTTTGCTCCAATTTTTCCTTTCCTCTTAAATCCTTATCAAAATGTTAAGGCTCCAAATCATTTGAATGAAATTCAGAAGGAAGAATAATTTGCTGCCATTGACATAGAGTCATGAGGAAGAACCAGTGGAATTCAGTAAGAGAAGCACTAGAACTCAGGTCCTAATTTTCTATCTATTTATTGCTACCCGAGAAATCTTTGGCGAAACAGTTAGCCTCTCCAGCCTCAGTTTCTTCAACTGTAAAATGAGGGAAGATCAGCCTAAATGACCTCCTAAGGCCCCTCCCTCTGCTAAGTCTATACTTTATGAACATTTAGATTTCTCAAGCGATAGACTAGAGACTGGAAAGAGACTAAAGCTTCTGCAGAAAAGGTTGAGCTTTAAAAGCTAGGAAGACCCTGGGAAGCTTCCTTCAGAAGGCTGGCTGTTCTATGGCAAATGTGAAATCAACAGCTGTCCAGAGCAGGAGGTGTTCCTCTTTCATTCCCCCAGGCCGTCCAAAGGAGAGATGAGGAGACCCAGGTGGCATCTAAGCCTGCACATTTGAATTGTCTATTGTCCTCTTAAATTGCCATGCAGAACCCTCCCCCCTATCTCTGTCTCTCTCCCCTCCCCTCTCTCTCCCCCTCCATCCATTTCTCTCACTTCTCCCTATCTTCCTCCTACCCCCACCCCCGCCACTCTCTCTATTACATCTGGGAGATACAGTGGCAAATGCCTCCTCAGGGAAGTCCCAGGGAGAAAAGGATGTCCCCATACATACTATCCTCAAAAGGATGGCTTTATAATCCTCCCCTTTCCTCCCTTAGTGACAGTTAATTGGAGTAACTAATGTTGACATCAAACAAATGTCTGAGTTGCATGACCCATATTGTTACAAATGATAAATTCTCAGTCCTTTGCACACCCATGTCCCCAAGTATATAAGCCCTTATCTCTTCAGCTAGAGATACCAAAGCCTTTGAAGTGGCGGTCACTGGGATAGCCCAAGAGCGATTCCCTGTGGTTTCCCTGTTCTATACATACATTTCTCAGGGGAAGAGAGCTTTGGTGACAACGTAAACGACAGAGGATCCTTCTTAGCTGCTGATATGTATGGGTGCTCTTTTTGTCATACAAGAGTCTCAAGGGACTGGGATGATGCACAGGCTGATGAGCTGGGACAATGCCCAGAGAATGAGGAATCATGGATGCAGAGAAGCTCTGCATTGGGAAGGCCTCGGAAGATGTCTGCTCTATTGCTGGATTTGAGGCTGAGGGCTGGGTTGGAATCCTGACTCTGCTGCCTTACTTGTATGACATCCTCCTCTTTCATTGACCCTCTAAGGGCCTGTTTCTTCCACCCCAATAAAGAGGCTGAACTAGACAACCTTTAAAGGACCCTTCTGGCTAAATGCAAAATTCGGGACCACAGTTTTCTGCCCCATCCTTCTCCTCACCCTGCATTACCTAGAATGAGGTGGTAAAGGGGACAATGCTAGACCTGAAGTCAAGCCTTCGTTTAAATCTGGCCTGAGACACTTACTAGTTGTGTGACCCTGGGCAAGTCACTTAACTTCTCTCTGCTTGCCTGTTTTCCATCTCTTCTTGGCAAAGGTGGAGAGTATCATGGGTATTAATACTTCATGGACTTCCAGATGGACTGTATTTATTTATCAGCTGGGTTTAATGCCTTTTTCTTACCTACTTTTCAATTCTGTGCTATACGGTGTGGAATTCCAGATAGGGTGGGAGGAGAAACATATTCAGAAATGGCTAATGTAAAAAAGACAGCAACAATAATAATCGCAATAAGGCAGAGGAAAAAAAGGGAAAAAAACTGAGTTCAAATCCAGGGCAGGGTATATATGATCTGTGTCATCTTCCAAAAGTCACAGAACCTCCCTCAGTTTCTTCATCTGTAAAGCAAGGAGTCTAGATGAGGTAAACTCTAAGGCGCCTGTCCAGTTCTGGTAACTTTGATCTCATCCTTCCAGTCTCTGGTCAAGGAGGATGCCAAGTCGCCCTTCCTCCTTTTCTTTCAGAGATATTATGAGGACAAGGCAATGGTACATGAAATGCCTTAAGCTGTCTCAAGAGGAAACTGGCCCATTCTTTCAGATGGCAATCAGTATCATCTTAACTCAGAGGGCCTCTAGTGACCTGTATACTGATGAAGCAGAACGCTCTCCTCCCCAGGGCAGATGTTCCCAGGGGCCTGGGTGTTTCTGTTCTCACTGTTTTATGGGTCTCTTCGTTGTTTTTGGCATCAGCCCTTCTCACAATGAGATCTTTTGGTCCTGATCTTCCCATAGCATTCAAGCTAGCATAAAGTACTTCATGGAGACACCCAGCTAGGTGATAAAAACAAGTGTCGCTCATGTCATTTACCAGCGCTCTCTTCCTCCTTCCTTACTGAAACACACCAATTTAATTTTTCTCCTATAAAATCCATTCCTATTATTCAGCCTTGTTATCTGTTCATATCCTGCAAGGATTAGCTCTTGTTTGGCAGAATCTGTGTTCTGTTCCTTGGATTATAAGCCACAGCTTAATTACTTTCATTTTGGTACTTCGCCTGTGACAGGGGCCAGGGTAGAAGAAGGACCTCAATGCCATGAGGACAGAGAACACTCAATTGTCACCTCAGTAGCAAACCAAGGTTTCCTTTTTGGTTAGAACATTTTGTTGACCATGTCAGGATACTGGTATTTTGATGAACATAGTAGGATGTCAGCCATTTACCTTTGTGTGTGTGTGTATCCTTGTGTCCCCTTGTACCAAGAACAAGGTTGGTGTTTAATAAATGTTTAACTGATACTTGGATTAAGTTGAAAGTGGAAGTGTCTGGAACTGCACAGAATTGAACTGGTGTTAATTAATATTGACCTAATCATTACCTAAAAATTTAATTTTTAATTAATTTAATTATTCATTTAATTGAAATGAATAAAATTATTCCTCCTATCACTATGAGAGGGGACATGAAGTATCCTCCCACAAGACTTCCTTCCAACAGTAGGCAGAAGCTGCCCTGATGACTACTTCTGATCCATGGGCAGGCTACACAGTCACAAGAATGCAGAATCTGTCTAATTAGACAATTCAGGAATGCCTCTACCACCAGCCATGTAGAAAATGCCTCCGAGTTTCCTACTGACAGCCTTCTGAGGAAACCACATCAGCAGGTAAATGGGAAGTAGAATGGGCTCAACAGTTCATTATCCCATTATCTGGTTGTGATTAGGACTTGTAGTTTATGGCTGATGTGTTTGTCTTTCAATCATGCCAGTTTCTCCTTGAAGTTACAGTTGGAACAACAGTGACAAAATTGCACTTTTAATTTAAACATCAGTTACTGTAACAGAAATGGGAAAACTTGAGTTCTGTGAGTTTGATTGAGGGCACGCCATGAATGTGCTGGCTGCTAAACATCTCTGCCCTCTATTCGACAGAATCTACTGGCAAGTCAGCACAAAAGAAGAACCAGGAATTGAGTCTAATTTTTCCAATATGGATTGAAATGAATAGTATTTATGTAAGCACTTTTAAGATTTGCAAAGTCCTTCACATCTCACCTCATATGATCTTCACAACCCTGGGAAGCTGGTGCTATTCTCATCCCCATTCGTGATTGTTCAGTTGTTTCAGGTGTGTCTGACAATCTGTGACCCCTTTTGGGGTTTTCTTGGCAGAGATATTGGAGTGGTTAGCCATTTTCTTATACAGTTCATTTTACAGATGAGGAACTCAATGTCAACTGTGCCACTTAGCTGCCCCATTTTACATTTGAAGAAACTGAGGCAGACAAAGTTAAGTGACTTGCCCAGGATCACACAGCTCATAAGTGAGGCAAGGTCTTCCCAGAACTCCATCCACTCTGTCTGTTGCCCTTGCTGCCACAATCACACAAGACTTATTTTATGAGTATAAAAAAATCAACACATATTTACCTCTTTATATATGCCAGTACATTCATAGTAGTCACGTGATGGCAGGCCAAGTCGAGGCTGATCAATCTATTAAAAAATATGTAAAAATAAACCACTCAAATACTGTTGGACACCATATTTTGACAAAAGCATCTTGCCTATCTATGAACTTAGTTCTTTCTTTCCACAATAACGACATTCTACCTACACAGTGCAATGGATAGAAGTTACCAAGAGGCAAATGTTGGTGTGATGTCACTGGACCATAGATTTGGGGTTGGGAGGGACTTTAGAGGTCATTTAGTTCAACCTTTCCACTTTAGAGATGAGTAAACTGAGACTGCATGATTGCCCAAAGTCATACAACTAGTAAGAGGTTGGGCCAGGACCTGAACACATCATCTCACTCCAAATGCAGTTCATTTTCCCAAGCTGCCCCAAAGTGTAACAGACAACCTCATGAGGCAGAGTTTCTGTTCGCTCACGTTTACTTCTTGGGCATGTTTCTCTGTGCATTTGTTTTTCATGTAGAAACTGGATCAGACAATTGGTCTGTGAGATTCCTTCCTACTTTAAAATACAACGATTGTATATTAATGTGATACTGGAATAGAGCAAGGTGGTCAATGACAAACTCACAGAATCTCAACATTGGAGGTTACCATAGAGACCGACCAGTAATACAACCTGTATATGAAAAAGGATTCATGCTGCAACACATGAAATTACTACTATCTGGTTTTCATTCAAAGTCCTCTAGTGATAGAAAGCCTAGTACCTCCCAAAGCAGCCTATTCTATCTTTGAAGAATTCAAATGCTTAGGAACCTGTTCACTGTCTAGAGCCAACATCCATCTCTCTGTTGCTTCCACATTGCTCCTCATTCCACCGTTTGAGACCAACCAAACAAGTCTAATTGCTCATCAAACTAATGGCTTGACAGTCATTTAAATATCTGAAGACTGCCATCACACCTCTCTCTCCCCCATTGATGAATTTTGTTACAGTTATCTTTGGAGCACAGAGAAGGAGAGCTACCCTAGATTGCCTGAAGAGATAATCATGGCACCTCTAGCCCATTTTGGGGTGGAGGGTTGAGATTCTTGGTGGTAATCTCAATGGAAATCTGGGAAGATCCCTCTAGGTTTACTTCTATAACAAAAAGGCAAGAATAGAAATTGCTTCTCTCTTTTGTAGCCATTATTACCAGGGTCAAGCTGTGGTGCCCTAACAGGAGAGTGGAGGAAGCAGCTAACCTCCCATATGGCACAAACCGGCATGATCCCCCATTACTCACAAGCTAAGTGCTGTTCTCATAGTTTGATGTGGTCTGAAAGTGTCAATGATGCTGCCTTTGACCTGTCTCCCTATGGGGAAGTATAGAACCAGAAAAAAAAGCCCATTCATGTGATCCAGTTACAATTTGTATTATCACTGCCCCCATACTGGGCCCAGAGCCTATATTTCCTAGGCAGAGGTAACAGTGTGGACAAGACAGGTAGGAAACTGGTAGAGGGCCTACCCACAGGAGATTTTCCAAATCTCATCTACCAAATGTCCAATATGCCCACTCTCTCAAAGTGCCCATGCAGGACTTTTTCGCCAGAACAAAAACAAGTATTTGGGAGATGTGGTTGTTGAGGAAAATATCATGGGTTCATCAAATTTAGAGCCGAAGGTAACTTTAGACATCATTGAGTCCAATTCCCCTCCTCTCCCTCCCCATTTTACTAATGAGAAAACTCATAACCAGAGAAGGGAAGAGGTTTCCACAGCAAGTCAGTGAGAGGCAGAGACAGGATTCAAATGCACATTCTCTGAATCCAGACCTGAATCCAGGTCATTCTGCCACTCTTCCATCTATTCCCAAGGAGGGTCACTGCTAGAAATGAAAACACTGATGCTCTCTATTCTATAGCAATGGAGAATTTGCAAAGAGAGAATTGGGAACCATCAATATCCATGAAATCAATCTATGGGACTGGAAAAGGAATCAAGAAACTAGAATGAATTCTACCCACAAGCATTTATTGAGCACTTAGTAAATACCGAGTATTGCATAAGGTGCTACACAAATACCAAAATGAGATAGCAGCACATTTCTCATCTCACAATTTAGTAGAGCAAAGATTTTTAACCTCACTCCACCTATCTGATGATTAGCAAGTTCAGGGAGTTTGATGCAAAGGCATGATGAAGGTGGGAGAGCTAACATTGTGTATGAGAATCAGGCAGTAGGCCAATCTGACTGTCGTGTAGACTGCAGGGAAGTTAAGATGATATATAATTAGCCTGGCAAAGACTCTGAAGGGCTCTCGACCACAACTCCAGAACACCTTCTTTTGCTTTACTTACAGATCCTCAATACAAAACCCTTTCTGAAGTTTCTAGGCTTGACCTAAGAAGTTCAAGAAATGAATGTTTTGCATCTTATATCAGATTCATGAGTTTCAACAGCAGCAGGCCACGGTGCAATATTCAATCATTTATAGCAGCTGCAGCATGACATTTTGGTTACACGATTCAAAGGACACTGCAGCTTTTTCTGTGGAGTGAGGAAACATTGGGTCCTGAATCCCTTTGTGGAGGGCCCTCACTGTCTTCTTTTGCTTTATTTATGAAAAGGAGCCTGTATTCTTTTCATGACCATAATGGTAAGTCACCTTATTTCTCAATTCTTTCTAGTCTAGCATCCTTTCTCTTTCTGTGGGTAGCATTATAACAATTGGGGAGGGGAGGGCAAAGAGGAAATGTTCACAAAATAAATGATTAAGACACTTTTCTCATAAGAATCCCATATATCCTTGACAGTATATGGATTTATTGCTTACAAAATTCAAATGAGTAAATACTGTATTTCGAGATAGCAATGAAATCAATGAGTATTCAAGTTTTATTGCATTTTCAAGAAAGCTTTAGGCCATGACAGCAAGGAAAAACTTACGTGAATAATATGATTCATGGAGTTCTTATCATCCGTGCCAATGAAAAGATTGATCAGAACTTTTTTCCCAAATTTCGAGTTCAACTCTGCAATGGATTTTTCAGCGGTCCAAGAAGTACCTAAGGTGATGAAAGGTAAAGTCAGGCTTTTAAAGACATGTACATGGAAAGTAGAAATTAACATGAAATTATTTTTTTGAATTTGGTAACAAACATATGCTATGTGTCTACTGCCTTACCATATACTGTTTCCCAGTTGTCCGTGGCTACTGGCCATTCATGAATCTCTTGTAAGAGTTTTAGCAAAGGTTCACCACCTCTGCTATCGATCACAGCTTTGGGAAACAGGGAAGAAAGACAGAATTCAATAGGAAGTCTGAACAGTTTTGTGCCAATATAATCTATGTCAATGTACCAAAATATAGCTATTGATAAAAATCCAGGGACTAACAGCCATGTGAAGGACACTTACATTCATTTAAGCAGGATCTGTACAATGTTTTGGCTTTCTGTACTGCTACTATGTCTTCGGGTTTTGGTTGCTCAAGAACACCTGAAATAGGACATTTAAAATAGACATCAACACTGATCTCCAACCTCCATGCATTTGTACACATTGTTGCCATAATTCTTCACCTCTGCCTCCTAGCATCCCCAGCTCCCTTTAAAGTTCAGCTCGAGGGTTATGTCTTCTAAGCGGACTTTCCTTGTTACCCCAGTTAACATTCCTAGAAAATCATTTTGCACTCATTTTGTATCTGTTTGGCATTACTTGTGTCTGTACATGTTTCCAACCAGTAGAAGGTAAGCTCCTGGAGAGCAGGGAACATTTTTCTATTTGTATCACTTGGACCAAGCCTAGTGAATAGTGAACCTGGCAGGGACAAAATAAATTCTATTTGAATTGGTGAACGCAACTTTACAGCTTTAATTAAGGTACTCCATAGGTTCCATGTGAACCTATTCTTTTTTTGACTCAGGGAAGCCTCTTCCAAAACCCAGGTGACCATATGTGCAGTAACATATTCACTGCATTTAATCTGCTCTGATGACAGTTGTTTCCATGAAGTTACTTTTAAAAACTCCAAAGAAAAATGGAAAGAATCCCGGCATGTCAAGTGAATTTATGCCTCAGGAGACCTGGAATCAGTCAATCAATCACCTATAGCCAGGAAAACCAATATGAAAATGCAAACAGTCCATGTTCTCGAGGAGCTGATCTTCTCTTAGGGGACTGAGTGTCTGAGTGGCAGGAGTCAGGAAAACCCAAGTTCAAGCCTGGTCTCTGGCACTTCTTGGCTGTGTGACCCTAAGCATACACCTTATGTCCCAACGTCCCAGGTGACTCTTTAAGACACTAAGTTATAGGGTTCAGTTGTGTGTATCATTGGGGGAGTTTACACATTAGAACTTTCCCACACTGAGGAGCTCATGGGTCTGGACCAAAAAAAATATTTATAGATGAATTATGTTTATAATTTATATGATTTACTTATATATCATAATGTGTTCATAATTTATACTATAATACATACTTATACTGTGTGTAATATGTGGTGATATCTAATTATCTCTATATGATTGGCCCATATGAAGGAGCTTGCTTGTAGAGAAGTCACCAAAGTCACTCTTCTAGAAAATAACCTTCCAGGAGAGAAAACTAGAGAGGCCCAAGGACTTGCCAAGTTGTGGTACAATGGAAAGGGCCCTCTTTCTGGAGTCAGAGTCTCTGGGGTTCAAATTCAGCCTTGAATGCTCACTACCCATATGACCTTGGAAATGTCACTTAATTTCCCTGGGACTCTATTTCCTTATCTGCAACAACATGAAGGCATCAGATTAGATGATCTCTGAGTCATGATCTAATGAAGAGTATGTCAGTAACAATGTGGTTTTCACGTAACTTCTCATCTACAAAAGCTTACAACTGAGCAGAAAAGCTTGTATGGGGGTGAACTAATCAAAGACAAGGTAAATACTCTGAAGTTGTGTATTTGTGCTGGGGGTTTGCTTGCACTGGCCCAGGAAATGACCTTTTTTTAACTGCTGCCCTACTAAAGGGGTAACTAGAATTATGGAATTACTCTTTCTTAGAAAAGTACAAAATGGTCACTCAGCTCAACTTTCTTGATTCTTCTTTGATAGGTTAGGCATATGCTCTTACATGTAGGTCCTTCCATTTCGTTGAATGAATACTGAAGAAGCAGAATGTTCATTGGTTCTGCAGACAGAAGGCTTGGGTTCAAATCCCAAACAATGTTCTTTGTAAGACCTCAGACAAAACAATTAACCTCTATGGACCTCAGTTTCCTTCTTCATAAAATGAAGTTATAGTCAAAATAGTTGACCTCTAGATCTATGATCTGATGAGACTATGCAGTTACCATGTCTTCATCACTATTTGTCTCCCAGTGGAAGGGGTCCATCTATATTTCTCCCAGTTCAGGCTACTTTCCAGTGGCCTGGGTTGGTTGCTGAAATAAACCTTTGCAATTAGCTCTGTAACTGCTGCCTTTTTAAAAAAAATAACGTGCCAAAAAGGAAGCCATTTGGTACCCAAGAAACAAATCCACTGACCTCTCAGAATGACTTCTAGCTCATCTCGTAAAATGTCAAAGTTACTGTAACGTGAGCTGGTTTCTGGAATGACGTTCCGCTTTAACCAGCCTCCGCAGGCATATTTGAAAAAGTCTGTACAAGGGTTGATGGTGTCATCCATGTTCTGAATCAACCGAGCAGCTAAAACACAAGAGAGACAAATATTTGCATGTAAACATTTACTAGAAAAACAGATGCTACATAGGTTTTTGGGCAGTGTGTGGGGGAGAGGGAGACTGCAGAGAGAGAAGAGACCCTGAACCTGTGCCTAGACCATCATCAGTTGTGTGGATCAGATATTAGCATCAATTAAAGAAGCAGCATAATATATAGTCAGTGTTCTTGCTGCTCAGAGAAATCCAGGATCCAAATCTGAACTCTATGTGTGACCTTGAGCAAGTCACACAGTCTGGGCCTCAGTGTTCTAGTCTGCAAAATGGAAAAGGGAGCTAAAGTCCCTCGTAGTTCTGTTTGTTGCAGATCCTTTTATTCCTCTTATCACAAGAAACTGTCCAAATTATATGTATGTGCTGATCAGGCAGTCTCTTCTCTCTAATCCAGTGAGTTTATGTAAAGTGCCTACACAAGGTCCACGATAGAAACTGGGGACACAAGGACAAAGTAAAAGCTGCCTTCAAGGATTCAGTCTCAGAATCCATAAGCATCTCAGCAGGCACCCAGGCCACTCTACTCAAAGACCAATCTTGTCTACTGAGTATCCAGCAAATGGCCACACCGTTTTGGGAAGTATGATCCTCCCCAACGAGGGGAAACCCATGACCTTCAAGAGGTGTACAGTCCCTTCCTGTTCGGGATAGTGCTAATTGCGTGGAAGACTTTCCTGGCGTCCAGACGAAATCTCCTCTTTGCAATGTTCACGTGCTGGTCCTAATTCTGCCCTCTAGGGACAAAAACGGGAAGCAAGTCTAACGTCACCGTTAAAGAATTAAATGAGTGATTTATTGGTATTTAAGTGGCAATATTTACTTCTATTTAATTTCTTAATTCATTCATTTGTTTATTTTTTACTTCCCCATGACTTCCCCAACTTCTTGCAACAGAATGGCCCAAACAGTCTGGTCAAGTTCTTTAATGCCTGCCTCCTTTTGTACCTAAACTCTTCAGAGAAGAGGAAGGGATGTTTCTTCATCAGTCATCGGAACTTGAGATTGATCACCATGCTGAGCAGAGCTCTGATGACTTTCCAAGTTGTTTTCCTTTCTATTATGTCTCTCGTACTGGACAATTTTTCAGTTACCTAGTGACAACTATCATCTCCCCTGGAATCTTCTCCTCTTCAGTCTAAACAATCTCAGTTCCTTTAATTAGTTTTTAAAAATACTTTAATGTCTTCAATGCACTCTTTTTATTCAATTCTAGAAATTCTAAGCTTAGAGAGAATGCTTCTATATGCAGATTTTTTGCACACAATGAGAAATCTATTATTTACAGCTTGCTTTAAATATAGACATACAAATATATGTGTAAAGTAAATTCAAGCTATTACTTTCAAAGCTATCCTGCTTTTCTGCAGCTCCTTCTAAGCTTCCTTCTGTCCTCTTCAGAGTTTTTAAAAATCTTTCAATGACCCTCTTTTGTTTCTTTTTGGAGGGCTATCTCTAGCTCTGATATCACTTCCCTGGTTTCCCTTCCCCCTCAAAAAGAGACAAAAATCAATCTTTGTAACAAATAAGCAAAATCAAGCAAAACAAATTCACACATTTTCCTCATAGAAAAATTTGTCTCATTCCTCATGTTGGGTACATCTCCCAGCCATTTGTCAAGAGATGGGCAGGTAACATTCTTCATCATCAATCCTATGGTCTGCCTTGATCACAGTTTTAAAGTCTTTGTTCTGAGTTTTGGTTTTTTTTGCTTTTTGGAGGGAGGAATGTAGGGCAATTGGGGTTAAGTGATGTGCCCAAGGTCGCACGGCTAAGAAGTGTTAAGTGTCTGAGGATGGATTTGAACTCAGGTCCTCTTGACTGCAGGGTTAGTGCTCTACTCACTGCGGCACCTAGCCACTCCATTTTAAAGTCTTTAGTGTTTAAAATGTTGTATTGTATATGTGGTTCTAGTTCTGCTCACTTCATTCTGTATCAGTTAATAAAGTTCTTCCCAGGTTTCTCTGAAACTGCCTTTCAACCAATTCTTGTATGCATAAATTCTTGTATGCATAAACAATGTAAGCTTGTTGCCATCTTGTTTTTACTCCTTTGGAAGCTCTCCAGTTTGCCAATGCCTTTCCCAAAATGTAGTGTCCAGAACTGAACTAAGTACTCCAGATGAGGTCTGACCAAAACAGAATACAAAGGGACCATTGCCTCTTATTTCCAGAATATTCCTATGTTTACTTTATTATAGCTCAAGTTGAAATTAATTTTTGACTACCATATCATTGTGTTTGTGTTCTGCTTAGATGTGTTTGCTTGATTTGTCCTTGAGTGTCCATCAAACCTAAGCGGGAGTCATACGCTTAAAAAAAAAAAAACAAAACTCAATTGTATTTTGTTTTCAGTTCCAATTTTTCTCCCTTTCCTCTTCTACCCATTGAAAAAGCAAGGGAAAAAAGCCTAATTGCAAATATTTATAGTCATAAGAAAGAAATTTCCTTAGTAGCCAGGAATCATAGATTATTGGAGCTAGCAGGATCAGCAGACATCATGTGGTTTAGGAAAAGCAGCAGTGTATATTGGAAATGCCACTTAAGCTGGATTAGAGGATCAGGGTTCAAATCTTGTCTCTATTAACCTCCCTGTTTCCTCACCTGTCAAATAGGAGAGAGTTAGACTAAATGGTCCCCAAAGTCTCTATTAGCTCCTGATCTAGGATATGATATCCAGCAGTTAGCACATAGTAGGTATTTAATAAATGTTGACTGATTAACTCATAGCACTCCTTGCTGGCTTCTTTCTGCCTAAGGATAACTCATGTTTTCCTCCCTGTCCCTCTTACCTAAGTCTGTGATTGAATCTAGTCAAGAACTCTCAGTAAGGAAACTCTCACCACAGATGGAGATTACCAACTCATCTGTACCTTATAGTTCTTGAGCAATGACATATGCACTGAGAGGACATTTGACTTGACCACAGTCATACAGTTAGTAGGTCTCAGAGGCAGCACTTTAAGGTCTGCCTGAGTCCAATGCCACTAGTCTATGCACTATGCCACATGTTCTCTCAATTCACATTTATAATACTTCAAGTTTAACAAAGTACTGCCAAATCTATAACCATACCAGTAAGTTCCTAGTGCCATCACCTACACTTTACAGATAAGGAAATTGAGGCTCAGCTGGGCAGTAGGGCTTGCCTGTGTTAGGATAGCTGGTAAATGTTGGAGGCAAGATTCCAACATAGGTTTTTTTTTTTTGATATGAGATTCTTTATTAAATTTTTTTGAGTTACATCTTTTCTCCCCGTCTTTCCCCCGCCC
>CM053580.1:13474832-13496396 GCA_028627135.1 Pseudochirops cupreus | reverse complement strand
ATATTGCTGACTCTCTTTTCATGATTTTCTTGCAACATTATTTCTCTTCCCAATTTTTCTTCCACTTCTCTTATTTGGTTTTCAAAATCCTTTTTCAGCTCATCTCTAGCTTTAAGGCAATCTTCATGTTTATTGGAAGCCCCTGGTGGGGGAGCTCTGGCCGCACTGTCCTCCTCCCTCTCTCTGCCATGATCTTTCTTTTCCCCAAAGAAGGAATCTAGGGTTTGGTTGCTGTTCTTACTTTGCTTCTTATGCTTATTCTTATTCATGGTTGGTCAGTCCATGGTTTTGTTTTTGTTTTTGTTTTTTAATCTCTGTGGGGCTCTGCTTCCAGAAGGGAAAGCTCTGTCCCAAATCGCTGGGGTCCTCCTGGCTGCTGTAGCTCTCAGGAAGGTGCTGGATCCCTCCCCCACTTCCGGCTCACTGGATAAAGAAGACCCACAAGACCAAAGCCCAAGACCGCGATCTGGATCCAGGCCACTCAACGCAAGAGCACTTGGCCTCTGAACGATCGCTTGGTCCCCCTGTAGTCTGCAGGCCAAGGGCGCTGAAGCTGCAATGCGGAGGCAGGTGCAAAACCTCTGCCTTTTCGCTTCTAAGCCCTGGAGGCATTTCGGGCGGACCACTTTTCTCCCACGACCTTGCAAGCTCTACTGACCTAGTTCTGAACACTGCCGCAGCTGCCGCCAATCCTCTCACCAGAAACTCCAGCCAGGGCTTGGCTCCTCTCGTCCAGCCGCCCCCGGGGCTCAGACAGGGCTTCAGGCCAGGCTGGTTTTGGTTTGCAGTGCTGATATGGTTCCTCATAGCCGAGCTGACTTAAGTGGAAAGTATATTTGTGTGCATTTTGGAGTTCTAGGATTAGTTTAGAGTCATATTTTTATGGGTGTTTTGGGGTGGCTATGTGAGAGCTGTGATGTGTTGCTGCTCCTATGCCACCATCCCACCTGACCATTTCTAAAAAGAAAGAATGGTCCTTGAGATACTATTGTGTCATGTCTAGATGATGTAGTTCATGGGGCTTCAAAAGGCAGAGTCCTACATCCTAAACGAAGAAGAGGGACACGTAGAGGTTTAATTTGGGGCTGCTGCCTTGCAATTTTCTCTGAGTATATATTCAAAGAAGATTCGTTGTCATGTAATTAAGTTTGAAACAAAATCTTTGGTAACACACTTAGCTGACTTCTTAGTGGAAGGACCATGGAATTGTAACTTGGTTAATTTCAACCTTGTCTTTGAATGATTCTTTCTCAAGACAAGTATGAGGCAGTACCCTAAGACTGCTTCAACCCAAGTGAAAACCATTCACCCCAAGCCTTTTTTTTCAGAAGGAGAATAAGGTGGATGCCATGCAGGAGACTTGGACAGCTCTCATCCAAGAGAACTATCCGAAACTAAAGGGTAGTAAGGTGCCGTTGTTATGTTACTATGGCTTTATATTGGTTTTAAGGATTAAAAGCAATGAGCAAGAAGGGTAAACTGGGGCCAGGTGAAGACCAAGGTGTGCCATTCTAGGGATGATGACTCAGGTAATAGAAACCACTAGTCTTAAGCAAATATGATCAAATGTTAATCAAAATGCATAGCCAAATTAAAAAAAAAAAGAAAGTTCAAATGATAAGGCTGTCAAAGATGTCACTTCAGGCTCTGATGTTTTGAGTTTACAAGGACTTTTCAAAAATATTCCTAATAGCAGATGGAAGGAGACAGACCACTTTGGAATTAGAGGTTGTTGTATTTCTTCATCCTGTTCTCAGGCAGATTAAGAACTAAAACAAGTGACCTACTGGTCAAACTGCCCACAAGCCCAACTATTTCACACCTTGCCAAAGCATATTGGCCCGAAATTATTTTATATTGTTGCTGTAGTGATTAAAAATAAATCTACTGACTTAGGTTTTCATGACCCTGAACCATTAGAGGTGATTTTCAAGGCACTAAAAAATTTCTCCATAGCTTGTTTTTTTTCCTCACTTTCACAATTGGAAAAATGATTGGTCTTATTTTGAGCCCGAGAGCATTTGCTATCTGGTGGCATGAATAGTTTCTTAGGAACTGGACAGGAATTAAGTCTAATCAACTGGAAATTTAACATTGCTCAGGTTTTAAGGTTCAGAATAGACAATTTCTCATCTATGTGGCCTGATTTTCCCATTCCAAAAGAGTTGGGTGACATGGTGATTGTCAGATGTACCCAGTCCTAATTCAGAGTCCTGAAGCAGTGCCAAATTCCCATGTCTCCCAGCAGAGAATAGCTGTGTACCCCTGGGAGGAGGGAGGTTATTAAGTCAAAAGCATTGTTTCAAAGAGATACAAGATTTATCATGTGGGCCTAGCATATGCCCAGATGAGTAAAGATCTATTTATGTGGTTTGACTCTTGCATCACTGCATGAATGAATTATTACAGATAAGCCATAACATAACTGGAACATAATCATGACATTTTCTAAAATTTATATAGCGCTTCTTTTGCAATAGCTTTCCTATTCATCAGCTTATTACCATATATAGTACTCCCTTTTTTCTTATATTGTGCCCCATTTGAAACATGGAGTGTTATCCATATTTTATAGGGGAGGAAATAAAGGCACCGTGGACTAGTAGATGGGATGCTGGGTTGGCCATCCGAAAGAGCTGGGGGCAGATCTTACCCCCAGTTCCAGATACTGCCTCCAGCAGCATCCTAACTTCCTAACTTCAGGAAGTCACTTTCTGTCCACATCTTTCAGGCAGGTCCCTAGGATTTATTGATTAAGGAACAATGGAAAAAACCCTTGTACTAAATTCCACCGTACTGACTTTGCCTCAGTTTCCTGATCCAGTAAGATCTCATCCAGTTTTAAATATTCTTATCTGTATATGAACTGCAAGAATTAGAAGGACCACAATTTACAATGCTACCCCTAGTTGGGGGTTCTCCTTTGCTGAGGAAAAGCTAGTATCTTTGCATATTTCTTTATCTTTGAGAAAACAGACCCTCAGCACTGAGGTGCTAATTAAGCATCTGACAGCATGCTGAACTGAGCACCTGGAAGTCCTAGGTTCAGTTTGAGGCACCTCCAGTCAGAGCTGCCATTTGCCCTCAAACTTATCTCTTTATTTTTTTTTTTGAGACTTGCCCAGACTGGAAGTGCAGTGGCCATTGATGAGCCTGAACTTGTTGTTGATCTTCATGGAGGCTTTGACCTTCTCTGTTTCTTCCCCAGACTAGGTTATCTGCTCCTCAGGTATCCTGGTATCATCACCCCCTTGCTCTCTCCACACACCCTCCCCCGTACTTCTAGAGTTTCAGCATATTGGCTCTGAACTTAATGTAGATATCCACTTAGCTTTAGCCCCGCTGCAGCTCAGAATGCCCCTAAATCAAGCCATACACCAGCCTCAGTCTCCCAAAGTAGCCAGAATTGCAGGTGTGAGCCAATCTGTCCACCTTCCAGGTTCATTTTGATCAGATGTGCTCTTGACAATCCAGTGGCAGCCAAAGGTGACTGCTGTTACAGCACTGTCTCCAAGACCACTTTCTGCTCAATAATCTCCCTTTGATCTTGGCAGCAATTTCTGCATGTTGAGAAATGCAGAAGCTTAATTTGCCCATTGTTAGTAAGCCAGCATAATCATAATGCCTCCTCTCTAATCGCTTATTGCCCACAAAGATAAACAAGCAAATGAATGATTGGAGTGGCCCAACTTCCCTTTCCACAAGAGAAAGTTCCTCTCTAGAAAATACTGGGGACTTCATGTCCTGAGTTAACAGCTGGCTGGCTCTTGACAGGTATCATAAAAAAAAGTCGTAAAATCAGAGCTCTGCTTGGTAGCTCTATACTTACCCCTAAATGGACATATTTCTCTAAGCCAGGCTCATATGCTGTAAGTCATGTAGCACTCAGTGGATTCCTAGAGAGTCATGGCCGGGTCTATCCCATCACTCAGATCCCCAGGGAGTTCTGTACTGACAGGGCAGAGGTGGGGGGAAAAATGAGCCAATGCCTAACTCCAGGCTAGGCAGTGGAACCTTTCCAGAGAGAAGCCCTGTGGTACAGTGGAGTCCAATGATGACCTGGGTCACCTTAGGTCAGAGAGAAAACTTCTCTGAGCATCTCCTTCTAATGAGTAAAATCAAGGGGTTGATCTAACATTTTTGCATAAATCACAGATCTAGCATTGAAGAGGACCACCAGCAACATCTCCTCAGACCCTTCCTTTTTATAGATGAAGAATTGGAGACTCAGGGAGGGAAGTGACTTGCCCAAAGTCACCTAGGGAATGGAAAGGCAGGATTTGAACCAAGAACCTTTAACTTCAAGACATTTTTTTAGCTCTTCATTTATGTTTCTAGGAAATACAATGAGGATACTTTTTTTTTAATGAAAATGAAATAAATCAGTGACTTGAATCCAAATCATCAAGGAGAAGCATACCTAGAATATGCAATATTATGACAACAGGAACTGAGCATCCTCTTAATAGACTGAATCTGGTATCTGTGATACTTCTCTCAGTAAAAAATTGAAGGAATTACTCACCTACTTAAGCAGAGGTGGTGTGACTAGCCCTTTGAGAATGATTAGTTTTATGCCTGTGAATAATAGTGTTTAATAGTATATATTAGTAGTATATATAACATACTAATACTAAATAGTAGTATATATAATATACTAATATGTTATATATGATAGTAATACTATTAATACTATTAATAATCTAAATAATAGCTCCTTTGTATGACATTTTAAAGTTTGTGCTAGCTGACCTTTATGTAATATCTGAAAAAAGCACTTTTACATATATCTTCCCGTTTGAGATACGGTAGTACCTATAGCTGTATTTTGTTCCCATTTTATAGATGAGGAAAGTCAAGTCAGCAAGAGTTTATTAAACATTGTGTTTCAGGCATTGTACTGGAGATGTAAAGAAAGGAAAAATGTGTTCCTTGACCTCATGAGGCTTACATTCTGATGGGCAAGAAAGCATATAAGCAACTAGGTCCATACAAGATGTACATAGAATAAATGTATAGCGTGGGGGATTTCTAAGTAGGGGAAGCATTGGAATACAGTGGCTTAGAGGAGTCACATACCTTCCCTCCTATTCTAGAAAGACATATTATTAGAGCTCAGGTGTTATCTCAATCCAGGACTTGTCCTTGTTTGCATGTATCAACCATTTGGTCTAAACATTAGAACAAGACTTAAATCATTGATAAGGATAATAAAATCATTTTCCCCTGGCCATCCAGATAACTAATACAAAAATTATATCTGTCTTGGATTAATTGTCAGTTCTTTCACCCTTCCTTCCATGTATAATAGTGTATAAAGTAAGCTCAACCAACAGGAGGAAATCTGGGTTCTATGTACTATTGGACATTGGTGATCATCCAACCTGATGACCTTATTTTACAGATGCATCAACTCATGTCCTTAATTGATTCATGCAAAGTTATACAGAGTGCAGGTGACATTTCCAAGTATATAGGTGTGTTTCCATGGATATATGCATATAGGTATCTACCTACAAAGTAGATGCAATCTATTTCTGTAATACCAAGATGTTTTTGATTTCTAATATGGTAGGTATTGCTAGGTACAACCCATATAAATAAAAACTCATTGGAGGGTTCCTCAATTCTTTTTAAGGGAGAGACCAAGAGAATCCCTGTTCTAGGAGAGGGCACTAGGGGAAGGGGGAACCCAGAAAGGCTTCATGCAGAAGGCATTATCTGAATCTTGATGAAAACCAAGAGGTCAAGAGGTAGAGAGGAGGAGTGAGGGTATTCCAGGCAAGAGAGATAGTAGATGGGAGGGGTGAAGTATGTGAGGAATGGGCATAGATCAATATGACATGACACTAACATGTATAGACAAGGGGAATCCTTTGGAAGGCTGGAAGGGCATAAGGGGATGGGTGGAGATGAGCTTTGAATGCTTAACAGAGCAGCCATGGCATGCTCATATGAACCTGCTAAAATCTATGTTCTTCTTTCTTATTTTCCGTATCTGCTAAACTAGAACCAGAAGTTTCTCATCCTACAGGAAACTGACAAAAACTAATGACAGTCTATTTAATACTTTATATGCTTCAGAGAAATGCACTATAAATAATACATATTATTATGGCATGAAAATTACCAATGCATTATTAGAATCCTTTAATGAAGAACAGAGTAGAGTTAATATATTTTTGAAGAATTCTGGAGACAGTTTAGCAGAAAGACTGACAGGGATTGAGGAAGACAGTGCCAAGTAAAACCGTGATTGGTATTTAGACTTGCTTTGCCAGCAGGGTTCCCAGACATCATTTGGTATTACTTCCACTATCTATGATCTGGGTTCTGGATCAGCTAGAAACAAATGCAGACTAGCGACATGATCATAGAGACAGTTATCTTGGAGCCAGGGTTCCCTGTAATTTGCAAGTGTTATGTGTCCACTTGTTGGCCAGATGCTACTAAAAGTGCCTCTAAGCAGTTTCTGTGCAGCGCATGGCTCACACTGGACCCATCCAGGCAAAGCCTTAGGCCTATAAGGTGTTTTTTTTTTTCCTCCTATTTCACCAAAGAGCTTATTTCCTGGAGCAGGTTAGGAAGGAAGGAGCAAGGAACAGAGATCCCCTCCAATGAAAAAAACCAGACTGGGGGCTGAATGGAAGAGATAGTTCCTCTACAAATGGAGAGACTTTGTCCAGTGATAAGAAGAGCCAGTTTATGCCATCCCTCCCCAAACACATCTTCCCCAAGTCCCTCCCTAGTCAGGCTTGGCTCTCCAAGGGGAGATAATAGGGTAGGCAGGTACTGACACTCTCTGCTCACTTAGATGGTATTGGTGGCAGGGTGGGAGGAGGGGAAGGGGAGGGGAGGAGACAGAGTCTGGTAAGATTTCTAAATTGTCTTTGGTGTTCTTCTATCACCCCATGTCCCTCTCCCACCTGCCAATGACCCATTTCTCTTAGCCCCATTGGTCCTAGTGTTCTCAAAACCTTCCACTGGCTGCCCAAAGATCACTATACCACCAGATCCAGTCTTTCATTACATGTGCCCCATATGCTATAGAAATGTGATCTGCAAATAGTTTGGGGACCCATCTCACCCTGAAATATCTCTAGGATCAACCAGTTCAAGATACCTGAAATTCTTGGCTAATCCATTCCTTTCTAGAAACCCTTTCCCTTGATTCTTTTTTTTAAAATCCCAACGTTCCTGAGAGGGTGGCCACATTTAGTCAATAGCATCTTACTGTGAATTAGTTTAATCTGAACCTTTCTGTTTTATCAGAACATTTCTTTCTGCTAAAACCTGGGCATCAAGAGAGCACTAGTCCTCTTGAGAAATGGGGAGCAGGTGGTAAAAGGGGAGAGATCAACTTTCTCCTGAGACCTTACGTAGCGCTTAGTTGTACCAACTTCTCATGTGTGCATCATCTTCTGACACATTTCCATCCTCTGGACTAGACTTGATCTTCATGAGGGCAGGGAAATAGTTTATCTGATTTGGTATCTCCCCTGCTGCCTTTGGGAGACCCCTCTACACACACAAAGGACTTAGAAATATTTGTTGAATTGAAATGAGGAAAATGAGAACTAGAAAGTAAACTTCTGTGATTTCTGAACTTTTGCTTAGGTCTGGCCCATAGCAATACCAGGTGTGGCTGTTGTATTAATGAGAAGACCCACAGATTCAGGGACTGTTAGAGTAACCAAGGACCTTCCCAGTTATCTCATATAACCCCTGTATAGGAGATTTAGACATTTGTCATAAATCACATAGGTCTTATTTACCAGGGTATGAATTGTATGTAAATGTATGAAATATTTTGTTAAATGTTTTTGGGAGACATTTTGCACCTTACATTTGAATGTAGTGTCCTAGAGTACAGTGCCTTTTTTCCTTCTTTCTCTTTCTTCCTTCCCCTTCCCTCTCTCCTTTTCTACCCCCTTCCTTCCTTCTCTCCTTCTTTCCTCCCACTTTTCTCTTCATCTCTTCCCTCCTTCCTTCATTCTTTTCATTCCCTTCAATCTCTTCCTTCCCTTCCCTCCCTCCTTCCTCCATTCCTTCCATCCTTCCTACCAAGGTGACAGCTTCTAGCACATGGCAGGAACTTAATAAATGATTGTTGAATTGAATCTAATGCTTATTGACTTGTGAACCAATACAGATTTTGAATAATAGTACGATGAGTGTGATACTGGAGAAAACCGAGTTATATGTTGATGGGTGGAGACAGACATAAGGAATTACTGAATTTGCCACAAATCATGACTGGCCTAAGGCCATTAAATTCTGTGGAAACTAGGTCATCTGTTAATAACAGAGCATTCAGCCTGTCAATCTCTATAAACTTTTACAGCAAGTCTGCAGAAGGCAATATTTATAATATTTCCTGCTACAAAGTTCATATTTCTCTGGCAGTCGATGCTTTCGGAAACAAATAAGATTTCTGTGTTTACGAGGATCGTATAATTTCTTGATCAGCAAAGTGTCTCATGTAGTTTATCTGGTTGACATGTTGTCATAGTTACTCTCATCTCTTAATAGTAGGTAAGTAGAGAAGGGGGGTAGCCATCTGCCAGGGATATTAGGGGAAAGAAAGACTATTGAATTAGGTGGAATAGTTAATCAAGTGACCCCTCAGATTCCTTCCATTTCTAATTTGTTATACATATGTTGGCCACAGATCAGAAGCAAAAGGTTTATTTGGGCTTGTTAATAGATTTTTTTTTTAATCTGTTAATGGCTTGCTAGAAGCTACGTTATCTAGTGGCTAGAGTGCTTTGCTTAGAGTCAGAAAGACTTGAGTTCAAATTATGCTGCTATCACATACTAGGAGTTACTCAAATGTTCTAGCAAAATGGTGTCATGGGTTCATAGGTTTTGAACTAGAACTAGATCATGTAATCCAGTTGCTTTGCTTGGCAGATGCAGGCTCTGAGGCTAGGGAAGAAGGGATTTGCCTATGATCATAGAGTGATCAGACCACATTTCCAAATCCATCTTCAATATTTACTTGCTATATGAACATAGGCAAGTAAATCTTTTAACTTATGTTGGCCTTGGTTCCTTCATCTGTAAAATGAGGTTGACCCTTTGACCTCTAGGGCCCTTACCAGCTCTAAATGTATGATTTTGTGTCCCTGTTTGGGACCAGTTCAGACTTCCCCCTCTCTCTGAAGTTGTCTTAGAGAGTTGAATGTGGCAAAGAATCAGACCTTGACCTTGAAGCCAGGTCTTGTGACATGCTAGACAATGGTTTAGTCAGCACACCACTTCATCCCCAATAGATTAGAGCCTTAAACATGTGAAGTGGGCTTGAATGTTCAGTAGGTAGCAAAAAAAAAGGATGGCAGTGGGGAGGGGGGAATTTTGGGAAAACCTTTGTTCTCTCTGGCCTGGTAGAATGGGAAATTGTTGGAGTTTGTTGTTCTCTCATACAGTTTGAAGTCGTCTTTTCAGAATGCATGTGTCTCTGGCTTGCTCCATCATCCCTGTTCTCACTAACCCAGTTGAGACTCAGCTATATTAAAAGACTTGTTCACAGTCACCCTTTAGGGAGATATCTAAGCTGGCATTTGAAGCTTAGACCTGCCAACTCCAGGCCTACAACCTACCCTTAAAAGGGGAGTGAACCTCTGTCCTGGTGACCATTCATATGATGTACTCAAACTGGTGACATTCTGAATGTAGCTTTGAATCCCCCTTATCACCATGCCCCACATAAAAATATAAGATTTAAAGGACTATGAGAGAGAGAAAATAAGCATTTATTAAGTACCTACAGTGTTCCCAGTCACTAAGCACTTTACAAATAATATCTTTATTTGATCATTGGAATAATCCTGGGATATGAGTGCTATCATTCCTATTTTACAATTGGGAAAACTGAGGCAGACAGAGGTTATGTGACTTACCCTGCTAATAAGTGTATCTGAGGTCTGATTTGAACTCAGGAACATGAGTCTTCCTGACTCCAGGCCTGGCGCTCTATCCACTGTGCCTCCTAGTTGCCCTTCAGTTCCTTATAACAGTGAATTACAGGTCCATCCTGGATCTCTCTATTCCCCCATTTGCTCAAAAGAACCTTAGCCTGAGTCTAACACTGAAAAATCTCACATCCTTTTTGTCAAACATTCCGCTGCCTCTTCCTCCAATCATCAAGTATCATTGTCTCTACTGGGAAAATTCCTTTCGTGTGAGGAGGAGCCCCGTGTAAAAGCAAGGAAACTGGCCTGAAAATGAAAAGCCCCTGGTTCTGCAGATGCTTGATTTGAAATCCCTGAAACACAAACCAGTTTTCTAGTCAATCACATTTGTGAAAAGAATGAAAAGAATTTCAGTATTCTCAGGTATGAGGTAAAAAAAAAATCTGTTGGCCTCAGGAATTCACTCTAAGAAAACTTTGATAATTAAGAGAAAGAAGAGTCTGCTTGAATTGCTATTCTCTGAAATATGATGGAGACTTAATGGAAATAATAACCTGGCTCCTTTGAACACTTTTAGAGAAGAATCGGTTTCATCTCCATCCCACCCCCACCTTCTATGTAGGAAAATAATGAGGAGGATGATAGCGGCGTGCTGAATTCCTCGGGGGAAAAGCTATAGATAAGATGTGTTGTTTTGTCAAGCGTAACATAATTATTACTGACGATGATAATTACCATTGTCAGCATTTTCAATGGGGCACCTGACAAAAAAGAATGAATCAAACTGGGTTTTACATTTCACTTCTTCCTATGAAGACTTTACTTGGTCAAATAGTTGCTTACAAGGGGCACAGCACTGGTCCAGATTTCTCTCTTAAACTGAAGCTCATATTAACTCTGTCATATCATGAAACCTAATTCAAATAACAAAATTTGGAGTCAAACTTAAGGATTTTTCACAAAACTCAAATTCTAGCCTGAGCTCCATTGCTTAATGGGATGTGACACCATGGGCAAGTCACTGTACTTTACTGGCCTTCTGTATCATCTGATTGAGTGCCTCAGTTGGCCCACTATATCTAGGCTACCTCCAGCCATGCTTTATTCCACTCCTCAACTATTTTCTCACCTGCTGACTAGCTACCTTCCTCTTCCTTTTCCACCTTCCTTTAGTTATGGAAACCTAATGAGTAATTGGTCATTGCTTCTAGAAAAGCTGGCACAGTCTGCTTGCCTAATTCATCATTCATCATCCCTAGAACTTTCCAGATGATAATGCTCCTGCCTTGTCTCCTGTTAGAATGTTAGCTTTTTGAGGGAGGGACTATCTTTGCTGTTTTTGCATTTGTATCCCCAGTGTGTACTAAGTGCTTAATGTTTTTAAATTCATTCATTTAGACCAAAAAAAAAAGGTGGTTTGTATTGGATAATTTCCACAACCCTTCACTTTTCTGGCATTTTGTGATCCTAAACTGTGCCATATGCTTAATGTGGCTTTCTCTGGTCTCCCTGATAATCTTATTCAGAGAACACATAAATTTCCTTTCCCTCCACAAAACATTTGCTTTTGTTTTAGAGCATGGGAATTGCCACTTACCAGAAAACAATATGACAAAGAAGAGCAAAGCCACTGAGAGCTACCTCTAAAGCACTGGATTTGGCTCACCACAGCAGGATTTACTTGACTGGTTACCCTTGCACTGGTACCCCTTCAAACGTTTGAAGAGTTGTCATGAGGAAAAGGGAGTTGGACAGATGATGTAGCCAGAATGAGGGATTGCCAGTGGATAGCCTACATGTCCCATTGGGATCCATGGAATATCAAGAGATCTAGAAAAAGGCCCTCTGCCCTCTGTGTAGACATCAGTGAAAGCATCTCATGATGGGTTGCAAATTGTGGTGCTGGGAAGAATACTCATATCCATGGTGTCTCTGTTAAAGTATTTTGAAGGCATATAAAAGAGAAGAGCTAATTGTTGGCAAGTTTTGGCTTATATTAAGCTAGAGTGAACCACTTTAGAGCTTTCATTTATTTCTCCTGATCCTACCCAATGAAGCCCCGTGTTTGAGTTCAAGAGTCAAGGAGTGGGTCTCTTCTGGAAGTGGTCAAGTAAAGGTTGGATGGGATTCTTGTTCGGATATGGGTGTGACTCACTAGCCACTGAGAGCCCTTCCAGGGCTGAGATTCAGTGATAGTCATTATTAATTCACTTTTTAAAAAACCTTTCAGAATGAAAAATCTACTTCAAAATTACTACTCAATGAAATGCAGAAGTTAAAATTGTTCAGCCGTTTTTCAGTCATGTCTGACTCTTCATGACTCCATTTGGGGTTTTCTTGATAGGATACTGGAGTGGTTTGCCATTTCCTTCTCCAGTTCATTTTACAGATGAGGAAACTGAGGCAAACAGGATGAAATGACTTGTGCAGGGTCATATAGCTACTGAGACCAGATTTGAACTTGAGAAGATGAGACTTCCAGATTCTATTCACTGCACTACCTGATTCCCCATTTTAAAGATCTGGGGAGCCAGACTGTTGGCTGTAGGAGGGATGATTAACTAACCTGAAAATTGTATACTGACACCCAAGTATAGGCCCAAGGAACTGGGAGAGATTTTCCCTATTATAAACTAGATGTCTGTCTTATAGGTTTGGGGTACAAGTCCCTCACCTGCTGAAGTTCCTACTTCCCTCACCATCTGAAAAGCTAGAATTTCCTCCCTAGTTCCCAAGTTGCTCTTTTCATCCTTCTAATGTAGCCCAAATATTATCTCTCAGTCACTGAGGAAACAGCCTTTTTACCCTCTTCTCTATCTTGCTGCTCAAACAATTTAAAGACAGAATGGATTTCTAAGTCCCTGATTTATTTCTTGTCTCTAAGGCAAGGCTTAATTAGTGTAATGGCTTCTCCTCTCCTCCCCCCCTCCCCTTTCCTGCCTGACCCCAGACTAAAATCTCTAATTATCTCTGACTTTTTCTCACCGGGCATCTCCGTCTCAAACTCCTTCTTCCTCTTTTTTATACAAAAGTCTTTTCTCTCCCTGGACACTCAGGTCCAGGCATTGGAGTCCTTTAGTTAAAGCTTCTTAACCCCTCCATTATGAGTTCACTGATAAGACTTAACTTTTATTTTTAATTAACACACAAAGCATGGGTGTTGGCTTAGACTACAGTAGGTGACTGCCAAGTAATCTAGAAAACAACTTTGCACATTGTGGGTTTTTAATAAACATAATCAATAACTGATAAGGGAAGCAAGAGCTGCTCAATTCTATTTTGTTGTTGTTTGTCAAGATGAATAACTTTTGGAAAGGAATGAATAAAAATGCTGGCTAGAATGTTGTTACCCAAGTAAGGAGATACCAAGAGATGACTTGGTTACCCTGTATGACCAGGTTGTCAAAAACCTCATGGATGTGATTGCTGAGCTTGCTGGTGATATTCAAAAGGTCAGGGAGAAGTAGAGAGGGACCCTAGGAATGGAGAAGGACAGATGTCCTGATTTTCAAAAAAGGAAAGAGAAGTAAGTCTGCTAACAATAAACCCATGAGTCTGACTTTGATTCCTGGGGAAATTCTAGAATGAATTATTCATCACAAGGAGCCCACATGGCTTCATCAGGCTCACATCATGCCAGACTGTCATTATTTTGGTTGCTGCAGATGACTCTCGCCTAGATTTTAACAGTGATAAAGTAGCTCATGCTCTTCTAGGAGAGATGGGCTAGGCTAGGTGATAATTCAATTAGATGGGTTCACAGCCAGTTGAATAGTGATTAACAGTTTGATGTTAATTTGATCAGAGGTCTCTAATGGAGTGCTCTCTGCATCTATCAGTGCTTGACCTCCTGTTGTGTAAGGATCCAGATAAAGACATCAATAGTATGCTTATCCAATTTTCAGCTGATATGAAGATGGGAGGAGAAGCTAACACAGTGAATGACAGATGGAGTCTAAATCTAAAGAAAACCTAGCTGACCAGGGCATTGGACAGAATCTAACAAAATGAAAATTCTTGGGATAAATGTCCCTGAAGTTTTACATTAGGTTTCAAAAAGATGGAATTCCAAAATTTGAGAGGCATAATTAGATGGTAGTTTGTCTGGAAAAGATCTGGGTGGGGGTGTTAATGGAATGTATGAGTCAGCAGTATGATTTGATGGTCAAAGATGTTCACATGACCTTTGGTTTCATTCAGAGAGGCCTAGCTTCCAGAAATGAAAGGGTTAAAGTCCCACCTTACTATGCCTTGCAAAGATTTTATCTCAAGATCAGACCTTGTAGAGAGGACTAGCTCAGTGTGGGGCCCCAGGCTTAGCAAAGGCCATTGATTACCTGGAACACTTCCAGAGGAAGGCAACCAGAATAGTGAGAGTTGGTGCCACATGAGGGCTGGTCAAAGGGACTGAGGATGTTTATCCCAGGGAAGAGAAGACTCAGGGTCTCTCAACAGTATTTGAAGAGGGTTAAGACTTGTCACATTAGACCTCAGGGAGCAAAATCAGAAGGAATGGGAAGAAGGTACAGATGCAAATGGGACTTGATGTCAGGGAAAGCTTCCTAACTGTTAGAGCATCTTTGAGTGGAAGGGGCTGCTCTGGGAGGTGTTTTCCCCATTACTGGAGGTCTTGGAGCAGAAAGATATATATCCTTCTCAGATATATTGTGGTAGCTAGAAGGCTTCTTAATGGTCATCATTTTACAGTTGAAAGAAACTGAGGCTCCCAGACATTTACGTGATTTGCCAGAGTCCACAGTAGTAGTAAATGGGAAAAGCAGAATTCGAATCCAGGTCTTCTAGCTTCAACCCCAACACATTTTTTCCTCTCTGCAGTCTTCCATATATACTCTCTTAACAACAACTGTGTGAAGAGGATAGTACAAGTAAAATATCCATTTTACAGATGAGCAAAGGAAGACTTAGAGAATGCCCTGTGGAGAAAACTAAAAATAAGTAGAATCAATCTATGGAACAACCCTAGGTCAGGCATGATTCAAGTGACTAATAAATATATTGAAAGGTGAAGCAATTACTTTTTTTCCTAAGTGTTCAGAGATTTCAAAAAAAGAAAGTTTTTGAAGGATGGAAACCTGCTTGTGGCCTTCCTTTGAGTAGGAGGAAGGTGCCATCCTTGCCTCGTGCCATCCCTGATCTCTGAAAACTCTTTGACTAGACTTGGTGAATGATAAGATTTCAGCTGAGAAAATGTTTTAATAGCATCAGCTGGAGTGCTTGACCATGCTGCCCCTTCTTCAATTGGGAAGGGAGGTAGGATCATTGACTCCTGGGGTTTCTATTTTTAATCAGCACTTGAAATCTAGAAGTAAAAGAAGTCGAGAAACGATGAAGAGAAGCAAGGATGCCTCTCCACAACCTTTGCAATAACCTTCCTTTAAAAAGAGAACATTATCCTTCATTAACATCATAATCAACATGCAACCTCCAATAACTTATTTTAAGTGATATAAGGGATTTAAATTACATTGTGTTCCTTAATAGCTTGTGCTGGGAAAAAAAAAGGCTTTCATGATTCAATATGCAAATCAGACTTGAAAAGAGAAATTGCTTTCAGATTTATGGCACTTTGCCACCTCTGTAGCACAAGGATGAAGGGCTTTGGTTTATAACAGGAAACGTGGCCAGTTTGTCAGTTTTGCGGGAGTCACCAGAAGAGAGCTCTCAACAGGTCCCATCTCAGGTTGTGTACTGTGTACTCGTGCCTTCTGTGAAATAAGGCAAGAGAATCCAGTCATCTGAACTAGACTAATGTGTGTGTCTGTTATTTAAAGATTGTTTTGGGGGGGAGCTAAGCACTTGGGTATTTCTGTGATGATCTCAGTGCCTTTTTCATGAGTGAGAGAGATAAGGTGAGAGAATGAGTCTAGCATGTTCACCACTAAAGATCAGTTAACTTAATTGGTTGAGTGCTGGATGGTGAGAACTGAGAGTTTAGAATCAGAGGAACCAAGTTCAGATCCCTTCTGCTGTATGTGATCTAGGTGAATTTTTTAACTACTGGCTGTCTTGGGGCTGCACTAGATGATCTCTGAGGGCCCTTCCAATACAACTATAGGACACGAAGAACGATGATTAAGATTTGCAAAGCACTTGACAAATGTCTGATTTGAGCTTCACAACCACACTGTGATGACAGTGCCGCAAGTGTGAGCCTCATTGTACAAATGAAAAAACTGAGGGCCCTCAAGTGTTGTGACCACGGTCACAAAACTAGTTAAGTGTTGGAGATTGGATCTGAACCCAGAGCATACTGATTCTGGGCCCAATATTCTATACATGGTGCCTCTTCACCATAAATTTAAGACCCAATATAAATTAGGGAATTTAACACTGGTACCAAAGGAGTTACATTGGATTGAGATTAAAAATAAAAAGAAACAAACCAAAACTCTGCAGTTAACTTCCTTTGGTCTATAGGTGTCTGGGGCTATATCAGTTCACATAATGAAACGACTGGGTTATTCACCAGTCTTTCTCGCCCTACCTTCATGTCTGATATAAATGGTCAATAGTTTCCTTTTTCAGTATCAACAGCTCTGCATTTCCCATACCTGATAGATATCTGTGCCTGGTCATCCTCCTAGTCTCTAAAACTCAACATTTTTTGCTGTTCCCTTCCTTCCCCTTTCCACATATCACCATACGCTGTTAATTCTACTCCCAGAACATGTCTGGCATGGCTTCCTCCCCTTCATTCCAACTGTTCAACACCTTAATCCAGACCTTCTTCACCTCTTCTGTGAACTTTGCAGTACCCTCTTAATTGGCTCTATCCATCTAGTCTCTGCCCTCTCCAACCCAACCTGTTAGCTGCCAGTATAATTTTCCAAATGCCATTGCCTTTTAAAAAAAAAGAAAAAAAAGTCTTCCTTAGCTCACCATTGTCTACAGGATAGGAAAAAAAAATTCATTCTCTTAGAATTCATGGACCTCTCCAATCTGTCTCCATCTTGCCTCTCCAGATTTATTCTCCTTCAGGTAGTCACTTTACCAGAGCCTGGCACCATGCCAAGCACAGAGTAGATGTTGAACAAGCTCTTGTTGAAGGTACAGGGGTCCTTACCTGCTCCACGACCCCTCACTTGCTCCTAGACATTAGTAAAGCTCTCTCTCCCCTGGCTGGAGTTAACTTCCTCCATACCTCGGCCTCTTGGCTCTTCGCCCAACTCAGGCATGGGGTCTCTGGGCAGCCTTCCCTGATCAGTCCCTGGCTGGAAACTCACCTCCTCAGTTCCTCATCTCTGATCTTTTCTATCCATTTCTATTCCATCCTAACCTGAAGCAGAGTGATTTAAGGACATGCCTTCATAGATTTCTCGAGGATGGGTGTTAGCTCTTTCTCTTCTTTCTCATTTCTACATTTCCAGTGCCAAGCATAGCATCTTTAATATAACAGATCAGACAAAAGTGTGATAGATTAGACTGAAAGGTTAGGCATTTAAATTCAGGCTTGAAGTTGCACAGTAAGTAGTCGGAGGGCACACATATGTTTACTCTGTGGGCTATGTGTGCTTTTATGTGCAGTCTCATTTTACAGTCATATCTTCATTCTACATTCTTGGTGAGTGAATCCTCTGCCAGTTTGCCTTCTTCTCCATTCCACACTCCCCTTGACAGCTTTTCCAGTGGTGTCCTGACTCTTAGAATAACTGACAGGCACTGACAGGTTCATGTAGCTGGGCATACTTTAGGGATTGCCTCAGACTTCCTTCTTTGTCCCGATTTCCTTCAGCACTCAGCTAAAATCCTATCTTTCTGCAAGAAGCCTTTCTGGGTCTCCACTCTCAAATTATCTTCAGTTTATCCCATTTATGTCTTGTATGGACCTAGTTGTTGGCCCATTGGACATAGCTGATAGTCCATCGTCTCCGCCATTGGGATGTGAGGTCCTTGAAGGCAGAGGTGGGTGAGTGTTGCCTTTCTTGGCATGCCCAGCACCTCGTGCCTGATAGTTGACTGAGTCAGTGTGACTAAAGAAATGAACTCATGGTAGTTGTAAGTTTGGACAAACATTAGCGATGATGGCCTCAGGCCAGTGGCCTTCTTTGGAATTGGGGACACAGAGAAGGGGGAAGGCTCTGAGTCAAGTGTGACTTCAGGACTTAAGAATCTGCCATCCAAAAGGCACCTGCTCTTCTTGCTTTCAGTCCATCACTGAAACTACCTCCAAGGAGGATGGGAAGCTGCATGTTGTATGGAAAGAGCATCAGCTTTCAGAGCCAGAGGGCATGGGGTAGAATGGCATCTCTACTTCTCACTTCCTCCATGACCTTGGGCACCTACCTCAGAGGGCTGTGGTGAGGATTGAGTGAGGTCATATTTGTAAAGCGCTCAGCCTGGCACACAGGAAGCTCACATAAAAGTTAGCTAGTATTATTAGTAATAATAAATCATTTTGTTTCTCTTTATTTCAGTTATCCTATCTATAAAATGATGGTCATAGTGGGTGAGGGGCAGGGAGATCGTAAAGGCTCCTTTCAGCCCCTATAATCCTTAGCTTTGCTTTGAAAGGAATGCAGCTGGGTCAGAGGGCTGATGGTTGGTCAGGAGTTCTTGACCTTTCTTTTGGTGCATCAGTCAATAAAACACCTATTATGTGCCAAGAGCTGTGGTAAGTGCCAGAGCTACAAAAAATGCTAAAAGACAGTCCTTTAGGATCCTTCTCAGGATCACGCTTGGTTTTTTACAAGGGAGGTGCTAAGTTTCAACTGGACGTTAGTGAAAAGAGATGATGTTTTTCCCCATCCAAGTCCATAGACCCCTAGACTTTGCCCCAGACTCCTTAGTCAGACACAGACCACAGGTTCTGAACCTCCTGGGTAGGTCTATGTGGTTCACATTAGCATGAAATCCCTTGAACTTAGTCATCTTGAAAACTGTCAAGGGTCATAAAGTTGTAGATTTAGAATTGGAAAGGAACATTACAGGCTGTCCAGTTCAAATGGCTCTTTAGAGATGAGAGACACAAGGCCGGAGGTCAGTGAAGCAGCCTGTGTGAGCTGACAAAGGGGGAGGGATGATAGAAGTAGGCCGTGGCCCCAGCTCTTCTTCCTCCCAGTTTGGCTCACTTTCCACCACCCCAGTTGGTAAGGTGTGGCTGCTCCTCCTTTTGTGTCCTGGATGAAATGCCAGTGACCTGGTATATCATCCCTGCATCCTTACTTTGCTTTTATCCATTTCTGTTTTGGCTCCAAAGACATTTGGACATACTCTGAACTCAAACAATGGTGACTACGGGGGTGTGGGAGGGAGTGTTGACCAAAACCTACCAGCTTTCTGAGTTCTGTATGAAACATGAAAAAATGAAAAAGCAGGGGAAAAGAAAAGCATGAGATATCTTTTAAAATTATGAAATGGATGAATATCTACTATAACATAAAATATCCAGATTTCTAAGATGAGAAAAACCAGACAATAAGCTTGATCAAGTCATAAATGTAAAGCCATAAATTAAAAGCAGCTGGTGGTTTACTGGGCCTAGAGTTAGGAAGACCTGAATTCAAATCCAGTCTCAGACATGGTGATATGACCTTGGACAAGTCACTGAAACTTTTTAACTCCGTTTTCTCAATTGTAAAATTTGGATAAAAATAGCGCCTCCTTCACAGGGTAGAGAATCAAATGGAATAATATTTGTTTAAAAAATGTTTAGCACAGTACCTGGCACATTAGTAGGTGCTAGATAAATTCTTATTCCCTTTCCCTTCTCCTTCTCCAAAAAAGAACTTTTAAAGGAAAAAAAAAAGTCAGGATAAGATGGATTTATATATGTCAGACATTCAAAGAGAAATTAATTCGGATGTTATGTAAATTCTTTGCAAAAATAGAGAGAGAAAGGATTCTACCAAATTCCTTCTATGATACAAATATATTCCTGATCTCTAAACTGAGGAGAGTGAAAGCAGAGAGAAGAGAAAAATAATAATTCAATAATATACAAAAGTACTAAATAAAATATTAATAACGATGTTACAGCAACGCATTAAAATCGTACTCCATGCCTAGGGTGGATTTATGCCAGTGATGGAAGGTCATTACAATTGTTAGGAAAACCATAAACATAAATCATATTAATAACAAAAAAATAAAATCATCTGATCATAGTGATAAATATAGTCATAGATTTTGATAAACACTACACCCATATCTATTTAAAACAAACAAACAAATACTAGTTATCATAGTAATAAGTGGGCTGTCCTTAATGGGGTAAATAGAATCTATCTAAAACTAAGAACCACCATTATAGATTAAGGAGAAACAGTAGAGCTTTTCCCAAGAAGATCGGGGGCAAAATAAAGCTGTCAGTGTCTATTATATGATACAGTTCTAGAAATGCCAGCCATAGCAATAAGATGTAAGAAAAATCAGGGGTGACTAGGTGGCACAGTGAATAGAGTACTGGCCCTGCAGTAAAGAGGACCTGAGTTCAAATCTGGCCTCAGACACTTAACAAAAAACTAGCCCTGTGACCTTGGGCAAGTCATTTAACCCCAATTGCCCTACCTTTCCCCCTCCAAAAAGCAAAACAAAAAAGAGAAAAATCAAAGAAGAGCCATAGGCAAAGAAGAAACGATTAGTACTATTTGTTGATATAACTGTCCATGCAAAAGATTAAAACTTCAACTAAAAATTGAAACAAGAACTTCAGCAAAATTGCAAGATATGAAATCAATCTGTGTCAACCATGAACATTTCTATGTATTACCACCAAAACCCAGCAGAAAGAGATAGAAAGAAATTGCACCTCAAAAAACTACAGAATATATAAATTTTAGTGTCCCCTTACCAAAACACCTATAGAAATCACAAGAATACAAGTGGCAAATATCCTTTGCAGAGACTCTATCACTGGAAAGATATTAATTGCTTCACTGTGTTGTGTTAATTGTGTTCGCTGGATAACTATGACAATATTATTTAATTGACTTCTTCAGTGCCCAACAACTCAAGCCACCAAAGAACTCAAAAAAAAATAATCAAACATCCAGAATCACAAGGGAAATAATGAGAGACAGAGAGAGAAAAGTGAGAGAGGGAGAGAGAGGGAGAGATTAGAGTCAGACGCCCAACAATGCTGTATATCAATGTAGTAGGAATCATTAAAACTATTTGATACTGGTTAAGACATAAGATCATCATAATAATAAGTAACATTTGCATACTGCTTACCATATGCCAGGCACTATACTAAATTCTTTTAAATTATTAGCTCATTTGATCCTCACAAGAACCTTAAGAGACCGGTGCTATATTTTTTTTTCAATTTTCATAATCTTTATTTTTTTTTTATTAAATTGATTTGTTTGTTTACTTTTAGTTTGCAAGATTCAGTTCCACAATCCCTTGAATTTCAAATTTTCTTCCCTCCCTCCCCTCCCCCCATGGCAGCTTGCAATTAAGTATAGGATCTGCAAATACTTTCACATTGGACATTAGTCTGGTTGTAAAGAAGAGTTGTAGCCAATGGAGTGAACAATGGGAAACAAGAGACAAAACCAAACGGGGAAAAGAACGATAGCATGTAGTTTGCTTCGGTCTCCATTTAAACTCTGTTCTTTCTAGATCTTTCTCTGAATGTAGATATCTCCTTCCATCCTAAGACTTTTAGAGAGGTCTAATAACTGTG
>CM053580.1:13398195-13467981 GCA_028627135.1 Pseudochirops cupreus | reverse complement strand
ATTCTTTCTCCTCCTCCCCCACCACCCATCCCCACTGGAAGGACAAGCAATCAAATACAGGCTGAACATGTGAAACTATGCAGAACCTCCCCACAGTGAGCACACTGCCTCACTACTTTTCTTAAGGGATTGTTCTAAGCAATTGTTTTAAGGCACTTAAGTTGCTAAAGGCAAATGTTAGGAATTCTAGCACCCAAGTAACTACCCAAATTGCCATGTAGCTAAATTCTCTTAAGTAATTTGGAGACTAGAGAATGTGTGTGTTGTGTGTGTAAAGGTGGGAGAGATTTGAATTTTAATCCTTAGAGCAGGCTGTCACTTAGGTGGTTGCAAACTGCTTCCTTCTCTGAGCTTTTTAGAGACAAAAAGGGTGGATGGGTGGAGTAAAGATGCGGAGTAGAGTAGAGGTGATCCTCCAATACCAGAAGGTTAAGGGAAAAAATCCCAGCGTCACTGACTCATTGTGTTTCCCCAGGAAGTACTACGTTTTTGAAATTCCGAGACTCTAAGAAGTACGGGTGTTTGTACTTTTGAGGCATGGGGAGGACGGTTAAGTTCCTTCCAACAGTCGCAAATCAGCGCCTTAGTTTTAGAGTTGCTCGGAACATTGAGATTTATTTGCTCAAGGTCAGCAGGCTAATCTGAGACTTGGTGGGTATTCCAGAAGCCAAGCTCATGCCTCCATTCCCTACCCCATGCAGCACCTTAAACACAATGTGCTGGAAGGAACGGTGGAGGAAGGGCAGAAGGAGCAAAGAGAAAGGGTTAATCCCAAGCAGGGTCTCCAGTTTTGCACTTGGTAACTATCCGTACAGCTCTGGACCACTCATTGAAATGACTAATGAAGATCAAGGGATGATTCTGATTATTTTTGCCCCTACACAATTACTACTTCAAAGTGATTGAAAGAGGCAATCCTCCAGGTAAGTGAATATAATCCTATCTATTTATCAGATGGACAAATTGAGGAGCCGGAGGAAAACCGGTCTATTTCTGAGCATACACGTACTTAGCAATTTTCATCTTCAAAGCACTCCACTCACATTAACTTATTCCTTCCAGCCCCTGCGGTTGTGATATGTAATTACAATGTGTATTATTATACCACTTTAACAGGTGTGGAAATGGAGGCACAGGGGAAGGTCGAGACAGATTCCATTCTTCAGGCCATGGCCTAAACCAGCGAGCAGCTTACTAAAGGCATTTATCTTCCCAGGCTGTAGTTAATAAGTGACCCACTACTCGGATACGGAATGGAAGAGGTTCTGGCTACAAAGTTTCAACCGCTTCGCCTGCCTTAACTGCACGAGCCTATGAAACGGCACCAAATCTAGAAAGTTTAGTAGACGCTGAAAAATACGTCCCAGCAGTACAAAGCATGGCACGTAACTGTTCTCGGAGCCGATTAGACAGCTCCGCAATGCTTACGCTGCAAACCAGTGGCTACTTTACGCTGTTGAAAGCAATTGCCCTTTTAAATTAAGAACTGGATGAGGGAGTGCTCACTGTCAGGACTCTTATCAGCAGAGGCTTTGAGGGCGTGCTGCTCCTCTCTCGTAATTGTAAAGCGGAATTTCTGGCTCAATTTAGGTTGCGAATCACAGCAGGGTTTTTGCAAACTTTTATATAGACATGGGAAGGAACAACCAGGCTGCGCTTCGCCCGGATGCTGGAGACAATCGTGCAATCAGAAGTGAGCTCACCCAGGCTGAAAGGGAGATGAAAAGAAGAGGCAAAGACGAGGTACGGGCTGGGCTGCTCCATATCTTCGGGGTAGCGGAAGGAGAAGCGAGGATAGCATTTTCTGCGGCGCGAGAGTGAAATAGGGTTCGGACACCACGGTGAGGACAGGAGCAAGGTTTCAAAAGCCATCTTGTCCTTCCAGCAACATGGCAAAGACATGGCCAAGCCCCAGATCGGCCGCGGAACCGGGTCCCCAAGATGCCACCACCCACCAAGTAAAACTTGCGGAAAGAGGTTACCGAGCACTACGGCCTCGTGAGCGGGAAAGCCAAACGCACCCCTCTCTCGGGTCTTTCTCCCTTCATCCGGTTCCTTATTTGAGGGTCCCACGTGCTGCCCAGTCTGTCTCGTCCCACCCACCCCACCCTCTTTTGGTCTCCAGTCCCCAGCCTCTGCCTTCCCTTCCCAATGTTCTTCTTGGGATCCAGCGCCCCCTTGCTCGCTCCCGGGCCCCGCTGTCCAGCTCCATCTCCCAGGTCTCCATTCTCTCGAGCTCCGCCGCCCTGCACCTGGTCCCAGAGCCCCAGCGCAGGTCCCCCATCTGTCTGCTCGGTGCTGGTCCCCACAGACTCTCTCCCACTAGCCGCCCCGGGGCTCGCTTCTGCCAGTACCCTGCCCTGGCGCCCCCCGCCCCCCGGTCCCTGGGGCCGTCTCCCTCGCCCGGGACTCACCAGTCGGATCTGGGAGAAGTTCGTGGATGATGTAAATAGACACATCCCCAACCAATGAGATCGTGGAGACCGAGGGCTGCCCCGGGAGCCCCAAGCCGCGCGTACGTTGGCAGCAGCGGGCAGCTGGGGGAAGCGCCGAGCGCTAGCGAGTCTCGGAGGCAGTGGCGGCAGCAGCGGCGGCGGGGGCAGAAAAGGAGGAGGAGGAGGACTGGGGAGGGTAGAAGAAGGGGAAAGCAAGGAGGGGGAGGGGAAAAAGGAGGTGGGGGAGGTGGGGGAGGAGGAGGACGAGGAGGAGGAGGAGGAGGAAGGAGATGATTTGCGGTTGCAGAGGCAGTGCTCCAAGGAAGGACACCAGGGCCCTCCTCCTCTTCCTCCTCTTCCTCCTCCTCCACTCAGGCTACTGCCCCGCAGGCGCTAGGAGCCCAGGCATCCCCCAAACCCCACCCCCCCGAGACTGGCCCCCGCTGTCCCAGCACCTCTTGCCACACGAGTTAGCTCCTGCTCCAGTGGCGGTTCTGTCAAGCTCCTCATCTCTTTCGGCACCTTTCCCCTCCTCCTCACGCTTGCCCTCCTTCGCTCTCTACCACCCCCTTGCTGTCCCTTCCCGCCCCCCTTCGAGACCCGCCGACGCGGCAGCTGGACACTGAGGAAGAGCAGCTATAGGGATCGAGAGGGGGAGGGGGTTGACCTTAAGTCCCCTCCCCGTTGACCCTAGGAGACCGTCTCTCCAGTGGACACCTGGGGACCTAGTGCTGGTTGCCAGAGGAGGAGAAAAGGCTGGCCCTCACCTCGCTTCCCCCCCCCCCCCCGAGGGCTTGGCCAAACATTCTTGGAATGGTAAATTGAGGCTTTGCCAGGAGCCCTGGCTTCTCTTCCCACCTGGGCGGACTCCCAACAGCCCTTGGTGGGGTGGAGGTCTTGCCCCCCACCCTGGAGTAGGGGTGGGGGACAGCCCGTGGTCTCCAGTCGGGAGTAGAGTCCCCGTCAGCCTTGGGCCACCGCACGTTCAGCCCTAAGGCTGCCCGTACTGTCACTGTGGAGGCGGAAGGCAAGGTGCGGGGGCAGCCCAGGAAGGGACCGAGAATTAGTGGGCCGCACAACCTACGTAAAACTTGCAGAACGCCTCCCAGCCCCTGGCCGCTTACCCGCACAGTCCCGCAGCCCGGAATTGTACGCTAAGCCATTGCAGATTTCTTCTCTTGGCAGATTGAAAACAAGGAAATACTTTTTTTGCCTTGAGGTGGGTTTCTGTATCCAAATTGTCTCTAACAGCTGGACTTTTCCAAGGATCTCTGGGGATTTGCAACTCCAAAGGTTTTCCTTTGCCTCGGAGATCCTTAATTCGCGTATTTAAATCGGTTTTACTTTTAAGACTCTAAATCATTTCAACCGGTTCTTCTACTTACTTGTAGCAGGCTTTGGACCCGGAGGTATACTATAAGGCAACCCTAGGAGGCAGTTCTAAACCAAAAGTCTTTAACTTGGGGTCCACGAGGGTCCGTGGGTAGATTTCAGGGTGTCTTTGAACTTGGATGGGCACACATTACATCTTTATTTGTACTAACCTGTAGCAGAAATTGAATTTTTCCTTCGATTGTGAAATGTAAGCAAAAAACCTCATTCTGAGAAGAGGTCAGGTAGTCTTCACCAGCCTGCCCAAGGGCTCCTGACAAACACACTAGCCTGCTGATTTTCCATTTATCCTGTAGAGAGCTGGTTTCTGCCGAATTGTACACGCGTTGTCTCCCCCATTAGACTGAGCACCCCAAGGTTGGGATAGTTCTTGGCCTTTCTATAGATGCCTAGCATTTAGCATAGACACATAATAGGTGCTGAATAAATACTTATTGAATCACTCCCTCATTTTTAAAGACGAGGAACTAAGACGTGAAGTCACACACTGTCACGTCTGGGCCTTGAACCCCGTGTTCTCACCTCAGGGCCAGCTTGTTCATGTTTGTCAACTGATTCTTCAGTACTTCAGGGATCTATTATTTCATTGGTAAGGACTCTGGCCGCTTCAATGCAGTAGCAACACCAACATCTCTCCTTACCTTAGTATAAGATATTTGAAAGTTACCGTGGTAGAGAAATTCCTAAAATCATGAACTTAGAGTTCATCTAAGGCCGAACTCTAGATTCCATAAATAAGGAAAGTACGCCCCAGAGAAATGAAGCCCACCTGGTGGATGGTTCTTTCCACTACACCAAGGTAAAGCTTGTGCGGAATTCAAGCTGAAAGACAGAGGAGTCTCTCCTAAATTGCACGATCAGTTTCTGATGGTAAAAGAATGTTTTACTTAAAAGATGTGGTAGTCCAAAGGGCCCTGGCTTTGAGTCTCAAGACTTGGGTTCAAATATGAAATATATTACCTGTGTGAGTTTGGACAAGTCACTTAACCTCCTTTGGCCTCAGTTTCTTCATTTGAAAAATTAGGTAATAGGACTAGACAGTCTTTATACCTACTAAGGGTTCTAGATCTAGGTTCCTATGCATTTCTTTGTTTAAAACATAAATTGTTCTTGATAGCTTTTGTTTTTACATCACTTACATTTCCCAATGTATCTCCCCTTTCTTTCTTCCAGAAAGCCATCCCTGATTCCAAAGAACTAAAAAAGAGGTTTTAAAAAAGAGCAGTTTAGCAAAATCAACTAATGTATCAGAGAAGTCTTTTGTGTACAGTGTTCCATATGTGTAGTCCCCAATCTCATTACAGAAGATTGAGAAACGCTAAGAAATTTGCCAGCAATGCCTCCTAATAATGTCTCTTCTTTGGGACCAAGCTGGTTGTTATAATTTCATAGCATTCCTTTCCAGTTGTTTTGATGCAGTTCCTTCCATTCACAGTATGTGTATATATACACATGTATGTATGTATATTTCCTTTTCCTTTGTGTCAGTTCAGATGGTCACCCTGTGCTTCTCTCTGTACTCATCAAGTTCATTTTCTCTTACAGTTCAGTTAATTCTTGAAGGCAGGATGGATGGGATATAGAGTGTTGATCTTGGAGGAAGGAGCACCTAAGTTCAAGTTGCTGAACGTTGGTCAGCTTCAGTTACTCGGTCTACAAAACGGAGATAATAGTACTGAACTTACAGGGGTGTGAAAGTGAGATAACACATGTAAGGTGCTCTAAGAACCTTCAAGCATTATACAAATACTTGTTTTTATTGTTTAAAGTACCAACAACCTACTTAGTTATTCCCCAAGCAATGAGTGGGCAGATAGGGGATGCAGTGGATAGGGTGCAGTGCCGGGAGTCAGGAAAAGTCATCTTCCTGAGTTCAAATCTGGCTTCTGACACTTGCTAGCTGTGTGACCCTGGGAAATTCACTGAATCCTGTTTACCTCAGTTTCCTCATCTGTAAAATGAGCCACAGAAGGAAATGGCAAACCACTCTAGCACCTTTGCCAAGAAAACCCCAACTCGAATCATGAAGAGTCAGACATGACTGAATAATGACAACATCATGCAATGGTTATCTTAATGTATTCTTTTTAACTTGAGAGGCTCCACTTTTTTTTAATTTTAATTTTTTTTTTTAGGGGAGATTTCTGAAAGGCAGAGAAGAGACCAGAAGTTTTAAGTCAAGTCAATAAGCATTTATTAAGCATTTGCTATTTGACAGGCACTGTCCTAACTGCTGGAATTACGAATATAAACTGGAGGAGCAATAGTCCCCGCCCTCGAGGAATTTACATTCTACTGTGGGAAGACAACATAGAAAAGGAAGCTCAAAAGCTGAGAGGAAAAAAAGAGTGAAGTCAGGAGGGCAAGCTTGGTCTTCTTAAAAGGAAGGTTCTGGGAGGAACCAGCCAATTAGAGGGCAGGGCTGATGGGGCGAAAGGTAGCAGGAGTGGAGAGAGCTTTCCAGATGAAGAGGTTCCTCCAAGATGTCCAGGAAAGTCCAGAGTCAGTACGCAGGCTCAAAGGTCTGTTTGTTGAATATTACCCATTAAGGTCTAAAATAGCTAAAAATGCAAATTTGGTAGGGAAACCACTGATAAATCCTCTTAAAATTTGTCTAAGTTTTTCTTTCTCTAGATTTTTTTGGTTCAATCTAATCTAACAATATTTCAGGGATCTAAAGAGGGAGAAACACAATTATCCTCAATTTACAGATGAAGAACCTGAGAGACAAAAAAGAAGCTGAAAATTCACCCAACAAAAGTCAGTAGTCTCTACAATCCCTGGCTAATGTTATCTCTCAGCTAAATTACCAACATGTTATTTCATCCCCTTATAATTTAAAATGAATAAAAAAAGAAATCTTTTTTGTTCCAGAGTCAATTCCCAATTCTGTTTGTACAGTGCCACGTGCTAAGAATGTAATTCATTCCTTCTTATTATGGTTATTTTTTTCATTGGTCAGCAGTGACCTCAGAATTGACAAATTCAGTGGACTTTCTCTGGATCTCCTTCCTGATACTGTATCTTCCCTTATCATCACAAATGGCACATGTTTTGCTAATTCTTCTCCTGCCTATCAATAACTCATCTACCTTATTATCTCTGGCTCCTGGAATTCCTATTTCCCTTCAAGACTTAGCCCAAAAGCTTATTTTGGCTAATGACTTTTCCAGGTCCCATCACCTTCCCCTGTCCTAGATGCTTATGCCTCTCTCCTACTTTGTAACTGGTTTGTATATCTTTGTTTGCTTCTGAGTTTTCTCTCCCATTAGAATATAAGCTCCTTAAAGGCAGACGCTACTAAAAACTATTGCAGTGCCTTCTCTGGCTTAACTAATTCTTGTTGATTGAGTGAATGATTTGGTCACCTTCATGATTTTTATATCCATCTCCAACCCATTAAGGAGTCTTTCTTCTCAAGCTTCTTCTCTTAGTCTCCCAGCTTGTAAGGCCATTTACTTCCCAGACTTTGGTAACAACCTCTACTAGATAACTCCCAAATCTCTTTCTCCTGCTTTGACTTCTCTTCTGAAGTACAAAGCCTTTGTAGATATGCTGCTGCCTTCAGAGCATGTCACCTGGAATGGACTACTGACATTTCCAACTCTCATCCCAAATTGCACTCACCCTAGTCTTCCATGTTCCATATTTCTGGCCTTCCTTTTATTCTTCCCCATTCTCTACTTCTTCTATCCAGCTGGTCAGCAAGTGCTCTTGATTCTCCCCTTACAATATTCTTGCATTGATTCCTCACCCCACCCCCACCCCCCTTCTCTCTTTCCCAAAGCCACCATTTTTATACAGATGCCCATTACTATCCATTATCATGGCCTCCTCATAGTTGGTCCTATCTCTGCTACTTCTAATCCTTCTAAAATTAGTGATACTGTTATACTTGAACATACACATATGGATCTGACTATGTCATTCTCCTATTCCAAAGCCTCAAAGGCTCACACCTGCCTACCGAATTCAGGCACATCATAGTGTTAATAGAATTTTAAATGTAGCCCAGATTGAACTGGTCTCTAATCTGTGAATGACCAGAGATGAACAGAGCTGGTTAGAGGCAGTTGTGCTAGGAATCAAGTAGCAGTTTACTTAATTTCAGAGTGTGGAAAGTAGTTTGCAAACCCTGAAGTCCTCCTAGGGAGAGCTCTCTTTTCTAGGGAAAAGGTAGAGCTTATATCCATAAAAATCACAAAGGCTGGACCATGATATAATCATTCTTGAAAAAGTACCCATGGCAGTTCCCCTGTGTAGGCATTCTAGGGACAATGTAGGTGCTTTCAGGACAGTTCTTAAGTTAATTGTCTCAAGTCTTGGTGATTGTGACTACTCAATGGGGTACAGCATCAGGGTTCTGAGACGGGAATGGGTTTTGCAGTTTGTGATTCCGTTCACTTAATGTTCACAAGCGTGGGAATGCAGCAATTGTGAGCTTGTCAAAATTTCTTGATTGATTGTTTTAAGCTTCAGTGTGTTTCTGACCCCCAAGAAAGAATTTCCTGGGGAAATGGGAGTTCTAAAATATCCAGATAGTATAATCATTACACATATCATGTTGTTGCGGGTCACCATAAAATGATGAGGTTAGGGTTAGGGGTGCTCAAGACCCCAAAATACCAACATGCCGGGTCCTGCCGAATGAATTCGACTTGAGTCTTCTCTCAGCCAAAGAAAAGTAAAGTTTATTGAAAGTTCACCATATTGGGTAGACTCTTAAGAAGCCTCTGTATCTGTGATGCTTACATTGGGCAAGAGGGCCAGAATCATCTGACACAGAGTAAGTCCGTGCTAGAATTCATTCTCCCTTTCATTGAGGCAATATGGAGTCTGATATACAGAACAGTTGTGGGAGGAATCTAGGGGTGGTCTAGAGGAAGAGTTTGGGGAGGGTCTTCAGGAGGGGTCAATGGGGTCAGAATCCAGTTATGAGTGATTAAGGGTGGGAAATTGCTGGGGGCTACCTGGAGAGGACAGACAATGGTGGGCTAAGCTGTTCAAGGGGGTATCAGATTTGGATATAGATATTTTGGGAGGATCAAGGGTGGGGGCTAGCTGGATAAGAGAGCCAAACTAGTAACAAAGGTTTGGGCAGAGTCACAATGAAAGGCTTATGGCCTCATGCAAATGCCATATGTGGGAAGATTCAAGGAAAGCTCAAGGGGGCTCCCAGAGTCTGTATCTCATCAATATCAATTAATGTGGGAGTTATAAATCCCCTTACATTATGTGCTTAATAAATGTTTACTGAATTGAATTGAATTGCATTGGTGTGGTTGAAAAATTGCTACATTTGGAGCTGGAAGATTCTGGGTTTAAATTCTGCCTCTGCTGCTTAGTACTCGTATAGATGTTTACAGGTAGTACATCTCTGGGCATTATTTTCTTCATTCACAAAATGAGAAGGTTGGACTACTTAATTTGCAAGCCTCCATCCAATGAAGTAAATTTCATGATCCTTTACCAATTGAGATGCTCCAAAATCTTGTACCACTTTCCTTCCCCAGCTTTATCTCATCTATCTCCCCTCCTCATAACCTAAATTGCATTCAAATTGATCTACTCTCTGAAAAAGCCCTCTTCTTTCCTATTATCAGGTCTTTTCACATGCTTCCTTTGCCTAGAACACCTCTTACCTTATTCCTTAATAAATATTTACTTTGATATGATGTGTGTGTGTGTGTGTGTGTGTGTGTGTGTGTGTGTGTGTGTGTGATGACACTGAATCTGGGGTGAGTGAGAGGCTCCCTTCTCCACCAGGAGGGCCTCTAGAAGAACAAATGGAGAGGCAAGATAGCCATTTAGGACCCAGCCTATAGGGTGAACAGAACAAAGGACATTCTATTCCTGGATATCACAGCCCCTTTATGACTTATAGACTGATTTCAGAAGATATGGTGGAAAAAATCAATCTCATTCCCAGCTGGCCAACTCTTTGGTATTAAACATTTCTGAACTTGGGCTCATCTTCAGCTGACATCTTGTCACTGAGTCATACTCAAAGACTTGTCTGCCTCAAGACCCAGAGTCACTTCCCTTTTACATTAAGGAGTGAGACTCTCATTAGGGTGCCTTGTATAGACGCATATATCTTCAGTGTTAGAAAATGTAACTCTCTCTGGTACACAGGGACTTGGTGTGTGGGAGGGAGGATATCAATTTGCCCATATTAAAGGAACAAAGCCTTTAGTGAAGAATCAAGCATAAAGAGTACAATTTTTAGATCTTAGGCAGCATCAATATTTTGTCCCAGTTCTGAGGTCACATGGAGAGAAAAAAAATCAATAAAAGAGTGAAATTGAGTACACATGGGCAAAATAATGTCACTTTGAGACTAGAAGGGAACTTCTAGCCCAGACTCCTTATATTATAGTTGAGGAATTTGAAGCCAGGAGATTAGTGGCTTGTTCAGCATCCTGCAGAGATTAGCACACTTGGCACTAGCATCCATCAACATGTCCAGTTAGGTTATAATAGCAGGGATGCTGTGCATTCATTGAGGACAAGGACTATGTCGCTTCTCATTTTGCATGCCTAACAGTTAGCCTTGTACACACATAGGTACAGACTAAGTGCCTATCAAACTGAAATAAATTAATAGAATGCTTTCAAGCAAAGGATGACCAGTTGTCAAGCATGTTGTGGAGTGGGGATTCTTGCCCAGGTTGAGGCTGGACTAGATATTTCTTTGGTAATTTTCTAGCACTGAGATTTGAGATCTATGCTCAAAATCAATCCGTCAATTAGTAAAAATGTACTAAGCAATAACTATATGCAAGGTACTGTGCTAAGTGCTAGAGATACAAAAAGAGTCAAAAAACCGGTCCTTGCTCTCAAGGAGGTTATAATCTAATGGGGGGAGCAACATATAAATAAAACATATGTATAAAGCAAGTTATATACAGGATAAATAGGAAATAATTAATGGAGAGAACTAGGTGGTCTAGTGGATAGAGCACCATACCTGGAGTCAGGGACACTCATCTTCCTCAGTTAAAATCTGTCCTCAGACACTTACTAGCTGTGTGATCCTAGACAAGTCATTTCACCCTGTTTGCCTCAGTTTCCTCATCTGTAAAAATGAGCTGGAGAAAGAAATAGCAAACCACTCCAGTATCTCTGCCAAGAGAAGCCCAAATGGGGTCATGAAGAGTTAGACCCAACTCAACAACAACAGCCATTAAAAGGTATTGGGGAAGATTTCCAGTGAAACATGGGAGATAGTTGGAATTTAAAAGAAGCCAAGGCGATCAATAGGTATAGTAGAGGAGGGAGAGCATTCCAGGCATGGGGGACAACCAGAGACCTCTTTTATTTCATCCTTGGGGCATCTCTGTGAGTCATGAGAATTTCCACTTATGCAAACACTATCTTTGTGAACCTGGGCAAGTCACTGCCCTGTTTGCTTCAATTTCCCTATAAAATGGGGATAATAGTAGATACTACCCTGCAGGGTTGTTGTGGAGATCAAATGAGGTAATTATTTGTTAAATGTTTAGCTCAATGTCTCCACATAGTAGTAGCCATATGTAAATGCTTACTACCTTTTCTTCCCTCACTTATGCATTGGGTGACAAAGCACATACCACCTGTGAGGGAGGGAGGCAGGCAGTATACATGTATCACAGGTGAGCAAATTGGCTCAGGAGTCAGCTCAGTTCCTACAGGGCATTGGTCCCACCAAGGTGCCATCCAGCTGACTGCAGTCTTGGCATTCCTGGATTTCTGAATTTCCAGACCATCAGAGGGCCAAAAAGGTCAAAGACCCAAGCATATCTAGGTGTGAGAATAGTGACTTAAGAGTGGGGAAGGTGTCCACTTCCTCTCCCCCTTTACTGTATAGCTGGCTATGGAGAAAGGAATCACCTGAAAGTCCCAGCTGATGCTGAATCAGGCCTCTTGAAGAGGATGACCTGGCTACATAGCCACGGCCCCTCCCAAACCTGGAGTTGGCCACCCCAGAATTTCCACAGGGCTCCAGAGCCCTCCAAGCACCCCCTTGTGTCCTTCACATGGATAACACCATCTTAGGAGGTCTGGGCATCTGCCAGACCTCATCCCATCACTAATATTTGTGTTGCTGTCATTCAGGGAGCGATTTGGTAAAATAGTACTAAAAATAGTTAGTGTTTATCTGGCCCTTTAAGGTTTACAACAACCCTAGGAAGTGAGTGCTATTATGACCCCCATTTTAGGGATGAGGAAACTGAGGCAATCATTGACATAGTAAGTAAGCAGAATTTGAACTTGGGTCTTCCTGACCCTAAGTCTAGCATCCTCTCTCTGCTGTGCCACCTAGTGCCAAGATTCCTTGGGACCTGGGATTTTCACTTGCTAAATTCACTTTGGAGCATTGTGAAAGAAAGAGTTCTCCAAGTCCAGCTGACAGATCCCGAGGACTCCCTTCCACCATCATACAATGGATCTCTGTCTCTGTCTCTCTGTGTCTCTCTCCTAAAGCTTAGGTCTGATCAAGTATCTGGCACACAGTAGGTACTCACTAGCTGCTGGTAGACCAGGCTATCTTTCATCATTTCAGAGACTTGGAGTTGAAAGGGCCCTGGGTGACCATCTAGTTTAACCCACACCTGACCTCAGATTCAGATTCCCCCTTCCAACACAGCAACAAATGCTTGCCACAAGAGAGTTAGGCCACCACTTCCTGAGGCTGGCCATTCCACTATGGATAATTCTAATTGCAAGCAGGTTTTCCCTCTCTTCTGCTTTGTAATTTGAACTCATTATTACCAATTCTGCCCTCTGGGGTCATATATAGTGATTCACCAGGATAGAGGTAAATGTCTAGCAGACACCAAGTAAGCAATGTGGTAAGGATGGAAGGAATCTTGAGTGTATTTTAGAATTTTGCAGCAAAGAGACTATGTGCTCTCCCCTTACCCACACGTGGTTTAGATTTATGCACACAGTAGATACCACTTGTTGTCCAAAGTAGTTTAGGAAAATATTTAGACATTTATGGGATACTCACATGCCCAGCCTATATAATCCACTGAAGTATTTCATTCAACCAAGTTTCTTTTTGAAGAAAATGAATATCATTTGATAATTAATATTACTATGAAATCCATCCTTTCTCCTATTTTGTCAACCCCTCCACTCCCCCACCCCTCCCTTTAGTCAAAGAGTCCTCTCAAAGTCAGAACTAAGGCTGGGCTGAGGAATGTAATCACTCCTAGGCCCCCTGAGCATCAGTTCTTCAGCATACTTTTTCAGAGATAGCCAATGGAGAAATTTGTTTTTTGGGGCTCTTTGGCTTGACTTTGTTTTTGGTGTTTGTTATTTCTGAAGGAATAGGAGATAAGAGGGCAAATGGAAGATAGAGATAAGGTAGAAACAGGTGAAAACACAGTCCTTACATTTTTTTTTTTTTAGTGCAGGTAAGCAAACAGAAGGATGGCTAGAGACATGGGAAGGTGCAGGTAGAACTGACATGCTTAAAAAGGAAAGCTAGTCCTATGTGCTAGAGATAAGCAATTTCATATGCAATTCTCCTTCTTCTCTGCTTCATATACTTGATTTGGTGTTTGTTAAGTTTGAGATAAAAATAATTCTTAAAAAAGGACTATAAGGCAGAATTTGACAAGTATCAAAAGAGTAGAATTCAATTCTATATTAGTTAAGAGCAAATCACAATCACTAGCTAGGAAAAGTTAGAATATAACTCCTCATTTTTATGAGAAAGGAAAAATAAAGGTCAATATGGCCTATAATTTAAAGTCTTAAAGTAAGACACAATAAGAGCTCAACATTTATATAACACCTTTTAAGCTTTTTGAAAGCTGAGGGTAATTAGTTACAAATTATAGACTATGCATTAATTCTCCAGCACATGGGAATTCGTGATTAGCCACTTAGATGATCTGTTTAACAACTGGCTTTCTGAAGAGCAGGATCAACTTTTCACTTTAATCTGTATTATCAAACACTTCCTCCATCACTTTCTTAAGTCTGATAATCAATGGTGTTCTGTTTATGTTATAAATACATAAACAATATTCTGATTTATTGTCACAAATAAACCCTAATTTGTAGAATTTGGTTATTTCCAAGATATGAACACTCAGACTGCAAATTTAACAATCAGCTCACAAGCCTCTAAGAGTGAACTCCAGCACTCTTCAGATTCTACCTAAAAATTCTTCAAATAATTGAGTCCAACTGTCCTATCAGGTGATGCTCCTGTTCTCCAGGCTAAGCATCCTCAGGGCTTATGATGAGTATCTTCCAAAGCTACTTTCCAGTCCTAAGTTCTACAATTATAATTACTAAAATATTCTTCTGTCAGATCACCCATTTCCCCACCAGTGGATGAGTTTGGAAGGAGTGACATAAATTTCCTCTGTGAAATGCAAGTTAAAAAGACCTGCTTCCAGTAGAGAGTGATCTGATTACCCTCTGTTCAGTAAGGACATTAAAAAACATACAATATTCATTTTAAATGAAAGCAGATGTTAGTTGGGTCACTCTTCTGGGAATGATTATCTCTGAATGTGATAAAAACCCTAACTTATTTTTTAACTTTATTTTTATTTCCTTTGTCCTCAACACATTTCATATACAAATGGAACCACCAGAAATTCTGCTTACCATGCTTTTTGGGGTTTGTTTTAGGCAACCTCAATTCATTGCATAAAAGCTTTAATAACACCTGTTCTTATTCAGTCATTTCAGTCTGACTCAGCAAAGATACTGGAGTGGTTCGCCATTCCCTTCTCCAACTCATCTTACAGATGGGGAAATTGAAGCAAACAGAGTTTGCCCAGAGTCATATAGCTAGGAAGTGTCTAAGGCTGGATTTGAACTCCGGAAGATAACTCTTCCTGACTCCAGGCCTGGCGCTCTATCCACATATCCTCTAGTAGGGGATTGGTGACCATGGAATGGAGTTTTGGTCTGAGGATCCATAAAGATGGCAAGATGAATGAAAATCCCTTTCCACACAGGCTGTGGTAATCTGGATTTAATTACTGCTGTATTCAATTAATTGGTGTCCACATAATGAAGTGGGGAGAAGGGGAGCGGCTAGGTGGCACAGTGAATAGAGCACCGGCCCTGGAGTCAGGAGAACCTGAGTTCAAATCCAACCTCAGACATTTGATACACTTATTAGCTGTGTGACTTTGGGCAAGTCACTTAACCCCAACTGCCCTCCAAAAAGCAAAAAAAAAAAAAAGTGGGGAGAAGGGAAGATATTCACAGTTGGAGGGCAGATGGCAAGGTGATTAGATGGGAAATGAAGCATGGTCTGGGGCTGACTATCTACAGTGACTCAGTTGAGTTTCATCTTCCTTGTTCATCAGGACAGCTCAGCCTCAATTTGGAATCTGAAAACTTAAGGGTAACGGGTGTGCTAAGTACAGGGGGGAGTTCTATGTAAAATCCTCTGAGACATTTGAGAGTGGAGAGGTCACTCTTGGATTGTGGAGTAGGTGGTACCTGAGTGGGGCCTCAAAAGAAAGGTCAGATGTGTGCCAATAGAGATGGAAAGGGGTGGGAATCAGGCATGCATTCTAGACATAGTGCAGAGAATCACAGAGTGAACCAAGCCAACGAGAGAGAAGATAACAGGACGAGGAGAGGCTCTGGTGAGCAGTCCAGAATGTCTACAACTTAGAGTTAATGAAGGGACATAGGATCACTGGACCAAGGAACCATCAGTTTAGAGCTAGCCTTGGAGGACATTATGTCCAATCCCTTCATTTTACAGACAGGGAAACTGAGGTCCAGAGAGGTTGAATCACTTCCTTATGGTCATGCATTTAGTAAGCCTCTGGGACAGAATTTGAACCAAAGTCTTCCTCTTCATTCCATCTATTAAGCCTGTAGAGGTAGATTACCTACGTCTTGATTTCCAGAATGAGGGAACAAGTAGCACAGTGGAAAGAATGTTGGATTGGATTCAGAGACCCCACATTTGATTTCCAGCTTCGGTCCTCACTTCCTGCCTGTGTGACCTGAAGAAAGTCCTTTCACTTCTCTTCCTCATCTATGGAATGGTGTGGTTGGATCAGAGGACCTATAAGAGCTCCTCTGATGCCAAATCTCACCATCCTCTGTGAATTTATATGTTATTTGATAGGTAATGGAAACCATTGAAGGTTTTTTCAACAGAAGCATGATATGGCCACCACAGGATTTAAAAAAAAAATAATTGGGCCACATGAAGGATGGTTTGGAGGAGGGGTAGACAGGAGGCACGTTGTCCACTTGAGAGGCTACAAGTGGAACCTGAACCAGGAAGGGCATAGTAAGGATGGAAACGAGTCAAGAGCATTTTAAGATGTAGAATTGACAGGACATGAGACATAAGAACCTTAAGTTTCACAGCACAAGTACCAAGTCATTGACCTTGGAGAGTATCAAGACCTTGACCTTGGAATACCCCAAAACTCTTTAACTCACAAATGGAGAGTGTGAGGCTTTATCAAGGCACACAAACTCAGACTCAAGTTACAAAAAGGTTCAAGAATCACCAAATGACTATTTTGAGAATAACCATTCAACTAAGTGGATCCTAACCAGTTTTTTGAGAGAATCCAACTAACTTTTAAAAAACCTCAATTGAATCTGCTTCACTTCTCCTAGAAGTCATGTTTCTTCTTATAGACCCAACTGAAATTGAATATACTGCAGTTGGGTAGTGTAGTAGATAGAAGGCTGTAGATAGTAGATAGAGTTCAAGTTTATCCTCAGACCTTTATAACTGTGTGACCCTGGGCAAGTCACTTAACCTCCTTCTGCCTCAGTTTCCACATCTGTAAAATGGAAATGATAACAGCACCTACCTCCCTGGGTTGTTGTTAAGAACATCATTTATACAACATCCCCAGCATTTAGCACAGAGTCTGATACATAGACTACTGCTTTCCCAATTTGACTTCTAATGGGGGTGGGAGTGATTAATAAGTAAATTAGTCAAAAGCTGGGCAGAGTTGGGGGAGGAGAGAGGGGAATAAATAAGAAGGGTTCAAATAGTTCACAAAGCAGTTAGTTACCATTTTGCCCTAGAATAACCAACCAAAAACTGCCTCAAATGTGGTCTTCCAAACTTCTCTAGGAACATTACCAAAGTGCAATGGAAATTTCTTGGTTGAGATTGTCTCTAATATTTCATTGCTACAAAAAAAATCTTACGATTTGATTTGTAAAACTAAGACATATGTTCAACTACAGCCATTTCATTCTTTTCTGCTGACAGAGACACATTCTTGCACCAGATATAATTCTCAATTCTAAATGTTTTCAGATTTTTTTCTTTTATACCTTTTGCACATATTGTCTAAGTTCGACATCTTGAGGAACTGTGCAATCTTGAAAAATTCCCTCTGTTACAGACGTTTATTTGCATGTTAACTTGTAATTTTTATTTCATTAGAATGGGTTGAGAATGGTACACTAAAATGGAGCAATATCGAAATGACAAGATGCAAGGGGAGCTATGTAGATCTTGTTTCTAGGAGTAATATTTCACTTTTACAAAGTGTTTTTTAATGTAAGAATAAGTATTCAGAGCAGAACAAAATGAGACTACAGTTTCACTAAAATAGATGTGCAACAATAATAACCAAAATTTATAGAGTATCTCAAGGTTTGCAGAACACTTTACATATGTTATCTCATTTGATCCTCACATCAACCTCTGTGTTAGTACTGTTATCTGCATTTTAGGAATGGGGAAACTGAGGCAGACAACCATGAAATGACCTGTCTAAAGTCAACAATCAATTGTGGTTGTTCAGGCTCCTCATGACCCTCCCTGCGGTTTTCTTGGCAAAGATACTGGAGTGGTTTGCCATTTCCCTCTCCAGCTCATTTTACAGATGAGGAATGGAGGCAAACAGGGTTAAGTGACTTGCCCAGGGTCACACAGGTAGTGTGAGGCCAGATTTGAACTCATGAAGATGAGTCTTCCTGATTCCAAGCCCAGTGCTCTATGCACTGTGGCACCTAGTTGCCCTACTCAGGTGGTGGTACCAGTTAAAATTCTATGGGAAAACAGCTTCTTCCTCTCTCTAGGCTTTATTTATTCCATCCTGGTTCTGGTCCCTGACTAGGTGACAGGTCTTGGCAAGCTGCTTCTGCTAGGAATGTCTGAGGGAGGGAATAAAAGAAATTTACTCTGCCTGACTCTTGTCAAGTGAAGAGAGGAGCAGTAATAATGAAATAAGGGAAAGTAATGGACCTGGTTCTCATTCTGTGAATCTCACAAGAGTACCCATTTGCAGCCCTTTTTCTGTAAAGAACTAGGGGGCAGCATCTTATTATCTCTCCTAATAGTTTTTTAAAGTAGATGATAACCCAAATATCCATATAGCCCAAATTATTTCTTCCCATGTTTCTTCCCATGATCTGATTTCATATTTCAACAGGGATTCCTTTAGACATATAATATTGTCATAAAATTTCTCTCAGAGGAAGGTTCAGATAGCATTTTTTTTCAAAAACAAAATGAAAAGGAGGAAAATCCTAGCTGGTGTGGTAGGGGTAAAGGAGGTAAGGTGTGGGAATGGGGGAGAATATCTTGATCTCACCTCATATTTTGGTAAAGAGCTGTTCTCATTTCACTGTTAACTGAACTGTGTTCTGGGAAGCAAGAGTGTCTGCGATGAAGCCAATTTCTTCATTTCATTTTCTGTGTGCTTTGATATTCTATTGTGAGTTACAATCACTTTAAACTTTCTGTTTGAAGGAACTTTCTAAAGAATTCAGTTTCCAAGTGTTGCTCAGAGCAACCCAGTCCCAGAGATTGTTAGATAATGAACTGATAAGTACTGTATGTAAATGAAGGTAAAACCAATTGAGAAGAGAAGTGGAGGCAGCTCAATTCTTTTCTTAGGGGAGTGATGAAAGGTGTCCTAGAAATGGCATGAGATAGATACAGCATATCCAGCTTGGAGAGGGCACAGGGGTAGGGTAGATGCCTGACTGTGTGAGTGACTAGGCTAGAGATTTCTTGCAGGCATAGTCTGCATAGATATGCAGACACACATATCCATGTGTCTCACAAACATAAAGCCTTTGATTGGTTTAAAGTGGGTGTTTCTTGTTTTCCCTTTCTCAGAATTTCCATTTTGGGCTCAGTCATTGAAAGATACATACTTCCCTCCAAACCAGGGGCCATTTGGGGTCATTCTCCTCTATCAATGAGCAAAACCTATTCTTGCTTTCCTAGGTAACCAATATTCAATGATCTCATGGAGCAGGCAGAGTAATGGTAAGCACTGTTGAATATTTAGAGCTAAGCAGCAGCTGTAACATTTCCCGGAGAGTGAATCAGTGAATCATGTAATGAATGAATATTTAAGTGCCTACTATGTACCAAACATGGTGCTGGGATACAGCCCCCAGGTTCAAGGAGGTTACATTCTATCAGGCAAAACAACATGGACATACATATATGTGTGTGTGTGTGTGTGTGTGTGTGTGTATGTGTATGTAATCAGAATATCTCCAAAATAATTAGATGATTTTGGGGGCTGGTGAGGCAGGCACTAGCAATTGGGGTGAGGGAAATAAGGAAAGGCTTCATATAGAAGGTGATATCTGATCTGGTTTTGAAGGAAACAAGGGTTTCTAAGAGGCAAATGTGAAGAAGGAATGCATTCTGGGGAAAGATAATGCTTCAGGAAATGGTGATGAGATCCCTCAAATGAGGGACAATCCATCCAGTAAGGGTAAGATGAGGGAGAAATGTATATTGAAGGCTGAAGGTTCCCAAATGAAGAGAGACTGACACAACTATCTGTAAATGTGATAATAACAATAGAAAAATTGTCTATCTTTCTGAGACTTCCAACTTCTAGACAAGCAGTAGATGACTAACACTGACTTCAGATGATTCATGTGGGCACAAATGTTAACTGTCAAAAGGAACCTAGAAAGCATCATTTAAAGATGAGAGAGTCTTGGACAGCAAACTGAACACCTCTGGGTTACTCCCCAATGTCACCTAGACAAGATAAAAACTTCAGAATGGAAATGCAGTTTTGAGAAATGAATATGATAGTTAAAAACATGATCCCATGCAATAAGATTTGGATTTCTGTATTATATCTTAAAACATAAGAATGACAGACCCAGATCAGAGATGGAGTATACTTAATGAGGACTGGTAAGAATGAATTTGCCTATAGTTTAGCAAATCTAATAAAAATGAAAGGGGGAAGGAGAGAACCACTTAGAGATGCTAGTTATGTGATATACCATACAGATAGAGGTAAAGATGCCTAGCAATTCAAAGAAGACAAATCCAAGAAAGAAGCAAGAAATGAAATCTCTAGCCTCACATATTTGTACAGTAATGTATTAGATGTAGGTAACAAAAAAAGAGGAATTAAAATTCTTAACACTGGTTAAGTGTTAAGTTGGTATTGTTTGTACTGTTGAGGGTTAGAAAGGATGGATTTCTATTGAAATCCTATGAGGGTTCTTATCAGTCTGAAAGAATTACCAGGCATAAGCAGTCTTGGCAGTTTTAAGAGAGTTTATTATGCTTGTCAAGCGGGCAGGAGAAAATTAAGGGGAATCCTCCTGCCAAGTGTGGGGATTGGGGGTACTGATTATATAGTAACAAAGTCATACAGAGGTGGAGTTAGGGAGGAGCACCCAGCCTGTCTGCCCTGAAAGGTCACCCTTTGATAAGGGGGAGTTCTTTTGTTAGGAGTTATCTTACAGCTGGCCACTAGAACAAAAGGGGTAATCCTTTCTCTAAGGAATCCTTTTAAGAATTCATAGGTATGGCGTGTTATAGTTAATGAGCTTCAGGGAAGATACTTATAGACTGGGGGGCGGGAGAAGGGACAGAGTTAATGACTTACAGCTGGGGGGGAAAGGTGACTTTCCACAGGCTGATATCACATACCCAGGTGCCCAAACGCAGATGAGATTCAAGACAAAGTCACCCCAAAACATTACAAAGGTACTCAGCACCCCCTTCATTCCCCCCTGAACAAATTTAGACCCAAATTCATTTGGGGATCAGGCGCGAAGGTCTCAGCTTCTCAGACTGCTTCATGCTGAGTGTGGTTGTAGAATTGTCCCTGCCTCAAAGAGTCCATGCTACTCATGCCACCCCAGCTGTTGTCAGGCTGCGGGACTCTGGTGTATACCCTCACTAGCGCCAGTACCCAATTAAGCCTGATGCCTGGGAGGGACTACTGCCTCTAATTGAAAAGTTCCTAAAGTATGGGATTCTTGTTCACTGCCAGTCTCCATGCAACTCTCCCATCCTTTTATTTTCACCTAGCTCTAAAGCTCTGGTGAGTGCTATTAGTTCTACCTTCTGGGCAGAGGTCCGAGGGGGTAGGGACTTGGCTTCTATGATGCAGTGAGGGCTGACCACTGCATACCCTGCCCGCCTTACCCCTTGTTCTATAAAACTGGAACCATCTGCGTACCATTCCTTATCAGGATTAGTGAAAGGGGCATCTTTGAGATCAGGGCCCCATTAAGGAAATGCTTCCCTCTTCTATGAGGTCACTAGGCAGATATGCAGGAGGAGTATAATCTTGTTTGTTGATGCCTCCATTGGTCCTATGAATAACTACAGAAAAATCAGGCTAGTTGATTAGCCAATCTTGTTTGTGACTTGTTTGTGCCTCTGGACATGGTCCTAGGATGAAGTCTTAATGAATAATTAGCCTTGGGCTGGGGTAGGGAGTGGTTGAGACCAAAGGAGGGTCCTTGCATTCTGGTTACATAAGAATTTCTGCTATAGGAAATATAAGCCTTATGATTTTCTTGTATCTTGGCTCTGTGTGAAATGGCTCTATAATAAACAGACTATTGAATACATCCCTGTCTCTCTTTAATCAACTGGTTGCTGGGCCATATAACTGTGCTGGTCATAGCATATGTCACAACTTTTTAAAAATTGATTTGTTTATTTACTTTTAGTTTACAAGATTCAGTTCCACAATCCCTTGAGTTTCAAATTTTCTCCACTCCATTGCCCCTCCCCCCCCCATGGCAGCATTTAATCAAGTATAGGATTTGCAAATACTTTCATGTTGGACATTACTCTGGTTGTATAGAAAGGTTGTAACTGATGGCGTGAACAGTGGGAAAGAAGAAACAAAACCAAACATGGAAAAGAACAATAGCATGTAGACTGCTTCAGTCTCCATTTAAAATCTGTTCTTTCTAGATTTTTCTCTGAATGTAGATATCTCCTTCCATCCTGAGAATTGTAGAGTTGTGTTATAACTGTGCATTGCTGAGAAGAGTCCAGTTTATCAAAGTTGGTCAACACACATACGACATGTCCTATGTCTCAACTTTCAATTGATTCTTTGAGCTCTTTCCCCTTATGCTCAGCAGAACAGGTTCAATAAAGCCTCACTTGAAGAGAGCTTTTTCTCTCTTCTTTCTTCCAAACTGAACATCCCCACCTCCATCAATGCAAGCTTATGTGTTATGATATTGAAACACTTCATTATACTGAATATCTTCTAGCTTCTTGATGCCCTTCCTAAAATGTGCTGTTCAGAACTGAACAGAATGTTACAGATGTAGTTTAACCAGGACAGAATCCATTAGGGTCTATCACCTCTCTAATCCCCAATACTAGGTCTCTTTTAACACTCTCAGATATATTTCATAATGAGATAAATGATTATTTCTCTTATTTTAAAACCCAATTGCTATCCTATTGCTCCAAGACTTTTTCCCCTTCTTATTTCCTCATTGAGAAATCAGACCCTTGTTATTCAGCCAGCTTGGAAGGATGTGCCATTAATGAGATTGGCTTAACTTTCTCTTCAATCTTGTTCAGACCCCACCCAATTGGGGAAGCCCATTGTTTTCTACTTAGACCCTTAACTGAGGACCTAGGTCATGCTCACCAGAAATATACTCAGATTTGAAGATCGATACAAAGTTTTCCCACAATCACGTATCTCAAGATATATTTTATCTGAAAACTGACCCCATACTGGTTTCTCAGTAATTGTTTCCATGTTCCTTTGATCAAATGAGGAGGGGAAGAGGTGGGCACATTTTTTTTTTCTGATTTCAGAGATTTGTACCTATTTGCTCCCAACTTGGAAAGGCCCTTTCCTTTGATCAGAAACAGCTTTACCTAATTTTGTATCCTACTTATTTTTAAAATTAATCAGTCTTATTTGATTAATTGTTTTTAATACATAAAAAAATTGGTCTCATTTTGTTTTCAGTCGTTTGAACTGACTGGGGAGTCCACTGACACATTTATTATGCCTATTTTGTTAATGAATCGTACAGCTTGGATTGTTTCCTCACTTATCATTCATTATCCACCACAACATGTTTGTGGCTTCATCAGACTGCTCCCATCTTGGATTTGGAAGGTTGGCTTTTGATCGCAGCTCTTTATGTTGATCCCCATTCAATTTTACTTCTTGGGCTCAGTCCAGTGCTTCAGCCTTCCAAAACCTGATTAAACTCTGACTCTGCCATCCAGGGTGCTTTCTATCCCTTCTGAAGGCATTTCGTCTGCCAGTTGGGTGAAGATATAATCTCTACTTTGATTTGAGTCATTGGTAAAAATGTTCAATAGCACAGGGCCAAGCAGAGATTCTCATGGCATGCTGCTACAGATCTCCTTCAAAGTCAATATTGAACCATCAAGCCCTTGAGTCTTGCTATTGAACCAGTTATAATCAGATCTAATTGGCACTCTACATTTCTCCATCTTTCCAAAAAAAAAAAGAAGGGAAAAGACTTTTAAAATATTAGTTAAAATCTAGGCTAGTCAAATTACACTAAATCTCCTGAATTCTCAATAAGGGAAAGATGGCTTGTCTATCATGATCAATTCTTGAAGACATGCTGGCTCTTTGTGAACATTCTGCCTTCTCTACATGGGCAATTAGGTGGCACAGTAGGTGGAGTTCTGGGCCTGAAGTCAGGAAGACTCAACTTTGTGAGTCCAAATGTGGGCTCAGACATTTCTGATGTCACAGTTCTCTTTAAGAATGAAGGACAAACAAACACAGACATTACTACCTATGTGACCTGGGCAAACCACTTCACCCTTTTGGCTCAGTTTCCTCATCTGTAAAATGAAGTGAAGAAGGAAATGACAAACCACTCCAGTATTGCTGCCAAGAAATGGGGTTGGGGGAAGTCAGATATGGCTGAAAATGACTTTGCATTCTCTAGATATTTCTAACTATGTATTAAATGAGTTCTAGTGTTTTGCCAGGAATCAAAGTCAAATTCACTGGCCTCTAGTTCTCAGACCTCATTCTCTCCCCCCACTTTTTTTTTTTTGAAATTGGAGCACTACCCTTTTTCAGCTTCCTGTGGTGCCTCTCTAGTTCTTTGTGATCTTGAGTTTCCTAAGAACAGTTATAGATTCCCTTCCTATCGCATTAATTATCTGGGATATCAACTCTCCAATAACTATTTTTATATTTCTTTCCTTATATTCCTTTCCTTTAATAATTCTCCTTGACAGCAAAATAGAAGTAGGGTCATCCACAGGCTTCTCTGCCTCCTTTTTCTTTCCAGTTATCATCGTTTCATCCAACCAGCTTTAAATTGCTATTTTAGTTCTCTTTGCTTTGGTTCTATACACCCTTTCTTGGTGCTCTTATCAGCTACCATAGGCTCAAATATATTCATACACATTACACACACACACAATATGATAAACATTCATTAAACTCATACTATGTGCCAGGCACTGAGCTATGTAGGAATTTGGGACACAAAGAAAAGTGAAAGAAATTCACGTTCACATTCTAATGGAGGAGACAACATGCAAAGAACTGTGAAGATTTACACAGTGTAAATGGTTAAGTGACTTGCTTAGGGTTATGCAATAGTAAATATCTGAGGCAGGATTTGAATTCAGGTCTTCCTAAGTCCAAGCCCTGTCTCTATATACTATCTACCTTGTTGACTCTAGACTTACTCTCTTTCCTGAAGCCCAGGTCTACTGTGACCAGCACAGTAATATGGCCCAGCAACCAGCTGAATGAAAGAGAGAAGGGGATGTATTCAATAGTCTGTTTATTACAGAACCATTTCATACAGAGCCAAAGATACAAGAAAATCATAAGGCTTATATTCCCTATAGCAGGAATTCCTGGAATGCACAGTCCTCTCTTAGGGATCTACCACTCCTGCCCCAGGCTAATTATTCATTAAGACTTCATCCTAGGACCTCATCTGGAGGCACAAACAAACAGGGGTGTCACAAACAAGACTTTCTAATTAACTACCCTGAAACTTCTTTAGCTATTCGAGACCCAAAGAAAGCATCCAACCCACAAGATTATACTCTTTCTGCATATCTGCCTCACAGAAGAGGGGGAGCATGAAAGTCTGGTCTACTACACAGGTCCATTTCCCAAGTGGATTTTTTCAAGGAATCTCAAACTCATTGTTTGTGAAACAGAACCCATCACCTTTCCCTTGTCTTCCTTACTTCCCTATTTCCACTGAGGTCACTCTCATCCTTTTAGATGCCCAGGTCTGCTACCTCTGATCGATCTCTGACTCTTCCCTCTCTACCTGATTTGCTATATCTAATCTGTTCCAAGTCCTGTCTTTTTGGCCCTGTTCCTGACTTGCTTGACTTCAGAATCGTTGCTCTACTGCTATCTTATTCTGGAAAGAACCTCACCACCTGGGGTCTCTGCCTCGCAACACCCGGCTCACTATGGAATGAATATCTCTTGACAATACCAATCTCTCCTTCTTCCATTGTTGATTTCATCTTGAAACCTCCATGTTGTAAAGGATGTAGGCCAGCCTTCCTTCATTCTCCTCCTGGTCCTATTCTTGATTTTCTAGACTTCAATCATCCTTCCCCCTTCTCCCACTCCTCAGTTTCCTTTTGTATGCAGTCTTCTTCCACTAAAATGTGATAATGATAAGAGTTAGCTTTTGTATACTGCCTACTGTGTGCCAAGCATTGTGTTGAGCCCTTCACAATTGTTATCTCATCTGATCCTCAAAACAACTGTGGGAGGTAGGGGTTATTATTATCCCTAGGGACACTGAGACAGACAGGTGAAGTGGCTTGCCCAGGTCTCACAGCTGGTAAGGGTCTAAGGCCAGATTTGAACCGGTTTTCCAGGTTCCAGGACCTGAGCTCTAACCACTGCCCCACCAGCTGCACGTGAGCTCCCTGAGGACAGGACCTGCTTTTGTCACTTATATTCATGTTCCCACAGTGCTTGGCATGGAGGAAGCATTTCCTAAATGTTTGTTCCCTTTCTTCCTTCTTCTGCTTCTATAACATTTCACATATATCTGCTTTCTCTCCGCTTGTATTGGGAACCAACCTAGTGCAGGCCTTCGGGACAATTACAGTAGCTTCTTAATGGGTTGCCCTCTCTCAAGTCTCTCTATTCAGAGGGGCTCTCCATGTCACATCCTTGCTTTAGAGGCTACCTGTTATTTGAAACCCTTCACAGTCTGACACCGAGCTCTCTTTCGATTCTTACTACATATCACTGCTCTTTCCATACCTGAAATTCCATGGTCCTGTAACATGAGAGGAAACAATTGACTCTTCCCCCTCTTGGATTCTCTTTCCCAAGGCAGGGATGAGCAGAGGCCAATAAACTCAACCAGCTTCTCTATTCATGTTTAGTGTCAACCGTAGAAGATGAGGTGCAGGCTCTGGAAGCCCCCTTGAGCTCTCCTTGAATCTTTGAGGTACAGGCTCTGGGAGCCCCTTGAGCTCTCCTTGAATCTTTCCACATAAGGCATTTGCCTGAGGCCATAGGCCTTTCATTGTGGCTCTGCCCAAGTCTTAACCTAGCCCTCTTGTCCAGCAATTTCCCACCCTTGATCCTCCTGTTCCACCCTTGAACTGGCCTAGTCCACCGTTGTCTGTGGTCTCCAGGTAGCCTCCAGCAACTTCCTACCCTTAATCCCTCATTACTGGAGTCTGACCTCATCTGACTCCTGAAGACCCTCCCCAAACTACCACCCCTAGAATCCCACAACCTTTCTGTATATAAGATCCCATCAGCCCTCCATGTGGTGTGAGAGTGCCATAGAATGACCTAGCATATACTTACTCCATCCTGCTTGCCCAATACAAGCATCACAGATACCTAGGCTCCTTAACAGTCTACCCCATATGGCGAACTTTCAATAAACTTTACTTTTCTTTGACTGAGAAAAGACTTGGGGACCTGGCATGTTGGTATTTTGCGGTTAGCAACTCTAACCCTAACCCTAACCACATCATAGAGACTAGGCCTGGTGTGCCCCACTGTGCCTACATGACCTAGGCTGAACATTCCCTTGGCCCATCCTCTAGGACACTATCAAGACATTGATGTTTGTGCCAAACAAAGAGAAGAGTGGGTGCGCTCATTAAGAAGTCTTGGTAAGCAGTGTGGAGAATCCTTTATGACCCTGCCTAGGGCTCCAAGCATGAGGTTCTTTTGTGGTCCAGATACCCTGAAGGTTCCTAATAATTGTAAAAACAGCAGTTGTCACAATGATGGTGGTGCTAATAGAGTGTGTATTCACAATTGGTAGTTTCTAGTTTACAAAGAGCTTTACTAATGCTGACTCCATGTTAAGTAGTACAAAGATTACTACCCTCATTGGAAAAATGAGAAAACAAAGGCATTGAGTGTCCAGCATGAAGTCTTACAACGAGATGAGAACATGGACACAACCCCAAATCTCTTTATTTCAGGTTCAGTGGTCTTCAAGACATTGCTTTTTAGAACTAGTGATTCAGAATTTTTAATTTCTCTGTACACAATTAAATTGGGATTGATGGACAATTGGGGCTCTCCCTGTTTCCAGCTTCACCTGGTTGGAGAAGCTGCAGCTTCATGGAATCTACAAGGCAGTTTTGGGAAGGGAGGATATTCAAAGAATCTTCAAATTCCTCAGTCTAGTGTTTATCCTTTGTAGATAGGACCCAAAAGCAAGCAGAGGTGACGATTGCCAATGAAACCCATCTCCTGGCCATGTTAGTCTTACCTATTAGCCAGTGTCTGACCAGTTTCACCAGAAGTCTGTTCATTCTTACTGATGGGCTGTGTTGTGGTTGCTTAAACACGTTTAGATTTTGAATTTGGGTAATCCTGTTCTGCATATGTATCTTAGTCATTCACAATGTAAATATGGGTCATAAATTTATACTAATAAGAGCAGCTAGGCGAAGCAGTGGGTAGATCACTGGGCCTGGAAGGAAGACTTAAGTTTAAATCTGGCCTTAGACACTGCCTAGCGGTATGACTCTGGGCAAGTCACTTAGCTCTGCCTCAGTTTCCTCCTCTGTAAGGATGAAAGAAATGACAAACCACTCCAGTATCTTTGCCAAGGAAATTCTTTTCAGATACAATTGAGCCAAATGGAGTCACAAACAGTGGGACCCAATTGAAATGACTGAACAAAAAGGTCAATACCTTTATTTAGCAGCTGAGGAAACTGAGGCCAACAGAGGGGAGATGGACTTCCCAAGGCTAGACAAGTAGTAAGTGATAGAGTAGTAGAGTTCACATTCAAACCTGGGAACTCTGACTCCCAAATCTGTGCTCCTTTATAAATATATGAAATTTCCAAACAAATCTCTTTTAAGGGGCAATTTATTCTGTGATTGGCAGAAACCACCCATGATGATTTTTGTCTGTAAACCGAACGCCACACCACAACTACTTAAGTCATTTGATGCAGTGAAATCAATCGTGATGGGCAAAGGATCAATTTGTCCTGCTTGAAAAATAGACGTCTCCATCTGATTTACTGTTCAGTTAGCTAGAACTCTAATAAAACCCTCGGCTATAAATCAGAATGCGCACATGAGTGATTGCAGCACGTTCTCTTTCTCGCTGTAGCTTCATGAAAACCAAGGCAAGAGGACCTTTGAAATGAACGCCTAATAGTCAAATCTCATACAGTCAGATTCCTTTCCTTTCTGCTTTTTTTACTGCCCACCCCGTGCAAAGAAAACATTAATATTTATATCGAGTTATTTTACTTTTCATTTAAACGATCTTTGGGCACTTTACTAAATGATTATCTATATTAGGTACAGGTATTCAAGGACAGAAGTTGTCTGCCCTCAAGGTGCTTACCTTCGGCTGTGAGGATAAGATCAGAAGTGGGTCAAAACAGATACTGAAAAGTAAAGGGAAAGTCCTTTCAGAAAGTCATATGCAGAAACACCAGACACCTTATTAGGTCAATTGTTTCTGAAAAAAGTAAGACAATGTACTTGCTTCTAAGGCACACACTGAGTTCTTACTTTTGTCATCTAAGTACTTACTCATGTGCTTGACTGAAATTGGAGCAAGGGAAGATTAATTAGCTGAATCAAAACTGATCACCATAAAGCAGAGGTAGAGATTCTTACTGAGGGACCTTACTTTGAATCAGGAAAGGTTGTGGACTTGAAGAAAGCTGGGCCTCTCCCACATTCTGCCTGCAGGTAACAAACCTCAGAGCCAGGGCTCTCTAGAAGTCAAATAAATGGAGCTTTGGCCAATCATAGGCTGAGAGTTGTTATACTGGTTAGAAGAATGCCATGATGCTACAACTGAGAAGAGCACTGTAACATTTCAGATGAAAAGAGCACAGTACCACCCAGCTGAGTCAATGGATAAATGAGATAAGAGACTATAGCTGCCCATCAAAGAGCAAACCCAGCATTCCATAGATTGACTCAGCTGGCATAGATATTGTACCCAATGAAGAGCCCATGGCTAAGCAATCTACTTGGTCTAGCCAGCTCAACCAAAGCCCAGCAGATGATCAGCAAGGTTTATATTGAATAAACTTCCTGATTTGGAATCAAACTCGAGCTTGAATCCTGCTTCAAACCTTGATATGAATTTTCCTCACCTATGAAATGAGGGGATTGAACTCAAAGGTCCCTTTACATGTAAAATAACGTGTATAAAAGGATTTGCAAACTTAAAGAGTTATTATGTAAATGCTATTGTTATTCTGGCTGTTGCTATTCTAATTCTCAATCTATAATTCTATCCCTGGCCCTGTCTGGTAGTAGCTGTCCAGTATCAGAGAGACCTGGCCAGTCCAGCCCAGCAACAGTTTTCCAGTGTCTAAGGGGCCTGAGTGGTCTAGCCCATAATCAGCCAAGTCTAGTGAGGAGTCACTTCAGCAGCCGGGCATTCTGCTTGACCCAGCCCAGCAGCAGATGGGTCCACCTGGCCAAAACGCCATACCAAGCAAGGAACAAGGTCACCTGGGCAGCAGTCATGCCTTTTAAATGTGTCTGGAGTTGTGCATTGCCTTGGCCATGTATATTCACTTCATGGGTACTTAAAATATGTACCCATTGTATTTTAAGTGCATGCCCACTCTGCTGCCACAGCCCCACCTGCCCCTGGACTCTGTGTGTATACGAGGGAGATTGCACCCTAGGTTTAAGGAAAATGGCTTGCAACTACCACTCTTGTTATGCTATTTGAATAAAAAGTTACCTCTGGAATGCCAAGAAAACATCCAGTCCTCTGGGGACCCAACTGGCAGTTAAATGGGCCTACAGAGGGTGTTATGCAATAACTTTACATAGGGAAACCCCTGCATTTCTTTATCATTTGAGGAAGAAGGGGATACTAAAAACAGAAGGATCAGATTTGTGACTTCTGGGTTATATTCAACTCCTTCCTCCCCCTCTCCAGCCTACCCTCATTCCTAATCAATTGGCAATTCTTGATTTTTTTTCTAAAAAATTCTGAACTTTAACACCAAATAAATCGGCATTTCATATAGAGTAGAACACAGAAAGAGGAGCTCACATGAAATTGAAGATTTCTGCTATGTACAGCTCCCTTTTCTTTTGAAGTCTACAAGAGGTCCAACTTGGAGGTTTTCAAACTATCCTGTCTAGCTGTGCTTCTTTCTGCCTTTCCTTCTGTCCTCGAATCTTCAGTTTTTTAAAAAGATGTCTTGATGACCCCATTTTCTTTTTGTTTACCCTATTCTTATCCTCTCTTGCCCTCCCACTATTATTGCACTGTAATAAAAAAAGAAAAGAAAGAATTGGCTCCCCCTCTCTCTCTTCTTTCCATAGCTGCTTAAATAATATTCTCAAAGCCCAACCATATTACTCCTCCTTTCAGAAATCTTTAATGTCACCCTGTTGCCTCTAGGTTAAAACACAAAGTCCTTAGCCTGGCATCCCAAGCTCTTGCAAGTCAATTCAAGACTATCTTTTTTGCTGTTTTATCTTACTCTCTTCTAGATGCTCTAGGTCAGTGGTTCTCAACCTGTGGGCCATGACCCCTTTGGGGGTTGAATGACCCTTTCACAGAGGTCACAGGGGTCACCTAAGACTATCAGAAAACACATGTTTCCGATGGTCTTAGGAACCGAGACTCTGCTCCTCTAATCCATCTCCAGGCAGGTCTGCCCACGTGCAGATATGCCCACATACCAGTATTAAATGGTCGTGGCATTAGGAAGGTTGAGAACCACTGCTCTTTGTTCTTGCCCAAGTAGTCTACTTGCCAATCCCTATACTCAGCATTCTGTATTTCACTCCCATGTCTTTGCATAGCTTTTGGTTCCTCCTTGCCTAGAACATTCTCCCTCCTAAATCCAATTTGTTAAAATGCCTGGCTTCATGCCTGTGCCCAAAGAAATCAAAGAAAGAAAAAAAAAAACAGACATACAAACACGTTTAAAGCAGTTCTTTGTGGTGGCAAAAACCTGAAAATTAAGAAGATGCCCATCAGTTGGGGAACAGCTACACAAATTGTGGTATGTAAATGTGATGGAATCTTATGGTCATGTAAGAAATGAGCAAATCTGGGCAGCTAGGTGGCGCAGTGAATAGAACACCAACCCTGGAGTTAGGAGGACCTGAATTCAAATCCATGGTCAGACACGTAACACTTACTAGCTGTGTGACCTTGGGCAAGTCACTTAATCCCAATTGCTCTGCATTCCCCCCTCCAAAAACCAAAAAAAAAAAGAAAAGAAAAGAAAAGAAAAAGAAATGAGAGAATCAATTTCAAAGAGAAATGGAAAGACTTGTATGGACTGATACAGAAACACAGGGAGCAGACCAGAGGAACAATTTATGTTGAAATATTTAAACACTTTTATAAACTGATTAAGAATGAAATGATCAGAGTCAGGAGAACAATTTAACAATAATAGCAACAAAGTAAAAACAAACCGACCCAAGAGTCTTAAGAAGTCTAATCAACACAATAACCACCAATGATTTGTGTATAGATGATGAAACCAGCGACCCAGATGCTGTCTGAACTGAGAGGGGTGGATTCAGAGTCTAAACTGGGACATGTATTTTCGGAACACAAACATGAGGGGATTTGTTTTACTTGACTACACATATTTTTTTTCAAATAATATATAATATGTGTGTGTATGTGTATATGTGTATATATATACACATATATCTATATCTATATCTATATCTATATCTATATATAAGAGAGACACAGAGAGAGACAGAGAGACTGAGAGACACAGAGACAGAGAGACACAGAGAAAGAGAGAGAGAGAGAGAGAGAGAGAGAGAGAGAGAGAGAGAGAGAGAGAGAGAGGTGGAGAGTGGGAATGTGGGAGGGAAAAATAGCTTTGTTAATTTAAAAAACTTTTAAAAATTAAAAACAAACAAAATCCCAACATGCCCAGCTTTTCCCAGAGCTCTTTCACTGGCTTGCTATTTGAAGTAGTTAGGGGTGGGGGTGGGGGAAGGAGAGATGGAAGAGTCCTTTTCTTTAAAGGTTGCTCCTTCTGATGATAGCTGTGATTGCCAGGTTGGAAATAAAACTAGAGGTTTGGGGGTAGGGTCATTGAAATTCCAGAGACTCTTGGATTGTTCCTGGACTTTCTCAGCCATGGTCTAGAGGGGATATGGTAGTCAAAGGAGATTGGTAGCTTGACTCAATCTGGCACATGCTGCCTCCTATATCTTTCTTTCCGCATCAGCTATTTTGGCTTACTTATTCTCCTGAATATGTTTCATATTTTCCAATCTTCAGTTTCACATTGAAACAGCAATTTCCCCTTGGAACTTCTCTCATCATCCAGGGTTTCCTCACCCTGAAACATCCCTTTGCTATTCTAGTTCTCTTCTCCATTCGTGAATTCCTCCTGGGACCTCCATTTTTGAGAGACGCCCAGGCTGGCCAAACTTCTTTCTGCTCCCAGCTATTCTTCTGACTTTCTGGCCTTCAACTGCCTATGTGCTATGACTTCTTCTCCTCCTCCTCCTTCCCTTCCTCCTCCTCTTCCTCCTTCCTCTTCTGCTTCCTTCTTCCTCTTCCTTCTTCCTTTTCCTTGTATCTTTGGTGCTCAGCACAATGCCCGTTACATGGTAAGCACTTAATGAATCCCTATTACCTTGCCAATGGAAGAAGTTGGCCAGCAGTCAGAGGTGGTGGTGATGAAGAGAGTGGAGCCCTTCTTCGCAGGTCTAACTCCTTGGATGAAGACTGCCTGGCTCAGGTTGAGAAAGGGGTTCTGCTGCTCTCATGGTTTAGGGTTTGTCTGCCTGTCATGTCAGTGAGAGTCAGTTTGGAATGATGCTAGCCAGAATTGTCATCAGGAAGGGCATGAATAGACAGCCAATCCTGTTTGACTAATTTTTCTAATACACAGAATGGAAATTCCTCTTGTTAAAATAATCTTCCAGGGATAGCAGAATTCATTTAATATGTCAGTCAACTTCCATTTTAGGCAAATAAAATAAAATTGAAATTATTCTACAGGTTTAGCTACCCCCTGGCTCTGGCAGCCTGTCTCACAGATTCCTTTTCATTTCATCTCTCCCTGGCTGGAGACATGTTCAATGGTCCTGTCAATCTTCTTTCTCCTTCAGGATATAGTGACCAGGTCTCTTAACATCTTAAATCTACACCAGAGTTTCAGGTATTCAGGGCTGAGTACTTTAAGAATGAAGACTCTTCAGAACATTTCCCTTCTTCCCTGCAGTATCTCTGCCACTGTAATGGAGCTTCCTTCTCTGCAGCCCATTCCTTCTTTTTAGACTCATACATTTCCTAGGCACTGCCTTCTTTAGTGGAATCAAAACCCTAGAATCTAATAGTTTCTGAAGCAGCTTAGGGAAGGGACCACATCCTTACAAAGCCAGCAAAGTGTTTCTCCCTGCCTGTAGGACCTTCGGATATTGGCAACATAAAATAAATTTTTTCTGTCTACTGAGATGATTCTTTCAGATTGAATTTATTCACATTAAAGTAAAATCCTTTGTTTTAGGATCTTGTTCCAGCTGAAAAATTTAGATATTGAACATTTGATAAGTGAAAACCTGCATTCCTAAAGGGTATGATCTCATCTTAATTTTTTTGGGGGGGCACAAACCCAAAGCCGGGCAAATCAAAACCTAGAACATCCAGAATGTGTGGCCTTGTAGGTTTTTTTTTTTTTTTTTTGCTTTTTGGAGGGGGCAATTAGGGTTAAGTGACTTGCTCAAGGTCACATGGCTAGTTTTTTGTGTTAAGTGTCTGAGGCTGTATTTGAACTCAGGTCCTCCTGACTCCAGGGCCAGTCCTCTATCCACTGTGCCACCTAGCCACCCCAGCCTTGTATTTTTTTAAAGCCTTGAAGAAAATGTTCCCTTTTATAGTTCTCACACTTTCATCTGTTAATTTTATTCTTAGCTGGGTTAAGGGGCCAAGAGGTGAGTAAAGGTAGGAATATACATAAGGTAGAGAACATATAGCATGACCTGGGAGCCTGGAAGATCTGGGTTCAAATCCTGCCTCTGGCACATATTGTTAATGTGACCCTGGTCAAGTGACTTCACCTTTCAGTTTCCCTAAAAAACAATCAGTCAGCTACAGACATGCTGCTGATTGGCAGCATCAGTGGAAGGGCTTTTTGCAGCTGGAGTTCCCTACACTGATGCAATAACAAATCTAGACTCATCCCCGCCGCCCAACAACTGACCATTTAGTATAATAGACACATGTATGCACACATTCATACCTATGTGTGTACTTACATGCAAATTCACCCCTCCTCGCACCTCTATTAGATTTAGAACTGAAAGAGACCCTAGAAATTATCTTGTCCAACTGCCTTGTTTTATAGAGAAGGTGATGGAAACCTAGACATGGTCCCATAAGGTCCCATGTGTGCACACAGAGGTTTACATACACATCTGTTCCCATATGTAGGCAATATCTATCAGTGCCTGGGATTTGTAGGGGAGACGATTTTTGTTTTTTTATTTTAGTCTAGACCTGAGATGTGATCACTGTAAGATGTTGCAAGTGCTGAGAAAATTTCTAAATCTTTCCACTGCCAGGAAATGTTTGCTCCATGGATCCTGGAACACACCCATGCATGCATATGTGTTTCTAGCACACAGAACAAATGTTAGCATCTGTATGTATCAATGTTTTTGAATATGTATGTAGGCAGGTGCATATATATGCATATACAGAAGCAATATGTGTGTGTATAGATTGGTTAACACATAGCTTGTATATGTGCACACACACATATATATTAATGATAATTATAGCTGACATTTATGGCAATTACTATATGCCCGGCATTGGCTGAGCATTTTGTAATTATTAGCTAATCTGATTCTCACAACAACCCTGGGAGGTAGGTTATCTTATTATTCCTGTTTTATAGATGAAGAGATGGAGGCAAACAGAAGTTAAGTGATTTGAAGTGTCTGAGGTCATACCTGAACTCAGATCTTCCTGACTTCAGGGCTAGAGCTCTGTCCAATGCACCAAGTATATATGCATCTATATTTGTATGTGTCTGTATATGTGTATATGTGTGTGGGTATATATGTGTGTGTAGATGCATACACATGTCATATGTGTCTCTTGGTACACACATGTGTGTTAACACACACACATGTCCACACTTGTCCAGATAACTGTGGAAGCATATGAAAGTCTCTTTAGTACAACTGGAAATATTAAAAAATAAACTTAAAATTCTCTTTCTGCTTTTTATCTTTAGGAGAGTGTGTAGGACAGCTAGGTGGTGCAGTGGATAGAGCACCAGCCCTGGAGTCAGGAGCATCTGAGTTCAAATCTAACCTCAGACACTTATTAGTTATGTGACCCTGGGCAAGTCACTTAACTCCAACTGCCTCAGGGGAGAAAAAGAAAGAAAAAAAGAAAGTGTGTAAAGGACCAAGAATGAAAGGTAAGTTGAGGGAAATGGTGGTAATTGAATCTATAACCAAAAATTACCATTAGTTAAGGCTGCTCCAGAGAAGTTATACAGATTTGAATCTACCATAGAGTACACCGAGAGAATGAGTTCTCCCACTCGGAGTAAGTTATCTCAATCAGTCAATCAACGTAATTACCTACTACGGGCCAAGAACTGGGCTCAGCAGCGAGTATGCAAAAAAAAAAATGCAAAAGATAGTTCCTATCCTCAAGGAGCTTACGCTATAAAGGGAGAGAAGAGAAGAGAACAGATATATACAAAATAAACTATGTACAGGATAAATAGAAAATAATTACCAGAGACAGAACACTAGAATTAAGAGGAGATGGCTAAAGTTCCCAGTAAAAGAGGCATGTTGTAAGATTGTCCTTTTCCAGCTGCTTTTTAGATTCTGGGCCAGCTCAAAGATTTCATCAGTTCTGACTGGCACTTAGCAGCAAAGTAAGCGTTCTCTCTCTGGCTACAGTTACTAACACTTTCATCTTTAGAAGAAGTTGGGGGTGCAGTGGATAGAGCGTTGGGCCCAGATTTAGGAAGACTTGAGTTCAAATCTAGCCTCAGGCACAGTTACCCTGGACAAGTTGCTTAATCTTTGCCTGCTGTGGTTTCTTCCTTTGTAAAAGAGGTAAAAAAGACGGTAATAATCACATCTACCTCTCAGGGTTGTTGTGAGGCTCGAACAAGTCAATATTTGTAAAGCACTTAACACAATGGCTGGCACACAGTAGGTGTCATACCCATGTTAGCCACGATAATTATTCTTTTCAGAGGTCCACCTTTAAGGAGCTGGAGGTCTAGCTCTGGTTCTGTTAGCATATAGGGATAAAAATCTCCTCTTTTTTCTGTTGTCTCTCATTCTTCGAATTGGTTGGGGAAAATCTAGTCTCTTTTTCTAGTTAACTAATGAAACTGCTGAACCATAATTGCTTGGGGAACTACCTGTTCAGTGATGGTATTTCTCTCCCAGAATAGCTTAACACAGTCAAGTAATTTTCTTCTGATGGCTTTCTGTGTCCATTGTCCCTCCGTTCTCTCCCCCACACTACAAGTTTCTCTCTTCCTGTCCAGAACCTTTGTTTTCTTCCCTCTTTAAAAATATGCAGCAATTTTACTGTCTTTGTCACTTCTCAGAAGGTCTATGCTCTATGGACTCTGATTGCTGCTTTATCTCTGGGGATAAATTTCCCTACTGACTCAGAACCAAGGAAACCTCCACCAGAATAGAATGAAGATTGATTACATACTTTTAAACCCTTTCAAACTTTTGCAAAGAAAGTGCAGAAGAAGCAGATGGTGTGGCTGATGAGGACTGTTGCATATTTCATGAAAATGCTGGAGCCCAGACCTGGAATAAAACTTCCAGGTCTCCTTATCTGCCCTTTTCAGGACCCCATTTATTGGATCCATGCTCTTCTTGGATACCTACTGAAGTCCAGGTACCCACAAGAGAATACAAACATTACCTGCCTGACTGCTTTTTGGTTACAAGACTATTTTTTAGGGAAAGTTCTTGTTACCTATAAAAATCAATCAGGGTAAACAGAGGTTCTAATCTCTAGCACCTACCATCCTACCTGCAGGGACACTTCAGCTAATCCCTAAAACATTTATAATCAACTAGGAATTATCATGGGGAAAGTAAAGAGAGACATAGGCATCCAGAGGGAAAAAGAGATCCCTGAAACTGACTGCATTCTACAGATGTGACAGGAACTGTTTTAATTCCTTGCCAGTTATGACTAAGGGCGCACAGTTACCCAAATCCTCTTTATGAACTCACATCACATTTCTCTCTTGCCCTGTAGACACATAAAGGGTTTCTAACTGTATTTTCTCCCTAAACTTGATCTATTTAAATTTTAACCTTATTATCAAGTTAAGGAGGGAAGGAGAAGGAGGGAGGGAGAGAGGGAAAGAGAGAGGGAGAGGGAGGGGGGAGGCAGAGAGAGAGAGAGAAACAGAGAGAGAGAAACAGAGAGAGAGAGAGAGAGAAGCTGTTTCTCAGAAAACATGTCTTTAAAAAGGTTTAAGGGAGGTCCTGGTTTTTCTACCAAATGCCATTTTATATAGAATAAAGTCATTCTGCTGGGAGACACTAATTTTTGGATGTCTTATTTCCTTCACTACTCTGATTTTGAATCTGCTGGCTTTTTCTGTCTTTGGATAGACATGATTTACCTCCATTTTCCCTCATTTACTTTGACTCTGAGAGGGAAAAAAAGATTATGTGGGATTTTTCATTAACATTTTTAATTAGCTTCTTAGTGGTTGCTGACCCCTGATTGATTAACTCCTCCTTAGAAACATGGGGATATTTTCTCATTGCATGCTATTAGCAGTAACCTTGCTTCTCTTTATGTTCATTGCTTTTTAAATCCTGAATTTGTGACTATTAGTCCTGTAGAAGCCATTGCCAGTTTTGACATCTACAGCAGAAGATGTGTAAGAGACCAATGCTGTTTCTATCTTAAACTGTCTTTAACTGCAAAGCATCTCCCACCCCACCCCCCATCCTCAAATGCAAAATCTATGAATAGAATGTGAGACTTCAGAGTCAGAGAGATCTGGGTTTAAATTCTAACAGACTTATTGCTAACTCTGTGACTGGGCAAATCACCCAGCCTCAGTCTCCTCATCTTTTAAATAGGATCATAATAGCACCTACATCACAAGGTTGCTATAAGGATCAAAGACACAATACATGTGAAGTGTTGAGTAAACCTTAAAATATCACATAAATTTTAGGTATAATGACTCTTCTGACAAAGAAAAAATATATAGTCAGAAAAAGCCAGTAGATTCAAAACCAGAGTAGTGCCTGAGATAAGATAGAAAAAAAAAGTTTCTTTTCAAAACTTTGTTCTATATGAAATGAAATTCACATATCTCTATATAATGTACATTTTGACATATATATGAATTTTCCTCCATTTCATATATACATGTATGGAAATTGACCCCTTGGTGTAGTGGAAAGAACACTGAACTGGGAGTCAGAAGATCTGGGTTTAAATTTCAACTCTAAGGATCATAGGACCATAGATTTAAAACTGCGAGGGTCTTCAGACTTCTTCTAGTCTGTCTTCCTCATTTTAAAGATGTGGGGACCGAGGTCCACTGAGGTCAAGTGACATTCCCAAGGTCACACAAGTAATACGTATCAGAGCCAGGCTTAATAACCGTATGATTTTGGGGAAGTCACTTGAGCTTTCTGAGACTCAGTTTCCTCATATGAAAAATAGGGACCAAGATGCCTCACAAGGTGGTTGTGAGCAGCAAATGAGACAGCGAACGTGAAAGCACAAAACATTATATAAATGTCGGTTATCGCAGGTAATCACTTGCAGAAAGTTGCTCTCTGTAGATACATTGCAATAACGTTTATAACATTCAAAGCAACTGCCCATGGGATTGTCACAATACCCTGCAGCAATACTTGCTATTTTCAGAGACCATCCCTGCACTCCATTCCCTATTTTGTTTCTTGTCTCCACCCCCCCGCCCCCACCCTCTATTCCATTCCCTTCAGCCTAGGACTGCTACAAATGCTCCCTCCTCCCCATCGCTTGCCTCGGAACTCTCCCTCGTTTGTTTTTCTCCGTCCTCATTGCCCACTAAAATTGGCTGGCTTCCTCTTTGTTCCCCCCGGGCCCTCTCCTGCACTTAGGAAGCCTTAACTCCTCAGTTTCACCTTGGGCCTGAGCTTCCTGCCCTGGCTCTAGGCTGCCGCCGGGCTCAGCCTGTAGCTGTTCCCTCCTCTTCTCCTTAAGAACACCCAAACCATTCCACAGAGACATGAACCAACTCCTTTCCATTCTCCCTGAAAATGCCTCCAATGTATAAGCTGAGCAGCCGTGGTTTTGACATTCCTGACCAGGATCCACGACTCAGAACGATCGTTTTGGTAGCTGTGAAAGACGGACTGTAGAGAAGACGGACATGGAAGGATTGGCCATGGATGGGACAGAGCACACTGTTGCCGTGTGCGCGATTGGAGGGAAGGTATGCAGGAAAGAAATAGCCTCAGCTTCATCTCGACAACGAATCAATAAATCAGTGTGAGTCAATAAATGATGTGAATCCCGGTACTGCATCACAACAGTTTGTTACAAAAACATCGGGGGACGCCATTGTCAATGTCATCATGACACATTTATCCCAGTGACTGAAGAGCTTTTTAATTTTTTCAGAGAAAAGTGTTTCGCCTGAATCTGAAATGTTTTCCATCATTCATTGTTCATTCATTCATTCAACGATTACTTATTAAACAAGCAAATGTGTTGTGGTGGGCACTGATGGTGATACAAAGGTGAGTAAGGCTTATGTCCCAGTGACTGGGAAAAGACTTGTACCCAAATGGCATGAAAGGAGGGAAGAATAACCATAGCTGCCATTTATACAGTGCTTTAAGGTGTACAAAGCACTTTAAATATCATCTCATTTTGGGGGTGGCTCAGTGGCGCAGTAAATAGAGCCCTGGCCCTGGAGTCAGGAGGACCTGAGTTCAAATATGGCCTCAGACACTCAACCAGCCATGTGACTTTGGACAAGTCACTTAACCCAACTGCCCTCCAAAAAGCAAAAAAAAAAAAAAAATCATCTCATTTTAATTTCACAACAACCCTGGGAAGTAGATGCTATCATCCAGCTATTTTACAGATGAGGAAACTGAGGAAGACAGAAGTTAAGGGTCCCACACCTAATAAGTTTCTGGGGTCATATTTGAACTCTTGTCTTGTTGAATTTGGATCCCATGCTCTCTCTGCTGTACCACCCAGCTGACCATGAACAAGGTTATTATAAAAGCCCAAGAGTTGATGTCAGCTCATTTTCAAAGGCCTTTGTGTCAGCACTCAAGCCAATGAAAGTGCCATGCCTATAAATGAACATGGCCTCTTCACATCATGGATTTCTGACATTAAAGTTTCATATATTTGCCTGAATAAATCCAGGAGCTGCTATATCATAGATGTGAAGTCCCTATGGTAAAAATAACTAACATTTATATGGCACCTTAAGGTTAGCAAATCACATTACACTTATAATATACCTCCGATACAAACCATTACCCACCTACAGATTTAGGAGATAAGCCTCAGAGAATTGCCTGTTTCAGGGAGATAAAATGAACTTGTCTAGAGTCACATAACTCCCATAAAGTAGTTGGTCCTTGAAAGCCCTGAGCCTAATGACAGGAAAGGAGCTATTAACAAAGTGTTAAAAGATATTGCAAAGATTCATTCAGTCCAGGTCAGGCCTTTATGAGTTGTGAATAGTCCCTTGAGTGAATTAGAAAGGAAGTGATGAGATAGGATGAAAAGTAATACAGCAAGCTCACAGGCAGGAGGAGAAACAGAGACAGAAATAGGGAGACAGACAGACAGACACACAGAATCCAATATCCTTTGATACAACTTTTCAGAGAAGAGAAGGAGCGTTGCACTAGGCATCTGGGCAATGGGTCAATAATAGGTATTCTATATAGGCTACATTGACTTCCTTGAAGATATTTTACTTGTTGACATCATGGATTCAGGTCATATCTCAGTTGCAGATCATTCTCAGATTTAGGGTTCAACCTTAAATTCTCTGCTGCTTTTCAGTCTCCCATGTCTAGTTACCTATTGGCTACCTTGAACTGGATGTCTTCTATACATCTTAAACTCAACATGTCCCAAACAGAACTTATTATCTTTCCCCTAAACCCTCCCTGCCCCTACCTTCATGATTACTATAGGGGTAATTCCATGTTCTCAGTTCCTCAAGCTCATGCCCTAGGAGTTGTCTTGAACTCCTCCCTGACTCTTACCTCCGCATATTGAAGCAGTTGCCAAGGCCTTTTAATTTCACCTCTGCAACATCTCTTGTGGATCTTACCTGTGAAACATCTCTTGTGGATTTCACCTGTGCAGCATCTCCTTTGGATTCCACCTATGTAGCATCTCCTGTGGATCTTACCTGTGAAACATCTCTTGTGGATTTCACCTGTGCAGCATCTCCTGTGGATTTCACTTGTATAGTATCTCCTATGGATTTCACCTGTATAACATCTCCTTTTTGTGCAGCATCTCCTTTGGATTTCACCTGTGCAGCATCTCCTTTGGATTTCAACTATGCAACATCTCTTGTGGATTTCACCTGTGCAGCATCTCCTTTGGATTTCACCTGTGCAGCATCTCTTGTGGATTTCACCTGTACAGCATCTCCTGTGGATTTCACCTGTGCAGCATCTCCTTGTGGATTTCAACTGTGCAGCATCTCTTGTGGATTTCACCTGTGAGACATCTCTTGTAAAACTCACCTCTGCCCCATCTCTCCAATACACTCCATTCTCTCCTCTGATACTGCCCACACACTGGTGCAGTCCCCCATCACCTCACAACTGGACTATTGCAGTTGCTGCTGAGGGGTCTGCTTGTCTCATGTCTCCCCATTCTAGTCCATCCTCCATTTAGTTGTCAGATTGATTTTCGAAAAGTGCAGGCCTGACCATGTCACATTCCACCCCATTCGGATTAACTCCATTGGCTCTCGGTCACCTCGAGGATTAAGTATAAAATCTTATGATAGCCTTCTAAATCCCTTCACAACCTCTTTCCTACCCTTATAGTCTTCTTTCACTTTCCTCCCTTTTATGTCTTATGCTATGTACTCTGGCCTCCTTGTTATTCCTTGTATAAGGCAGCCCATCTCCTAACTCCAGGCATTTTCTTTGCCATTCTCCTATGCCCAGGATGCTTCTCCCTCTCATCTCCACCTCCTAGCTTCACTGGTTTCCTTCAAATATCAATTAAAGTCTCACCTTCTACAGGAAGACTTTTCGGATGCTCCTTATTTCTAGTATATTGATTGCTTCCAATTTATCCTATCTTATCTTTTCCTACTTGTTTGCATGTTGTCTCCATCATTAAACTGAGTTCTTTGAGGGCAGGTCTTTTACCTTTCTATGTATCTCCAGTGCTTAGCACAGTGTCTGGTACACAAGAGGCACTTAATAAATGCTTTAAACCCAAATATTCCCAACTCCAAATCCAGCAATCTAGCCATCATACTGTAGTGTCTCATTTGTTTTTGTATATCTTATGCATATATGTACCATATACATATGTATGCACGTACAGCATATGTGGAAATATACATGAACATGTATACACAATATACTCTCCACACACAGAGGCAGGCACACACCCACATAATGCATATATACGCACATATGTTTATATATTTATACATATATATGTATGTGTATACACATATGTGTATGCTTTGTTCCAGACTTGTAATTTTAATTTTTTATTTAAAATATATTTTATTTCTTTATTTTCAGACTTCACTTTTATGTTTTGCGTCCAAATTTTTTTCTCTCTCTCTTCCAAGAGACAGCCTGAACCAGGAGCAGGAATCCAAACTTGGTGCTGGGGGCCTGCCCCTGGCAGCCCATGGGCCCAGACTTGTAATTTTATTACAAGTATATATACAAGGTATAAGAAGGTGCCTACTCATCTACTCATAGTCTTACAGAGATTTAGGGGGCATTGAGAGTTAAGCCATTTGCCCAGGATCACCAGGCCAGTATATGCCAGAAATAGAATTTGAATCCAGACCTTCCTGAATCTGAATCCTTATCCACTATGATACGTTGCTTTTGTGGGGTGAAGGTGGAGAGAGTGAAGGAAAAAAGAGGAAGAAGAGGAGGAGGAGAGAGCAGTTGAAGGAGGAGAGAGGGAGGGAGGGAGAAAGAGAGACAGACAGAGAGAGAGAGACAGAGAGAGAGAGAGAGAGAGAGAGAGAGAGAGAGAGAGAGAGAGAGAGACAGAGGATTCAATAAGATCTTCCAGCATCTCATAAGAAAACAAATAAAATTAAAGCCCGTCCACTTATGTCCTTCCTCCAGAGTCTGGATTATTCACCATTTTGTTTCAATTATTTCAAGGATGACATACTTCTACCATTTGTTTGGGAGTTGTGTTTGGTTTTGAGCCCCATTGGTTTGGAGTCATTTCCACTAACAGACAGAAAAGGAGCAGTGAACCCTGTTGGAGTAGTTGCTCTCAATCTGGGTGGTTTCCCTCTGAGCTTTGTCTTCCTACTCTACTGGGCATTTGCTGTCCACCCCAGACAATGGGACTCATTTCTTCCTATAGAAACAGCTCTATTGCTCTTATTAAAGCACCATTTTTCATCTGACAAATGAATGCAGCAAAAACCACTCTGCTTTCTGCTCCCTGCCTGCCAGACAATGCCATGATTGGGATCCTTTGTGTGAAAAGTTGCTGAGAGGTATGGAGGTGGGGGTGTATAGGCCTGCCTAATTAGATCAAGTAGCTCCGCGCCATCCAGGCTTTCTTACAAGCATGGACTGCAGTCCAAATGAAAGCTGGAGAACCACAGTTGAAATAGGAGGACTGGGGCCTCTCCTGAAGATGATGCCTCCTTGGGAACCAGAATGCATCCCGTGTTTCTATCCTTCTATGCCAAACCTGAATGAACTCTTGCAAAGGTTATTGTTGGAAAGCTGGCACCTTTGCTGAGACGGTGAGAAGGAAAGGGAAAGTCATTTTAGTTTGGGTAAGGTTCTTGGAACTTGGTAGCATTTGGAGACTGATTGGGCTTAATGAAATTAGGGAAGGGACCCTGAAAATAGCAGCGGTTACACACAGAAAATGCGTTAAGGCTCAGAGTAGTTACTGATTTGTACGTCTGACTTCAAGGTTGGTCAGGCATTTTACACATATTATCTCTGGTGATCCTCATGACAACCCTGGGACGGAGATGCAAGCATTATTCCCATTCTATAGATGAGAATACTGAGGTGAATAAAGGTTAATGAATTACTCAAGGTGAGTAAGTGTCTGAGACCCCTGGTGAGCTATTTATAGCTCACATTATATAACATTTATTATGTTAAATTATAGATAATTGTTTATTGACTGATTGACCAATTATGGACCCATTTTACAGATTAAAAAAAAAACCCTGAGGCTCAGAGAGGCTCAATGAGTCATGCGGATCATGTACATGCCACCCCTGTGTTATGAAATAAAATGACAAACGAATTCAGACTTAGAATGAGGAAGGCTGGCAAATTTGCCAATATTTTATTCCTGTTTGTTTGTGAGATGCCTGCTGAGAGGTCTTTACTTATTTGTAGGGGTGAGAAATGCCCCCAGCAAAGCAGATCAGGGTCCATCTAACCTTCACAGATAATGTTTAAAGAGTTGCCAAAGCTGAGAGATTAATTCACTTCCCCATGGTCACATCCACAGGAAGAGTCAAAGGGGGATCCCAGTCCCTGTCTTTCTATCTCCAACTCCAGAGAGCTCCCCATTGCACCATCCTTCCTCCTTGGGGTTTGTTCATATACTTGTACAGTGTGTGTGTGTGTGTGTGTGTGTGTGTGTGTGTGTGTGTGTGTGTGTGTGTGCTTGTGTAGGTGTAGGTGTAGGTGTAGGAAAGCTGCCATTGTGTAGACCTGGAAGGTCTGCAAAGTGTTTTAAATGCAGTATCTCGACAGGTCAGTATGTGATAGGCGGATAGAGAGAGGTAGGTAGATAGAAGCAGATAGATGGAGGTACACTATAGAAATAGTTGATTGACAGATAGAAAGATAGATGGGTAATTAATAGTTAGCTGTTATATAGGGTTTCCTCTGGGCCAGGTAGGCTGTGCTAAGCTCTTTACAATGATTATCTCATTTAATCCTCACAACACCCCTGAGAGGTAGGTGCTATTATTATCTCCATTTTACAGATAAGGCAGAAGTTAAGCCACTTGCCCAGCTAGGGCCATACAACTCCTTGTAAGTGTCTGAGACTGGATTTGAACTCAAGTCTTCTTGTCTCCAGGTCCATCTAGAAAGTTAGATTGATAGTGAAATTTAATAACCAGTCCTGTCCGAGGTAAGACATGAATCCAGGTGGCCTGAGTCTGAGCTCAGTCTACTGTACTGTCTCTCATGTCATTATCAAAGCAGGCAGAGGAGATGCTTCTGACATGTCAGGATTGGTGAGTCAGGCTGAGCCAAATTGTCACAGATCTGACCTTGATACCTTTGTGCCCTGGGCTGCTCCCTTTCAGGTGTCTTTCCCAGTGGGTTCTGGGGTCTTTGGGTATTGACTCTTCTCTGCATAAAAAGCCTGGTGCTCTGGCTGCCTTTAGGTCACTGCATTTCTGCTGCTGTCACTGTGAGGCCATGGGTAGCAGGGGAATGTTGTCAGACGGTGTGCAGCTGAGAGGCCTTGTCATGCCCTTCTGTCAGCACTCACTGAAGGACACTTTCATCTACCTAAGGCAGTAGGAGCCTCAGTGACTGGGCGAAAGGTGAAGTAATTCTTCTATGACTAGTATCAAATTAATCAGATGATTCCTCAACTCCACCTAACGGCTTCTCTCGACATCCAACGAAATTTCTACCTTTTACAGGAAGTGTTTCCCACCCCTTCTTGATTCTGGTGCTTCCTCTCTGTTCATCAATTTTTCTATTTCTCCTGTACAGAGCTTGCTTCATATAGATTGGTTTGCATGTTTTCTCCCCGTTAGACTGCAAACTTCTGGAGGCAGGGACTGTCTTTGGCCGCCTTTGCCTGGTGATGAATGTTTATTGATTAATATCGATTGAATACGTATGTGATGTATCGAACCATGGGGTGTTGGAATTAGATTATTATTATTGAATTTTAAAATATTTATTATTATATAATAATAATAATAACTGGCATTTATAGAATGCTTTAAGCTTATAAAACTTTTCTTCCGATGTTACCTCATATCAGCCTCACAACTATCTGGTGAGGTAAACATCACAGGCATTATTCAAGCTTATTTTACAGATGAGGCCAGATTACCCATGAACCCAGAGTGAGTGAGCATCAGAGGCAAGCTTGAAACCTACACCTGCCTACCTCCTACCAGAGCTGGGCCGGTGCTGCCTTATACTGCTAATGAGAGCTGGTTGTTAAATATTCAGTGGGAGCTTTTAGACCTCAGATTTTGGTCAATGCTACAAATCAGGACTTGAGTTATGTTTTATCATCTAGACTCAAGAGAGTGATGGAAAAGTTGTCAATAATGCGGATTAAACTTAAACTGTGTGTTCGCCTTCCCTTTCCCCCCCTCCAAAGAGCTGGGAGTTAATTGCCAGTGCATCCTTGCACTACCCTAGTGTTCTTTTCCCTATACCCTGCTGACTCAATGAATGGCAGAACTGTTAGCAGAACGGGGGGCTCCTGCCTCAGGACCTGCTTTTCTCCATTCCTGGAACCAAGAGAGACTTCACATTCCCTTTGTTCTCTTGACATAACCTTCATTTCCTATGGTATTCATTGACTGTTAGAATTGCACTGCTCACACTGTAATCTAAAGACGCCAGCACCAACACACAGCCACCACCCTCTCCCCCAATCATTTTTCCATTAGGAAAGTGATGCTTTTCTTTTCAGAGTGCAGTAAGTCAACCTATATACTAGCCACATATGCATGGATAGCTCCATGTCAAGAAATACAGTATGGCTGTTACACACACACACACACACACACACACACACACACACACAGTGCTTTTTTGTTCAGTTTCAGTACAGTATTTTCAAGGTTTAGTGACAGCAAAATTTAACCTATTAATTTCCTCCTGTAAAATTTCTATCCATGGACACAGTTTTATTACAATTGGGGGAAATCATTGGAGGAGGAGGCATTCCCTGGTAATAAAAAAGAAGTTATGCACCCCAAAGGACATAATAAAAAGTGGGAATTCTCTGTGTTCACAATTATTTTATTTTTAAACTCATGGAAGAGAAAGTTTGACTAGACCTCTTGCCTCTTCATACAAATGATGAGTATTAAATGGTTGTTAAATATTTACCAGGACACCCCCGATGGTATTCCCAAGTAGGAATCTGCCATCTGATTTCTGCCATCTCCTTCTAGCTCTGAACTTTAATGATTCTGTGAATTGAGCCATAGAACAACAACAAGAAGCAGCCTGGAAGAATGGATAGAACACGTATGTGAGATTTAGGAGGCCTGGTCTTTTCTTCTGGCTCTACATAACCTGCACAACCTTGGGAGGTCACTGGGACTCTTTGGGCTTCAGAGTCCTTGTCTATAAAATGTGAAGGTTGGCCTAGAGTTGGTCTCCAAATAAGCTGCCAGGTCTGATGTTGTATGACTGCGATATTCCCATTTCACTGTAAGATTCTGAAGTGCCTTTGACTCATCAAAGAAAGATTCATTAGGTTCATGATAGATTTGTGCTTCACTGATAATGATTGAATATTAAAAGAGCAAGAGAAAAGATGTTAGCTCATTGGATAGATGCTTGGTTCAACATAATTCCATTAAAAAATTCAGTCAAGGGCCTGCTCTGTTCAAAGACCCTGTGCTATATCATGGGAATACCAACATAAAGAATGGTGGGGCTTGCCCTCGAGGAGCCTGCTGCCTACTTGGAGGCATCTGACATGCACCCAAATAAGTACAATACAGGGGCAAAGGAGAGGGACATAAAAGGCAATCTGGCAAAACTGAGATGAGATAGAGATGCTTTATCTGGACACAAGGAGAATGGGCAGGGGAGCAAGGAAGCCTTTACCGACCTGATGGTCCTTGAGCTGGTCCTTGGCAGTAAAGAAGGAGTCAATAGGTGAGGTCAAGAAGGGAGTACATGCCAGGGAGGAGGAATAATTTTTACAAAGGTACAGAAGTGGAAGATGGTGTTGTGGACAAAAAGCTCATAGTCCATTTTGGCTCCAATATGAAGTGTATGGAAGAAATTGATAACTGATTGGATGTGGAAAATAAGCAAATAGAAACAGGCAAAGATGATCATGGATTCACTGTCAGTAAAAAATAGTGAAGATGAGGGGTAGGAGGCATTTATGAGTCCACTCTTGGACATGCTGACCATGAAACATCAAAGGGAGTCATCTGCACAGGAGTCACAATGGAGTCCATGGGACAAAATCACTGAGACTGAGGGGGCAGAGAAGCAGATTGAGTGAAAGCCCTTCATACCTTAGGTCAGGGCTTCTTAACCTATTTTTGTGACCTGAACACTTTTTGGGCAATCTGATGAATCCTATGGATCCTTCTCAGACTAATGCTTTTAAGTGCACAAAATAAAACATATAGATTACAAAGAAAACCAATTTTATTGAAACATCATCAAAATGAAAAAAAAAGTTCATGGTGCTCAGGTTAAGAAGCCCTGCCTTAGTGACACTTTGGGGATAGTAGGAGGATATTGAAATACCGAAAGAAACCAAACAGTTATGGCAAAGAAGTAAAAATAAAGGAGCAGAACTCTAGGAGGAAGATACTTTCAACAGTTTCAATATTGACTGAAAGGTCAGTGGCAATGATGGACTGAGAAAAGGCTGTTGAATTGATAGGCCACTGGTGACCAATGAGAATCGTTTCAATAATATGGCAGGACTGACTGGAAGCCACATTATAAGGGACTGAGAAGGGAATGGATGGGGAGGAAGCTGCAGAGAAAGATGGGAGGCAGAGTGGCAGTCCTATGGAATGAGACATGAATGGACTGTGAGCTACTCTGGTGAAGAGCTTACCCACACTGGTGAGATCATTGCTCAGTTGAAGCATTGAAGGATAGCATTTGGCTCATTGTATTTTAATTTTATTCTTACTCTAAAAATCCCTGCTCCTTTTTTGGTTTATGTTGTAACTCTTTTTCACCTAATTATGTGATTAATGAGTGTATTACATAGTAATGCCAAGAGTAGGGAGTTTATTAAGGTATGTTTAGGGAAAAGCAGAACATCCATATTTTTGTTTCAGAAAAATCATGGCACCATGGGGGAAGCTCAGGAAATGTTAAGACTGCTTTTCCTGGATATAATGAGAAAGAGCAAGGGACTTATAAGGGCTTATAAATTAGTCAACAACCAGACTTTTATAATGTTATCAGACTATCTTTGTTTTAAACATCACAAATTCTGTACCAATGAAAAATGTATAGGCTGTATGACTTTGACCTAAATTATATGGGGGGATATATAAGAGATGAAGCATAGGTATGTTTTTTCCTCCCTCTGTTTTGTTGAGGTATGCCAAAGGTCCATTACTTTTCTTTGTGTCCTGTGGAGCTGATCTAACTGAATAACTCTAATTGACTTCAAAGGGAAGCTTTGAACTCATAGCAGCACTGCAGAGAACAGGAAAAAAAAAAGATGAGAAATAGATTTACTCCTTGCTTATCAACATCAAAATAAGCTGTATTGGCCTTTTCCACAACAAATCTTGAATTCCATCTTAACATTTCCTCACGTTGTTTTCACTTTGGATCATCTGTCAAATTTCTTCTGCCTTCAAGCTTAAGAAAGAAAACAAGATTTGAAGGCCTCCTCAAGAATTAAATCCTCTCATTTCAAAAGAACTCAGTAAACTCCCTATTGTAGAATTGGAAGTTGAATGAGAATCCTTCACATAATTGAAGAAAGCAATCATGTATATGTTCCCATTAGTTCCCTTTTCCAATCTAAACATTCCCAGTTCTTTCTTTATATTGTATAATTTCTAGTCTCCCATCATCCTGGCCACCCTTTCATGAACAAACTCCAATTTTTCAATGCTCCTGCTAAAGTGTGGCCCCCAGAGCGCAACAGTACCTCAAGAACAAACAAATACAAAATCATTTCTTAGTCTTGACCCTATAATTCTATTCATATAACCTGTATTTGAGAAACAATGTTGCATGGAGAATGGTCAGCTAGTCTTGGAGTCAAGAAGATTACAATGCCTGTGACACATGCTATTTGTGTGAACTGAGGCCACTGGACCTCAGAAGTGTCCCAAGGCAACTTCTGCTTTTTTTTTTTTTTTTTGTAGAGGGGGAGGTAGGGCAATTCGGGTTAAGGGACTTGCCCAAGATCACATGGCTAGTAAGTGTTAAGTGTCTGAGGCTGCATTTGAACTCAAATCCTCCTGACTCCAGGGCTGGTGCTCTATTCACTGTGCCACCTAGCCCCACCCTGCAAGGCAACTTTTAAGATAATAAGTAGCTGACCAGGTATTTCCATGCATTGATAGAACCCTCCCTTGGAAGTCTGTACACCAAAGAAATAATAAATCTAGTCCCACCCCACCTTCATCCCCCCAAAATAGTTGAATTAACTTTTTAAATTGGGGGGGAGGTAGCCATGCTACATTAAAAAATTATATTGTACCTATCAAATCCATAGCATCTTCACATGAAATTCTTCTAAACTTTCTCTCCTGTACATCAGAATCAGGTAGCTGATTCTTCCCCAAGTCTAATCATAGGTCTTTATGTTCATCCTTAATAAATTTTGTTCCAGTCTGTCTGTCTCCTTGCTCTCTGATTCTGTTATTCAGGGTGTTAGTTATCCTTCCCTGCTTCATGCCCTCCACAAATCTGATAAGTATGTCATTTATATCTTCATCCAAATTACTGATTAAAAACCAGAAACATTGGACAGGATGGTGCCAAAGACAGAATTCTGCAACAGATACTACAGACTTTACTTGAAGATGGCATCAATCCGTGAATAAACACACCCTCCGGGTATAGTCATTCATCCAGTTATAAAGCCATGTAATTTCCTGGAGCTTAGCCACAATGGTGTATTAAAAGGTATTCAATTCCTTGCTGAAATCCAGGTACACTATTCCCTCATCATTCCTTCATTTTATCTTAGTATTTTCCAGTGGTCTCTGTTAAGGAGAATGATTTTTGGACAGGAAATGCTAGAATACAAGTGGTTAATAGGGAAATGAAGAGGACCCTTAGCTGGCCTCAATAAGTTCAAGTCACCTGTTGAATGTATCTCAAAGCATTAAAAGGTCTGGCAAGTGTGATTGCTGGCTGTCAGTGATCTTGGAAAAGATGACAGGAGAATAGGAGAGGTATTGTCTCTGTTCTTCCTTTGTTTTTGAAGGGGACCAATGACATCATGGGGTTATGTTTTGACTCTCATGTGAATTGGGTTTAAGGGAGGCAGAGTTGCACAAAGTCATCAACCTCACTCTCTCTTCTTGAGTCACTGAAGTCTAGCAGCAAGACAAAAGTCTGGATAACTTGTGATGACCCCAGCTGCAGTGGATGACCTTTGAACTCTAAGTGTTCCACGGCACCTGCGTCAGCTGCCTTCATGACCCTTGGAATAAATTGTTCTTATCTATGCATTCCACTAACTCACCCACAGGTTAGAGGTCTGTTGGATCCAGGGGTGGGGAATCTGTGGCCCTCTAGGTCCTCAAGTGTGGCCTTTTGACTGAATTCAAACTTCACAGAACAAATCCCCTTCATAAAAGGATTTGTTCTGTAAAACTTGGACTCAGTCAAAAGGCCACACCCAAGGACCTAGAAGGCCACATGTAACCTCAATGATGCAGGCTCCCTATCCCTGACACCTAGTTTAGTCTGTCTGTTTAGATGGTCTTGCCAGGGTGTGGCTGCTCCACATACTTTGACTTCTTGGAGCCACAGATGAGAAGTGGATGAGCAGCTCTGAAAAGGGCTCAGCACACCCTCACACCAGAGGTGCTAGTCCTTCCTGAACACCCCAGACACCCCAAGAGAGGTGTTACTGACCTGTCAAAGGTTAATTGTTAGTTGCCTAGATTAAAGAAAAAAATAAAAACAATGGAGAAGATTCTGCAAAATATGGGCCAGTAAGCTTGACTTAGATTCTTGTCACAATTTTAGAACATATTATTAATGGGAAAGCTGTGAGCATTTAGAAAGGGAAATGGTAATCACTAAGAGTCAGCATGGCTCCATCAACAACGATTCATGCCAAACTAAACTTTGTTCTTTTTTTGACAGGGTTACTAGATTCATAGATCGGAGAAATGTGGTATATCGTGTATACCTAGTTTCCAGCAAAGCAGCTGACAGAATCTCTCATGTTCTCTATATAGACAAAATGGAAAGATGTGGGTTGGACCACAGTACATTCATTGGATTTGGAACTAGTTGAATGAGTAGACTCAAAGGAAATTTATTAATCAATCAATTTCAAATTGCAGAGAACCTCCAAGTGCCAGGAACTTGTCCTTAGTTTTATGACAGTTTTTTTTAAATCAATTCTCAAGATCCAGGCATAGCAGAGGGACAAGAATGTTGTAGGAGCTTAAGTTCATGGCATACAAAGATGAGTTTGAACCTGAAAAAGAGAAGAACGAAAGAGGACCTAATAGCGCTTGAAATATTCCAAGCCCTTATATGTAGAAGAGGGCTGGGATTTATTCCACTTGTCCATAGAGCCTAATATTAGAACTAGTAGATATAGAAAGCTCAATTTTAGATACAGATAAGGAAAACCTTAATAAAAATTTGAGCTTCCCAAAAGTGAAATGAACTGCCTTGGAAAGAAGTGAGATCTCCCCATTAGATTTTGTTGAGGTGGTTTTTGTTCAAATGCCAATATGTGAATTCCACTAGGTTGCTTCTGAGGTATTTTTCATCTCTCATATTCTGTGATTTTATGACATCTGTCTGTCTGGTAACCAGATCAAAAAAGAAAAGGTTTGGCTTGTTATGCTTACAACTTTCTTCTCTCAATCCTTTTTAAAATTTGGAAATACAGCGTCATAATTCCATCTTAAAAAAGATTCTATTCCTATTGAGTCATTGTCCCTTGTAGAACTTTCTGCTATCGGATCATCCTTATCCATTCTCTGAATTTCAGAAATTTGGTTTCCAATAACCTAGGGTACATACTGGAGATACTCAATGTTCCCTTTCTTGAATTCTGTGAACTCTAAATTGATGCAAGTATGTCTTTCAATTCACCAGCCAAGTAGCCAAGTTTTCCTAGTTGGTTATAGTTGGATCCAGAGTAATAGTTCTCTGTTGCACTTTAGTAATATAAGAAAATCAATATCACTAACAAGACAATTTGGGAAGTTTCCAGATATTTGACTTTTAATGGAATTAGTCTTCTAAAAGAAACATGTTTCTCCTAGGACCAATCATAAATCCTTTTACACCTTCTATTACCTGTGGATCCTGCCTGGTTATGCCATGATTCATGGGTTGCTGTTTCTTCCTCAGAATGTACAGATTAGCTTTTAAAGGGAAGGAAGAGGCTGTTGTATAGCTCTCATGATATAGTTTCTTCTCTTTCCCCTCCCTCCACCTTACTTTTTTGTGTTCTATATAGCCTAACACTCTATGCTTCTTCCATATTCAGGCCTGTTGACATGGACATTATTTCCCCCCTACTTCCTTAGAATCTTTAGGGTTTTTTTTTCTTTTCTCCCTACCACCTGGATTCTTTATTCTGTCTTGAATTCCTGGGAACTCTTAGTTTTTGCTATTAAACCAAATTATAGAGAAATATTCATCAAATCCTTTCCTGTTCTTCTCAGGTAAGGAGACCAGGGATCATTTAATTGCACACAACCTTGAAAATTGCCTCCAGTCATCTCCAGAAAATCACATTGTAGTTCGGTTTCTCAGAGTAACCGTGCGCCTCTGAGACTCTCTACTCCACCTGCTATCTGAACAACCATCCCCCACCATGTGGTCATTCTGCCTTTCCTTGAAGATCCCCAGTGAATCAATTCCCTTCCCCAGCAGCTCCTCTGCCTTTCAGACAATTCTACTTCTGAAGAATCTGTTTCTGATATCAAGCCTCTAGTTATCTCTTTGCAAATTTCATACATTGCTCCATTGCCTTTTGGGGCTTGGCAGAACAAAACTATTATGCTTCTTCCAAGAGATAACCCTTCAGATGTTTGGAGGAAGCTATCATACTTTAACCTCCCCATACCTCCCCCCACCCCCATTCCCCAAGTCTTCTCTTCTCCAGACTAAATACACCACTTTTTCCCCCAACTGGTCCTCACATGATATGAACTCAAGGACTTGCTTGACTGATTGCCTGCCTCAGAATACTCTGGCTAATGAATGCCTTTTAGTAGTGCTACCCAAACTGAACACAATACTCCAAATAACCAGGATGTAGCACAGTAGCACGATCACCTTACTAATACCAGATCACCTAAGATAAGTTTGACCCTAGTAGGGATGCATGTTCTAAATGAGGCTCATGATAGACATCAATGGATATGTCCAGAATCTTGCCCAAGGCAGTTGTGACTCCTGCTTTGAGGGAAGGAGAAAGAACTTATTTGGAAGCTTTGATCTCCAGTCTCTGAAGGGCATAGTAGACTAGAATTATGCCTGTTTCCCTAAATATTGTTTCTGGTTTAAACAAAGTCACTTCCCTGATTACTCTTAAAGCAGGGTGAGGGTTACCCCAACTTAATACCTGTAGACTTAATACCAAAAACTAGTTACATGAAAGGTCATCAAAATAGTGAATAAGTAAACCCATTGATTCAAGTGAATTGCAAACAGTGATTGGAGAAGTTATACAGACATACCAGTTACTAAGACATACCAGAAAACATACAGAATGAATGAGCATTTTAGATGTGAGTGGGATGAGATCTTAGCTCAAACTAGACAGGGGTCTCCATCTCTGTCAAGGGGAAATTCTTCTCTCTCTCTCTCTTATTTTTTTTTTTGAGGGCAATTGGGGTTCAGTGATTTGCCCAAAGTCACACGGCTAGTAAGTGTGTCAAGTGTCTGAGGCTGGATTTAAACTCAGGTCCTCCTAACTCCAGGGTCAGTGCTCTATTCACTGTGCCACCTAGCCACTTGAAGGGGAAATTCTTAAAAGTATCTAGGGAAGGAAGCTGGAAACACAGAGCATGTTGAAAAACCTATATATCTGCAATTTCCAAAATTCATCTCTCCTTCATGAGCCTCTTCATCTTGGCCATCTTCCTTTGAACTTCTCCATCTCCCACATACCTTCAGTGTGTTTTTGTTTGTCAGCTCATGTTTTGTGTGTTCTTTCCTCTGAGCTCTGTGAGGACAGGGACTGTCTTTGTTTTCCATGTTTGTATCTCTAGCATTTGGCCCAGTGCCTAGATGGTAGTAGATACTCATAAATGCGTTTTGGCTGACTGACTGAAGAGTGTATCTTCTTTCCAAAGTTCAAGAAGCAACAGCATTTGTACATTCTTCCATAGTCAATGTTCTTTCTAGAAATCTATGGTCATGCCTACAAAGAATGCAAAAAAGCTCAGTCCTGGTGTGAGCCAGATTAGTGTACCACACTCCTTCTATTGTCCCCCAAGACTTTTAAGCTTTTGTGTCTGACACATCATACATTAGGTTGGGATTGAGTTTTTAGTCCCATAAAATACACATTGTTCCTAGCTCTGGACTCTGCCATCAAATAGAGAATGTCTAACCTTGCTTTAAAAAAATATTTTATTGACTTGCTTTACATCATTGTCACTTTCTCCCAAAGACCCTTCCCTGGTAGTACAGCCAAGCTAAACAAATCAATGCCTTGGCTGTTTCTTACAATTTTTTCCTCATTCAACATCTACAATCTAGTAGCCATCTGCCAAGAGGCGCACCCCTATTTTACTGCCAGAAGTTTTCTCATGGGTAAGTATCAGCACTGAACACTGGTCTGCTAATGATTAGGTAGATGGTCACTAGACCCGCTCACCCCTGAGATGAGATCAGCTCGTGCTGAGGCCATTCTGCAAAGACTTCGTTTTGCTGAAGCACTAACTCAGTTCTAGGCATTTCTCGGACTTAGCCAAACACTGCTGTAAAATACATTTTTATGTCACATTTTGTTTTTAAAAGCAAATGTCTATATTCCCCCTGTATCTGTCTTCTTCTTCCCTCTCAGAAAGTCAGCCCATGAAACAAACATTTTTTTTTTTAAGAAAAAGAGGGAAGATGTGGTTGGGGGGTGGGGTCACAGTGACTAGGTTGTGTTTGACACATTCTAGGTAAAAGTACTTTCCGTGGTCTTTCCCAGGAGAACACAGGAGCCCATAATCCCTTTAGGTCAACAATATCTTGCCTTTTGCAAGGAGGTCGGGTTCTGTAGAAGTACCCCCCAATAAGAGAAGCCTCACTTCCCGATTCCACAGCTTTCCACAAGCGAAGCACATTTCCACTTTCCCCTTCCAACCTTTTTTTGGGCATAGGAGAAAAGACATAAAAGAACAGGCCACATGTTCATGTGAGATAAACTATTGCCAAAGTGGAAATCTTAGGAAAGACTTCTGCAAATTACTATCCTTAATTGGAATCAGGGGCCTCTGATCATTTATTTTGTGAGTATTCAAAATGAAGTTGTATTGAGGCTTTATAATGCAGCAGATTCATTTAGTGGCTGAGGTTAACTGAATGTCAATGACGTTCCTGGTGTTGGTATTGGGAAGGGAGCACACAGCGCCCACCCTACTACTACACATGGCCTTGCGCATTCTCTCCACGGGGCCACTGGAGCTTTGGGGTTGATTATTCTAGTGTGCTCACTGTCATTTAATTCCTTATCTGGGCACCTACTTGAGGTTGGGAAGTCATTGTTAGGAAGATTACCAAAACCAAGTTTCTTCTCGATATTTTTTTAATTAAAACTTTTATTTATATAAATTGTTTTTATGCTACCTTCATTTTTGAGTATCTGCCTCCATGTCTTCCTTTTCAGTGAATAGAGAATGAAAAATAAAAATAAAAAGCCAGTTGAGCAAACCTAACCAAGATATCGCCTGACTGGGAACATAGATGACATTCTGTGGCCATAGTCCCTCATGTGTCAGAGGAAAGGGGGAAGGGCGCGTTTTCTCCTGTTGTCTTTGGGGCCCAAACTGATCATTGGAGGCACACAGAGTTAATGTTCATTTTTACAGAGAGAACATAGAGTGCTGCAGGTCTGTGAACTCCGATGGGAAGAGCAATTATATCTTCCTTTTCACTGACCTTTGCTTTCTTTTGTAACCCTACATACTTCATTTTGTGCATTAAAGACATTATTTTGAGGCATCTATAGGTTTTTCCAGATGACCAGAAAGACCCAAGACATACAAAAAACATGAAGAACTTTTAGTCTAATGGATAAAGTAATGGTCCAGTACTGATAATGGCCTGAATCCTGCTTCGGCTACATAATATTCATGTGTTTCTAAGCAAGTCCTTTACCCATCAGCTTTATCATCTGTAAAATGGGAATGATGATAGCACCTTCCTCAAAGAATTGTGGAGAGAAGTTACATCCTAATAATAGGAATGCACAAAACTGTGAGTAAGAGCACAGGGGACTGAATCTTACCTCTGCTCCTGACCTCAGGCAAATTACTTCATCTCCCTGTGCCTCAGTTTCCTCATCTGTGAAGTAAAGGGTTGGGCTAAGCGGCCTCCCCAATCCTTTTCAATTCTAAATGTATAATCCTAAAGAAGGTAAAACGCGAAAAGCATTTCACAAACCATCCATATCATCTCTTGGTTTGGTTTCTCACTGTGTCTTCATTTCAATGCTTCTGTTTCAGAATATAAATCACACTTCTCTCCCTTCTTCAAAACCAGCTCTTAATTTGTTTAAGTGAAATTTGATTTATTTTTTTTTCTGGTTATTAAGCGTTTACAAAAGCAGTGCCTAGAGGCCCTCTGCTCCCAAAGCACGTGCTTGGCTAGTGAAAGAGCAAGCTTCCCCAGTGACCTCCTGCATTATCTGGGCTACTCCTGGCCGGCTTTGAAGGGTGGCTCCCTCAGCAGCAGCGGGGCAGCAATGGCCTATTGGGTGGCCCACTATGAATTTCCACAGTACCTGCTGAACTCTCATTCTAAAGAGATACTAGAAAATAACTACTGTTTGAGCCACAACAAGCATCCACCGTCCCCCCCTTCTCCTTCTTTTGGCCAAGGCCCCACTGCAGAGATCATGAGGATTGAAGAATTCTTGATGGGGAAAGTGGGTAGAGGATGGAGCACTGGGGGAGAGGGAGCACCATCAGGGCCTCTGGCTGGAGCCCCCAGGTTGAGTGGCACTTCTCCCGCTTCCCTCCTCATCCCATGAGGTAATTCTGGGCACCATCACTTATCAAATACGTAGGAGAAGATGAGTGTAGGGAAAAGGCAAGATGGAGAGAGCCTTTGATGTCACACAGGATGGCAGCATTTAATCACATTTTTATCCCATTCCTGGACCAACCATTGTCCTTCCTCATCTCCACCTACTGACCTTCCTGGTTTCCTTTAAGTTTCCACTAAAATCTCACCTTTTATGGGAAGCCTTTCCTAACCTCTCCCCTTTGTTATTGTCTATTTGTCCTGTAGAGAGCTTGCTTTATCAATATTCATTTACATGTTGTCTTCCCCTAAGACTGTAAGCTCCTGGAGGGCAGTGACTATTTTTTGCCTCTTTTTCCATCTCCAGTGTTTAGTGCCTGGCACATAGTTGGTCCTCAATAAATGTCGATTCATTGATTATGTCATGTCTGCAATGCTTAGCATGGTGCCTGGCACAGAGTAGACCTTAATAAATGCTAATTGACAGACTGACTAACTAATGTTTGGCCTCTTTCCAATGTCCAATTTCTTCTGATTTTTTTCCCCTCAGTAGATCCTTTTCTCTTCAAAAGAGAGAAGGAAGGGAAAACCAGGGCAATAGCTTTGGATGGTGAAAACGGCTAGTGGGTGAACTAGCTTACGCAAGAAGTGAAGGTTGGCTTTGAAATGGGGTTCAGAGGAGAGAGGAGATCATTTTGTCTGAGAGTTTTTAATATAGAAGGTGAAAGAAACCTGGGACAGTCTGAGAGCAGCCCGGAATTGGAGAGAGCTGGCTTCAAAGGGTCCAGACAAAGGACAGGCGGGAGGATCCCATCGTCTCAAATTCTACAGGGCAACCTAGGTCACTAAGCATGGGGAAACCCTTAAGAGCAACATTGAAGAAAAAAGAGAATCTGTTCCAATGAGGAGGAAGAGACGGAACTGACTAAAAAGAATCATATGATGCACAGGAAACTCATTAATGAATGTAGATAAAAAAAAAGACACATGCAGAAGAAGGAAGAGAGGTAGGTTATAGAAGATGATGACAAATGAATATTGTCAGGGGCACTACCAGAGGATGGGCTGAGATTAGGGAGGAAGGCCACATCCAGAAGAAAAGGAGTTCATGGTTATATGGTCGAAAAGAGGAAGATCAAAGAAGGTTGTTAAAACTCTAGCTCAGGAAGGAGAAGATGTTGGTAATGGATGATGGAGAGAAGGTGGAGTAGCTCATTTCATTAGCATTAGTATGACATTAATTAGGGTAGCTAACATTCTTTTCTTGTGAAAATAAAGAGATAGAAGAGAAACAATATTGTAGTAGATAGATGCAGTTCAGGACTGGTTGGATAGACTTTTCTGGGCAGTAGTCATGCATGATTTAATATCAATCTAGAAGGAAGTCTCTTATTAAGTGCTCCAAGGATTTAGGCTTCACCTGCTCTTTAACACTTTTTTCAATGACTCAGATAAGCATGGAGAGTTATCTATTAGGCAGATGGCACAAAGCGAGGAGGGTTAGCTAAGACCATCAACAATGGAGTCAAGTTACAAAAAGATCACAGTCAGAATATTGATCTGAATCTAATTGAATGGAATTTAATAGAAATAAGTGTAATTTCTTTAGAGTTGGGCTAAAAACAAAACCATCTCTACATGTGTAAGATGTGGGAATTCCAACTAGATAGTAGCTCATCTGAAAAAGACTTGGGAGTTTAAATGAACCGCAAGTCAAATATGAGCGAATTGTACACTATGGCATTGAAAAAACAAAAGATCTTAGTCTGCTTTGAGAGAAGAACAGTGCTGAGGATCATGAAGGTGATGGCCCTCACTGGTCAGATCACATTTAGAGTACTGCATTCAGAATTGAGAATGTATACTCAGCATGAGAGGTTGGTTTTCTAAGTATTATTCTTACTTTTATTACCATTAGTAGTATTGGACAATTAGCGACATGGATATTAGTAAATGCCTTTTTCTAAAAGCTAATTCTGTCTGGCTACAAATGAAGGGAACACACTTGTGGGGTTTGCTGTGACAGTATTAGAAACCCCAGGCTCTCAGGCAGAAGGGAACACTGAGGGGAGAGTAACTCAGTCATCTGGGGAACTAGCCTCTAATAATAATGGGAGTTGGGGAATTAGGCCAGGGGAGATTGCCTAAATAAGATGCATCGTACCTTAATTCTCTCCATGAGAACTTTGAAGAACAAAGTTACATCTTACTTCTCAACTACATGGAGATGCACATACATTTAATGAGCATATTCAGCTATTACAGCAGCAAACATTTTGCAGAACCATTCCCCAAACAGGGAGGAAAAGGGGAAATCCCCATTAGAGCAGGAACTTCTAAAACCTACCTTCCTGACAAAGAGTGAATGGATAAGACTGAAGGAAGGGGGCAGGATACAGGGAGAATAAAATCCTGGCATTCTGGCATGGACCCAGACAACTCAAATGCTCCCTTTCCTTGTCTGCTTTCTGTGAAATCTCTCTTGATATCTCACAAATGCCTTCAGAAATGAAGCATGGAAACTGGTCTCAAAATACAGGAGGGGGCCACCTTGCTACCCAAGTGTCAGGGTCCGAATTTGGTCAGATACATGGCTGGATCGTCTTTGTTTTTCGGCTAGCTCCTTAGTCACTAGGCATTCCTGAAGAAATAGCTGTTTGGTGGCGTGGTTACAGACCTCATTCTCCACCACAAAAAGGGGCATATTTTATATTATACTTTCTCCAGGAACAATATGGGGGATGGCAGTGGTGTATGTAGTGTAGAAGTGCAACCAGAAGTAAGTCTGCATGAAGATATTTATTTTTTCCCCATTTCTTTGTGTTCTTTCCTTGTTCATATTCTTAAAGAAATAATATCCTTGGGGTGGCTAGGTGGTACAGTGAATAGAGCACCAGCCCTGGAGTCAGGAGGACCTGAGTCCAAATCCAGCCTCAGATACTTAACACTTATTGGCTGTGTGACCTTGGGCAAGTCACTTAACCCCAATTACCCTACCTTAACTCCCTCCAAAAAAAAGGCAAAAAAAAATCATAAAAAAATTAAAAAAATAATTTAAAAAAATAAAATAAAAAAAAGAAATTTTTGAGACTCTTGAGACCAGGGGAAGTGAGGTGCTGGCAGTCACGCAGAAACCAATTTGAATACCAAACCACCCTCATCTAAGTGGTACATTGAATTAAGTGTCTGGGTTTCAGTGAGGAAGAATTGAATTCAAATCCAGCCTCAGACACAGTATAGCTGCGTGATCTTGGCAAGTCAATTAGCCAATGTGTGCCTCAGTTTCCCTATCTGTAAAATGGGGATAATAATAATAGCTCCCCCATGGTTGTTGTAAAGATGAAGTGAGATGATCATTGTAAAGTTCTTAGCACAATTCCTGACTTACAGTGTCATATAAATGTTTTTGTTATTGTTATCAAGCCCCAGATTTTACAGATGCAGAATCTCAGGTCCAGTAAAGAGGCAAGTGATTGCATGAATTCAGCCAGATAGGAGTCAGCACCACTGGGCTCTAGCTCAGAATTTCTCTTTGTTAGTTACAGGCAAGTCACTTTCTTCTTGCCCCAGTTTTTTCATCTTGAAAATGAAGGGGTAGGAGTATGTGATCTCTTAGGCCTTCCAGGTGTAAAGTTTTATGGAGCAAAGTCCTTGAAAAGGATCATTTCTTTCCCTCAGATAATCTCTCAGTCCACTAGCATCAATCTCGCACCTGCTATGGGCCAAGCACTGTTCTAAGCATTGGGGATACAAATAGATCTTCGGAAATCCATCCGATTGAAAGCTGGAAGGTGCCATAAAAGTCATGTAGATCAAAAATTAATTATCAAGGCAGGAAAACTGAGTCCCAGAGAGGTGAAGGTGAAGGTTTGCCTAAGTTTATACAAGTGATAGACAGGGGGAATGATTCAAACCTAGGTCCTTTGATGGAAGATACAATATGTTTTCCATTGAAGCATGTTACCAAGTGGAGTTTCTACTGTCAGTCTTAGGCAGATATTTTATATTTTTAATGAAGTGTGCTGGGAAACTAGATATAGACAGTGGAAGAGATTTCTTCCTGGTTGAGTTCTGGAACAAGAGCATCCTTCCTCCGTTTGAAGAAAAGAAAGGCCATTGGTGTGTTCCCTGACCATGCAGTCCTTGTTCATTATTTACAATAGCAATCCTTCAGCAAGTACTCAAAAAGCATTTACTTTGTGCCCAGTGCTGTGCAAAGTGAAAAAACAACAACAACAAGAAAGGATTTTCCCAGCCCTCAAGAGACTTACAACTTAGTTTATGAGAAAACAAGTGCATGTATTGGCATACAGGGGCGCTAGGTGGCACCGATATGCACCAATATGGCACCGAGTGCCATGCCTGGAGTCAGAAGACCTGACTTCAAATCTGACCTCAGACACTTAATAGCTGTGTGACCCTGAACAAGTCACTTCACCCTGTTTGCCTCAGTCTTCTCATCTGTACAATGAGGTGGAGAAGGTAAAGCCAAACCCCACCGATGTCTCTGTCAGGAAAAACCCAGATGGGGTCACGGAGAGCCAGACACGACTGAAAAATGGCGGAACACCAATAGACAGTATATTCAAAGCAGCCACGAGGCAGGTTAGTGCGGGGAGGGCACTAGTAGCTGTAGGGATCTGGAAAGATTTCCAGGAGCATTTGTTGCATGAGTTCAGTTTTGAAGGAATCTCACACATAGAGACTGTAAATGGAACATGCTGGATGAGGAAGAGTAAGAAGGTCAGTGGGAGCAGATCATAGGGACTCTTTGTGCCTCTCTTGACATTCCCAGTCTCTGGCACACAACAGGTTCTTAATAAATGCTTGATTTGACTTGGTGACTGTAAAGTGTGTGAATGGAATAACAAAGTTGAAGAAAGTGTTTAAATGAAAAAAAATGTTTGCTCCCAAAGGTCTTGGGAACCATTGGAGTTAAGTGAAGGTGTGACATGAGACAGATGTTCACTTTAAGAAGATCACTTTGACAGCTGTGTGGGCAGGAGGGTGTGGGATGGGTTGGAGAGGGGAAGAGTGGAAGCCCTATTGCAACAGCCCACCTGGGAACTTATGGTTATAGGTGAGAGGTGATGAAGCCCTGAACAAGGATGGAGGTTGTGTGGGTGGAGGGAAAGGGAGGGATGAGGGAGATGTTTTGGAGACAGAAATGCCAGGATGTGCCAACCAACTGGAGTGGTTATTGTGTCTTTCAGGTACAAGTTCACCTCTAAAGGGGAAAGGGTTGTGGGGAAATATTGGCAGTGGGATAAATTCCAAGTACTTGAACTATGTACTTGCAGATGATAGCTGGGTGCTTCACTGGGAAGTGACTAGTCTACATTGCCCTCCGAGCTTGGTAAAGTTTCATGGTAGCTCCTTTTTGTTACAATGCATTCCTCCTCATCAAATGAAATAATGTCTGGAAAGTACGTAGTACAGTGCTGGACACATAGTAGTCATTTAGAAAATGGTTGTTCCCCTTCTCACAGCTCACAGCACAGTTAAGATTGTTTTTAGTGAAAGTTAGCAGAACTGAGATAATTATTTTAGCTCATTCTTCCTCATTTTAATTCCAGATCATTTCCTAGTACCTCTACTTCTCAGAATGTGAATTCTCTCTTACACAAGGCCTTTGTTGACCACCCTCCCAGCAATTTGCCTTGTTATCTTGTATATCTAATGACTCTGCTTACTTAAAAGCCTGTTGTCTTCCTTGATATGAGATAAGCTTTTGAGAGCCCAGATTCTTTAACTTTTGTCTTTGGGGCCCCAGAGACTAACACAGAACATGGAGTGAGGGTGGAAGGCTTAGAAGGCACTTAAAACCTGCTTTCTGACTGATTGTTGAAAGCAGAAAACTCAAGTGTTTATGCTATTTCAAAAAAAAATAGGATTTGGACTGGAGAGAAGCATCTTAACACTTAAAAAAAATTTCCCTGGGATATACAGCGTTTTCCAAAAGTCTCAGCACAGTTTTAGGCTATTAAAATTTTAAATTGCATTAAGATTTTTGGGAAATCTTGTTTCAGCCTTAAGAAGTATTATGGCTGTGCCAAGCACTAGCCAGTAAAAAACCAAAAATGAAATCCCATTCCTCAGGAAGTTTACAATCCAATGGGGGAGATGCCAGGCAAATAACTAGATGTGTTTATGTGTGTATATACACAGACACAGACACAGACACACACACAGATATTTAGTAAAATAATAAAGAAATAATAAAATACAATTTAAAAAAAGCCTTGGAAGACACCTATGGTTACTGGGCTTAATCTGGAAAAGGAGACTGAGAACCAGCAGACAGGTAGAGGAGGACCAGGGGTGATCAGCTTTGTTAAAGGACAAAGAAAGGTCAAGGTGGATGAAAACATTAGATTTTACATTTAAGAAGTCACTGATAATTTATGGAAAGGGAAGTTTCAGCTGAAGGATGAGGAGGGAAGCAGATTTCAGAGGATCCAGGAACAAGTGAAAAGAGAGGACATGAAGGTATTTGTATGGATGGTCTTCTCAAGGAGATTAGTTGAAGACAGCAGAAATATGGGAGGATAGATATTAGGGATGGTCAGACCAAGTAGAGTTTTCAAAGGATTGAGAGATGTTGGCATGTTGGGAAGCAGCAGGGAAGGAGCCGGGAGATAAGAGAACAATAGAAGTGGGGATGAGAGTTGGGGCAATCTGTTGGAAAAGACTGAGGAGATAAGTTTAGGGGTTCACTTAGAGGCATTGCTGTTAGAAAGGAGAAGGGCCACCTCTTCATAAAAGATGGAAATGAAGGAAGAGATAGTGGGGGAGATGTCTGAGGAATGTGACAAGAGGAGGGAGATTAACAAATTCTGAACTGAGTCCTCAGCTAAGAGGCTTGGAAGAAGGGTACTGTGGAAGGCTTGAGGAGAGTTAGATCATAGGGACAGAGATTGAGAATTGGAAGAGACCTCAGAGTTTATTTGGTTCAACCTACTTACTTATTTTACAGATAATGATAATGATGAGGAGACCAGGGAAATGAAGGAATTTGTCCAGTCACCCAGATTAAAAACATCTGATGTGCCATTTGAACCTGAGCACTCTGCATATAGAGCTAATGCTTATTTCATTGTATTTGGTTCTGATCCTCTCATCTTACAGATATAGAAACTGAGGACAAGAAAAAGTAAATGATTAGCCTAGGGTTACCTGGGGAATAAGTAGAGTCAAGATTCAAACACAGGTCTTCTCATCGAAGATGCAGGGCTAGTCTTTTCTCTTCTCAAGAGTTGTATCTGGAATGGACCTTTTGTTTGACAGATGAGGAAACTGAGACCCTGAAAAGTTGAGGCCTCAACCCAAATCACAGAGCTGACTTGTGCAACAGGTTGGGACTAAAATCTCTGTCTCAACCTGCAGTACAGTGACCTTTCCTCGACAGACAGTTAAAACTGCAAAGAATTATCTTCACAATCGTGGTGAATACTATAATTTTCTTGCCTCATTAGGAGATGATGGATTTCCTCCATGTACCAGTTGGATCTGTGCCCAATCTTATTTACCAAAGTGACTAGAGATTGGACAGATCTCTGGGAACAGATTATGTTAATGCCTTAAGAAAGTGAATTCTGACAACTATTGTTGAAATAAGCAGGAGGCCAGCTTTGTTTTCTGTCTCTTGCCTTCCCAAAGCACCAAATACCCTTAGATGCAGCTTCAGCTGCTCTTCTGTTAAAAGCTTATAAAACATAAGAAAACAAAATAAAACCATCCTGCCAATTACCTTATCAGTGCTGCTGACTTATGATTAGCAGCTTCCCAGGATCAGTCATCTTCCAGTCCTTGGGAAACTTTTGGGATGATAATCTGTAAGCCAAGGACTCAGGGACCCCAATTACCTTTTAAAAGTCAAGTGTTAAGTCTGGGAACATCATCAGCATTATTGATGGAGACCACATGTCAGTGTTGACTCTCAAGCCGTTTTTTTTTTTTTAAATAAGGTTCATGGTTCTACTGACCTGGCTAGAGGCAAGAATATTCAACCACAGACACATGTACTCTTTTTGAGATCTGAAAAGAGTAAAAGAAAAGTTGAGAGTTGTTCTCTGCAAATCCTTTGAGGCATCCGTGTGGCAGAATGTGAATACTGGGCAGACAGAAGGCTGCTGTGTTGGTGTTGACTCTGTGTTCCCAGTGCCTGCCAAAGTGTCCTTGACCTTCAGACATCTACAATAGCAGATGTCTAACAAACAGGATTAGGCTCTTCCTTTACAACATTAGCTGATGGTTATGGGAGAAGTTGTGAAACGTTATTGCTCCAGGACTGAGATGGGCAAAAGGATCTGTCCTCTCATCCACTTGGATGTTCCCTCCAACCATAGTCGGTACAATCCATACATGTCCAGCTATTCTCAGTGTATGGCTCATAGTAGATGTCTACTAGTGTCTGGTAATAGTGTCTATCACAGTGTCTGGTACACAGTAGGTGCTTCTTAAAGGTTTATTGACTATCTTGGAAACCTCTTGCCCATGTCCTTCCAGAGGGATACTTAGAAAGGAAGGGTTCTCATTTTTTTCTTGATGTGAGAGTGACAATGTATCACATGGGCTATTTCTATCATTTGTCCCTTGCTTTTATCACAGAACCAGGTCATTGTCATTTTTCTTCCCATCATGCATTATTTTTAGTGACCTCCTGTTTCCCCCCATTTCTCTTATTATTATTATTATTATCATTATTATGTGCTCCAGCCCTGTTCAGATCCACTGTGCGCCTGTCCTTTGCCCTTTGGATGAGTCTCCATTTTAAGTTTTTGGAGACTTTGGAGTATTTGCAGCCATGTTGGGTCTTTGTTTTAAAACAGGAGTCTTTGTTTCAAGGAGAATTTTGTGGTCAAATGTTAAAGTTTCCTCGAGGCTGACAAAAAAAAAATGAAGAGACTCCGTGTGTACACACTAACCATTACTTACAACCCCGGAAGGCTCAGAGATTTCAGGGAGAGCATAGGAGTAGCAAGAAATTTGACTGGTGAGACTGAAAGAATACTGGGTTTGGAGTCAGGAGACCTGACTTAGATCTGGCTTAGAATTCCAGTTTGGCCACTCACTAGTGTGTAACATAGAACAGGTTATTCAATACCTGTCTATGAGCCTCAGATCACTGTGCATTCATTCCCTAACTCACAGGGTGGGCAATAGGACAATGGAGTTATGTCTATCAGGGGCTTTGAAGAGAATTTAGGCCAGGAATCAGCAAACTACAGCAGATTTGGTTCCCATCTGCTTCTATACGCCCATGAACTAAGGATGGTTTTTGCATTTTTAAAGTAAATATTTTTTTAAATGTTAAAACCATTCTTAGTTTGTGGGCACAAAAACAGATGGTGGGTCAGATTTGACACACAGTTGTAGTTTGCTGATTCCCTCATTTTATTGATTAGGACACGGGGGCCAAAATAAAAAAAGGTAGCAAAATCAGTGACTAGAAGAACTATGATTTGTATCCAGGCTCTCTGACTTTCTTTCTATTATGTTCTCTCTGTCTCTGTCTCTGTCTCTCTGTCTCTCTCTCCTTCTTTCTTTCACTTTCTCCCTCTCCCTCTCTCCCTCCTCTCCCTTCTCTCTCCTTTTCTCTCTCTCCTTCTCTCCCTTTCTCTCCTTCTCTCTCTCTCTCCCCTCTCTCTCCTTCTTTCTTTCACTTTCTCCCTCTCCCTCTCTCCCTCCTCTCCCCTCTCTCTCCTTCTCTCTCTCTCCTTCTCTCCCTTTCTCTCCTTCTCTCTCTCTCTCCCCTTCTTTCTTTCACTTTCTCCCTCTCCCTCTCTCTCTCCTCTCCCTTTCTCTCCCCTTCTCTCTCTCCTTCTTTCTTTCACTTTCTCCCTCTCCCTCTCTCCTTCACTTTCTCCCTCTCCCTCTCTCCCTCCTCTCCCTTTCTCTCTCCTTCTCTCTCTCTCCTTCTCTCCCCTCTCTCTCCTTCTCTCTCTCTTTCTCTCTCTCTCATATTCATAAGAGAGCTGTCTAAAAGACTTGCCCAGAGTCACAGAAACCAGTAGTGTCCGAGACAACTATTTGAGTCCAAGTCTTCTTGACTTCAGAGATCAGTTTTATGTTCTCTACACCAGGCTGCTATTGTGAGGATCACAAGAGATCATGGATGTCTGAGAGCTCTGTATCTCTAAACCATTATTTTTACTAACGAAGTTGTTTTTACTGAAAATAGATTGGCTAAGTTAATTTTTAGGATACTAATGAACTTCTTAGCACTGAAGACTGACGAAGGAAGTCTGTTCTGTCTTCTCAGAATGAAGATCTCAACAGGCTTATCTGTTTCTTTCGGCTACTTTCAGAGTGAGACAGAAAGACAGGTGAATTCTTGTAAACCACTCAAGCACTGTTCTTGTTCATATTTTACTGATTAGTGCATTACCCACAATCCCATGATCCTGCAAATTCTGTACATGTTGTGCTACCTTCTCAGGATGCTCTGTTGGTCAAGTTCCCAAAGACTCTTGTTATTACCATGATTTTAAAAATTTTCGTTATTGCCATGATGCAGTGAGTCTTGTGTTGGTTGATGTTTCTGGAATGAAATTAGTCCAACAAGAACATTAGGGAGTCACTGGTAGTAATGTTTTTCCATGTTCCAGTTATGTGTCCACCAGTCAAGATGGATTGAAAGTGACCTTTCTCCACTGCCTTTCTGTATCTCCTATGCAGCTAATGGCATGTGTTATAGAGATTAGAATTTTGTTATCTACTAGCCTAATTGACCCATATAGGGATCCAATTTGTGAGCCTGAAGGACCTCTTTAAGCAGTGCTAGCTCATGGCAGAGGGACTTGACTCCCTGGAAAAGTCTTGGGTCACACATAGTCTTACTATTTTCTTTATTTTTTTTTTAAATTTATTTTATTAAATTTTTTTTGAGTTACATATTTTCTCCCCGTCTTTCCCCCGCCC